>CM069917.1:73216662-74416662 GCA_036172215.1 Camellia granthamiana
TCTTTTCCCAAGCAACACAAACCATTTTTATTTTTATTTTTGTGGACATTTTATAATTTTTTTTTATTTATAAGCTATTTTAAAATCACCAAAAAAATAACATAGTTTGAAATATTTTTGAAAAAGAGAACTCAAATAACTCAAAATTTATGCCAAAAATTAAAAAAAGGTAAAAAATAATGTGACGTGTAGATTTATTATGGGAGCTTTTTTAATAAGTCCATTCTCTAAGAATCCTATTCCATAAACCCCATAGTATTTTCTACTATTCCATCAGATCCTATTTTATATTAGAAGACCAAAACACCATTCTCCTCTTCCCCTCTCTTTTTGAATCAAATAACTGTCCTTCTTCCCCTCTCTTTTTTACAGAAAATCACACACAATATCTCCACCCTTACGAAAACCCAAAATCGTATTCCATATCGTCTCACACCCATACGCATCTCATTGTTCCATCGTCGCAACATCTCATCGTCGGCTTCGTCATACCTCCGCCATCTGTCTACGGAAACGTGGAAATCACCATTAGTGAACATCCTGAAGTTCTATCTTCATCAAAATCACCATCGATGACCATTTGTGACAACCCAACTGTCAATATGGAAAAAGAGTAAGTAATCTCACCAATCTTGTATGTAAACCCTAAATCTCTTGTTCAAATTACACTATTGTGAACTTCCAATATCCCATGTTTCTATTCATACAATGTGTGGAACTTCATATTTTTATTGTTCATGCCCTAAATGTTAATGTGAACCCCTCAATCCCAATCTCCAAGTATATGGTTTTGTTCACCCAAAAATAATGCAGTGGCATTTACGTTGTGTTGTCAAAAGCTGCGAACATTTACATGGGAATGAAAAATGTTGGGCCAAGCCAATTATTTCAGATGTTGTTGTTGTATGTTTTAATCATGTGAATCTCCTATACCTCTTTCATCAACATGAACTTCTACAGTAGTGAGCTTCATAGTATATGATCTTATTCATTCAATGTGTGAACTTCATATTATATCTGTTATTGCAAACATAGATGATGTGAACATTCACATTAGTGTTCATTACTGGATAAACTTACATTAGTAGACACTGATGTGAACATTCACATCAGTGTATAATGATGTGAATGTTCACATTACTGTCACTGTTGATATTGTTGATTGTTGATGTTCATAGAACCCTCAATCTTCACTCAACAATGTGATGGAATATGATGTAAACATTCACATTGTGACATCAATGTCAGACTTGATGGTGTTGTTGGGTGTTGTTTGGTGCTGTTGGTTCCACCCTTTGTTTTTTAGCCAATTATAACATAATGTGATCACCCATGTAAACATTTACATTGACCTATAACTGTTGTTGTTTTCGGAATTGATTTTACAAGCATAGATGATGTGAACATTCACATTAGTGTTCATTACTGGATAAACTTACATTAGTAGACACTGATGTGAACATTCACATCAGTGTATAATGATGTGAATGTTCACATTACTGTCACTGTTGATATTGTTGATTGTTGATGTCCATAGAACCCCCAATCTTCACTCAACAATATGATGGAATATGATGTAAACATTCACATTGTGACATCAATGTCAGACTTGATTGTGTTGTTGGGTGTTGTTTGGTGCTGTTGGTTCCACCCTTTGTTTTTCAGCCAATTATAACATAATGTGATCACCCATGTAAACATTTACATTGCCCTATAACTGTTGTTGTTTTCGGAATTGATTTTGCAAACATAGATGATGTGAACATTCACATTACTGTTCATTACTGGATAAAATCACATTAGTAGACGCTGATATGAATATTCACATCAGTGTAAATGTTTACATGGGTGATCACATTACTGTTCATTACTAGAATTAATGCAAAATCAATGTAAATGAACAGTAATGTGAATGATCCATCCACAAATATACTAGAATTAATGTGAATCTTCACATCTATTTGTTACATTGTGAATATCACATCATTTTTGTGTCAAAATAAACATTGTGGATGATTGAAATACAACAGTTTGATATGAACTTTAACATTACAATTGTATAGTAATAATGAACACAGTGAAAATATATACACTATCTATATATTATCATGATTTTGGCGAGGGTGCGATTTGAGGTGGGGTTGGAGAGGAGAGAGAATTAGCAGATAGTGTGGAAGATGGAGTAAGAGAGGTGGTGACAGTGGGCAGCAAGGTCGGAGAGGAGGGAGGAAGGGAGAGAGAGAGAGAGAGAGAGAGAGAGAAAGAGAGAGAGAGGGTTTGGAGGAGAGAAGAGATGGTGGAGTCGGAGGTAGAAGGGTTGAGGATGAGAGATTGAGCGAGATAGAGCTTGCAGAGAAGTGGAGGCGATTGTGGGTTGGTTGAGAATTTGCTCGAATTTGGCACGAAATTGTTGGTCCATTTATGGAGTTGCTGTGCTGTGAAGTTCTCTTAAGCAATTTGAGATAATGGAGTTGGTGTATGCTGTGCTGTGAAATTATATATATATATATATATGAAATGTGTATCCTTTTTCTATATAATACATATCAACAAATAGACATAAGGGTATAATAGTTCAACAAATAATATAAATTAGGAAAAAAGGACCTCATGGAATAAAAATATAAATACATGGGACTAATTAGGTTATAATTTTCCTTGGTGGACTTATTGGGTTAAAACACCTCTAAATGGGATTTATCAATAAAAACTTTTCTATATTTATGTCATTATTTTTGAAAAGTATACCTAATTTATAATTTTTTCTTAAACATATACTGTTGAAAAGTGTGTTATATTGGAGTGTTATGTTTTTTGAGTGTTACGTTTGGAAAAAATATAGTAAGGAATTTTTTTGAAATGTTATGTTTAGTAATTTTAACATTATAAGAAAATTCACATTTATCCCTCAACAAATTATGCACGCGCGTTTATACTTGATCCTTTATATAATTCACACTAGAATGAGACATTTGGGTTTATTAAAAAAAAAAAAAAAGGATCAAACAGTTTATAAGATTACTATTTTAGATTTATTAGTGTTTCACCCAATAATTATTCAAATAATTATATAATAAATTAATTTCAAATGAGATTTAAACAAAGAAAATATGAGTCAAATTCAAATAATTTGCTTAAGGTTTAAGATTTAAGATTTATATTACCGTCTTAAGAGTAAAAATTGTATTCATATTGTTTGGTTTATTGTTGTATTGCATTTTTTTTTTTTTATATTTAATTAGATCTATAAATTTATGAATAAATTAGTAAATCTTCTTAAATTATGACTTATTTACATTTTGTCCCTAAACTTTAAAATTTAACACTTAACCGCTTTAAAGAATTATTTTTATTACTGTTAGCCCCTTCAGTTAAACTTCTATTAAAGGTTTACACAAAATAAAATCATACGTAAAGCACATGGAATGTTTATTGAATTTTTAGGACACTAAGCCTCGTTTGGGGACTGACTATTTTAGCTAAAAAGTCAAAAAGCCAACTAAAACTAGTCACATCAGCTCTCTACTTTTCTGCACATCTTTTCGTAAAAAATCAAAAAATTACTAAAATAGTCTGTTTCCAAACGAGGCTTAATTTACACTTTTTTCACTAAGATAAAGTAGACAAATTGAAAATGAGACTACCAACTAAAGATGTTATGCTAAAAAAAAATCAATAATGAGTACTATTATTTTAAAAAATCAGTAAGTGTGGAAGATATGACTTGATTCCATTTCAATGTCTAATCGAATTTTAATGGAACGTGTTAAGTGTAATATTCTTTCCGTTTTAAAATATTAGTCATTTATTTTATATTTCATTGTTCTAAAATATTAATCTATTTTCAAAAATCAAGCACAAAAATACTATAAATTTTTTATTTTGTCATTCTTTTAAATTTATTAACATAAAAAGTACAATTATGATATTGATATTATCCAAAAAATGCACTATCAAAGGGTAATTTTAAAAAATCAATTTTTTTTAAATGCAATAATTGTACTACCAAAAAAAATTAAATACCCCAAAAGGAATCATTATTTTAGGACAGAAAGAGTAACATAATATTTCAAATTAATTAACTGTTATGTTTTAAAATTCATGAGGTAAAATGTAAATGAGTTATAATGAATATGGCTTGTTTTGGCAACACAAAATAACTTATTAACTTATTTATGTCATATCATCACTATATTTTTTTGTATTTTTTTTTATAATAAACAAAAATATAAAAAAAAAACAAACCATACCGAAACCAACCCCACTGTAATTTATTCGAAGGTTTTGTTTGACATAGGGGTTTTTTTATTATTTTAGCTAACAAAATAGATTAAAAAATTAATAAGACAAAATATCACATTTAAGTTATAATATTTTTTTTTCTCTTACAAAAGTAAAAAACAATGAAAAAAATTCATCCGAAACAAAACTTTTTAGTTCTAAACTAATAGCCAAAAAAATTAAAAAATCAATTCACATCCCAAACCAATACAAATTAATTTACTATTTATTTTTTAAAAAAATTGACTAAAAGACAAAGTAGCCCGGCCGGAGCCAAACACACCCTAGCCATTTGGGGCCCACCACCACCACCTCCCCTCCTTTCCGTTAATTGTTAAATCTATATAAACCTCTCTCTTCCAATAAAACCAGACAAATGAAAGAGTATAGAGAGAGAGAGAGAGAGAGAGAGAGAATTGGAATATAGAGCGACTAAACTAGAGATAGCGAGAGTCAGAGAGCTGGGTTGTATATGAGATTTGGGGTGTTTGAGTTGCAGAGAGAGAGAGAGAGACTGAGAAGAAGAATACTCAACTTAATTGCAATCAAGTCCTTCTCTTCACAATACAATTGGTAAGTTCTCTCGCTTTTTCTTAGCCAATTTTCGATTTGAATGCCCTTTTGATTGGTCCTGTATGTGTGCTTTGTTCAATCTCAGGCCAGCAAGTGAATACTAAGAACTGTACTTGCAGCTTCTTATCTGATCACAATTGGAAATAGATCTTTCCTCTTCTTTTCTTTTTTTTAATTTTAGATTTTTTTTTTTTAAAGGATTGAATTTGATTGAATTGTTGATATTTAGATTACTGGGTAATTTTTGATTTGGTGATTCTAGGGCTTTTTACTAGCTTGCTTTCTATTTGTGTTCATTTAGAATTTTTTATTGATTTATTTACTGGATTGTTTTCATTATTGATGAATTTGATGCTTAAGGATTGGTTTATGATTGGTTTTAAGATAGAAATTTACATTGTGGTATTTGAGAAAAACAAATTTCTTCAGTAGTTTGTTTTATTTGAGATCAGTGCATTGATTAAAAAAGTTACCAGATTTTTTGTTTGCCTAAAATGTGTGTTTCTGCTGGTTTTTTAGTATGCATCTGTTTTCTAAATTGGATATGTGGTTTCTTGACTTATTTTTTTATCAAATATCTCATTTTTATCGGCTGAATATATGGTTTTGTGCTCATAGTAACTGATGAACAGTATTCTGATTGGTTTCGGTTTAATTTTGATGAGGAAGAGACTCAAGCAGTGTCATGTTGGAAGGTCCTGGATTTCTTGTCTCCCGGGAACTGCCCAGTTCCTGCGAGCATGAGAGTAAGTGGATTTACAATACATTCTGTGTGATTGAATTTTCAAATCGTAAGCGCCGTTTGGAAGATGGTGGAGGAATTTTTCTGAGAAAGTCACCCAAGTCGTCAGATGTCATCGAGAGAGAGGAAACAATGCAGGGGTTTTGTGATCTTTCACTCTCTCAAGCCAACCGACCAGATAATCAAGGTCACGGTGGTGATCAGTCGGATACAAGTTCATTCATACACCAAATTGGCCGAGACATGTCTATTAATTGTCTACTCCGATGCTCAAGATCAGATTATGGCTTGATTGCCTCATTGAATCGAAGCTTTAGGTCTCTAATTCGGAGTGGTGAGC
This sequence comes from Camellia granthamiana, assembly GCA_036172215.1. Lineage (NCBI taxonomy): Eukaryota > Viridiplantae > Streptophyta > Magnoliopsida > Ericales > Theaceae > Camellia > Camellia granthamiana. The sequence continues at coordinate 73,222,599 of CM069917.1, forward strand.
TATATAGGTTGAGGCGGCAGATGGGAATTATTGAACATTGGGTTTATTTCTCGTGCACCCTTCTTGAATGGGACGCTTTCGATCCCATTCGCCTTCAATGGATGCATTTACCTAGAATGACATCAAATGAATGCTTCATGTGTTCAGACAAGGAATCATTGGCTGTTGGTACCGAACTTCTTGTATTTGGAAAGGAGATTAGGTCCCATGTGATTTACAGATATAGCATATTGACAAACTCATGGTCATTGGGTACAGGGATGAATGATCCAAGATGCTTGTTTGGGTCTGCAAGTCTTGGGGAAATTGCAATTGTTGCAGGAGGTTGTGACCCAGAGGGCAATATCTTGAGCTCAGCAGAGCTTTATAACTCAGATACTGGTACATGGGAGACTCTTCGAAGCATGAATAAACCGAGGAAAATGTGTTCTGGGGTGTTTATGGATGGGAAGTTTTATGTTATTGGAGGAATTGGATTAGGCAATCCAAATTTGCTTACATGTGGTGAGGTGTATGATTTGGAGACAAGAACATGGCATGAGATTCCTAATATGTTCCCTGCACGCAACATAGAGGCTGGGGCAACTGAGACACCGGCGACAGCCAAGGCACCTCCTCTGCTTGCAGTTGTGAAGAATGAGCTATATGCAGCTTATCATGCAGAAAAGGAAGTGAGGAAGTATGACAAGGCAAGGAATCTGTGGGTTACAGTGGGGAGGTTGCCTGAACGAGCAGTCTCCATGAATGGTTGGGGGCTAGCGTTTAGGGCATGCGGAGACCGGCTTATTGTTATTGGTGGACCTAGGGCTTTAGGTGGAGGGATCATAGAGGTTAATGCTTGGGCGCCAGATCAAGGTCCGCCACAGTGGAGCTTGCTGGCCAGCAAGCATTCGGGAAGTTTTGTTTATAATTGTGCTGTGATGGGTTGCTGAGGTGTTTGATTTTGGTGACACTGTATTTACTATGCGGGGTTCCTTTCTCAATGGGATTTACAAACTTTCTTTCTGAAGGAGATGGGATTCTGGTTAGTGGCTAATCTCTGCCTTTTTGGGGGGTAATTAATCTCTGCCTTCCTTTTGGGGAAAAATTCATATTTTACTTGAGCTTCATAAATATTACTTGAAGGAGGTCTCAAGGTTTCTCCGTCTTCTAATTCTTTTTGTGTCCTATTGGTTTGCATCTTCAACCTTTTTTAGTTTCCACCATAGGTTTTGTTTTCCAAAGGTTGGCATCACGAAGGACAAAGCATAGACTAATAATTGAAGAACCAGTACACTTTTTGGGCTTTTATGAATAATTACAAAAAGCTTTATTGAAACACCAGAAACCATTTTATTGGTTCATAATCTCAATTGCTTGGTTTTTTAAGAATGAAATTGGTCAGTGTGTTAACTTTTTCTGTCCTAAAGGCGTATGTATCCATTATAGAGGTTTATTAGAGTAGAATCTTTCTTCACTCACCACCATGCTAATGCATCATCACTAATTCTATGTATTATTTATAATTACTTGCATAGTAGTGCATCTGTATCTGTTTGAATTGGTGTGACAGTGATCAACTGAGTCGATTAGTTTTTCCCTTTTATTCTCCATCATATTTTCCATAAAGGTGACAGCTTGAAACTCTTCTGTTAGGAGGAAAGCAAATTTAGAATTTCAAATTAAACTCTCAATTTTTCAATCTTTCAGGCACATTTGCAGTTTTGCCTTTGTGTAATGGAACAACTTGCACAAGCCAATATTCAAACATACACTTCAAAATAACAAACCTAACCTAGTTACTCTTACAACCAAGCCCAAAACCCTACACATTGAGTCAATAGTTTTGACTCATAGAAACTGCCAAACTAGCATGACTGTCAGTAACAACTATTCTGAATAGTAACTTTTATCCCTCATCCTCAAAATAAATCAACCACAGGGGAGGTGGTATTCATAATCATGGAATAATGGGAAGGGGATAAGGATGTTAAATGACAAAAATGTTTCCATCCCTAGAGACTAAAACTCATCTCTATTACTTTCTCTTTCCATCGTCATCGCTGACCCTACTACTATCGGTCACCTCTATTCCTCTCTGCGTCCCTCTCCTTCACCTTTGACCCTTGCCACCTATGGCCACCTTTCTTCTTCTCTCTTTCCCTCTGCCAACCATTTCGACCACAAATCAAGCACCCCAGACAACGCCACGAGAGACCACCATCAACTTCCTGCCTTGGGTGTTTCTTTGTCTTCTCATTTTGCTTTTATTTGGTGAATTCTTTGGGTGTTAATTTAGGAATATTTGTGTTAATTTTATCAGATTTTGGTGAATTTTAACTCTAAAATTGCATGTATTTGGCAGAAAGTTTATTTTTTGTGTGGGTTTTTTGTTTTGGGATCCAATCCAATCTCACTATCTCCAAATATAAGTCTAGATTGTTGGGTGAGTATCCCAAGAATTAATCCATTCCAAATGAAACACCTGGGGATGGGCTATTAGTCCAGGGATTTGTAATATCACCTTATCAAGTCTAGTTAAACTAATGTAGCCAGGCTAAAATCTTACATGTATTGTTAAAGCATCAAGAATACAAGAAATGGTAGTCCATCTCCCTGAAGATTAGACTAGTCCTTTTGGATATGTGGTGGGTTTGATCCCTCATGAAACCCCTATTAGGTAATCCCTGCTGTGTGAAAACAAATATTATTTCCTATTATTTGAAATTTAAAAAAAATGTATATGTCTTGTATTGTCCCATATCGGGTGTGAGCCATTTAGGTGAGGCATGCATAAAGTCATTCACCTCTGTAAAGTAACTTGTCATTTTGGAGTCTGTGGTGGGTTTTTGACCCTTGTGAAGCCCATGGGGTAATTCTTTGGATGTCTATAGAGATGCATTCAAGGTTCTACATGATCCTTTTCAACAAAATGAGTTCAGCCACTTGAATTTGTTGTGCAGCTGATTTGTCATTCATTATGGACTTATGAGTGAGTGTAGCAATTAGTTTGGTTCAGACCTGTTGAGAGTTACACCATATAGTCAATATTTTCTTGAGCTTTTGTCATACATTGAAGGTAAAGTAGAATCAAAATCAAAGGACCGCCTGATTTTTGGTTAGAAGGTAAAGTAGATTCCATGTCAACATCTTTGTGGTCGCCACAAGTTACCGTCTTAGCAAGAAATACTGGCTTTTAATGCCCATGCTTATGTATTGGTTTGTCCACCTCTATTCAGATGTATGGTTATTGAACGGTTAGCATTGTATCAAGGAATCAATAGATGCTCCTCTTTGAAGGATAGGTAGCCATGGATTACTATGTTGCTCCCAGTCATCCACCAGGTACAAAAACATCTTTGTTAACCTTGTTACTTTTTCAATCTTGGCAGACATTAGACAATATCAACCTGGATACTTTTTCCACTTTATCTTATTGATCATTTTTTGTGTAAATTTCATGTTATGATTGTTAAATTCTGTGAAGATGTTATCAGAATTGTAGATAAGAACAATCCTGATGTATTGCCATGTATTCTTACACGAATTAATATTGTTTAATGCAAAGTAGTCATGAGAATTTTACCATTCATTTCCATTACATATAGAAATTGTAGATTTGCTATGATGGATTGGTTAAGAAGGCAATGGTTGCCAATACGTGTGTTTTCTCTCTCTCTCTCTCTCTCTCTCTCTCTCTCTCTCTCTCTCTCTCTCTCAAATGCTACGCACCTAGAAAAAAATCTGAGAAAGTGTTTAGAATTTGAAATGTGTGCACATGCATTGCAGGTGGTTATTTAAGTCTACCACTTTCCTATTTGTTGAGTACTAACAATATTGTAGTAGGTAATGCTCTCACCTTGTCTTTTATATTAAATTTGAGATATTTTGAGCTTGAAAAGATCAAGGGGTTATGATCTTACAAATTAAGGAAGAAGAAATTGTCATGAGCACACGTCAATTGCAAACTTTTGTGTCACTGTCTTGTGGGCATGGCATTTGAAAATTATGGAGCATCTCCTTCAGACTTTTCATCAGTTTGAAAATTTTGCCAGTAGTTTTTGAAGTATGAAAAAGTGAGACCATAGTTCCCATTGATTTGGACATAAGCAAATGTATCATTTTGTGATATACTGATTCATAGGGGCTTTCAACCACTTTTTGAAAGTTGTATCATCTTGAGGTATGGAGTATATAAGCATAGTTGTATATAAAAAGGTGGATATACGGATTCGGATTGCTTCATCAATTTCCTATCATTATGTGTCAGGTGAGAAATCATATGCCGATCCCGGGCAATTACTCAAGTGGTCATGGAGAGGGCACTTGGGTGCCAAGGTGAGTGAAGTTTTCAGGTTTGAATCTATGGAGAGATATTGTCTTACGTTATAATTTAACTACTAACAGCTATGTTGTGCAAAAAAAAAAAAAAAAAGTCATTCGTCGATGTGGGTACTGTTTGAAACTTTCAAGGTGCCCAGAATTTGAAATGTGTACACGTGTGCTGCTTATGCGTATGTTATCTATAGTTATGTGTCAAAAGTGAGAAATCACAGGTTGACATGGTTATTGTTGCTTGAATTTTTCAAGCTGCCCAGAATTTAAAAAATCTCACAGCCTATTGAAATGTACAATACAATATGTATTTTTTGCTTCCCTCCTCCACATCTTGAGTGTTGCCTTCCTGGCTTTACTTTTTTCAAGTTGTGCCATTCTATCTTCCAAGAAAAAGAAAAAGAAAAAGAAAAAAAATAAAGAAAGAAGAGTGAACTAAATATCTTCATATTTAATAACCAAAGTTATATTGAATCTGGATACAAAAAAATAGAAGTGTGTATTTAATCACGAATCTCGATGTACATGTAAAACCATGGTAGCATAGAATTAGGAGTGTAAACTTGGCCCAGACCAACCCGCTCCATGTCAGGGCGTGCGGGCTCCTGTTAGAATTCAGTCCAGCAGGCCTGGGCTGTGCTTGATCAATTTTTTTATTTTTTATTTTTTTCACTGAAAATGACATCGGGTCTTGGGCGGGCTAAGCCTCAAATGGGCCTAGAGTGGGTTGATGGGCCGAGCTGTAGAACAAGCGACTCAGGCCCAAGCCCAAGGTCTCCGGTTGGGCTTGGGCTCAAGCCTAGCCGGGCCTAATCGGGCCAAGCCCACCCAAGTCGCGGGCAAGCTTTCGGGCTGCCCACTGGCTCGCGGGCCAATTTTACACCCCTAGAAAGAATCACCTCCATTCTATCTCATCATATAAATTTTATATATAATTACTTAATTTATAATAAAAAAATTTGTTAGTAAGTAACTTTAACAAATTAATCAACTTAACTATTAAAAAAAGGATTATGTATACCAAGACTTCTTCAAATATTAGCGAGTATTATTTTGCCTCTCTCATTTATGAAATTATACATCTTAACCCATTTAATTATAAAAATGTATCGCTTCCATTCCTTCTAAATCACCTTTAAAAAGAATGTATTTGTACGATTTCCATAGTTGAGGGGTTAATATATAGGGGCTCATAGATGAAGGGAGTAAAGTGATATTCACTAATAATTGAGGAAGCTAGTGTAATGAACCTAAACAAAAAACTTAGATTTGTGGGCAATTCAGACCTAGCTTGGGTTCAACCTCTTATGTTCAGGTCGAGATTGGGCAAATAAGGTTGGGGTGCAAGTTGGGGAATAAAGTGAAGTTTGTACTAATATCTAATTACTTTACTACATATGAATGTGGGTATTTTTAATAAAATTATTTAGCATTACTGTAAAAATTAAAAATCAAAAATATTGTAGGAGTAGGTTTCGTTTGAGAATATGTTATTTTAGTTAAAAACAAGTTTAAAAAATTATTAAAAAGGTAAAAAATTTAAAACTAACATTATTTTGGGTATGATTTATAAATTGACTTTTTTATTTATTACAACAAAATGTGTAAAAAATAAAAAGGCAAGGTGACTCAAATAAATCAATAAATTAATAAACAACTTATTTATGATATTGCCAAATGTACAATGCATCTAAAATGTTGGTTTCTACTAAAGCAAAAAGACCATTATATCCCCCTATTTACTTTTTTTATACAACTAAATAAATGTAAAATAGAAATTTCAGACAAAAACCTTTCACATTTTTTTATACAACTAAAAGGGTCAACAAAAAAATAAAAATAAAAATTTCAAGCACATAACTTTCTGGATAAATTACATTTTCCCCTTTTATATTTGACCATTTTCCCACATTTGCCTTTAAAGTTTTTTTTTTATTCTATTTTAACCCTTCATGTATCAAGTTTTCCTCAATTTACTTCTAAAATTAATTTATGCCTAAAATTAAACATAAAATGACATATTAACAACTACGTAGCATAAAAATATTTTATTATATATAACTCACATTTCTGAGACAAACCCAAACTTCAATATAATAATATTTTTTTTATGTCATATAATAGTTAATGTGAAATTTTTTGTCTAATTTTGAATAAAAGTAAATTTTAGAAAGAAATAAAAGGAGAAAAACTAAAAACATGAATGGTCAAAATAAAAAATAAAAAATAAAAAATAAAATAATAATAATAATAATAATTAAGAATCAAAATGAAAAAATAACAAATATAAATGGAGCAAAGTGTAATTTGTCCTAACTTTCTTACTTCATAAAAAAGGGAGAAATTGCAAATAAGTGTAACAATGGATAAATTATTGTACTTGAGATGAAATTTTTTGTGATGCAACTCTGACACACAGTAAGGACTTATACCATGGACATGAAAGATTTGCACTATGCACATAGTAAAATTGCACCACCATGAAAATGCAAATAATTTTTTACTGTCTTACTGATTTGATATTTTTCCATCAAAAAATTACTAAAAATGGAGAAAATATCCTATAGATCTGTCTTATATCTTAGTTGATATGTTCTTACAACCTTATTGGTTATGTAACTATTATTTCTTATTTTTTCTTCTATATTTCACATAAAGCAATCACCTATTTTGTTATGGACACATGGTCACATGGTAGAGCAGACCTACCAGATATCTTCTCCTAAAAAACCATCTTTCCAAGAGATAATTGGTGAAAAGTCCAAGCTAAGAAGGGTATAAAATATTAGGTCCAATGAATATTTTTAATTGATGGGAGGTCCACTTTTTATAAAATAATTTGGTAAGAAGTCATTTTATTTGTTTAAATGGCATTTTGTTTTCAATTTTACCTTTTAATTTATCTGTTGACTTTTTTATCTGTTGACTTTCGTTGACTATCTGTTCAAAATTTTTGACTATCTGTTCAAATTTATATCTATCTATTTAAATTTTTTTTCTATATGTTTAAATTTCTATCTGCCCAATTTTTTTTATATAAACTTTCTATATGTTCAAATTTGCCTATCTGTTCAATTTTTTTCTTGAAATTCTTCTATTTGTTCAAATTATTTTATTTTCTTTTTTTTATCTGTTGAGATACGAAGCCAAACAAAATTACCAAACCCTATCTGTGCAATTTTTTTCTTCTATTTGTAATGCCCCAAAATAATAACAATACCCATCTCTTAATATTCCTTACAATTGATCAATAACATCATATTTAATATTTCATTCATAATCCTTGATCATACAAAAGATGACATATACGTGTATGTATTCATAAATTCTAGATCTTAAATCTATAGCATATGACATGTGTACATAAATTGAAATAAAGGGAGAATTAAGTAATTTTATGCCCTAATGGCTACATCTTTCCAAGTCAATACTTAAGTATAACAAAATGAGTTTAACTTAATATAATTAAAGCCCAAGGCTTGTACAAAAATAATTACATCAATTAAACAAAATAAAACCCTTAGCTCCAAGTCCTCCCAAGCTAAGTCCTTGGTTGAGGCATATCATCAGCCCATGTGTGACGCCCCAAAAATCGCGAACTTCAGAGAATATATTATCAATTAAATACAGGGTTTATCTAAGGTTAAGAGTCTAGGGAACAGCACTAATGAGTCCTATGGCCAATAATGGAGTAAGATCCCAGATCGTCGGAGGAGTCAAGTTAGTCTCATTTCTAAGTCCAGCTTTCTTAGGTAACGCACTACCCTTTTGACCAATCTTAAAAGGCATTGACGCAAGGTCTCATAAGCAATGCAGAGATAGGCATAGGATTACAAGGTAAATAATAATTACAGCGTCTCAAATTTTAAATTTACAAAATGAGTTCCATTACTATTACAATCCAAAAAGAATAAATAAAAGCACAATTAGACTAATGAACGAAATGGTTCCAAACTTTCTCTAAGGAAAACTTAAGTCTTCAAATGTCTTTGACTCTTCGTTGGCTTCATACGTTTCTTCGATACCTGGCATGAAACGCCATGAGCTTTGAATGCCCAGTAAACGCACACACACCCAGCTCTTTTTCCCAATCTAATACACCATCACAATTATAACAAGCAAGTAATGAAGCATGATAATTATTCAATAATAAAGGATTACAAGGTTAGATGTTAGAAATCTAGAAATCCCCCAAAGATTCGTCCTCCTAACCACAAGAATCGGATGCAGATTATTCGATATGCCCCATCTTTCGTTGCTTTGTTGCAGAACTAACCTCGGATGCCTACCAACGGTTATATACCGCATAACACTAACCGCAGGGCCTCAAAAGAGACGGTAATAATGGGCCTTGCCTAAATCCCTCCTTACACCAAATACCTAGGGTTCGAATACAACCGCTCCGTTTAAGGATTCCGAAAACCACTTGCGCAAGATTTTAACTTCCAAATAGGTAACGCAACCCGTCAACCAAACAACATCTTAGTAATCTTGTCCAAAAATTCGCAACCCATTACCACCTATTAAGTTTCCCGTTTGAGTTAGATAATTTAAGTCAGAGTTAGGACATGCTCTTGAAACAACATCTATTGCACAAGTTTGAACAACTAATAGTACAAATATAAGGAAATAAGGTTACAACACATGAGATTCACATATGAAGATAGGCACAAGTAGCTCTAGGCATATTCAAGTAGTTAAGGGAATAAATTCGCACATGAATAAAATTTTCAAATTTGCATAAGTGTGAGCAACATCGAAGGATTAAAATAAAATACATAAACCTATGACATGTGAAATATCATATCGAGACATGATCATAAATTAATAAGCATATTCATGAACACAAGAGCATGAAACATTAATGAAAACAGAATTTCCAGATTCAGTACTACCAAAAGATTATACTCAAAAGGGCTATTTCAGATTTATCCAAAGCCCGACCTTCCTATGGTTCGTAGGGAATTTTATCTAGTTTTCAGAACATTTTTCGAAAATGGAATAGCTTTTCTAGATTTGTAGTTATTTCAGAAATACTCTAGCTTTGTCTAGATTCGTCGACCGTTACGAAAATCGGATTTTTTCACAAACCGCTCACTCGTTTTTAATGAAATCAATTTTCCTTGAAAGATAACTCCTTAAGAAATATTTTTCAATAAAATGGAGGTCCAGAATATTTTTATACATTTTTCTACAATTTTTGTAAGGTGGCTGCAAAACAGATTTTTCTGACACAGTTCTTGAAAATAGAAAGTTGGTGAAAAAAGAGGTCAACTAGGGGAAATTTTCCACTTATCTTATGATGAAAACATGCTAAATAATATGTATTAAACTCAGAAATTTAAAGTGAAGGGGTGCCTTTGAAAATTTTGAGAGATTGATAGGAAAAATGTAGTCTTATACCGATTAAGAAAAATAGAAGAATGGTAGAATCAAGGCTCAACTCCTTTTATTTTTAATACAAGAATACCATTATAACACATCTAAAAATACCATTTTAAACTTCTAATAACATGTATTTGAAAAAGAAAAATAGAAGAGAGAGTTGTGTTGTGGCTTACTTGAGGGTTGTTGGAACTGCTAGCAAACTTCTTCTCCTATCTTCCACCAAGCTCACCCTCCTCCCTCTCTTCTCTCACTAGAATATAGTGTGTGTGTGTGTGGGTGTGTATATGCGCTCAACAAATGGGGATGAGTGGTATATTTATAGAGAATTTGGTGTGAAAAGTCCCAAATGCCCATTGGTTCCAATTCAATTGAATAGTGCCTTGATTTAGTTTAAATGTAATGGAATGAGGGAGGATTAGAACCTTAATTATATATTTAATTATGATCTAGTTAGATTTAGGGCTAATTTAAATACCTTCTAGTTAGAAGTACACACATATATATAGCAAATCTTTATAGGTACCAAAGTCATTATTGTTCCAAGATTTCAAGGGATTTGTTTGTACTAAAGTACAATGATTATAGCCTAGGAGGTGTGATGGCTAGCCATGTGATGGTGAATTGATGGACTTGTTTTATATTTTTTTTATGTACAAATCTTGGAAATTGTAAAATATAATGTTAAAAAAAGATTTTAGGGTACAAACGTATATATAAATATATAATGGTACTCATTTGGGGTCAATTTGTGATTTAATAAAAATGTGAGGGCTTGGGCTCAATTAAAGTATCTATTTCAAGTGTAGAGTTAATAAATTAGTGTTAGGAAAAATAATTCGGTTTGTATTATCTTGCTTTGAATTTAAAGATAAATAACCGAACAAGGACTGTGAAAACTGGAAGTTAAGGTTTAGAGCGATTAATCTAAAATTTAAGAGTTAAATAATTAATATTAGAGTGTTAGAAATGATTTCTAAGCTTCCAGGGTCAATTAGGGTTTGTATGGGTTCGTCCGTGATGTGTTTTCGGTTCTCGGGTTTAATTTGTGAACAATCAACGAATTAAAGGCTTTATTATAGTAACTCAAAATTTAGGGACATAATAAGATTTACAAAAGTTAGGGGTCTCACAACCTGAAAGTTGTTTTTTCACATAAGGTGAGCTAAAACCCAATAGAGATAGTTTAACACAATATATGAATTTTAACGAAGTCATAAGGTGGATGTATATGTATGCCAATTGTCAACCATTTTACGTTTTCATCTCAAAAACAATACAATGCCAGATTTTATATATATATATATATATCAATTCATGAAAACAACCTTTTATATAAAAAAACAGGGCAGTTGATACAAAACACTGAGAATCTCTAGATATGTGTTTGCTAGTAGGCTATACAAGCACTAGCAAAGCCATTTTACTAGTACTAACCGGAATGATTGACACCTAACCGCGCAGGTTTTTGTACTTACACCAAGGACACACATGCCAACATAATAACCACAACCACACCCTCTAACCAGATTCACCAAGGTATTCACTAATTTTTCTCAAAATAATACATTTTTAATGTTTAAGTGTAATACAATGCTCAATGCAAGATATATGAGTAATTAGTTTCAATTCACCTAATCTTCATGCAATTTTTACAACAATCAAAGTTATACTCCATCGATAGCCCAAAACATATATTTCTGTTCAACAGATAATTTCCAACAAAAGATATAATCTTATCATTTTCAAGATGGCAGTGATATTACATATCCAACTCTACCATCATCATCAACATATACATTCGTTCAATTCTTTCAAAACCCAGCATTATTTTTCATTTTCTTTCACAAACCCCATATCCATGATTTTAGAACAAAATCCCCTTTACTTTCAAAATCGATTTTAAGTAAAGAAATCCACTATTTTAACATATCTCAACCCACTATTTTAACATATCTTAACCATAAACACATCCCCACAACCTTTCTCAAGAACCCATTTGAAAACCCTTTTTTTATATTTCAAAATAAAACCGTAGGTTTAACCCAAAATTCCCAGATCACTAAATTCTTTCAATAAACAAATAACTAAAGTAAAAATCATACCAAAAGTTAAAGAAATTTCTACCACAAGATTAGAAGACAAGAGAGAGCAAGGGTTGAAGTTTGGCAGAGCTGAAAGCAATATCTTCTCCGATTAGAACGAAACTTTAGACGAGTTCTACTTTTTCTCCAAATAGCTATAGTGGAGATATCAATGAGTGAGGGTGTATTTAAGGTTTTAAGCAAGAACTAGAGAGAGAGAGTGAATAAATTAGAGTTTTAGAATATTTAGAGAGAGAGAGAGAGAGAGAGAGAGAGAGGAATGAAAAAGTGATTATATTTTTTTTTTCGTAAACTAATATACGCACAGATCGCTCGAGTGACCAAAACACTGCTCGAGCATTAGACACAATAAGTGACACCGCTCGAGCGACCAAAAACATCGCTAGAGCACACAATAATCCCTTTCCAGAAGCTCAAACTTGTAAAAGACCACTCGAGCACAAGAAAGACCGCTCGAGCGAACAAGAAGAAAACTGGATAGTAACTCTTTGAAAAATTAACCGCAACCTATTCCAAACACAACAATAACCCCTAAACAACCAAACTCAACTAGCAACAAGATGAAAATGAAATGAAGAATAGTTAAGGCTATGGATTCTTGGATTCAAAAGTAAGAAATGGGTCAGGTCTAAAATGAAATCGTTATACTATTTGTTCAAATATCTCTTCTCTATAGTTGTCCGTGTAACACCCCAATTTCCTATGCCCAAATGATAACGCAACCATCATGGCTCCTTAAAGGAAAACAGAAATAATTCTCTATACTTGCATTACATGATACAATTAATTCCTCAATGCGATTATACGTTTAATCCAAACCCAAATAAATAAACAAATAGATACCCCCAAGGATTTACAAGTTCGCAAGGCTTAGGCCTGGTTATACAAAATGGTTATTCAAACCCATACAAATACAGCCCTTGGCTTACAAAACAGAGTCACGCAAAATGAGAGCATTGTACTCCCAACACACATACTTCCACGCCCCTAGTTGGGTGGGATTACCACATCTTTTCCTGCACAAAAATCCTGTAGGGTGAGCATAAAGTCCAGTAGGAAATTCTTAACAAAGTATATACATTTTATACAAGTCTCAAGAGATGAAATGCACATGCCATGCTATATCCTTTTTGAAGATAAATCACATTTTAATCTTTTGAAAACCATCATGCTCAATGATGTCATGCAATTTCAATTGTTCAAAACTTAACAATTTATTTCAAGGGCGGTAAATACGACTTTGGTAATCCCTAGGTCGGTGTCTACAAGTAGACTACACAAGTACTACCAAATTGTCATTTTTATTGGTATTAACCGAAAGGCTCAACATCTATCCGCGCGGGTTTTCAGTCTTTCACCCCGGACTCTCAGGCCAACTTATTCAATATCATCTCTACCACCTATCAAGACTTATCAACGTATTTACCCCAAAACCATTCCATGAAAACTTGTTTCTCAACATTCTTTTCTCAATGCAAGTTTTCAAATCAACTTTCAAAATTTAATGTAATCAAATGAATTAATATGCCAATTTCACAAAATGAATATAAATACTTTTATTCCAATTCATCATCCAAGGAATAACACAATTCCTTCTTCTCAAGTATCCTCAACAATTAGTTATTTCAAGACTATTTCAACGTTTTGAACAATAATTTCCAAAATGAACAACAATTCTCATATTCCATGAAATTCATCATTTATATAAAATATAAATAAGAAAATTTCCAAACATCCATTTATTTTGACACACAAAATAAATATAACAATATCATTCATGGATTTTCAATCTCTTTTAAAATTCCCAAATTTCTAGGTTTTCTCACCAAAACTATACAACCCAAATCTTTTGAAAGAAAACTTTTCAAAATCATCTTTTCTTCAATCAACGAAGATCAAGACCCATAAGATCATTTTAAAAGAACAAGAGACAAACCCACTTTCAAAAATCACTCAACTTCTTGAATCAACAATCAATTTTCAAAAGCTATCAAAGGATGATTTCGAAAATCATCTAGATCTTGCAAAAATATATATAACTCAAAGAAAATCCCTACCTCAAGTTTGAAGAAGAATAGAGATGAAACCCCAAAATCAACGATGCCTAAACTCGATCTTCACCGCACACAACGAAGTCCTCGAGATGATAACCCACTTTGATGAAGAAGTAATGACAAAACTCAAATAGATCTTGAGAAATCAAGGTTTTTGATCTAGTTTGTGTAGAGAAATGTAGAGAGAATGGAGAGGAAATGTTTTTAGAGAGAGATATACAAAAGTGATCTGAAATATCAGATTCACGAACTGATATAACATGTTCCGCTCGAGTGTGGAAAGCCCCGCTCGAGCGTCGAATACACCTTCCCAGTACTTTTACAGACAGGTCAAACTTCTGAAACCAAACATTCTCCGCTCGAGTGCATAAACGGCCGCTCGAGCGAACAAACAACTTCGAATGCATTTTGCATTTTTGCTTCGGAGGCGCTGCCCCTCGACCTCGCTAGGGCGCTGCCCTCGAACCCGCCAATGAGCGTTGTCCCCTAGACTCAGCGAGCTGATCGGGCAGCTCGATCCCCGACATAGTCAGCGAAGTGGATGAAAGATACGCTATAACCCGATACAAACATGAGACATTGCATGTTTCAAACACACCGCTACAACCCGATAACCAAAATAAGGGGAATACAAGGAACTAAGATACGTAACACTGTTCAAAACCATACCAACCCGAGCCCGGAACACCACAAAGAGACAGGTCAAAACCGAGATCGCTACAGTCTGCCTCACCCTCTCTCCCTATCTATTCAAATTTCTTCATCATCATTAACAACAACAAAAAAAAAAAATGATCTAAACTTACATAATAATAATAATAATTAAAAAAAAAACTTAAAAAGATCGAAAACAAATGGATCAATTTTTTGAACAAATCATAGACTTATATTTGTACATACAGTGTGATTGAACACCAAACAAAGTTATGATACCAGATCGGAAAGACTAGAAGTTTTGCTATGAGACTAGATCTGGAAGGAACCAAATCATGACCTTGTTCAAAGAAATTTCAATCATCAGAGGCTCTATAGACTCTATAGAGAGAGAGAGAGAGAGGGAGAGAGAGAGAGAAACACCCTCTTTAGGTTTCCAATCAGAACCAAAATTGTATAGTACCAGTGAATCTACACAGATCAAGATCCATAGAAGTATAACCTTTTTTTAAAAAAAAAACACTCTAACTGAGAAAGGATTTTAGAGAGAGAAAGCATATACACAGATATATATACACAAAAAGAGAGACCTAAGCTTGGTTGTGGCGGGATCACCATTAGGGTGATGCGGAGAGATATGGAGACTGGTGATCCACTAGTGGAGGACGAGGATGAGTCGAGATGGAGGAAAATGAAGGAGATCTGATCTCAAATTTGATCGAAAAAAGGTGGAGGAAGTTCGCGGCAACGCTGGTAGTGTTGTCTGTTGTGCTGTTGCAGCGGATGTGCTGCGAAGAGATAGAGAAAAGAAAGAAAGATAAATGAGAGAAATGATAGGGTTGTGGTACAGAACTCGTTTGGGGTTAGTGTTTTGGCAGCAGACTTCCAAGCGCTATACTTCATAACGGCGGTGACGGCGGAAACGACAGGGCCTGTGTGGGATGTAGAAGAGAGAGAGAGAGAGAGAGAGAGAGAGAGAGAGAGAGAGAGAGAGATGAGTGTAAATGTTAGAGTTTGAGTGTAAATGGTACCGTGCATATGATATATTTAAGGAAAGGTATTTTTGTCAATTTATTTGAGGTTGCTTTTTGGACAGAGTATTTGAGCACTTGAACCTTTGGCTAAATAAAATTGAAATTTGAATTTATGAATCGAATGTCCGCTTTCCAAACCATGCTTAATTTATTTAATCTTTTTTTTAAAAAAATAGATAAAAAGTAGTTATTGGTCTACACTATGAGACTCACCACTTTTGTGTTACAATTGATGATCTAACCTATAAATAGAAACGAGGAATGCTCCAGCAACATTGGCCTTGTTTGGGAAGAACTATTTGGACTAAAATAGCTAATAAAAACAAAATAGGTTAAAATACTCAATAAGACAAAATTTCACATCTAATCCATAATTATTTCATTTTTTCTTTTATAACTATCCAATCAACTATAAAAAAAAATCAATTATCTTTTGAAAAACAACTTTTGAGAACATGCAATTTTAATAATTTTTTGACTTTTTATAAAAATACATGTAAAAAAGTTAAAAAAAAATAATGTGGCAACTTATAATAATTTTTTAATTTTTTAACTAAAATATATTATCCTTAAACGAGATCTAAAATAATTAAAAAAACAATTAAAATACCCAGGTTGCGTTTAGTAGAGTTTTCTAAATATGATTTGAGAATAGATTTGTATTTTGAGTTTATGAGTTTTGGAATTATGATTTGAGTGTGAAAAATTTATTTGGTGAATGAGTTTTGAAAATAGTTTTGAATTTAGTGGGGAATTTTTGATGTGACATGTGATATTTGATACAAAAGTTTACAACTTATAACCAAACACATAACTCAAAATTCTATTCAAAACTCATAAAAAAATTTAAAAAATTTCAAATTTTTTTTAATTTAAAATATAAAAAATACCACGTGCCAACTGTAAAAAATAAATAAAAAAAAGAAAAAGAAAAAAGCACTACTCCGGTCAATCGGCTGGACGTCTGGGGGACGACCGGTTAATCAAAATTTTCCTACCTTGCAAAGAGTTTTTAAAAGTGAGTGCAAAATTAATTTTTGAAAATACTAAACAAACACCACACTCAAAAGTAAGTATAAAATTATATTTTGAAAACTCCACCAAACGGAGCCCCAATTTCTTTGCCAATTTCTCCGAACGAGGGGATTGAATAATTTCTCCCTAGGAATAACCTGATATAGGAGTCCGAATCCTCTGCCATGTTACCCTGTGGTGGTTCTTGCGGCACCTCAAAATGACGTCGTTCTGGGGCAAAATTTCAAAAAAAAAAAAAAAAAAAAACAAACAAACAAACAGAACCAGAGGAAGAGAAAGAGGGGAATAAGAAGATAAGTTCGTCGGTCTCACCACCAATGGCAGGGTTTATGAAGAAAAACAAAGTTTCAAAATCTCTATGAAAGATTTGAGATCTAAAATCAAGGAGAAGAGGAAATTTTTTTGACTATTTGTTGTTCTTCTTCAATTCTCAGTTCTTTTTTTCAAACCATTAAAACTTTTTCTTTGCTACAAATTAACAAACACTTTAAGTGCCCCCTTTTTCACACCTTTAAGTTGCCTATTTTTCACATTGAATCCAAATCTCTCTGCTCAAAATGCATAAAAACAAACTTGTAATTTTTTTACTTTACCAATCTTCAAATTCCAACTTCAAATTTGACAAATACAAACAAACATCAAATAGAAGAAAGAGAAAGAGAGAGAGAGAGAGAGAAAGAATCAAGTAGGGGGTTGTGGAAGGAGATCGGGTGGTGGAGAATCGGAGGAGGAGACGGCGGAGAATCGGACGGCGGAGAGATAAAGAGAAACAGGTAAATATGTATGCAAATATGGATGTTCAAAGTGTTAATATGTATGTATGTATGTATGTATGTATATATATATATATATCAGATTCTTCTTTGATCTTTGCCTCTTTCTTTTCCTCTGGTTTTGCATATATATATATATATTTTTGAAATTTCGCCCCAAAACGACGTCGTTTTGGGGCACCGCATGGTAACACGTAGGGTTGTGCAAAATACCACATAATCTGCTAAAACCGCACCAATCTGCATCAATCTGCACTGTTCTAACCACTAACCACGGTTTTAACTTTAAAATTTATAATTCGACAATCGAACTGCCCCGCTCCGCTATAGTTAATACATACATATTTTCTAATTTCCAATGAAATATCAATGCAAAAATGAGTGTGAAAGAGATTTAAGATATGAAATTTATTACAAATTAGTGATTATATATATGAAACATATTATATAAAATTACTTTGTGTTATATATCTAAAAAATATTATACAAATTAGTTTTATATTTATGCAAATGTATGATAATTAGTTAAAATATTCTTTAATTTGTCAATTCTTCAAAAACTACTCAAATCACAATTTATCAATTTGCTAATCTATTAACCCGTCATTCAATTTATAACAATGCTGCTAAGGACCCCCAGTGGGGGTCGCGCCCCCAGTGATGTGGCGCGCCCCCACTGGCCGCCAGTCAAAAAAAAAAAAAAAAAAAAAAAACTGTTTTTTTTTCAACCACTCATGGCCCTCCACCTCACTGGGGGTCGACCCCCAGTGGAAGTCCAACGCATTTCTGAATTTATAATTTTACTCTCAAACTGTCAAATTCGCACCGCACACCCCCTAGTAACACGGCGGAGGATCCGAACTCCCCGATATAGACCGGATCTTGTACAAGGGAATTGGGCCCCTCTTGTTTTCATGCTGACCTGGCAGTATATATAATCCAGACTTGGACCGTAACGAAACTTGAGAAGAAGATGATCGAGCCCTCCCTATCCTCCGCAGAGAAATCATAATCTCTCTCTCTCTCTC
This sequence comes from Camellia granthamiana, assembly GCA_036172215.1. Taxonomy (NCBI): domain Eukaryota; kingdom Viridiplantae; phylum Streptophyta; class Magnoliopsida; order Ericales; family Theaceae; genus Camellia; species Camellia granthamiana. The sequence continues at coordinate 73,240,981 of CM069917.1, forward strand.
CATGAAAGCAAAGCATCTTCGAGAAAATTCCCCAAATTCCACTCGTTGACTCTCTCTTTGTCACTGTCCAATTCAATGGACTGATTGACACAGACAGAGAAAGACATGGACACCAAGGTCCAGACTTTGCCCCCAATCACTTCTCTCTCTCCCTCAGTCCTCTCCTTCCTCCACCACAAACTCCTCTCCACAGATCAACTCCACCGAGCTTCCGCTCTCGTATCGGAGCTCCACACTCGCTGCTTCGATTTGGACCAAAGCCTCACCGATCTCAACCATCGTCTCGAATCCACCCTCCTCTCTTACGCTTCGTATTCTGATCGAATCGATGCTCTCTACGCCAACATCAATTCCAAATTAACCCATCTCCGTTCTTCTACTCGCATTTCCGGTTCTGTATCTCATTCATTATTCATATATATCTATCTATTTGTTTTGTGTTTGTTGTTGAATTTTTTTCAATTTGAGATTTTTTATTTTTAATTTTTTTCATTGTTAGATGGATTGGGGAGATCGGAGCAGATATTGGCGGAGGAGCTACCGTCGCTTGCGAAGGAAGTCGCGAGGGTTGAGACGGTTCGAATGTATGCCGGTAAGTTTTGGTAATTTTGCTATTGATGATAAATTCCATGCTTTTTTATGTAATTGTTGAAACTGACATATAATCATTTGAATTGGATGTGAACATTGTAATGGGTCATGATCTATTTAGGTGGTTATCTTTTAATTTGTTTGGTTTGTAGCGGCAGTAGTGGAACTAGAATTTTGGCCCAAGGTGGCAATATTAAGGTAAGGGTTATGTTTAGGGATGTTGACCGATATTTACTCATGGTGTTCTTTGTGGAGCCCATTGATTCTCATGCAAGAATTCTTGAAACAAGAGGGGGCATCAATGACTTTGTTGATTCTGAATGATACCAAAGATATTGGAAAAAAAGAGAATAACATCTATGAAACTTTACTCAACTCCCAAAACTGATTTGCCATAGTCTTACTGTTGGATAGCTTAACAAGTCATATTTAGAATAGAAGATGTCTTAATCCCAAAAGGAAATAGCTGTTAAATAAGAAAATAACAAAAGGAAATAAAAAATTTACTAAACATAACAAATTTGAGTTAAGATTAAATTTTATACTATAAAGTTATAGAAACATGCCAAAATAGATAGCATTAAAAATAAAAATTGCAAGGAAAAGTTATCACCAAAACAAAAGTTCCCTAAAACAGCAAAATTGTGAATTCAGAGTCCCAAATGAAGGAATTTGCTAGACAATTGCCATAGGCCATGGTGAAGTGGTGAATTTTGTCAGTTGGGCATATCAAACATGGGCCTTTGATTCCAAATCCAATAACATTGGATGGAATACATGTTTATCGTTTTCCACCCAACGATCCAATTGCAAAGTACGTGGTGACAATCTGATCTGCATCAATATCTTTATTACATGACTATTCTTTTAGAACATTGGAAGATATTTAGCAAAACATATGATGCCTTCTTGTTCTTGTTCTTCTTGTTCTTCTTTTTTTTTTTTTTTTTCATTTTGTGCTATTTAATAGAAAATAGGATATTCATACTTTTGTATTCAAATATACTTGAATTATAGTTAATATGATATTATGATATTCAAACAATATCTCATTTAAAACATTAAATAAGTCATATGTTGGATGCTCCTACTTGATCTTGCTGAGTGCTTATGTCATTGAGGCCTGCCCAACCAAACAAAACAACAACAAACCAAAGAGTCATAAATTGAATCTCATATTTATGTTTCTTTAAACCACCATCTTTTTAGGTCTGGTGGTACCTCGGTTGGTTTCTCAACATTGAAGCCAGGTGCTCAAATCCCCTATTCTCTTGCCTAAGGAAACAATATATACTGATTTTGAGAAAATGATAACTTGCCAAAGTCAATGGGCAGTCTTGTTTAGGCCCAATTAGTTAGTTTTTTTTTTTCCTTTTTTTTGGAATGATGATCCTTCTAATTTCATAATTTGCTTTTTTTCTTCTTTATTTTTATTAATTCAATAGAGCATATATATATATATATTATAGAACTTAGAAGGATCTATAGACAAAAGTATTCTCTGCAAATGTTGTTTGAAACCATATTACAACATATTCCACCTTTGGTGCTCCCTCAGGTGTTTTTTTCCTCTCTCTCTCTCTCTCTCTCTCTCTCTCTCTCTCGCGCGCGCGGGCACACACAATATTTTAGTGGACATCAACACATTCTGGAGTGCGTCACTCCATAATTAGATGATACTTGAAACAATATGTTCTTGTTTTCTTCCCTAGATTTAGCATAGTATTTGTCTCCATTTTGTCACTTCATTGAACATGCCAAAGAACTTTGGCCATGTTTGTAATTCAAGTGTTAGGATTAATTGAGAATTTCATGTGAGAAAATGGTAGAATCTTAAATAGGACAAAATCTTAACTTCGTGGTGTGGCCCATTTGTACTTTACCTCCATGACATTTAAAAAATCACCAAAACTGCTTCATGTGATTTTGGCCTCTTTTGCACCTCACCTCCCACTGTTAAAGAATTCTGTCTATTTTGAGAGAGGGCATAAAAGAATTTAAGTCAAATTCCAAAGCAAAAAGACAATATTACCTTGTCTTTATCAATTTTCTCTTATTAATGTCAAAACCCTAACCTTAACCTTTCATATTCTCTTCTGTACACAATGCCTCGCCCTACCCCCTCTCACCTCCCCAGCCACCTCCTTCCACTTTCCTTGTCACCCCCTCTCTCCTTTCTTGCCCAATCAGATGCATCATATTTATATAAAATGGTTTTACACAAACTTTATATAGAAACACAATTCGCTTTCACATAAGATCAAATAAACAAATAGCAGGCATCTTTTGTTCATATCTCACACCAAAACACTTGATTCCTAAGATTAAGAATTCTTGTTGGTGGTTGCAACATTTGAACACATCAAGGATATTTGTGAATTCCGTAACAGGTAGTGAGCCTATATATATGTATAAACTATGAGCTATATGTATGGCGTATCATATATATCTGTGTTTATTGTATATGAATATATATACACACTCTACATATATTAAGTTCAAAATTATCTGTATAACAATATAACAAAAAAGAGAGAAAGAGAACACAAAAAAGAAGGCAGATAGGGTATTGTGGTCATTTTTTCATCTGCTATTAACAAAGTTAGCATTACATCGTAGTCCAAAACCACGTGTGGGCATTTTACCTAGTTTTAAATGTCTAGGAGGTGAAGTGCTTGAAACCACATGGAAAAATGAAATTTGCTCTTTTAAGGCCACTTTTGGGAATAGAGAAAAACTCCAGGTTGGCGTTTTGGAGCAAAACGCAGGCTGCGTTTTTTTGTTCATTTGGGGAGTGCCAAAATTAGGTTGAAAAATTACGTAATTGCCCTCAAATTTTATATTTTGTATAAATGGCTAAAATGTAATTTTTTAAGTTGAGTGAGGGTATTTTAGTCATTTTAGTGTAATGTGACACCATAAATAAATATTAATCCAAAAAAAAAGCAACTTTTTACCAACTTCCCAAATCACTCTAAAAAATTTTGGTTAAAAGCAAAAAAACTGATTTTTACCACCTTCCCAAAATAGTCCTAAATATAGAAAATTTGGCAAAAGGTCCCTTATGTGATAGTAGTAGTACACTTGAACTTTTTTTAATGGTTCAAGCCCCTTAACTCAGTTTGTTTGGTGCTTGAGGTGCACGTTTTAAGCTAGGTTGATTTTTCTAGACAATTAAACAAATCCCCCAATCCCCAACGTTGTTCCCAACCCAACCTCTTGCAACTTGATTGACAAACACATTGAATTCAACATCCCCTACATCAATCTAAGAGCATGGACATGAGAACATGACGCAAGACGGACTCGACACGGATACGCGAATACACAAATTTTAAAAAATGTAGGACACGATGTGTAGGGAACATGTGCAAAGCATATAATTATTATATGTCATATTTTTTAATATTATATATTTATTCTATGTCAAATATTTATTCTCATCAAATTCATCAACCTTGATATGTTATTCTTGTGAAAAAAATAATAAAAAATAGGTCCCTAACGGGTCTTAGCATGTCCTCGGCGTGTCCCCAGTGTGTTTAATTCCTTCTAGTGTGTCCGTGTTCGACACCTGTCTGACATAGAGACACTAGTATGTGGCCTTCAGATAGGTGTTCGTACTTCATAGGCATCAACACTCAAATCTAGTTGAAATGAGAGAGGAGTTTAGATAAAACCATCATGATGACGACGACAAAAAGTGTTAAGAGGTAGAGGAGGTGGAGAAATATAGAGAACACTGATGTAGGATAGCATGTGCATAGCATATGATAGGTAGTGGAGGGAAAATTGTAGCCTATATTTAGAAGAGGATAACCACTTCATAACTAACTTTTAGATATAGAACATTCATTGATTGAGATATTTCTCTTTCTAAATTATCTCTTTCTTGATTGGGCTCATCATCATTTTGGTATAAGAGTAAGGGTTTTGATATCAATTCTGGTTGGTTCATCATCTAACTCTACATGAGGAGACCTACGTACCTGATTGGAGCCACTGATTTTGCAATTTGAAGGAGTGTTTTGATATTCCAATCCATAGATAATGAATCTGCAGGAACCCTAGTGGAGAAATCGAGTTCGAATTCGACAAACACAGTCCAATTCGTGGTTTGGGCTGGAATCGACACCATGATCTGATTTTGCGAGAGAAGACCTTTGATTTTTGACACTCCTGTTCGACACTAGAGTCTGCGAAGACCATTGCGATTTGAACTTGTGATTTGATTTCACAAATCGAGCATCGCACCTGGTTTGACTTCATTACTTGTTCGATCAGCGTGAATCTTCACAACTGTGTCTGATCGTCGCAATTGTGTCTGGTCGAAGAAGATTTCTGGTCATCTTCGCAAGATTGAAGTAGAGGTTCTTTACAAGGGGGCTGTTTTTGGTTTTGCATCTGATTGAGGTAATTCGATCACCTATTTCACTTCTTGGGCTGTTCAAATTCCATTATACAGACTGGGTTCTCAATACTTGGCACTGTTTTGAATTAATTCTTGGTATTATCGTCGTCTTGTTGATTCTTGAATATTTGATACTTCAAACTGCTGTGAGTTGGTAGTTACACTGAATTGTCCTAATCTGTGAATTGGGTCTGGAATTGTGCTATCCGAAATCTGTATATCTGGACTGTTTTGAGAACATTCTGGGTTGTTATGGCTAATCGGAGGCGAGGTCATAGGAGTGGTCGTGGTAGGGGTTATGCCCTGGATTTGGGTGATGATACCGAGTGTAATGGGGTTCCATATTCGAGAGATGAAATAGCCGAGATGAGACGGCAAATTGCCTATGGGTAGCGTGGAACACAAATGGGAGAACAATATCAAGATTGAGTTTCTTGACTTATATGGAAGCCTTAATCCCAACGAATTCATTGATTGGCTCAATACTATTGAGTAGATCTTTGATTATGGTGAGGTTTTCAATGGGAAGAAGGTCAAGCTTGTTGCCATTCAGTTAAAAGGAAGAGCTTCTGCTTGGTGGGAACAACTTCAACTTAATTGTCGGTGATATGGCAAAGAGAAAAATTGTGATTGGGAGAAGATGAAGAAAAAGTTGAAGGGTCGTTTCTTACCGTTCAACTACCTTCAAAGTGTCTACCAGCCACTTCATGTTCTCAAGCAAGTTGGAAGTGTGGGTGAGTACACAGAGTCTTATCAACTCATTGCTTGAGTTGATTTAAATGAGAGTGAAGAGCAATGGGTGGCTCATTATGTGAGTGGCTTGAAGCCTTCGATCCAAGATGTTCTTGCCTTGCATACATTGTGTAATGTTTCCTATAATCGAGCCCTAGCCATGGAAAAGCAACAAAGCCGTCGTGTCTCTCAAATGGGACAATACTTCCAAGGAGGGTTTTGAGGTGGTTCTAGGCCGAGTCCTCCTCCTAGCTTTGCCAAAGTTAGTCCTCCTTCCAAGTTTATAGATAAGGGTGCTTCTTCCTCTCAAGCTCTTCGTTCTAATGGTGCTTCCAGAAACCGAAATTCACGTCAAGGTGGAACTTTCAAGTGCTTCAAGTGTGGAGAAATGGGCGATAGATCTTCCGATTACCGCAAGAATATGGGTGCTAATCGTAACAAGGCACTTCTTATTGAAGAAGTTGGGAAACATGGTGACTATGAGAGTGCTCCAATTTATGACACTTCGGACAATATTGAAATTGGTGGAGATAGTGATGAAGAAGAGGGTCTTGCTCTTATGTTGAAGAAGGCGCTTCTATCATCAAAGCTAAAAAACCAAGAAGATTGGTTGCGTACCAATATCTTCTTTACCACTTGTAATATTGGTGGACGTGTTTGTAACATGATCATTGATAGTGGAAGTTGTGAGAACGTGGTTTCTCAAGAGGTAGTGGCTAAACTCAACCTTTGGTGGAGGACCATCCACATCCTTATTCCCTATCTTGGTTCAAGAAAAGCAATGAGATTAAGGTGACCAAACGGTGTTTGATTGTTTTTTCTATTCGGAAGAAGTACTTTGATGAGGCATGGTGTGATGTAGTGCCTATGGATGCTTGTCACATTCTACTTAGGCGTTCTTGGCAATATGACAGGCAATCTTTGCATGATGGCAAAAGGAACACTTTCACCGTTGTCAAGGATGAAAGCCATTTTACCTTGCTTCCAATAAAGGAGAAAGTTACTTCTAAACTATGAAGCACGGACACGGATACGGACACGCATACGGACACGGACACGGACGCGGACGCGGACATGGGACGTGGCATTTTTAAAAAAATGGAGGCACGGACATGGCTGGGGACACGGCAAATTTTTTTTTTATATAAATATTTTTATTTTAATACAAGTTAATTATTTTATTTAATTATTTTATTTTTCAATAAATATGATTCTATTAATTTTTTTATTTTATTTTACCTACTATTTTTTTTGATTAATATGTATAAGTATATATTATATCTTATATAATATATATATATATTATATAAGATATAAGATATAAGATATGCCTTTTTATTAATATTAAATAAATACACACATATATATATTATACCAAATAAATACATTAATATTAAACCTAATAAATATATATATATTATATGAATCAGATCAGATCAGAGCAGAGAGACGCGAGAGCGATTGACGCGATCGATGCGAGAACGAGAGAGAGAGCGAGAGGGAAGGCGAGAGACTGGGACGAGAGAGAGAGAGACTTACGCATGGAGGTCGACAGGCGAGGCGAGTCGAGGTCGAGGTCATGGATGGAGGTCGCCAGGCGAGAGAGAGAGAGAGAGAGTGACTTACGGTGGTCGACTGAATAGAGGTCGACAGGCGACTCGACTGGATCGAAGACTAGGTTTGTATCTTGACCTTTACTCTTCTCTTTTGTTCTTTGCTCTTTATGTCCAGATTTGGACACGCGTGTCTAGATTTGGTGGACACGCGTGTCCCCGCCGTGTCTCTGCCGTGTCCCTGCAAAAAAAATAATTAAATTAAAGGGACACGCCATCCGGCGTGTCCCGTACGTGTCCCCGGCGTGTTCCTTTGTCAGATACTGCCACGGCATGAAATCTGGCGTGTCCATGCTTCATAGCTTCTAAACCATCTTCTAATTCTGCCACCTTGCTTGCTTCCGAGGAATTTTTGGAAGAAACTCGGGATTTTGGGGTTATATTGGCCTTGGTTCCGGTTGTGCACACGGATGCTACTAAGGAAAAGGTTGATGTGACTATTCTTTTGGAAGAGTATGCCGATGTCTTTCCCCAAGAGCTTTCTCTCGATTTGCCTCTCATGCTTGACATCCAACATCGTATTGATTTGGTACCCGGGTCGACACTTCCAAATAAACCGGCCTATCGCATGTCACAAAAGGAGAAAGAGAAGTTGCAACAGCAAGTAGAAGAGCTTTTGGTTAAAGGGTATATCCAGCCTAGCTGTAGTCCTTGTGGTGTTTCGGCTCTTTTGAAACCCAAGAAGGATGGGTCATGGCGCATGTGTGTGGATAGTCGCGCCCATCAATAAAATTACCATCAAGTATTTCTTTCCAATTCCAAGATTGGATGATATGTTAGATTGCCTTGCTGGGTCAAAGGTGTTTTCTAAGATTGATCTTAGAAGCGGTCATCGTCAAATTTGCATTAAGCCGGGTGATGAGTGGAAAACGGCTTTTAAAACACCTCATGAACTATTTGAGTGGCTTGTGATGCCATTTGGACTTACCAACGCTCAAAGCACTTTTATGAGAGTGATGACACAAATGTTGCAACCACTTTTGGGGCGTCCTTAGCCAAGAAGGGTGGCCAATTGCCTTCTTTAGTGAAAAGTTGAATGGGGCCAAGCTCAAGTATTCTACTTATGACTTGGAATTTTAGGCCATTATCCAAGCCATCAAGCATTGGAGCTACTACCTTGCTTATAAGGAGTTTGTGCTTAACACCGACCATGAGGCCCTCAAGTACATCAATAGCCAATCCCATCTCAACAAGAAACATGCCAAATGAGTCGCTTACTTGCAACAATTTACATTTTCTTTGCGACATAAATCGTGGGTTCTTAATAAAGTGACTGACAGTTTGAGTAGGCGAATGACTCTTTTGGTTGAGATGAAGAATAAAGTTGTGGGTTTTGATGAGTTTCACACCTTCTATGCAAGTGATCCTTATTTTTTCAAGATTTTTGATGTGTTGTAGGAGAAGAGGGGGGGGGGGGGAGGGGGGATAGCTACATGATTAGGGATGGCTTCATTTTCTATGGCCTTAAGTTGTATGTGTCTAGTTGTTCCTTGATGACACATTTGTTGGTCGAGCATCACAAATTGAGACATTTTGGCAAAGACAAGACCCTTGGGTTACTTTAAGATGCTTACTATTAGCTAGGCATGACCACCAAGGATGTGGGCAGCTGTGTGAAGCGGTGTCAAATTTGTCAAAGAAGCAAAGAGACTGCAACTAATGTGGGATTATATATGCCTTTACCAGTGCTAGATGCTCCTTGGCAATGCATTAGTATGGATTTTGTGTTGGGTTTACCTCCTACACAAAGGAGGAGTGATTCTATTATGGTGGTGGTGGACTGTTTCTCTAAGATGGCACATTTCGTACTTCGCAAGAAGACTATGGATGCTACAAATATTGCTAACCCCTTCTTCAAGGAAGTCTATGAATTGCATAGGGTGCCTACCTCTATTGTGTTTGATAGAAATACTAAGTTCCTTGCTCACTTTTGGAGAACTTTGTGGAAGAAAATTGACACTGACTTGAACTTTAGCACTACATTTCATCCTCAAACCAATGGCCAAACGGAGGTAGTGAATCGAAGTCTTGGTAACTTGTTGAGGTGTCTTGTGGGAGATCATCCCAACAGTTGGGATGGTATTATTCCTTTGGCCGAGTTTGCTTACAATATATTGATCAACCGCACGATAAAGACTCTTCCCTTTGTACTAGTTTATGGAATGGAACCTTCAAGTGTTGTGGACTTGGCTCCTTTGCCTATCTCAAGGAAGGGAAATGCTAAAGTGGAGGTCATGGCCACATTCATGAAGAATGTTCATGCTCAAGTTAGGGCCCAAATTGACAAGTCCAATGCCAAATACAAGTTGGCTGTCGATGTGCATAAACGGAAAGCGTTGTTTGATGTGGGAGATCTTATGTGGGTTGTGTTAAGCAAAGAAAGGTATCCTCATGGTGCTTACACCAAGTTAAGTGATAGGAAGGTGAGTCATTGTGAAGTGTTGCACAAAGTCAACGACAATGTTTATCAAGTCACATTGCCCCCTCATTTGGGCATCTCCAACACTTTTAGTGTGCAACACCTTGTGTCATATTTGCCGGATGATTTTCGTGCCAACATCATTGTAGATTAGTTCTTTGTTGTGAGATTTGATTTGTATTGTATCTTCTAGTTTTGGTTTCATTTCTAGTGCTTTAATTGTGTTTTGTTGTATTCATTTGAGGACAAGTTCTTTTGAGTGGGAGAGTATGATGTAGGATAGCATGTGATAGTTAGTGGAGGGAAAATTGTAGCCTATATCTAGAAGAGGATAACCACTTTGTCACCAACTTTTAGATATAGAACATTCATTGATTGAGATATTTCTCTCTCTCTCTCTTTCTCTCTCTCTCTCTCTCTCTCTCTCTCTCTCTCTAAATTCTCCCTTATTCTTGATTGGGCTCATCATCAAACACACTCAACGATAGCAGGGAATAAAACCTTTGCATTGTTGGGGTTGTTCGCGGATCGGATTGGTCTGATTGTAGAGTAAACCAGAAACTAAACTAGTCCTTGCGATTTTAGAAAAATTAAAACCGTAACCAAACCGTTAAACCTATATAATTGGACCATAATCAAACCATAGAAACTGATTTGGTTTGGTTCGGCTTTACAGTTCTAAAAATTTTATATTACAAGAAATATGATATATATTTTAATATTAAACAATTAACAACAATTAGATTAGTTAAGTTGGTTAGAGTTTGTCAATTTCACAATCAAGACTAGTGTTCAAATCTATGACACCTGGAACGTGGAATGGGAATGGAAATGGAAATGTGATACGATAGGATAGGAGTATAATTGTGTATATTACATATGAGAATTCTCAGTACTTCTAAAGTAATTTTCTTTTAACTATTAGACATCCAATAAAATGTATTTTTAAAATTTTTTATTTTATATAGCAAAGCATTTCTATGGCATTATAATGCATTTTTAATGTTTTGTCTTGTCAAAACTTAACTCATCTGGATACCCCAATGCCAATAATAATTAAAAAAACACCTTGACTTACCTTAGATTTTAGTTTATTATGTTTGACTTTTTTCTACCTAAGGAAATATATTGGAAGCACTTTTGGGATCGTTTTGAATCACTAAATTTATCATTTTGGAGCGGAAGTGTACCATGTTTTGGAACGTACATACCAATATATAATTCGCTAGGGTATTAGCGTTTTCTAGTAACATAGGTTCAAATCTTACTAATAACTTCTATACTCTTATATTTACATACAAAAATATTAAAAATAATAAGCTAATATATCACGGTTTGGTTCAAAACTGTAACTAAAGCCGTAGAATCGAGAATCGAACCCATTTGAACAGTTCAACCATTTTTGAAACTACAACGATAACCGAAACCAATAAAAATTGGATCAAACGTGCTGTTTCAACTATATTGGATCAGTTTACCAGTTCAACCGGTTTTGTTGAACACCCCTACGCACTATAGTAGCTCTAGTTTACTTCGATTTTTTTTTTTTTTTTGTAGCTCATTTCTTTCATTCTTGTGAATATCAAAGGTTCAACGAAAATATTTGCATGGGGCTTATTCTCTTGCTATGTTTGTAGCAGGTTCTTGGATCTCCTCATGGAACACTTTTTGCTTTGTAAATATAGTTCTCCTATAGACTTCTTACTCTATACCTTTTATTCTGTTGAAGCTTTTTAGAGGAAGTTGTGGCCCTTGGGTCTGGCCTTTAGGCTTTTTATTGGAACCTGATGTCTGTTTTTTTTCCCCCCCCTTAGTATATATATATCTACATTTGTCTATTATTAATGAAGTTCTCCTTTCTGTAAAAACTATAATGCTACAGCTATTAGTATTCTACTTGTAACTAATAGATCCAGTAGCACCACACAAATCAAACACTACTACTATTTCACATATATATATATATATTTCACTATTTTGAAAACAGTAAAATATTACTGTTTTGAACCCTGAATTTTCACCGAAGATAATAAAATTTCACTATGTGAAGACAGTGAAATTTCACTATTTTTAATTTTTTAATTTTTTTATTCATCATGAATCTTGTTTGATAAATTTTATTTTTTAAAAGAATTGTCCAAAATATTAGTGGACTGAAGCTAGAAATTTGACCTTGTACTAGTATAATCTATTCTTGTGGATCTTTAGCCAAATCTTCCTTTAGATATGTGGGTTACTTTTTTTTTTTTTTTGTAACTTGAGTGCTCTAGGAATGTGATATTCCCATGTAGGATGTGGGAATAAGATTCCCGATTTCCCACTTGTGTTAATCTCATTCTATCGTGGAAATGTAACTTGGAATCACATTTTTTGTCCTAGATGTACCCAATAGAATGAAGCAAAATTGGAATAAAATTTTCATTTCGCCTCTCCATTCTTCCCAGTTCCCCTTCAAACGTAGCCTATATTGCTACAATATATGTGGCGATTGGCAAACACCTTTATTTTGTTTTAGAATGTGGTAGTGGTACCACTCCATTGCTGTGTGATCTTGGTTTACGCTGTGTTGGGATCATGGACTTGGATAGGTATTTGGAAAAGGAAAGGGAAATGGAGAAAAAATTGAACTTATATTTCATTCACATTGCCCTCACCTTTTCTCTTTTTCCCTTTCCTTTCCAAATCCCTACCTAAATGGATGATCCAAACCAAGATTATTAAGATTGGGATCCTACACGGGATCGTTTTGGGGGTTTGTCGGATCGGATTGTTACCAAAATGATTAAAAAAACGCAATAATTTTTATATAAGTGATACTATCAAAATGTATTAAAAAAGAAATATAGCAATTGAAGATAGCATTCAAGCTTTTTTTTTTTTTTTTTTCTCAAAAAAAGAAGTCAAAAACATAATAAAAGAAATTTTTTCTCCAGCAGCATTTTTCCTCTGCCTCCCTTTTCTTGAACTAGAGGTTGACATTGTGTTGTGATGCTACTATGCTAGTTGTGTGTTTCAAACTGTGAAAATTAAAAGAAATTTTTTCAGCAAAGTTCAGGGAAAAAGAACCAAAGAAAAACAACAGCAGCAGCAAAGAAGAACCAAGAAAAAAGAAGTAAGCAAAACGAAGAAATAGAAAAAAAATAAGACTCTGTTTAGTTTAGTTTTAAAATCATGATTTGAGTGTAGAGTTGTGATTTAAGTGTGGAGTTGTGAGTTGAGTTTTCAAAAAAGAAAATTTGTTTAGTTATGAATTTTGAAATTTTTTGATTTTTTTTAATATTTAAAAATGTTTAAGAAAATTTTATTATTTTTATTTTAAATATATAATTTTTATTTTAAATATTTTATTTTTTTTAATATTTTAAACTCAAGTTCTGGTTTTCAGTCTCTTGCTTTGATCAGGACAACACAATCACTCATGCAAACATATAGATATATATATATATAAAATATTCAGAAACAGACAGTCCAACTACAGAGGAGAGAAGGGGAGGAAAAAAGAAGTCGGGAGAAGAAAAAATGGTGATTCGAACTACATACAAGGAAGATTTGAAGAATCGAACGCACACAAGGAAGATTCGAAGAAGAGCAGCGAAGAAAAAGAAAAGGAAGAGCATTGAAGAAGAAGACCAGTAGCGATGAAGAAGAAGAAATGAAGAAGAAGATAGAAGAAAGCAAAAAAAAAAAAAAAAAAAAGAGAAGGTTACACAAAATCTAAAGCTTTGATGTCCAGTTTCTCTTTCCCCCTATTTCTCTTGCCCTAATCACAGCTTAAAGGATCAATTTTTTTTCTTCTTTTATCCCGACAAAGGCTTGTTTGACTTGAAGTTGCTAAAAAAAACCCTATTAATCAGGATTGCATGGAATCGCGATCCTGATACGATCCTATCAATCCCAACGATCCTTTCACGATCCTGTCGTCGGCTCGATCCAGAATACGAGTCGGATTGAATGGTATATATTGGATCGTAGGATTGTACAATCCTATGGTATGGATCGTGATCTTAACAACCTTGATCCAAACACAACCTTAGGGCTTAGGGTTTAAGAAGCTTGGGCACATGTATTATTAGGGTGCCATTTTTGTGTCCAAATGCGATATTCATTGGACATGCATTGACACATCAGACAAGTGTGAAAACATGTCACATGATGAGACCTCTGAGACACATCTAGGATCTTAGCATAAGATTGGGCATTGTGTACGTGTTCGACATGATACTCATCAGACACATGTCGCACAAGTGTCCAAACACGTCACATGGGATGTGAGACACATCTAGGATCTTGGCACAAGTTGAAGTAAATAAAATGGAGATCAAAATTAAAATAAACAAAAGTAGGGATTTATGCATATTAATCATTCCTTTAGGTTTTGCAGTATTTGAAACAGTAAACTGTTACAATTTCTAATTGTGTAAAAATACCTTAGACTTTTAAAAGTAAAACTTTAGGACTTCTTATTTCTGCTTATTATTTTACATATCACCGTTAAAAATTAATCATTTGCCATTGTTTTGATATAATAAATGAAAATGTATATATTTCGTATAGTTCCATATGTATTTATTTATGGTTGTGTTACTGCTGCAGTGACTTGTTCTTTAGTTACAGTGTTACTGTGTTTGTATCATATTGTATCCATGTTCCATATCTGTATTTATGCTTTTTAGATTTCAGCAAACTTGCATTGTCAAAAGACTTGGTCCTTAGCCCTAAACCAGAAATGAATTTTTCTTTACTGTGGAGAAAGTATCTGGCTTTCATAGCATGGACTTTTCTCGGAAATTATTCATCCCATTTTCTTGCATGTGTAACCACTTCACTTCTAATATCTTTGTTTTCCCTTCATGATTTTAGTAAATCACCAATTTTTCGAAAAGCTTAAGCTGTTAGGAATTGGGCCTAACAATGTATATCAAATTATCTTACACAACCATATCTTGTATGTGGAGAGACAAACAGAGAACCAAACAGAAGAAGCACAAAACCAAACATAGAAAAAGAAACCAAATGGGAACCGAATACCAAATGCCAATGGAGAGACTAGAACTGAAGACCTTTTTCAGCCTGAGCTCTGATTAAGTCACCAATTTTCCTAAAAGCTTAAGCTATTAGGAAATGGGCCCAACAATTTATATATCAAGTTTTCTATCAAATACCTTGTGGTAACCTTATTCCTATGCCTAATTTTGTTTGTTTTAATTCTAATCGGATTTTTACTTCTTTCAATACGCTTCTTGGATCTTTCAGAGACAGCATTAAAGCTTGATACTTTGGTTGGTGATATTGAAGATGCAGTATCTTCCACAATAAACAGAAACCTAAGGAAGCATTCTTCCACACAGAATTCAGAAGTGAGTGCCCTTTAGACTGATTGGAATAAACAATGGTCTCTTTTTTTCCTTTCTAATTTCGTAGTCTCTGCAGGATGTGCGTTTGCTTGCTATTAAATCACTCAAACTAACTGAAGATGTTCTAGCTTCAGTTACAAAAACACGTCCTCAGTGGGCATGTCTAGTTTCAGCTGTTGATCACAGAGTAGATCGAGCATTAGCCATTTTAAGGCCCCAGGCAATTGCAGATCACAGGGCCCTTCTTACTTCACTTGGATGGCCACCACCTTTGTCCATGTCGAATTCCTCAGATTCAGATGCAAGGAAACCAGCTGAAGTGCAAAATCCTCTTTTTACAATGCAAGGGGACCTCAAGCATCAGTACTGTGAAAATTTTATTGCATTATGCAGCCTGCAGGAATTGCAGAGACGAAGAAAATCTCGGCAACTAGCGGGGCATAATAGGGAAGTTGCCCTGCACCAGCCACTTTGGTCTATTGAGGAGCTGGTGAACCCTTTAGCAATTGCATCCCAACGCCATTTCTCAAAGTGGGTTGATAAGCCAGAATTCATGTTTGCTCTTGTATATAAGATTACTCGGGATTATGTAGACTCCATGGATGAGTTATTGCAACCCCTAGTTGATGAAGCAATGCTATCAGGTTACAGTTGCAGAGAAGAATGGATTTCAGCAATGGTGTCCTCCCTATCAACATACTTAGCAAAGGAAATATTTCCCATATATGTTGGTCAGCTTGAAGAAGAGAGTGTCACCAGTGTTCGCTCCCAGGGTAGAATATCCTGGCTTCATCTTGTTGACTTGATGATTAGCTTTGATAAAAGAGTACAATCTCTGGTAGCACAGACGGGAATCTTGCCTTCCTTCCAAGAAGATGGAAAGAAAATTTGTTCTCTATCTGTATTTTGTGATCGACCTGATTGGCTTGATTTGTGGGCAGAGATAGAGATTACTGACATGTTTGATAAGTTAAAACCTGAGATGGAGAATGAGAGAAACTGGTCAACCAAAATTCAGGGAGCAGTTGTCTCTGGTCCAGAAGATTATAAATCTCCTGCAATTTCCAGTGCTTTTCTTCGGCGCTTATCATCTGTGGTTGATCGTTCTCGATCACTGCCAACCATTTATTTAAGGTCAAGGTTTATCCGATTGGCTGGTGTACCTCTTGTACGCAAATTTTTGGATTGTTTATTTCTCAGATGCCAAGAAGCCGAGGGCCTGACAGCCCTGACTGATGATGATGCTCTAATCAAAGTTACAAAATCCATTAATGCCGGTCGCTATTTTGAGTCTGTTTTGAAGGAATGGTGTGAAGATGTCTTCTTTCTGGAGATGGGATTGAACCATAGCGATCAATTGGCCATACCAGTCAGTGAGGGTGGTTTTATTGGAGAGGCAAATGAACCTGGGACTGGTATTTTTGACGAGGAAATTGAGAAGCTGGGAGAGTTCAGAACAGAATGGGTTGAGAAGTTATCTACTGTTGTTTTGAGAGGATTTGATGCTCGCTGTCGAGATTATATGAAGAACAAGAAGCAATGGCAAGAAAAGGGTGAAGAAGGCTGGGCAGTATCTAAACAGTTCATTGCAGCGCTTGATTATCTGCAAGGAAAAATGTCGGTTTTAGGAGAGGGTTTGAATGGGGTGGACTTCGTTGGGGTTTGGAGAAGTTTGGCAACCAGCGTGGATCGTTTGCTTTTTAATGGTATTCTTATGAGCAATGGGAAGTTTCATGATGGGGGTGTTGAGAGACTCGGTAGTGATTTGGCTGTTTTGTTTGGAGTATTTGAGGCTTGGTGTTTGAGGCCTGAAGGGTTCTTCCCCAAAGTGAGTGAGGGCTTGAAGTTGTTGAAAATGAGGGAAAATCAACTTAAAGATAGTTTGGTAGGTGGGGAGAGATGGTTGAAGGAAAATGGGATACGGCATTTGACTGTCAACGAGGAAGAAAAGATTGTAAAGAATAGGGTATACATCAAGTGAGAAATTCAAGGATAGCACTTCATTTACAATACTCTCTGCAAAGGGAAAACAAGCTTATTAGAAATTAGTGACTTTAGTTCAGATATGTTGCAGCTGGAGGGGTGCTGTGCATTGCTCAGGAGTCCCAAAATGACTGACCCAATTTTTTACGCTGCCTCTAGATTTCATTTGGAAGAATTAATTGATCACTCGAACCACATTAACAAATAAATTTTGAGAATATAGACTCTGAGAACAGAACAGTTTCAAGTCGGATTTTCCTTCCGAGTCTATTTGGAGAGCCATGATGACACACCGCAATTGGGAACCAATTAAGCCAGTTATATCCTATCTGAGGTAAACATGGTTGGAGGAAAACTTTTTTCCGTCACATTGTCTAGGCATCACTAGTTGATGTGTTTGGTTTTGCACAGCATTTAGTTCGGATTTTGCTTTTCTTGAAATTCTATCTGGTCACTGCTGCATTTAAATAAATGATCTGATCTTTACATAAATTATTTTGCTGATT
The DNA here is from genome assembly GCA_036172215.1 of Camellia granthamiana. Classification (NCBI taxonomy): domain Eukaryota; kingdom Viridiplantae; phylum Streptophyta; class Magnoliopsida; order Ericales; family Theaceae; genus Camellia; species Camellia granthamiana. The sequence goes on from CM069917.1 coordinate 73,258,590, forward strand.
TTGTTCATGATTTCATTTCAATGACCAATTTGAAAATTGTTCATCTGTTTTGGGTTTCTAGTACCTACTACCATGTCTACCACTCTCTTCCTCAAGTTTTTGTTTATATATGTGCGCATAGAAATTACAGAATATAGCTGGACATTAACACTGAACAATTAGGCACTATTTGACATTCTTACAAAAGTATATATATATATTTTTAGTTACATCACTTCTTTATATTTTTACACATCTTATAAAAAATCAAAAAATATATTTATTTTGATCATTCCAAACATCCTCTTAATAGTAGTGTACTTGAGCAAGTACACGCAAAAAAATCACCACATGGTTCTTTCTAGCATTGGATCGGGAAGGGAGGCATAAGACAGAAGATGGGACAAGGTGAGGATAAAATGATGCTAAACTTTTATTTTTTTTCCCGTTCATTTTGGGTCTTCTTTGAGCAATATATGGTATATGCCGACATGAACGTCGGTTTGATTCATCACTTTCTTTGCATTTTGAGCTTGAAATTAATATCAGGCAACATTTGTAAAGCCATCATATTTATTTGGATATTTACACTGGCTAAATTATACTGAATTCTCTCAAGGTTTAATGAAATGAGACGGTTCAAATTAGTAAAATGGGGCCCGTGGTGGGTTCTATGGGCCTCTCAAGTTCTTCCATATTGAGAGGTGAACATGAGAGAAACATAACCCTAATAAAAATACACTCTACCTTACAATTAGGGATGTAATTGGTTTGGTACGGTTGATATTTAGGTAAAAATTTTCTCCGAACAGATCATATTGGTTTTATTATTTTGAATATCGATATAAATTGTTTTTCCTATCAAATCGCACCAAACCGAATTGATTGAAATGGTTTGGTTCGGTATGGTTTAATCGGTCTAGGACCTTTCAAACTTGAGTCACTTCATAGTATAGTCACTAATTTATATAAAAATATTGAATTAGTTATTTGTCCACTACTTTAAACACATCTAATCTATCCATTTAATAAATACTTGCAAATTCCTAGATTAATAATAAATACCAAGGCTTTGAGAATAATGAGTTAGAGTTAAGATTATATAATAAGAGTTTACTAACTTAGATTATAGAGATGATAATGTTAATTAATTGAGATTAATAATTTATTATACTTATTAATATCATTATATTATTAGATTATATATATTATAAATACGATATATGTTGAAACGGTCAGTTTTGGTTTCGTTTGATGTATAGGGTGCTTTATTCAATACCGAACCGAAAATTGAGAAAAAATCAAATTAAAAAATCGCACAAATTGATTCTTGTTAAAAATACAGAACAAATATAATCGTTTTGGCCCAATTAAATCGGTTTGATCAATTTTTAAAATTTTCCTTACATCTCTACTTACAATTCTAGCAGAGTGTTGCTATGAGCACCTGTCAAAATTCTTTGGACCCCCCATTTTATAATTTTTTTAATTACAATTATATCCTAAAGTAAAATTACATTAAAAGATATTATTAAATGGAACACTCACCTATCAATAAGAACTAATACTCTATAATATTGGACACCAACTCCCATCCCCACCCCCACCCCCACCCCCATCTCCAACTCCAACTCCAACTATACGTATTCCATGCTTGTAAACTCTAAACCTATTACTTTTCATAACCAACTAACATAAACCCTAAATCTATTATTTTTCATAATCATCTTAAATCCTGAATGTGTCATCTTCATCACAATCATCAACGCTATTGAACTTGAAAGTTTTGCTTCAAGTATAACGTTTACTTCATCACTTATTTCACTGTGTAGAGCAATGGAGGACGAGGACAACAATTCTAGTGAGACCGGCGTTTCATTGGTAAGTTTATCTGTCTTGTATTAACATTCTTGGTCGTTTTCGGTCGTTCTTGTTTCGTTCGAGCTGTTCGGTACTGGTTTGCTGACTGTTAGAATTATGTTCGATAATACAGTACTGAACATAATCCTTTCGTTCAATACATAGGTTCCGAACATTAATGCAGATAGTCAGTACTGTTGAACCGAATATCATCTTTATTTTCGTCACTGTTGAACTGAACAAAACCATTAGTTTCAAGACTGTTGAAATAACATCATTTTCTCAATTTTGAAATGAACATCATTTTTTTTTTTTTTTTTGTAGCTCATTTTGGAGCCTGGTCATCCTATTCCACCCATAGCAACTAACTGGCGGAGGTACCATGACCCTTGTGCAGTAGGCTGGGAGGTTGCATACAGTTCTAGAGTGCAACATTTCAAATCACTCATCAGTCTAGACGTAGCCACAATTGAAACAGTAGACCTGGATGAGGACTAATGTCATATGAGTGAGCTAGGAAATAGAATTAGAATGGATTTCAGTTATGTAATTTTCTTTGTTAAATTAACTTAGAATGGAAAAGAGTGAATTGGAATGGATTTAAGTTATGTATTTTGAATGGATTTAATTCATGTTATTTTAAGTTGTGAATTGGAATGAATTCAAGTTACGCAGTGATGAACAAATTTTGTTCGGACATACAGTGCTGACAGGATCATTATTGTTCGACAAAACAGTTCTGAATAAAATACATTTTTTCAGCTACGCAGTGGTGAACAAATTGTTTTGGGCTACATTCAGACTTCTGATGGCGATTCAGACGATGATTTTGATGGCGATTCAAATGATGGTTTTGTTTTTCCTCATCTTGCAAATGGTTATGCAAATCCCGTAAAAATTGGAGTATCTTCGATCGATCTCAGCAATGACGAAGATACAAAAAGCAACGAAGAAGATGATGATGAGAGGATGAGAGAGGTTACTGATTCGGCGATACGGAGAGCGTTCAGAGAAGATGAGAGTCGTCGGAATGCTCCGTTGACGGCTGAGACGGCGACGAGAGTGATGGAGGGTTGGGGTCCAAGAATTCTATACTGGACCAAATCTCCAAACTCTGAAGATTGAGTGAATCAGGGAAGGAGAGGGATGAAAAATTAGGTGGGTGTGCATTTCATTGTGAAAATATTATGAATATGGGTAGATTTGGTAATAAGTGGGGTGCCCAAAAAAATATTATTAAAATTTAGGGTTTAGGGTTGGGGTCCAAAGAAATAGGGGGTCCAAAGAATTTTGGTAGGTGCTAATAGCAGCACTCTTCTAACATAGTACACTAATCACTTTTAATGGACTACATGTGTTGACATATCTACCCTTCAGTACTACGTAATAGTAATTCTCCTCCTTCTTTATCTCATCTCTTTCAATTCCTTCAATGCAAACGCCAAGCGTCACCCACACCGCCACTGACACCAACTAGCGCCATCGTATCTGTACTATAATGTCATTGTCACAATGCTACAATGCCATCTACTAGTGCTAGCCGCTCTTCCTTTTCAGCACCACCAATGCCACCTTTTTCCCACTCTAGCGAATGTCAGTGCCACCATCTTTTCCCTTTTTTGGTAATGCCATCGCCAAACCCTAGCCTCAATATGCTCTTAAGCCCTAGCCCCAACCCTTCAACATAGTGCCATTACCACCGTCACTTTCTTCTTTCCTATCACCTCCTCTTCTTGCATCTAGCTCCTGTCTCCATAGCCCCTATTTTCGTCAAACCCTGTCGTTGCAACAACACTACTCTTCTTTCAATGTCACCATCGTAGCACCTCTTTCCCACTAACGCTTAAATCGCAGTCGATGATGTCCTAACTCCTTTTTTATCATAGTTTAAATGAGTGATCATTGAGGGTCAGTTCGAAAGAGATGATAGCGATGGGATAGTAGCAACAATAGGAATATAGGATGACTTTACCCCTCTTCTCTCTTATCTTTTCTCCTTATGGTTAGGGTTGTGCTGCTGGTGCTGGTTTTGGTGGTGGTTGAGTTGTAGGAGCGGTAGGATGCTGATTTGCTTAGGGTTAGGGAGTGGTTGAGTTATATGAGTGGTTAGTTTAAGGTTTGAGAAATAGAGAGAGAAAGAAGAAAAGGGTGCTTGGTAGGTGGATGAGGAAGTCAATATAATTATGTCAAACTTGTTGGACTAAGTGTATTTTTATCAAATTTCAGGAGAGGTTAGTGTAACTTGCCCTTTCTATTTTGTACAAATGTTTTATTTGTTCATACAAATAAATCATTTATTTCTCTATGATGTTGTTGGCTTATTAGTCACAAAAGAGTAATGCGAAAATAACTATTTATTTTTACCATCATATCTTATCATTCAATGTATCAATCTAGTTATCAACACTGTATTGAATAAATATTTGAATAGTAAGACCATTACGCCAATGTTGTATTAACAAATAAGATAATAAATATAATATGATATAAAAATATTTTAAGTGTAGCATTATTGATCACAAAGTGTTGAAATAAATTTGTTTATGAAATTCACTAATTAACACGGGAACATATATGCTGCCCCAACAACATAGGAGCAAAAATTAATAAGGGGGTTAATAACACTTTTTACCTATATAGTTTGATTTAAATTTCACTTTATTTCTTATAATTTTAAATTGAACAATTTTGTCCTTATATTTTAAGTCTAGTTTCAATTTAGTTATTTTGTCTAAATTTGAGATTAAAACTAATAATTTTGAGACACTTATCAATTTGTTAAGGTGACACCTATAAAAAATTAACGAAAATTAGATAGAAGGAATAAATTGAAATTAGACTTAAAGTATAAGGATTAAATTGTTCAATTTTAAATTATAAGAATTAAAGTAATATATAGATCACACTATAAGAATGAAAAATATAATTAACCCATACTATGGTGAAAAAAAAACGTAAGTCAACTTATGACATTATGACATGGTGCATACATCAAGGGAGGTTCTAAATGCTCCCATATAATATCTTGGGAAATGAGCCGTAGCTCGAATCCAATGGCTCGAATTGGCTCGAAAGAGGGAGAGAAGAGAGGAGGAAGAAGCAGAGGAGAAAGAGGGAGAGAAGAGAGGAAGAAGAGAGGAGAAAGAGGGAGAGAGGATCGTTGCTGCTCGCCGCGCCACTGCCACTGCCGTCGCCTCGCTGCCGCCGATCGTCGCAGCACCAGCGATCGCTGGCTCTACCTCGCCTCCGCCCCCCGGCCCCCGCTTCCAGCCCCAAATGTTGGGCCCCCTCCAATCCCTCCTCCTCCTCCCCCTCCAGTCCCTCCTCCTTCCTCCTCCTCCTCCTCCTCCTCCTCCTCCCCTCCTCCTCGTCCCTCCCCTGCTTCTGGTTCCGCTTCACCTTCATCTAAAAAACGAGGCCGTTTTTGAATTCGAGCCATTTCGAGCCGCTCGGTTTTGAGCTACCTATCATTGCCATAATATCTTTGGTGCCCTACTTTCTTTAAATTTCTATTAACAAAATTTGAAATTCCTAAAAAAAATTTGAACACCCCACCTAATAAGAAAATTATTCTCATTTCTAATATTTCAAACTCTAATCCCATACCCAATCCACATATCACCTCTTCTACTTTCTTCACTTCCCACTCATTGTTTATTGCCACCATCACACCACCACTTGTTGCACTTTCTTCTCTATCCTCTGCTCCCTTCCCCTTAATCCCCTATCCCTTTGCAAGTTCCTATGAAGCATGGGTACGGGTATGAGTACTGGTACTAGTGTGATACATTACGTCGATACGGTAAAATCTAGAAAAAGTAGGGTACAGGTACAGGTACGGCTTGGTACGTTTGTAAAAAAATATTTATTTTTTAATTTAGAATAATTCAAAAATTAATTAAATGGTTTAATTTGTTAAGATCCAACCTATAATTAACATTTAATGCCAAAAGTAAAGATATAAATCAAAATTAAATATCAATATATTAAATAACTTACGAACCATAGTTTAATTCTAAAATCATGCTAAGTATAAAACTAAAAATAAAAAAGAAGTTTAGTGAAAGAAGTTTTATTTCTGTAGTAGAAGAAAATATGGTTTTAACTGAGGTATAGTACGGCTTAGGTATATACTAGGTCCGTCTGGGTACGCCAAAAATTAAGTAGAAAAAAATTTGCGTACGTATTTCATGTACTCGGTACGTATGCAGAAGTACCATACAAGGTACCATACGCTGGTAAGTACCCCGTACGGGTACGACATGTTTTTCGAAGTACCCATACTTCATAGGCAAGTTCCCTACCTCCCATCTTCTCTCCTCTCTTTTCTTGCTACCTTTTCCTTCCCCACAACCCTCGTTCGTTACCAACCACCCTAAATACATCTATCATAGCCACCAACTTCTCAACTTCTGACTACTACCACCATTACTTTTTTCCCATTCTTATTGTTTAGACAATCAATGTAGAACTACTGACTTATGTTTGGTTCTTTTTTGTTGAACCAATGGCAAATATCCTGCTATTTGTGGGGACATATTTTGTGAATGACAGCACGTGGCCAAGGTGACGCTGAAGTATCAGCCGAGGTGCCACGTGGCCTGATCCTGATGTCGAGGTTATCTCGGCTAGGCTGAGGTTATCTGCAGAGATACTGGAATCCGAGATGAGCGGATAACGGACAAGAGTCCTAGAATAGGGGAGGATCTCAGTTTGGATAAAGATAAAGCTCTTAGGGAGTTTATCTCTATCTAGCTGACAGTCTAGAATGAGTATTGAGCTTGAGTCTACTGAAGTTAGGCTTCTACAGGGATTAGGTCAGTGCTGGCTATAAAAGCAGGGCACCCCCGTGGATCTGAGGTATGTGTGATAACTGTGAGCAGTAAGTGTTTTCTTGTGAATTAAGCACAATTTGCTATCTTTGAGAGATATTAGACTACTGACTTGATCGTCGGAGTGCCCCCGGGTAGACGAACCACCGTTGGATTCTTATCTTTCTGTGACAGGTTGTTGGACTTAATCTATTTTGTCAGTGCTCTCTAGTTGGGTTCCCCCTTTGGTTGTGTGGTTGGAAATCAACACCTACAATTTGGCGTTGTCTGTGGGAACATAAGGAGAATAGATGGCCAACGATGGGTAGAAAGAAAAGATCGGGGACAATATCCCATGTGGGAGTGGTGAACATGCTGATTCTAACATCGAAGAAGAAAACCATAATGAAGGAGCATGGGATCAGAATCCCGAGGATAAGGACGTCGGCAAAGAGACAGACCCCCCCGAAGAAATCAGGTCGAGATGTAACGAAAGTGACCTCCAGGTATGGAAAGATAGATGCCTAAGGAGGGACGGTGAGATGAAGGGAATGGCTAACAAGTTGGCAGATCTACAGTCGGTTGTTAACTTCATGATGCAGAACAACGTCATACAACCACCGTTTCCATTGCAAGATACACTGATGCCAGGGCCAAGACTGATGCCCAGAAAGGAGGGTAGAAAACAATCCCAACAATCCCACAGCATGGCAGGGAAAATGACCCCTTATATCGGCCCTCACGGGATGTCAGGTGAGGAGAGTTAATTAGGGGTGACTCACAGAAAACACCTCGGACCAGGGAGACGTATGTCAAAGAGCCCCAGAATATCCAAGGGAAGGGCCTGTGTTTTGATACGGTGAATGAAGAGAAGTCCAAGAGGACACATAACGACACTGGGAGTAGCGCATCAAAAAGGCTGAAGTCCGTTGACAGCCGAGCTCCTGGTCGGACTAAGGAGGATTTGAGGGACTACTTATAGAAGAAGCGGCAGAATGCCGAGGTCACATCCCCCGTCAAGCCGAGAATGCCGTTCTCAGTTGAGTTAGATAGGTTTGAGGCTCTAAAAAGGTTCCATATATCGAGGTTCCAAATTTATGACGGTAAGTTCGATCCGAACTTTCACGTCAGCTTATACCTGAATTCGATGGCTTTGTATACTGAGAACGAACCGTTGTTGTGCAAGGTGTTCCTCTCATCTTTTGGGGAGATTGCATCGGATTGGTTTCACAAATTGCCTAAAGGAACTGTGAAGAGTTGGGAAGGCCTGGCCGAGATGTTTGTGGCCAGGTTTGTTACAAACAAGTTGCAGCCACTAAGGGTAGACTCCCTGATGGCTCTGAAAATTAACGAAGGTGAAAGCCTCAGGGCTTATGCCAAAAGGTACTATGAGGTGTTCAACCAAATACCAGGATGCAACTAGGAGTTGGCGGTCGTGTCTTTTAAGAACGGCCTGGATGATGATTGCACGCTTCGGAAGTCGCTTGAAAAAACTCTACCAAAGAGTATGGAGGAGCTCATGATAAGGATTGAGAAATATGCTACAGCAGAAGAGGATATGTCGGGAACAAAGGCGCCGAAGCAGGAAAAGAGAAACGGCTCGCCGAAGTGAGGCCGAGGTAATACTGGATTTAACAGGCAAGAATCAAGGCTGAAGGCTGCATAGGCAGTCACCACTATGTTTCGGATCCCGGTTTATAAAGTTCTAAAAAGGATCAGGAATCAGTCGTATTATAGAGTGCCGAAGAAGATTCCTAGCGAGTTTATGGGGAAAAGCCTTAGGAAGCATTGTGCTTACCATAATGAGGATAGACACTTGACTTAGAGGTGCAGAGCCCTGAAGATGCATTCGGAAGATCTGGTCAGACAGGGTCACTTGAGGGACCTAGTAGATGAGGCCAGAACGAGAGAAGAGCAGGTGAGACTGCCTGTGATGACCGGGAGTGTCTCTAGTTTCGCTCTTCTTTGTTAAACCTTGGGTTGCCTTGTTAGAGTGCCAGTTTGACTTGGAACCTTGTTAGTGGTTTGGGTTTGTTGCACTAGGGAGTTTTACAAAACCTTGTTCTTGTCTTTTGGTGACTGATTTTCACAGGTTTCGGAGGGTGCATGATCAAGTCCGGAGTGCCCGGGGTTCGAACCAGAAAATTCTGGGCTGCTGGGTAGGGGTCGCACGTGCGGGGCCTTGGGCCGCACGTGTGGGGTGGGGCTGTACGTATGGGGAAGGGTGAGTTTTGGGAGGATGCACACTGCTTAAATTATAGGTGCGGAGGGGGAGGTGCGGAAGCAGCCGCACGTGCGGGGATCAGAGCCGCACGTGCGGGAGGGCACGCTCTGCACATGCGGGGGCAAGTGCCGCACGTGCGGATGGGCCTGAACCCGAGGGGCTTTGTTTTTTCTCCTTTTTTTGGTTGTGTGTATCACTTTTTATGTATCTCTCTCTCTCTAAAAATATATTGCTTTCCCTTCTCTCTATATCTCTACCTCTAAACTAGATCAAAACCCTTGATCTTCTTCCATCTATTTGAGATTCAACCTTAGCTCCTCCATCAAAGATTAAGAACTCCTCAAGAGCCACATTGTGTGCGGTGGAGATCTCTTTTCACCACCATCAAATCTAGGGTTTCATCTTCTTTTGTTCATCAAACTTTGAGGTAGGGATTTCCTTGTGTTATATATACATGTTTTGCTATGATGTTGTATTTTTAAGGGTTTTCATGAAGTTATTACATTGATTTGATTTTGTAGTTCAAAATGTAGAGATTTGTTTTTTATAAAGTGGGTTAAAATCTCAAATTTTTTTTTTTTTTTTTTTGTAAATGCTCGAGGGTTTCTTTTTCATTAACTTAAGAAAAATGATTTCGGTGGGGTTTCACCAAGGAAATCGGGAAATGTTTTGGGTTTTAATGAAGAACCCTAGAAATTAAGGGTTTTTAGAAGATATGAAAAAGTCTATGGTTTTCTTTCTTTTCTTGTGTTAAAAGAATGAATGAATGTAGATTTCATGATATGGTAAGAAAAATGGTAATCTTCTTGTTACATGAGAATTGGGGATTTATTTTCAAACTATTGATAAATGCATGAACATGTATAGTTGTGAGATGATAATTGTTGAGCACCATGGATTATGGGAATTGGAAATCTTGGAAATTGATGTTCGAAAATTACATATAGTCTTGAAGTGACTAAAATGCGAAGAATTGTGCATGATGAGAAGTTGTTGCTATGTGTTGATAACATCGGTTGAGCATATGGTTATTTTTTGTGAAATGGCATTGGAGGGAGGAAAGATGGAGAAATGTTACTTATTGCATCATATTCTCATTACTTATTTATCATTATTGCACATCTTGAATTGAGTTGGAAACATTTACTTCGAGAAAAGATTATATTGTAATGAGAACTATGGAAGTGTTTAAGGGGTAAATACGTTGGTAAGTCCTAATAGGAGGTGTAGATGAAATTGATAAGTTGGCCTGAGTGTCCGAGGTGAAAGACCGAAAATACGCGCGGAGGAGGTACCATTTCCCTTCTGGTTAGCAATCGGTAAAGTGGGGTTATTGGCAGTACTTGTTGAGCCTATTTGCAGACACCAACTTAGGGATTACCTGAGTCGTATTTACCGCCCCTAATGATTAAAAATCGGAAGTTTGAAATTGATGAGATTGCAAAATGTTATTGAAAACATGGTGATTTTCAAGAAGTGCATGAAATGAAATTTTTCTTCATAATGGCATTACATTTGCATTTAATATTGGAGATTTGCATAACTATATATACTTTGTAAGGTTTCTCTACTGGGCTTTATGCTCACCCCTATGGAATTTTGGTGCAGGAAATGACGTGGTGATCCCGCCGAATTGAGGGCGTGGACACATTTTGTGAAGAGTAGAGGACTATATTTTGTTGTAAATTTACTTGTTAGCCAAGGGCTTTATGTGTATGGGTTCGTGAAACTATTTTTGTGTAACCGGGCTCAATGCCTTGGAAGATGTAAGCCTTTAAGGGCATTTAAATTACTTGAGATTAGATGCTTCACATGCTATAGATTCATGTGTTTTTCACATCATTGAATGTATATTTGCATTTGAGACTTTGTATAAATTCGTTCGTTAATCATGTAAAGACGGAAGGATCATCATCATTGTTTAGTGATTGTTGGTTGATGTGGTTGATCTATGTGGGTTTATTTTCGGGGCGTTACACTGCCCTAGGCACCGGTAGCACCACCTCCGCCACAACCATAGCAAGCAAAAGCTCGGGTGATTAATGTGATCCACTCGAAGGTTAATGAGAATGATATACGAGGAGAGACCTAGAAGGTGAAACACTTACAACATGTGTGTCAGGTCCAACAAAAGAGGCCTAGGACAAACGAGTACCAGGTACCGATGGTGTCCTTTATTGAGGTAGACCTAGACATGGTGTAGCATCCACACAACGATACTTTGGTGGTGACACTCAAGGTTGGAGAATACCAGGTAAGGCGCATTCTGATCAACCAAGGTAGCTCTTGTGACATCATGTATGTCAGATGTTACAAGGAGCTTGGCCTTCACCGCGATGATTTGGAGCAGTCCAACAGCCCAATAGTCGGGTTCAATGGAACCCCGACATGGCCTCTAGGAGCAATAAATCTGGAGGTGCAGGCGGGCACTAGGAAAATAAGCATAAAGTTTACAGTAATTGACACCTCTTCCCCTTACAACGTTATCTTGAGAAGGCTATGGTTGCATGCAATGAGGGCTGTTCCCTCAACATTGCACTAGCTGTTGCGGTTTTCAACAGAGCATGGAATTGAAGAGGTTAGAGGAGATGAGGTGTAGGCAAAAAATTACTCCATGGCAGCAATGAAATCCACCTACAATGTGTGAGAGACAGAAATAGCAGAAATTGAAGACGAGGACATGGAAGTTATAGATAATGTCGGCAAAAAACCAGTCGAGAAGAGTGATGAAGCCTTGAAGAAAATTTTGGTCCAAGAGGGAGATGAAGAGCGTTTCTTCCTTCTCGGCTCAGGCTTGGCTGAGGATGAGGAAAGGGAGTTGAAAGCTTTCTTACGGGCCAACATAGAAGTATTTGCCTGGACGCCATACGCGATGCCAGGCATTGACCCCGAGGTCACATGCCATATGCTCAATGTAGACAAGTCAGATAAACCTATCATCTAACGAGCGAGGAGGCCGACGTTAATGCATGTTGAGGAGGAAGTGGACAAACTGCTGAAAGCCAAAGCCATTCGCGAGGTAAACTACCCTACTTAGCTGTCCAACACTGTGGTAGTGGAAAAGAAGAACGTCAAGTGGAGAGTTTGTGTTGATTTCACTAGCCTGAATAAGGCTTGCCCCAATGACAGTTTTTCACTACCCAAGATTAATCAGTTAGTAGATGTCACTTCAGGGCATGGAAGGATGAGCTTCTTGGATGCTTACAGGGGATAGCACCAGATAGCAATGTATCCTCCCTGATGAGGAGAAGACTGCATTTATCACCCCAAAAGGGCTGTACTACTACAGAGTGATGCCTTTCGGGTTGAAAAATGCAGGAGCAACATACCAGAGGTTAGTGACCAATATATTTAGACATCTAATTGGCAAGACAGTAGAAGTGTATATTAATGACATGGTCGTGAAGACTAAAGAACTTGGGAATCATCTAGCCGACTTAAAAGCGGTTTTTGATATCCTAAGAATATATCGGCTCTGACTTAATGCTTCGAAATGCACATTTGGAGTCAGTCTGGTAAGTTTCTAGGATACTTGGTCACCAGAAGGGGCATTGAAGCAAGCCTAGATCAAATCAAGGCCATCCTTGACTTAAAAAGCCCGACATCCGCAAAACAAGTGCAGATGTTAACTAGAAGGGCCGCAGCTCTGAACAGGTTTATCAACCGAAGTTTTGATAAGTGTAAACCATTTTTTAGTTTGTTAAAGAAAGGCACAAATTTTTTATGGACAGAGGAGTGCGAAATCACCTTGGCCGACTTAAAAAAGTACTTGACAACAGCTCCAATTCTGTCAAATCTAATACTTGGAGAAGAATTGTTCCTATACTTGGCAGTTTTAGAGCACGTAGTGAGTGCAGTGATAATTAGAGAAGAGAAATGAGAACAAAGGGCAGCATACTATGTGAATAAAACCTTAGCAAGTGCAGAGACCAGGTACTTACCCGTGGAAAGTTGACATTAGCCTTGGTGATGGCTTTGAAAAAACTGAATTACTACTTCTAAGCCCACAAGATTGTGGTATTGACTGAGCATCCTTTGAAGTCTTTGTTGCAACAAGAAGATCTGACAGGCAGGGTAGCCCGATAGACAGTAGTGTTAGGCCAATATGACTTGGAGTTTAGGCCAAGAACAGTAATTAAGGGCTAAGTTCTGGCCGACTTTGTGGCCGAGTTCACCCCTGGTGCTATCCCGCGTCGGACTTCGGTAAGCCGAGGTTTGGGATGCCCAGGGGAGCAGGAAGAAACCCAACTGGGGCCCAAGAACCCCACTATAGCAAAACAAAAGAAAGAAGAGAAACCAAGGCCCTGCGACATTTACATCGGCGATTCCTTTCGCCTGTTTGTTGACAGAAGCTCAAACCGTCAAAGAGCGGGGGCAGGAGTAGTGTTTGTATCGCCAGATAGATGAATGATAGAGTAGTCTATTCGTCTGGGGTTCAAGGCCTCAAACAATGAAGCAGAGTATGAGGCACTGATTGTAGGGTTGAAGTTGGCGGCAACAATGGAGGCTGATGAGGTAGTAGTCTTCTGTGACTTCCAACTTATTGTGAATCAGGCAACAAGCGAGTATGCAGCCCGAGATGAATGAATGATAGCCTATGTTAAAGAGGTTATCAGATTGCTTTCCTTATTCCAAGATTGTAGGCTACAGCAAGGTAGCCTAGATGATAATAATTACGCCGATGCCTTGGCCAACTTGGCTAGTGCAATAAAGTCGGGAGAGCCGAGGACAATCATGATTGATTACTTGACAGGACCAAGTGTGGAACCTCTAATAAAAGAATATGAGGCAATGTGTGTGGAGATGGGTCCAAGTTGGATGGATGCAATAGTGATGTTCCTTAGAGATGGTATGTTGCCAGATGACTGAAAAAAGGCACACAAGACCAGATTAAAGTTAGCCAGGTTCAGCCTAACTACAAATGGCCATCTCTACAGGAGATCCTTCACTAGACCCCTTTTGAGATGTGTACATCCTTCCCAGGTTGAAGACTTTCTATATGAGATTCATGAAGGAGTCAGTGGAAGCCATGCTGGGGGCAGATCGCTTGCTTATAGGGCTATCACTCAGGGGTACTAGTGGCCCTACATACAGAAGGATGTTGAAGCCTACGTCAGAAAGTGCAAGAAGTGTTAGAGGTTTGCACCTTTGATACATCAACTAGTAGCTGATTTGAATCCAGTATCCAGCCTTTGACCATTTGCCTAGTGGGGCATGGATCTTGTTGGACAACTGCCCCAAGCGACTGGGCAAAGGAAGTTTCTGCTGGTAGCAACTGACTACTTTACCAAGTGAGTAGAGGCTGAACCTCTTGCGAAGATTCGACATATTGATGTGAAAAACTTCATATGGAAGAACATCATCACCAGATTTGGGATCCCAAGGGCAATAATAGCAGATAATGGTACACAATTTGATAGTAAGCTAATCAAAAGTTTATGTGCAAAGTAAAAAATCAAGAACTACTACTCTATTCCAAGTTTCTCTTAGAGTAATGGTTAAGTAGAAACATCCAATAAGACTATCTTGGATGGTATCAAGAAGAGGCTGGAAGTAGCAAAAGGGAAGTGGGTGAAAGAGTTTCCCAATGTGCTCTAGGCATATCGGACTACGCCGAGAAAATCCACTGGGGAGTCTCCTTTTGCCATAGCTTATGGCACTGAAGCAGTTATCCCACTAGAAGTCGGCATTCTTAGAATTAGAACCCAAGGAGCGGAAGATGGGACCAACGAGGCATTCTTAGCCCGAGATTTGGATCTATTGGAAGAAAGAAGGGAGAGAGTAGCAATTCGACTGGGGACATACCAACAGCAGCTTGCTAGGGCTTACAACAAGAAGGTCAACCCAAGAGAATTCAAAGTTGGGGACCTTGTCCTGAAGAAAGTTGTCGGCAATAAGAAGGATCTTAGGAAGGGCAAGCTTGGCCCAAATTGGGAGGGGCCTTATAGAATCATCTCGGTTGCCGGTAATGGGGCATATCGTCTTGAAGACACTGATGGCAAACAATTGCCAAGACCCTGGAACACTTGCAATCTGAAATATTTTTATCATTAGTTTTTTGTTTTTTTGAAGTTTGTCATAATTTTATTAGCTGAAGTAATAACAAAATGTTTATTTGATTTTTGAATTTGAAATTTGTGCGATAGGACTGACTAATCCTATGATGATATTTCCAAATGAAACATGACGAGTAATTTAGACTTATTATATGACAGAGTTGAATTATACTTGCATATAATAGAGTTGAACTAAGTTGGCGATATTTCTGTATGAAACATGACGAGTAACTTAGACTTATTATATGACAGAATATCATTATACTTGCATATAATAGAGTTAAACTAAGTTGGCGATGTTTCTGAATGAAACATGACGAGTAACTTAGACTTATTATATGGCAGATTTGAATTATACTTGCATATAATAGAGTTGAACTAAGTTGGCGATGTTTCTAAATGAAACATGACGAATAACTTAGACTTATTATATGGCAGAGTTGAATTATACTTGCATATAATAGAGTTGAACTAAGTTGAATTAACCTAGACTTGCCATGTCAACAGAGTTAAACTTAGAATGGAACTAAATTCGTTTCAGTTAGGTTAACAGAGAAACCAAGATTGAACACCGCGGTCAGCCTTTGTTTGAATCTGATTTCGGCTAAAGACCATAAATGAATAATGTTAACTTAAGTGGAACTTAGGCTCATATTAGGGAGGCAGAGAGCATGAATGATAAATAAAACTTGAGAAGCTTGGGACTTGTTGAAATTTTTAGAACATTAACAAATTGAAGATTAGCCGAGGTAATAATGAAAGATGTATCCGAGGTACATCTTATCCGAGATGACTAACCAGGTTGTCAAGCTTGGAAATGTGAAGTCTTGATAGAAGACAGTAAGTGGAAGTAAAGAAGCCAGTATACTGAATAAAGTTTAAAGAAACAACACTAGTAAAAATATTTCAAAATATTTTTAAGTGTTAGCTTAGGTATTCCAGTTGTTGGCCGAGACAAACAGTCAAGGTATATTCGAGGTACTTTACCCCGAAGTGAATACACAATTAAGGTGTACTTTGAAGAAATGCAAAAAATATTCTAAGTATAGAAACATACATAGAAGAAAAGCAATAAAGCATAAAGAAAAGAAGGCATACAACAGTTAGAAGGAAAGAAGGCAGGCATTCTGCGAAAAAACTTGTTTAGATACAAAAAGGCACTTTGGCTTGGCATGAAAGATTGATTGTCCAAGTTACAAAAGAGAAGTTACAATTGAAAGAGAAAAGTTTGGAGTAAAAGGAAAAAAATCCTAAGTACTGGAAACATTGGCGTTTATATCTGATTGCTCAACCTCGGCTGTTGGCGTTGTGTCGGCCTCAGTTGGCAGTAAGGCTTCCTTCTTCACCGTTATCTCGGCATCTATCTCGAGCAGGGTCTGATCCAAGCTCTTTTCGCCCGCCTGGACTTCGGCCTTAGATGTCGTCTTTTTAGGCGAGATGCTTTTGGAGACCTCGTCCTCATCATCTTGAGTTAAGTCCAGGGTTTGCTTATTCAGAGTGGGGGACTTGGCTTCAGCAGTAGCCTCTTCTTCTTCATCATCAAGCTCGGCATCATCCTTCTTGGCCTTATCATCCGATCCTTTGGGAGTTGGAAGGAAAGGCACTTACAGTTGGTTGATATCTCGAAGAGGGGACAGACAGCTTATTGAGAGTCGCCGTCTAGCCGAGGTAATAACCTCAGTTGCAAGCCAGATTAACTTGCTTTTTGTATTGGTCGCAGACGGCGGCTTGGCCTTTTTCAAAAGCCTTTTCGTCGGCCGCTTTGACTTCAACCTCTTTCGAGTCAATCGCCTCCTTTAACTTGGCCTCCAACTCTGCTGAAAACCTTGGCAGCCTCAGCCTCGGCTTTGTAGACCTCGGCAGCTACGTCATCGTTTTTGGCTTTAGCTTCAGCCTTAGCAGCCTTGACTTGATCCAGTAGACTTCGGTTGCTAGCCTCGGCATGGTTGAGCGAGGAAACGAGTTTGGTAGCTTCCTGGGTTTTCGTTACCAACTCCTTCCTTGTCATCTCGGTCTTGACCGCGTATGAATGCACATACTGGATAGCCTGCAAGAAGTAAGACATATTAGTAAAGATTTTGGTTAAGTAATGGAAAGCTAGAAAAGGTATAAACAAGAAATTTACCAAGACTGAGTGCTGCATCATTAGGCTGAAGTTCTCGTACTTATGGAGATCGGCCATATGATTCATATCTTCGAGCAGGAGTATGGCTATAGAGAGGGCGGCGTCGACTTCAACGCTGTCAATCGCGCTGTCACCAGTTATTAATGGTCTGTCTCCCACTATGACCTCGGGTGCCCAAATCATATTGTGAGGGAAACTACTGCTACCCTCTGGGCAGTCTGACCTCGGCTTCTTGGATGGTAGAGCATCAGGTGTTGCCTCCTCAGCTGGCCTCTTTTTGGCAACAGCAATGTTCTTCTCAATCTCGGCTAGCTTGGAGATTGGCACAGTGTTCTCAGATTCAACTTGAGTCACTGTGGCCTTAGCCTTGGCCTTCTTCAGTCTTTTCGGCTTCGGCTTTGATTGAGATGGAGAGGAGGAGAACTATACAGTTACGACCCCGGGAATATTAGCAAGAAAATCCTCAATGACGGTTGGTTTGCGGCCCATTTCGTCGGCGGTGGTAGCAATGGTTACTCTAGTGTCGAAGTGAATTGCTAGAAGGGCGATTGGGGGATTAGCTGGTTCGTAAGCCGATGACTCAGAAACTCGGCGTTTGCGGCTATGAGTTTTGCCGGCTGGAGCATTCGCTGGGGTACGACGTCGGCGCTGGCGCTGGGATATCGGGATAAGTTGGGGGGCAGAGGTTGATGGCAACTCAGCTGGATTTGAAAAGGAAGCTTGATCAGCTCTTGGTGAAGAAGTGACTGGAGGAGTTGAGGCAGACAGTGGAGTTTGACTTCTTTGAGGGATGTCCGGCAAAGCCAACTTGTATGTGGGTATGTAATTCAACAGGAAATGGGCTTTGCGTCTCTGCACAGGGAGATCCAAAAGCTTCTTTAGATCTCGACTGGGGACGTATGATTGCTGAAATCCCTTGGCTAGCTAAGGAAGAACTGCAGAAAACAAGGAGCAAACATTAGTAGAGATAAATGAGTTGGCAAGCCTTAACCAAAATGGAATTACAACGGGATGACTAAGTCTTACCATCACCCTCTTTAAAACTGTTCGGCGCAGAGGATAGAGATGAAGATCGTCATCAGGTGCAAACTCCCAGTTACCCGAGACGATGAAGTAATCATCTCCAGCATCCTTGTTGGAGTCAGGGAGGTCGGCTATTAGTTTGAAGGCGGTGGATCTGGACTTAAGGTAATATATGTAGCCTTTTTCAGACTTAAGGCCATACATGGTATAACAGAATTGAATGTCGGCTAATGTGATCTTAGCCTTTTCTCGGTGTGCTAGTTCGATTATGCCATTGATAACCCTATATGAGTTTATGGCAAGTTGCATGAGGTTGAGTTTGTAATAGTGAAGGATTTCTCGAAAGAAAGTGTCTAGGGGAAACCGAAGTCCACATTCAATGAAGGCAACTACTGGGAAGGGTATGCAGTCTCCATCTGGCATAATAGAGTCCTCTTCCCCAGCTAACCTAATCTGAATGTCGGCTGTGATAGAGAACTCTTTCCTAAAGTACTCAAGTTTTTCTATGGTGTCTACCCTCCACCTAAATATAGAAGGGGTTGGACAACAGAATAATTGATATAGGTTTGCAAACCTCGGCTAAAACCTAAACAGGCATTGGTGCAAGGGTTTTTAAAGATCTAAGGGGAATTTGTTTCGATTTTCCTAAAGAACAAGGTTTTAAAGGAAATCCCAAACCTAGAAACTACAGAAACAGGAATTGAAGGCAAAAATCTGGAAATACAACAAGAAAAGCAGAAAAAAGAACATGATTCAAAAATCAAGAGAGCAATCGAGATTCAAGAATAAGGAAAATCATAAATTTGCAGAATAATGAGTGAGTGTGTGCAAGGCAGTGCGCAAGAACCAGAAGCAATACGCATACTCTCGAATTCAAGAACAAATTATGATACATCAGACAGATTCAAGAAACAAAGAATGATAGCCAAAGCATGAAGATAGAAATAGAGTGCAACTACAAATGCAGATACAGATTCCACAAACATAGGTGTGAAGTGAAACATATAGCAAAATTATGATAGAAGTTGTATGGAAGAGCATGGCCAAGAATAGTAAAAAACAGTGGAGAATTGAAGTTAAAATAAAAATCAGAGGATTTACCGATTGAAGCAGGAGTAAGATACGTCGGAGTCAGACGAGTTGGACGATCAGAATCAAATGATGAATGGTGCGTCGACGGTGACGGAGCTTGAGAGCTTGAAAAATGGCAGTTTGGAAGAGAAATGTTAGAGAGAGAGTCTGAGAGACGAGGGAAATTATAAATTGCAAAAGTGAAAAGACGGAGAGAGAATGAGGAGTTTTGTCAAATATACGAAAATGCGGCAAAACATAATGAGATGCCTTGGACGACGTGTTTGTCAGGCAGCGTGTGCAGAAACGACGTGACCTGATAGCGCATGTCAATGAAGAAAGGATGCATGGAGGAAATGATTGAGAAAACCGTGCATGACAGCTCATGTGCAGTCAAAACTCTTGGAGTTCTTGATTAATGAAGCAAAAACCTCGGTTAAAGGAACAATCTCGGTCGAGATGTTTAAAACAAACAAGATTCTTCATTTTTTATCCTTAATGAAAGTGGACAGTTGAGTCCTAGGCACTTGAAGCCGATGAGTAATGATCTCGGTCATGGAGAAGGAATGAATTTTAGCCGACATAGTATATGAACAAGCGATGTAGGTTCCATCACCTCAGATTGCCGAGATAATAGAACCTAGGGGGCAATTGTGGGGACATACTTTGTGAATAACAGCACGTGGCCAAGATGAAGCCGAAGTGTCAGCCGAGGTGCCACATGGCCTGGTCCTGATGCCGAGGTTGTCTCGGCTAGACCGAGGTTATCTGCGGAGATACAGGAATCTGATATGAGCAGATAAGGGATAAGAGTCCTAGAACAATGGAGGATCGCAGTCTGGATAAAGATAAAGCTCTTAGGGAGTTTATCCCCATTTAGTTAAGAGTCCAGGATGAGCATTGAGCCTGAGTCCGCTGAAGTTAGGCTTCTTCAGGGATCAGGTCAGTGCTGGCTATTAAAGCAGGGCATCCCTGTGGGTCTGAGGTATGTGTGATATACTTATTGTGAGCAGTAAATGTTTTCTTGTGAGTTAAGCACAATTTGCTATCTTTGAGAGATATTAGACTACTGACATGATCATTGGAGTGCCCTTAGGTAGACAAACCACTGCCGGATTCTTATCTTTCTGTGACAAGTTGTCGGGCTTAATCTATTTTGCCGGTGCTCTCCAGCTGAGTTTCCCCTTTGGTTGTGTGGTTGGAAATCAACACCCACACTATTTTTTTCCAAACAAAACTCTAACCATTCTCTCTTTGTTCACAACTAAAACGGAGGGGGGTTAGGGTGATCGTGGCAGTGTGTGGGATGGTGACAGACACGGATAGATCTAAGATTCAAACTTTGGGAGGGCAAAAACACATTTAACTTCATCGAATTTTTTTGTGTGCAAAATTTCAAAATTTAATTTATATCAGCACAAAAAAAAGTGAATATTATTATTATTATACATTCTTTGTCAATATAATTGGACATATTTTTTTTCTACATTAACCTAACAAAAATAGTAACTATTATTATGTCTCCTCTCTATCTATTAAAGTTAACTATTTGAAAATGTTAAAATCGCCAACCTTTTTATATTATATATAAAAATATCTATGTAAAATAACAATTTGAAAATGATAAAATTGTCACTTTTTGTATTATATATAAAACTTTTATGACAAACTTGACATAAAAAATCTTAAGTAACATCTCTCTCAATAATGTGGTCAAGTAACTTGTTATAAAATTACATTTCATCCTATTACACAATTTAATTTTTTGAAAAAAATTCATAATTGAAAATGTATGTTTTTATGAATAAAATGATAATTCGTTTCAATAAGCGATATTAAATTTTATGAAGTCATTTTCAAGTATCATGTTGAACGTAGATAATATTTTTATTTTCAGACAATATTTTATTTCTAGAGAATGAACAAATAAGAATGACTGCAAAATAAAGTGTTTAAGCATATTAAAGTGTGGATTTATAGAAAGAACACAAAATAAACATAAATGACATGAATAGAAAACAAGAATAATAACAAATAAGAACAAATAGAAGAATATAATTAATTCTAAATAATATAAAAATATAACAAATAATACAAATAATAAATAGAATAGATCAATATTGATAAAACTCGATTTAAAAATTATTTTCAAAATTTTGTAATGTAAATAAATTGGGAGTGCCAAAATTTATAATTTTGAAGGTTCAAACTATTAAAATTTTAGAGGTGTGAAGTACTTTAATTTGAAATTATCTTACTAATTAATAATATAATATACATAATTTTTAAAAATTTTGGAGGTGCGAACCCCTATATCCATCCATGTTGATGGAGTGGCTGTCTAGAGGGTTGGTGGGGTGGGGGGAAGAGGGGCGACGGTGCAAGGAAGATTGTTGTCGGTGGAATGGATTGAGATTTATTTTTTTTTTGGGTAATTTTAGTTTGGGGTATAAATGCTGGAGGTCGAAAGAACTTTTGGAGGTGCATTTAGAAGCTCCCGTACATCAAAATATATTTGTTGTTTTGGAAGACGATGAAAAGTTATAATAACTTTGATACTCTTGGCACAAGCTCACAAGTTTTCTTTTTTTTTTAAACTTAGCTTCACCCCTCTCTCTCCCTCCCTAATTTACAATTTCACATACAATTTCATGCATGCAACTCCATAAAATGTTGTGTACATGTTTATAAATAATTCAAAATAATATCAAGTTATGCATCCACTATGCAATTTGTAAATCAAACGACATTATTATATATTAATCATATCTAAAGAAATATATGTATTTATATGTTTTGTTTACTTAAACCAAGCTGCAAGTATAATTTGCACCTCCTCCTAACATCAATATGGCATTTTTTTATGGGAAAATTATAATTCAGTGGTATCTTTCTAAAATAATTACAAAATCATGAAAAAGTTTATCACTGATCTAATTTTTTTTATAATTATTTTATGTCAAACTTATAAAAAATTGTTATTTCCCTTTTTTTATTGCTCTCTGAAGAGTAGCAGAGGAGGAAAGCGTCCTCAAATGTTTAAAATCCATGATTTTCATTTGCAGATGGTGGACCTCCTTGGAGGCCAAAGACAGAGACCGTCCCTTTAGATTTTTGTAGGGCTGTCCACATCGCAAGACAGTACCATGACGTGTCGATGCTCATGTACCAATCCTAGCTTACCGCATGGCATATACGTACTGCGTTATATATACTATGGACACCGAAAATTTAGGTACCAAACTTTAGAGGTTGGTAAATAATGCCAAAGACTCAATAAATTAGCAGTGCTTGGAGCATCCCAACCGCAAGTGGCCCATTCATAACCATCTCTGTCTAGTTAGTCGTTCATCATCTAGTGTACGCCTCGTCCTATCATACAAACAGATAAATTTTCTTCAGAAAAGTATACAGAATGCAATATTGACATGACTGAATACTTTTTCCAACAGTTTATATGCGGCGTGCTAGTAGAATAAGATTAGCCTATCACATATGAGAGACGAAAGCTCAATAAGATTGACAGGCCCAGTCCAAGAAAAGGAGATGAAAACAATAATGTACTACTTGAGAACGTGAAGGCAGGTCATGATTTGTGATACGGACTATAATTTTTTTTTTTTTTGTTGTGAAAATTTTATGTGTTTGTAGCATTAATGCTAATGTGCGTGTAAGTTCAAGAACTATCTAGAAGGACTAAAGTTTATGAAGTAGTTCTTAATTACAATTTCAATTTGTTTTTTGTGGTTTCATAACTAACCCATTCTACAAGTTTGTATGTTATTCTAATAATTTGTTTTAAGAGCCAAAACCTCCTTAATTTTTTGGTGTGATAATAATACCCAAGAACTCCATCACTAGTCATTTTAGCAATGATATGGTTTTTCATTTTTTAGTACTCAGTATTATCCAAGGCTTTAAAAGGGTAGGCATTATCTCTACTCTGTAATTATTGCATTTTTTTGCACAATCTTTGATCCATTATAAGTTCAACTGTCACTTCAACTGTGTTTGCAAGCCAAAAATGGAATACGACCAAAATTGAAGGTTTTCTAAATGCACCTCCACTAACCCCTCTCCGCTATGTGCGACCCATCCCCTTTCTCAAATCTAGGGTTTCATGGAAAGGGAGGCAAGGTTTGCAAGAGAAGAAGAAGAAAGAAGGAGAGGAGATGGGGGTGCCAAGGAAGGGAGGGCCTGTGACCACCATGACTCTTCTAAGAGTTTAGTCTGAGTGAATAGGTTATGTGTTCAACTCTCTCTAAGGGAGTTGAATTAGGAGGCAAGTAGTTGGTGCTTTGCAATGGTAGGGAGGCTAGCTTTCATAGGGGTTAATTTAACAACTAATAACTGACTTTCATCCAAAAAAAAAAAAAAAAAAAAAGGACAAAAAAGAAGGGGTGGAGAAATGATGTGTTTTTGGACTTTCCATTAGTTTGTTTTCTAAAGTTTAAGGGGAAAAAAATGCAGCTAGAAATTTACAATTTAAGTCTCACAATTTACCCACAATGACGTGACAAAGGAGTTAGGTATTAAATGATTAAATTCGTAATAAATTAAAAATTGACACATAACATGTTATTTCATTATAGGTATAATTGTAGGATTTAAATTGTGAGTCTTAATCACCTAGTTTGGTTATCCCTAGTTTTTAGAAAATTGAGTTTTTTTATTTTCTGTGTTTTTTTGTTTTTAAATATTTGAAGATTTTTTATTTTTTATTTTTTATATGAACCTAACCTACATATACTTAAAAAGTGTAATATTTATGATTTTTTTTTTAAAAAAAAATCATCAAATACAAAATATATATATAAATTTATTACATTTTCGTATTCTTGTCTATATAATGAATTTAAAATTTTTTTTTTACCCCTTTTTATTTTTGTCTATTTTTGTTAGGTGCATCTAAAAAGTTAAAAAAAAAAAAAAAAAACACAAAAAAAAAAAAAAAGTTTAGTTTCCAAAAAATCAATCAAAACCAATATTTAGAAAACAATAAATAAATAAATAAATAAAACAAAAGCAATATCCAACAATGTAAATTTTTTATAAAAACAAAAAAGAAAAATAAAAAGGGGTAACGACAGCCAAAGTACTGTAGATGCCTCCCTTTTGCAATTATTATGATCTGAGTTATTGTCCTTTTCAAACTTGGAGAGGATTGGATTGGATAGATGAATAATTGAAGGGTATCTCTATTTACACTCCATAAATCCTTTTAATACACACCGTTTGCTCAGTTCACACCATACACAAATTAAAATTTTTAATTTTATCTGAGTATATACCACTAATTTTTAAATAATACCAAATTATCCTGTTCTTCTCCAATTAACTCTAACCCTAACCCAAATCCAAACGCTTACGCCAGCCATCAGCCATTGACCTCTACCCCTCCCCCTTTGTCACCCCTATCTGGCCCTTCTTCTTCTTCATTGTCAAGATCTGGAAACCCTAGGGCTCTCTCTCTCTCTCTCTCTCTCTCTCTCGCTTCGGTGGAGGAACCAAGATACAAGAGGGCTGCGTCGCGATAGAGAGGTAAGGGAGATGGATTGCGATGGCAGAGGTAGGTGATAGAGTTGTTCACGATGGAAAAATGGGGAGTGGGGTTGTTTACGGTGGTGAGATAAGGGCGTACAACGTCGGAGGGGTGGACGATGGAGCTGGGGAAAGCGCAATAGGCCTAGGGAGAGAGGTTGGTGGTAGTTGTGATGGCGAGGGTTGATGGCAATGACGACCGGAGGCAAGGGACTGCGGTGCCAACGGCGGTGGCAACAGCCTGCAGTGATTGTCAATAAGTTAGGTTAGGGTTTGTGGATGAAGGAGATGGAATAGAGATGAGGGCAATTTGGATATTTAATTTAAGGATAAAATTGTAATAAAAAAATTATGAATAATGGTGTGAAATAAGAGTAATTGAGGTGTATAAATAGAGTCACCCATAATTGAACCCTCAAATCTTTTAATCACTCATAATTTTTTTTAAAATTACCAAAAAAAAAAAAATAATCTTAAACTTTGATTCTTATAATAAAATAATTTTTTAATTTTATTAATTTATATCCTAATTTTTTGATTTGTTTTTAAATATAAACCATGAGTCTATTTGAGTTGAGTAAAATTGACAAAAAGAAAATATTTTAATCAATAAACTCAACGTAAATATATATAAAATGACTAAAATACTTTTTCTCGTTGTATATATATATATAAAATATCTAAAATTATTTTTTTTTTATTGAGTTTAATGTCTAAAATATATTTTTTAGTTCATTTTACTTGACGGAAATACACTAGTAGTTTAGATTAAAACAAATTTTTAAATTGATAAAATTAAAAAATTAGAATTTATTATATTATAAGGATCAAACCCAGTTTTTTTTTTTTTTTTTTCCCCCTAACATTCTTTTTAGCAATTTTGTTAAGAGAATTAGGTAATAAACAAAATTTAACAAGAAACACATTGGTGCACAATGTAAAAACATAGCTGGACTTCTTTTGTTCTCTATCAGGTTGAGAAGTAGGGTCAAACTGGTCACGACCATGATTTAGCCAATTTTGAGAGAGTGCTTGTTGATCTCTCGTGTTTGTGAATTCTTGTTCAGCTTGCCAATTGTGTAATAAACAAAATTTAATAAGAAACACATTAGTGCAAGATGTAAAAATATTAGAGCTGGGCATAGGATTATTTGAACTGTTCAATTCGTCCAATCTGAACCGATCCGCATACAAATGGACAGTTTCGCAGACACAATATGGGTGGATATGGTTTGAAATATGACATTATTGCAGGTTGCGAACAGATTGTAGGTTTTACCAGCATCCGCAAAAATCCGCCCGTACTTAGACTTTCTTTTTCTTTTTTTTTTTCAAATTCGAACCGTTGATTTCATTCATCTTATCTTAGATATTTTTACCCAACAAACCAAACCCTAGTCTCTTAACATCAAAATCATTGTTTAATGGGTTTGAATTGGAGGAAGTTTGACAACAATTTATTATTATTTTATTATTACATTTTGGATAAATGTAAAAGTTAATAAAGAATTACTTTTAGGGAAGTTTAAGATTTTGAAAGATGTGCTTGTTTTTAGTTTATGATTTTATTTAAAAATTTAGAATTTTGAATGATTTGCTTGTGTCAGTAATTGATTTTGTTGTGTTTTTAATTTTGTAAATTTTAACTCATTAATTATTAATGTTGAGCATTTTAGAAAATGAGGGGGAAATGATTCAAAATAAATATTAACAAAACGGAAAAAAAAAAGCCCCAAAAATAAATTTTTAAAGAAAAAGTCTAATCCGCAAACCGTCCTCACATCTACGAATTCTATCCGCATAAATTACAACCCGCACTACAAGCGGTTACGGGTTCAACTTTTTCCAAATCATATATATACGGACAGGTCCAAACCGCAAACGGAATCGCAAGCATCCCTAAAAAAAAATGTAGCTAGACTTCTTTAGTTCTCTATCAAGTTGGGAAGTAGGGTTGGACTAGTCAAACTATGTCTTAGTCAATTTTGAGAGAGTGCTTGCTAATCTCTCGGGTTTGTGAGTTCCTTTACACCTCTTTTATTGGCTTCTTAGCAAATAGGGACGCTTATGATTGCGCCCAAAGAAAATTATCACGGTTTAGTATGGGGATGTAATAATGGCCTGCTCGGCTTATTCGGGCCTGAGCTTGGGCCAATTCAAGCAGGCCTCGTAGGCTCTTATTTTTTAGCATGTCGGCCCATGGGCCGAAAAATGGGACACAAGCCCAAGCCCAACCCACTCAGAATAGGGCTTGGGCTCGGGCCGTGGGCCGAGCCTAAACGGGCCATTTTTTTTTTAGAATAATGAACGATAAATACATTTATCTATATAGATTATTTATTAGGGATAAAAAATAAAAGAAAAATTATACTAGAATAATTTAGTTAAGATTAATGAGATTTTTGTTTAGTTATGTTTCATGGTGGTATTTAAATTTAATTATGTATGACTTATATTTTTTTAATTATGAACTTATAATTAAAAAAGTATACAATTATATAATTTTTTTTCTTTTGAAATGAATAATTATATATATATATATGAAAATGAAACTTTCAATATTACAATATTAAATTAATTATATAACATTTATTGAATGAATAATTTTTATTTCAAAATGAAATAAAATATTACAAAAATTTATATCATTTAATAAAATAGGTGTAGATTATTGATGATAGTAAATCAATTACATCACTATAGGTCAAGTACATCCTAACTAGGTTGGCACTTACTAGCTTACCAATCATTTGCATTATACTCCACCTCAAAAAAAAAAAAAAAAAAAGAAAAAAAAAAAGAAAGAAAAAGAAATGAAATAAAATAGTAAAAAACAAATTGTTGATCAATCATCAGAGGAGACATACATTTCAATTGCGTTGCTCGAGGATATGTCATCCAAATCATTTTGAATTCGCTTATTTTCACTATTATTTTGTCTTCTCGTAAGCACATGCATATGATCTCTGGATATCATCACTGCCTCAACCATTTAGGGTGAAAGCCTACTGCGGTAATCGCTTAACGCCTGTCCACCTGCACTAAAAGCTGTTTTCGAAGTAATTGTACAAATATGAATGGTTAGTATATCACGAGCCATCTATGAAACCACATGCCACATAGTTTCATTTCGTTTCCACCATTCCAAAATGTCAAAATCATCGAAATCATCCACTGACGGGCTTTCCAAATAACGTTGTAGCTCAGAACTATTTACGCTTGTATGTTGAGATATTCTTCTACTTTTTATAACTGAAAAAATACTTAATCTTCCGTCTTGAGATGAGACTGCTAGTGTAGTGTGTGTAGGTGTATTTACAGATGCAACTGCCCTGTATTCTTCAAATAATCTGTTACATGTTTGCATAATAGGGGTAAACACTGTGTTTAATCAACGAAAATACATTCTAAAAATTCTTGTAAACCAATTTCTTTACACATAAGATCAATTATTATGACTAAACCTAAAAGATAAGGCATATGATTAAAATATTTATCAAATTTTTGTTTTTATTGAAATAATAATAGTTACATAATATTCATTACCCATATATTTTACGAAAACTTTAATTATTTCTGCTAGAATATGTAAAACAAATATATATATATATATTTATATGAACATAATTTTGTTGAAGTATCAAAAACTTTTAAAAAAATTTTATACAACGCTACTTGGCGCCAATTAAGTTCTGTAGGAGTCAGTATTCCACTTATTGATGTTGTTGAAAAAAATAAATCTATCTTCTTTGTTTACAAGCTCTTTTTAACATATTATACATTGAATTTCACCTACTATCTATATCTAAAATTAATTTTTTAAATGATATACTTTCTCATTGACAAATTTTTCTATATTCCGAAATTCGATTAGCAGAAGATATAATAGTAACAACTGCATTTTTTATTACAAGTATATAAGTCTTGTATACATGCATAGTTTCTTTAACAATCAAGTTTAAAATATGAGCACAACAACAAACATAAAATAAATCACCATCAATGGTCTTGAACTGATTTGATATTTTTTGTGTTGTGAGGTTTGGGAGTTGGTGGTTAAGCATGTTTGCTGCTATTCCACTCAGAAGTGTAGTAGTGGAGAAGTTGGGTTTTGTGAGGTTGTTTCTTTTGGTGTTGTATTTTGCTTTCCAATTTTGGTTTTGTCAGGTGAGGTCTGTTTTTGGGTGTTTTCTGGTTGGCCCCTCACCAACTCTTGATGGTGTGCTAGTATATGATTGGGCGGCCTTTTCGGTGCCAACCTAGTTGGGATTGTTTTGGCTTGCTATGATACTTTTTGCACTCATCCTCTTTTCCTTTATTGATATATTAGTCTTTCTCTTCATCAATAAAGTTTTTTCTTTGCTGATCAAAAAAAAAAAAAAAAATCACCATCAATAAGTAATTGTAAAGTTGATTTCAAATGTACTATAGTTTGATTATAATATGTTGCATTATCTAAACTAATTGTAAATATTTTATTTTGTAAAGCCCACTCATATAATATATTTCTTATTTCTACACCAAGTGAATGACCAGTGTATGGAAATTTAACTAATTTAAATGAAATAATTTTTTTGATTTAATTTCCAATCATTATCAATAAAATGTGTAGTGATACATTGATATTCTAAACCATCATTTGACCACAGATCATATGTTAAACAAACTCTTCTATTTAATTTTTTAAAGATGTCAAATAATTCATTTTTAAGATCCTCAAATTTCTTTAAAATCCTGTTTCTAGTAGTATTTCTTGAAATTTTTTGATATTGTGGTATAAAACTTTCGTGAATCATTTAGGTAAAATCGGGACATTCACTAGTAGTAAAAGGTTATTCTTTTTTAATAATATAATCAACTACAGAATTTTGTACACGTATAGGATTATACGAAATTTTTTACAAATTACCAGTTGATGAAGCCCCTAATTGCATTTGATTTCTAATATCAGATTGTTGATTTTGTAAAGTTTGTTAGCATGCATTTTTAGATGACTAGTACCCCAATAGATGCAACACTAAGTAAATATGTATAATATTTACATTTTTCTTTAAATGTAATTGTACCATCAAGATTATTTATAGATATTTTTTCAAAATGTTCCCAAACACCACTAGTTGTGCTCCTAGACGATGATCCAACTATTGGAAGAGCGATATTAGAAGTAGAATCAACAGATTCATGTTGTGTAATATATGTATCAACACCGACATAAACATTAGGAATATTAAGATCCATAGTAATGTAAGTAAAATAATATATAAGAACTAACACTTAATTTAAATAATGTGTAAATACAATGAGTAAAAAATTATAATTAATATATGTTTATAAATAATTAATGAGAAAATGAGTAGCTAATAAATTTAATTAAACTAATTAATATTATCGACTAGCGAATGCGATACAGAAATTAGCTTCTTCTGATAAAAATTTATTGTTACACAATTGTAATTGTCACTTAGAGATGACACTTCAAAATTAATTGAGAGTTGAGAGAGATTAAGAGTTTAAGAGAGAGAATTGTTTGTGGATTTACTTTGGAAAAGGGGGGATATTTATAAAAGTTTGAAAGATTGAAGTAAATTTGTAAATAAAAAAAAAAATTATCGTTGTGCTAAACGATAATATAATCGTTATATTATTTTTATTATTATTAATTTTTTTTTAAAGTCTACAGAGGCGCAGACATATTATTATTATTATTTTTTTCATTCATTGCAACCTGATGTGAGTGATGCATGACATTGACAAGGGGGTAGGGGTAGGTAGGCGGCACTGGGCAGCAATAGATGTGGAATTTTTTTTGTTTTGTTTTGTTTATTCATTGCAACTTGCAATGATGATGTGAGTGAAGAGTGATGCATGACAAGGGAGGGGGTAGGCGACACTAGCAGGGGGCAACAGCAGAGGTGCATAAATGTTTTTTTTTTTTTTTTGTTTTTCTCATTCATTGCAACTTGCAATGATAATGTGAGTGAAGAGTGATGCATGACAAGGGATCAGCTCTGTCTCCTTGCAAGAAAATGACCTTTTTTTTTTTATAATTATTTTACCTTTGTTGCAAGATCAAGCATTTATTTATTTATTTATAATTATTTAACCTTTGCAACTTACCTTTTATTTTATATTTTATTTTATTTTATTTTTAAATTTGACCGTTGGCAGAGAGAAGGTCAGGTGGGCTGAGTTGCCCACAGGGCTCGAAATTTTTAGGCCGGGCCTGACCAATGGGTCAACGGGCTTGGCCGAGTTTCAAATAGAAGGCCCAGGCCCAAGGTCCTAGGCTGGGCTCGGGCCCGGGCCTAACTGGGCAGCCCCATCTCAGGCCTCGGGTGGGTTTCAGACAGTTCATGGGTCTCGGGCCATTTTTACACCCCTAGTTTAGTACCCCTTCTACAATTTTTATCCTAAAAAATAATAATAATAAGTAGAGATAGTTACGCCGATAGGAATTATGAAGATGAATAGGTTCAACTAGTGAGCAATGACTTATTTTTTGATTTTCAATATGGAAGTAATCCAAAATCAATATATAAGGGCAAGACATGCATGTATGAACCATATTTCATATAACACTTTGGTAGACAAACTGCAGCCTAAAAACATCAATTTCTTAAAATACTAACGCAAATTGTGAACTTAAATTATTTTCCTAAACAAACAAGGGAGGCAATAAAATGGACAAAACAGGGGCCAAACAAGGTATCTTTCTGGTTGTAAGTAAACGTCGATATTAGACACATTAAAAAACATAATCTAAACCCTGACACGTGGCTGATTAGGGGAAATGTACCTTGAAGTTGTTCAAGCTAAACTGATGACCCGAAAGTGCTTTTTGTCAAAGGCTTAATTAGCAAAGGCCCACTTGATTATGTGACTATGTAGTGCAGTAAAGGGACATGTATGGTCCCTAATTTAGTCACTAATTACTGTGTGTTTTGTGTCCTTTTCTAACTAACTTGTGTCTAAACCTCATCTTCGCCCTCTTTTTAAGCCGACATTTCGTCCCTCTTCAATCTCCCCCACTCACCTTCACAAAAAAAGAGCAAAACAAGAGAGAGAGAGACACGGCGCAAAACTCATGTCTTGCCCAAGGAGAAGTATTAGTGAAGATGAGATCAATGATCTTGTCACTAAACTACAAGCATTACTACCAAATTCTAGTTCAAGAAGCCGAACAAGGGTATACTATATGATCTCTTTTTTCACTCTCTTTTTCACTTGTGCTAAATGTTTATCATGTCACATGGAAAGCCGAAAAAAAAAAAAAGAAATTTTCAGAGCGACATTATCTTAGCTCAACCTTGATGCTTTAGGATGTCATTGAGAATGGACGGTGATGGAGATAGAGAGAACAAAATGATTTGACAATAATAATGAGTTTAAGGTATTAAGTTGGAAGCATTGATAGAAAAATAACTTGAAAATTCAAAATGATCTCGAGAAAAGCAGAGGCTATAGTCTAGTGGAAAACACTTCGTATAAGTTCAAAGAAATTTTTTTTTTGTAGAGAGAATGTGATCAAATGGGATACAATCATAAATAGCCCGAGATAAGAACATAAACTCATAATATTTGTGATTTTGTGTAGGTACCGGCATCAAAGATTCTGAAAGAAACATGTAGTTACATCCAGAGGCTGCGCAGAGAGGTAGATGATCTGAGCAACAAACTCTCTCAAATACTGGCGAATATGGACACCACCGGTGTTGATTCTGACATTCTTAGAAGTCTCCTACAACAATAGTCTTCTCTCTCTCTCTCTCTCTCTCTCTCTCTCTCTCTCAATGTGCTGGTTAGAAGTCACCAAACCAAACAAATATATGTTGTTTCTTCCTCTACTCCACTGCTATGTCACCTTATGTTTTCTCTGGTTTGGTTGGGACTTTCACCTAAAGAGTAATGTTATTAATTATTTAACAATCAATATGATATATTTATTATTATTATTATAATTATTTTGTCCTTTGTGCTCTGATAGATATGAATATCATTCTTTTTCTTTGTTTTAGGGTCCTACAAGAACCTGAAATATGTAGAGCTGACCAAAGCATTTTCTTGGATTTCCTCATCTAAGGAAACTTAACTATTAAAATAAGAGTAAGAGTTGATAACAGAGAAACATCTAAAAGAAATGATTAAAAATTAAAATAAAAGTAAAAGTAGAAAACACAGAAACATGTAAAGGAATTGATCATAACCACCATTATTATTCTAACAAAAGGAATCTTTCAAGATCCACCAAATATACAGCCCAAGAAACCTCCTCTCCATCAAATCTTGATCTGATATTTCTAGTGGAACCCATTGTAGATATGCCAAAGATCTCTTAGGCAGCCTTGTTTGTTCTTTTGTATACATAATTTTCAAAAGGGTAATCCAGTGTACAAGGCCATCACTAAAACAGATTTCTGAAGAGGACAAGATGCATGTTGGTCACTGAGACAAAGCTTTCTGAAAGACGAAAGTTGGTCACTGAGAATGACACCCCTTGGTTGACAATGGAGTCATGAGTTTTATCAATCAAAAAATCATCAATAATGCAATGGAGACTAGTACACCTCCATTATTTTCTTGATTGACCCATCACAATAGAGACTTCTGTGGACTTAATAGTCTTTCTATTCTATTTATATTTTATTAATTGAGCACGTTTCTAGGTCTCTTCCTGATCCAAAATAAGATGACGACTAATTTCAAGAATTGTATGTGATGAATCTACAACTAATTTCAATCCACTGCCCAGTTTGCAAATTCTAAAACTTCCTATACCATTAAACTTAATTTTTTTTCTCTTGGCCACTTGCAGATAATTATGATCATTCAACTTTATTTTTTTCCCCAATACTGCTATGCCATGGCACGTGACACGGATAGGCCCACAAAGACCACAGCCCACCATGAGCAAGCCCAGGCCCACCATTTGAACCCCATCGCATAACCCGGCTAGCAAAACCCAACACAGCTGGAACCCAACTGGGCAGGGAAGGCCAATGATATTCGGACACACGGCAGATGCAGAACAGGTCACGTCATCAGACAAAGATCTGCAGAGTTATTGCCATAGCACATCACCATTAATGCCGCCTATCACAGCATTTATTGCGAAAACACCTCTCAGCCGGAATGGCGCCCCTCCCACCCTGAACCAGACGAACCACGGCACAAGCTTTCGGCGGGGAGGTCAGGATGACAGAGACAGCGAAATGATTACCATGGGATATAAGAAAAGTCGGAAGATAAGATGAAGGTTAAGTTTTTTTCTCTCTCTCTCTCTACATTTTCCTATCTACCTCCTCTTCTAATTCACACGCCGGAGGGTTCGCTGGGGGACTACCCCGTTCCCCGTTGAACTTGTTTGCAGGTCATCCAGTGGTTTCCAGGAGCTTGGATCGGTCTAACCCATTCACCAGGACGGACTGTATCATCAGTGGCGCCGTCTGTGGGAACTTGGTTGATTCGCGCGCCAGTTGTGTTCATTGCCGCCGGAGACCCTGTTCCA
Organism: Camellia granthamiana; assembly: GCA_036172215.1. Lineage (NCBI taxonomy): Eukaryota > Viridiplantae > Streptophyta > Magnoliopsida > Ericales > Theaceae > Camellia > Camellia granthamiana. The sequence continues at coordinate 73,292,785 of CM069917.1, forward strand.
TCGACTCCTTCATCTCACCCGTCAAGTGTATGGTCACGACTAGATCCATGGCCTCTCACCACAACACTACCGATCACCAAACCGACCCTCCCAATCCAAACGACCCGCCACAGTACTTTATCGAGCTCACCAACAGCATCAACCGTATGGCCGAACAAAACCAGGCCTTAATCAATGCTCTACTCCAGCGGAACCTCCCTATTCCTCCACCACCTCCAGATATTCCACCCCACCCAGAACAAGTTCCGGGCCATACTGTCCCACAACCAAATCCTCCCAACTCAAGGGGCTTGCAACCCCCTCACCCATATATACATCCACCTCCCCCACCCCCACGTCCATCAGTCGTCGCTCCAGCTCCCGAGGGAGAGGCCAGCAGCATCCAACACTTGTCCCCCTCCGGCGGTGACAACATCCCCCTTTGGGACGCCGAACTCCGAGCCATGAAGCTCCAACTCCAAGGGGTTATGCAGAATATCCAACATAAGCCCTCCACCACAGCAAATTCCCCGTTTGTCGCCTCCATCCGAGACAAACCCCTACCCGCCAAGTTCAAAATGCCTACCATCAACCCCTTTGACGGAACGACCAACCCCGTCGACCACCTGGAGACCTACCGTACCCTCATGATCCTCCATGCCTTCCCTGACGAAATCATGTGCCGAGCCTTTCCCGTGACACTGAAAGGATCGGCTCGGTTATGGTTCAGCCAGTTACCACCGGATTTGGTCTCCACATTTCAGCATCTCAGTGACTCCTTCCTGAGCCACTTCATCGGGGCCCAACGGCAGCGGCGCCCGGCGACCCAACTCCTCAACATCCGTCAGACCGAGGGGGAATCACTGCGCAGCTTTGTCACTTGCTTCAACACCGAAGCCTTGCAAGTGGCCGAAAATGATGACAAAGTCATCCTTACAGCCTTCATGGCCGGTCTGCGGTCATCCGATTTCCTCTTCTCCCTCTCTAAGAACCCTCCGACCTCTATGGCAGCCTTGCTCTCCAAAGCCCAAAAATACATGAACGCCGAGGACTCACTGGCCGCTCGGCAGGAGTCAACAACTAAATACCTGACCCCCAGAGAAAAGAGGAAAGACCAAGAGCCCAGTAACACCCGGAACCATAACCGAACATCCCACTATGCCGACCGATCTCCTCACGCCGACCGGTCAGCACCAGTAAGACCGCCCGGTCGGTTCGAGCGGTATACGCCCCTCAATTCTCCCATGGAACAAGTCCTTAATCAGATCCAGCGGGACTACCCCCTCAAGTGGCCTCTTCCTCCACGAAACCCTTCCAACCGTAAAGACCAGTCCAAATATTGCCGTTTCCACCAGGACCATGGCCATAACACCGACGATTGCATCAGCCTCAAGGATCAAATGGAGACCCTCATTCGTCAGGGGCGTCTAAGCCGATTCACAGACACCCGCCCTCAGCAGAGGCAAAGAACCGAGCCCCACAGGGACAATCACAGGCACTCCCCTCCACGGCGACCAGCTCAACCGGACCAGGGCCGCGATCGACCCCCCCAACAACCTCTACCACAAGGTAATCCACCCCCGCCTGTCGGTGAAATCAGAGTCATCTCGGGCGGTCTTGCTTGCGGGGGACCGTCACGCTCGGCTCAGAGAGCAGAGCTGAGAAAAATACGACAGGGCTCGGATAAGGCAGTCATCACGGTAGACCGACCCCCCAAGCAGCCCAAGCAGTGGACTGAGCCCATTACCTTCACATACGCCGATTGTACAGACACCCGTTATCCACATGATGATCCTCTCGTCATCTCTGCCGTCCTCTCCAACTACAAGGTCAGGCGAGTCCTCATCGACAATGGAAGCTCTTCAGACATCATATTCCTCGGCTGCTTCCGCCAGCTCAAGATCGGAGAGGAAAGTCTATCTCCGCTCCAAACCCCCTTGGTCGGTTTCACTGGTGACCGGGTGACTTCTATTGGCTCCATTGATCTCCCCATCACCATTGGGGAATACCCACGACAGACCACGAAGCTGCTCACCTTCCTTGTAGTCGACTGCCCCTCTGCTTACAACATCATCCTTGGCCGTACCGCCCTCAACGCCTTCCAAGCCATCACATCCACCTACCACCTTACCATCAAGTTCCCTACCGACCTCGGGGTCGGAACAGTCAGGGGAGAGCAGACCGTCGCTAGAGAATGTTATGTGGCCTCCCTCAAAGAAGTTAAGTTGAAGGAGGCAATGATCATTGAAGGACTTGACGTCCGAGATGAGGACGAATTAATCAGAGGCGAACCTGTGGAGGAACTCGTTGAAGTTAACATCGACCCCACCAATCCACTCAAAACAGCCAAAATCGGTAGTCAACTACCCCCCCAAGCAAAGGCCGACCTCACTGCCCTCCTGACCGAGCATAGAGACGTCTTTGCTTGGACCCATGCAGACATGCCAGGCATTGACCCCTCTTTCATAACTCACCGCCTTAGCATCGAACCTCATTTCCGACCTTACCGACAAAAGCAACGTATCTTCCACCCAGAGCGCAATAATCTCATAGCCACAAAAGTCGACAAACTCCTTGAAGCTCGGTTCATCCGAAACGTAGACTATCCCAAGTGGCTCTCCAATGTGGTTCTGGTCCGCAAGAACAATGGCAAGTGGCGCCTCTGCGTCGATTACTCTGACCTGAACCGAGCTTGTCCCAAAGATAGTTACCCACTCCCCCGCATAGATCTGCTGGTCGATGCCACGGCTGGGCACCAAATGCTCAGCTTCATGGATGCTTTCTCCGGGTATAACCAAATCATGATGCACTCATCCGATCGGGAACACACATCCTTCATCACCGATCGAGGTACTTATCACTATTGTGTAATGCCATTCGGACTAAAAAATGCTGGGGCCACCTACCAACGGCTAGTCAATGCAGTCTTCCACCATCAGATCGGCCGGAACATGGAAGTGTATGTGGACGACATGCTAGTCAAGAGCAAACTCTCCACTGACCATCTCACCGACCTACGAGAAACTTTTGCCACCCTTCGCAAATACCAGATGAAGCTCAACCCAGAGAAATGTGCCTTCGGTGTAGGATCTGGAAAGTTCTTGGGTTTCATGGTCAGTCACCGTGGCATCGAGGCCAACCCCGAGAAGATCAAGGCCTTGATTGAGATGCAGTCCCCTAAAACCGTTAAAGAGGTTCAAAGACTCACTGGCAGAGTAGCAGCCCTCAACCGGTTCATCTCCCGCGCAACGGATAAGTGCCTTCCATTCTTTAAAGTTCTTCAGCAGACTTTTGAATGGACACCTGAATCCGAAGAAGCCTTCCAACAGTTAAAGCAGTGCATGGCCAATCCTCCCCTTCTCTCACAAGCAGTCACGGGCGAGCCTCTCTTCCTCTACTTAGCAGTATCAAGCACCGCGGTCAGCGCAGCTCTCATCAGGGAAGTTGGCTCAGTCCAACGGCCAGTCTACTACATCAGTCGGGCTCTCAGGGGAGCGGAGCAGAACTACCCTTTGTTAGAAAAGCTGTCCCTGGCCTTGGTTACCGCCTCCAGACGACTCCGCCCCTACTTCCAAGCCCACTCCATAGTGGTCCTCACCGACCAGCCCCTGAAGAAGGTCATGCAACAACCAGAACTCTCAGGCAGACTCATGCAGTGGTCAGTAGAACTAAGCCAATTTGACATTTCCTATCGCCCCCGGACAGCAATCAAGGGGCAAGCCGTAGCTGACTTCATCTTGGAATTCACCAACCCAGTCCCTACCACTAACCCTCCGCCCACACCAACTCCACCAGAGCCTGAAGATCCTCATTCTTGGACACTCAATGTCGACGGCTCTTCTCGCAGGGAAGGAAGTGGAGCTGGCCTCATCCTCACCTCCCCCGAGGGGGGTTATTTCAAGTGTGCCCTCCGTCTCTTGTTTGCGGCCAGCAACAATGAGGCCGAATATGAAGCATTGATAGCAGGACTTCGACTGGCCAAAGACATTGGTGTTAGCCACATCCGCGTGTTCAGCGACTCCCAACTCATCGTCGGCCAGATCACGGGGGAATTCGATGCCAAGGATGGCACAATGCGAGCTTACAGGGACATGGCACTCCCCCTCGTTCGCCTCTTCAATACTTTCCAGATCAGACACATACCTCGGGGGGAAAACTCCAAAGCAGATGAGATGGCCCAGCTGGCCTCTGCCGACCAATCCGACCTCAGCCATGGAGTTCGTCTCGAGTACCTAACCCACCCGGCCATCTCGCCCGACCTACAAGAAGTGCAATTCCTCCAGACGGAGCCCGTCCCCTGGGCATCTGACATCCTCCTCTTCTTGACTACTAGAGAACTCCCAGATGACCAACAACAGGCCGCCAAAGTGCGAGCCCGGTCGGCTAACTACATCCTGGTTGACGGCATCCTTTACAAGCGCGGTTTTTCACGCCCGTACCTGCGATGTCTCAACCCCGCCCAAGCAACTTATGTAATGGAAGAAATCCATGAAGGGATCTGTGGCAATCACTCGGGTGGCAGGTCTCTCGCTCACAAAGTACTCCGCACCGGCTACTACTGGCCGACTCTCAACCAGGATGCTGCTGATTTCGTGCTCAAATGTGACAAGTGCCAGCGCTTCGCCAACATCCCCCATACTCCTCCTACAGAGTTGATCACACTTTGCAGTCCCTACCCGTTCGCCAAATGGGGGATCGACCTGGTCGGACCCCTTCCCACTGGCCGAGGCCAGACCAAGTTCGCAATAGTCGCCATCGACTACTTCACCAAATGGGTAGAAGCAGAGCCCTTGGCCACCATCACCGAGCGGAATACAACCAAATTCATCTGGCAGTCCATTGTTTGCAGGTTCGGCATCCCTCAAGCCATCGTCTCCGACAACGGGAAGCAATTCGACAACGCCAAGTACAGGAAGTTCTGCGCAGACCTTCAGATCCAACCATGCTTCTCTTCCCCAGGACATCCGCAAGCCAATGGCCAGGTCGAGGTCACCAACCGCTCACTCCTGAAGATCATCAAAACAAAGTTGGAAGCTGCCAAGGGACTTTGGGCAGAGGAACTACCAAACGTGCTCTGGGCCTACCGGACTACCGCTCGGACTCCTACCGAGGAAACCCCTTTTCGCCTAACATACGGTGCTGAGGCGGTTATCCCCGTAGAAGTCGGTCTGCCAACCCCCAGGGTCTTACACCCGGACCCAACACTGACTGAAGAGCTCCGTCGGGCGGACCTGGACCTCATCGAAGAGCTCAGAGAGACTGCTGCTGTCAGATTGGCCTCGTACCAGCAGAAAATGAGAACACATTACAACCGCAAGGTCCGACCAAGGGAATTTGTTGTGGGAGACCTAGTGTTGAGAGAAGCAACTCTTGCCACCAAGAATCCGACCGAGGGCAAACTAGCAGCCAAGTGGGAGGGACCCTACGTTGTGAAGGCCCGCCCACGGCCAGGCACTTACCGACTTCAAGACATGGATGGCCGAGACCTTCCCCATCCCTGGAATGCTGAACATCTGAAGCGTTACTATCAATGAATTCTTACTTTTGTATTATCAAACTTGTTGTATTTTCTTTTCAGTACTTAATACAAATATCGACTAGAGTTCCAACCTTCTATGATTTAACTGTCTGAATGTCGCATCCATGAAACTTTCTTTTGCAGCACTCAAAGTCTCAGTCCGACCTGAGCACTTTCAAAAGCCTCAGTCCGACCTGAGCACTTTCAAAAGCCTCAGTCCGACCTGAGCACTTCCAAAAGCCTCAGTCCGACCTGAGCACTTTCAAAAGCCTCAGTCCGACCTGAGCACTTTCAAAAGCCTCAGTCCGACCTGAGCACTCTCCAAAGCCTCAGTCCGACCTGAGCACTCTCCAAAGCCTCAGTCCGACCTGAGCACTTTCAAAAGCCTCAGTCCGACCTGAGCACTTCCAAAAGCCTCAGTCCGACCTGAGCACTTCCAAAAGCCTCAGTCCGACCTGAGCACTTTCAAAAGCCTCAGTCCGACCTGAGCACTTTCAAAAGCCTCAGTCCGACCTGAGCACTTCCAAAAGCCTCAGTCCGACCTGAGCACTTTCAAAAGCCTCAGTCCGACCTGAGCACTTCCAAAAGCCTCAGTCCAACCTGAGCATTTTCAAAAGCCTCAGTCCGACCTGAGCACTCTCCAAAGCCTCAGTCCGACCTGAGTACTTTCAAAAGCCTCAGTCCGACCTGAGCACTCTCCAAAGCCTCAGTCCGACCTGAGCACTTCCAAAAGCCTCAGTCCGACCTGAGCACTTTCAAAAGCCTCAGTCCGACCTGAGCACTTCCAAAAGCCTCAGTCCGACCTGAGCACTTTCAAAAGCCTCAGTCCGACCTGAGCACTCTCAAAAGCCTCAGTCCGACCTGAGCACTCTCCAAAGCCTCAGTCCGACCAGAGCACTCTCAAAAGCCTCAGTCACAAATTTTTACAACATTTCTACTTAGTCAAATTTCAATGGTGTTCACCAATTCCCCCCCTACAGGTTTACTATTGGCCCCCTTTAGTTCTAATTTAAAAACCTACTTTCCTGCCCTCATTCATTGAATTTTTACACAAGTCCAATCTCACTCTGCATGAACGAATTTTATCAGTTCACTCTTACTTTGCGTGGTGGGATTTTTAAATCAACATCCTCTTCCATTTATCAGCCCACTTTTATCAGTCCAATCTCATAAGTTTAAACTCACTTGGGTCACGTAGCTCAAGTTCACTCTGTCAAAAAGTTGAATTTTTCATAAGTTCACTACTCATTTTTATTACAAGCATTTCTCCATTTCAAACCCACCAAACAAATAAACACAGTTAATTACAAGACATAAGTGGAGCTTCATTCACTTGCAAAATGTGTACATCAGTTTATTACAATACTTCAAAAAAAAAAAAAAAAAACAACAACAAAACAAAACAAAAATCTGTATACAAAAAACACACAAAAATTCTTAAGTACATGTCTTCAGTTCACTCTCCCTCTTCACTGGAGATCAGATCCTCCTCTTCCACACCTTCATCCAGAGGGGTCTGGGCCACATCATCTTCTCCAATTGTTACGCCGCTGAAGTCAAGTTCTGGGAACAGCTCCTCTGCCCTCCTTTTGAACATTTTCCACCCACTGTCCCAGTACTCTGACATTTCATGCTTGTAATAGTCCGACTGCTGGAAGCTGGCAATCACTTCAGACTCAGACCTCCCTTCAGCAGCCGTCCTTGATGTGCCAGCCCCCCCAGATTCCTCCCTTGCTAAGCTGCTGGCTACTGCCGCATCAATCGCCATCTGAAACTCAGGAGACCCTTTGAATTGGGCAACTGCTGCAACACAAAGATCGGGGTAGGCTGCCCTTTCCGAGGCCGCCTTCGCCTTCTCTTCGTTCAGCTCTTTTTGAAGGGTCTCATTTTCCGCTGCAGCCCTGACCCTCTTAGCCTCCAGCTCCCCCCTCCAGGCCTCTCCCTCAGCAATCAACTTCGCCCTCTCTGCCTCAAACTGCTTCTGTAAAGTCTCCCTCTCCACAGTCCCCTTACTTCGCTCTTCCTCCAACTCCTTGCGCAGGCTCTCCCCCTGCTCCACCGCTCTGGCACGCTCGTCCTCCACCTCCTTCTGCAGAGCTTCAACCTTAGCATCTGCATCATCTCTCTGCCTGACGAGCTCTTCGTTATTGATCATGGCTTCCTCATGCCGCTCGATCGCGATAGCACAGGCCTTTTGGGACTCCTCCAACTTCTTCTGCTCACCAGTCAACTGGAACTCGAGCGACACAACCCTGCGGCGTGTGTCTTCCAACTCCGACTTGGCTGACGACAGCTCGGTGTGGGCAGTCTTCCATACAGCACTCTCCTTCTTCAGCTTGGTCAGGTCTGCCTTGGCCTCTTCAGCTCTGATCTTGGCCGCCGCAGTTTTCCTCAGCAGGGCCCCTGCCAGGGTAGTTACCTCCATTTGAGCGGAGCATAGCCCCCTGAACAGGTCCGCCTCATTGAATCCAGCGGCCGAGCGCAGAGCCGACTCCTCCACCATCTTCACTAAGCGGTCTTCCACCGCCTTAGCTGGGCCTCCGTCTCCCTCCAGCCTCCCAGCCACAGCCCGCGTGTGGTAAATCGTTGCACCCAGGCTGACCCCCCCTTCCTGGGGTGCAGGACCCCCTGGGGTCGTTCTTCCACCCTTTGTTCAGGACCCCCCTGGGGTCGTTTCTCCACCCTTTGTTCAGGATCCCTGCTCCCCACCCCTATGCTGATCGCAGCCCTCACTGGCACAACATCTCTAACTTGCGAGGACACGTCCACCACCTCTGGGACGACCACCCTTTCTGCAGTCTCCTCCGCAACTGGGGTCTCCTTCATCTTTTTCGGCCTAGACTCCTCTGCCGCCCCCTCTGGGGCACTTCTCCTCTTCTTCTTCTTCAGACCCTCCCCCTCCTTCCTGGCCTTCTCCTTCACAGGATCCGCAGGGAGCTTCCGCGGCTCAAAAGTGCTTAGGTCCTTCCCTCCCAGGGGCTTGGGACGAGGCCGAATCCTCTCCCTCGCAAGCGGTTGCGGCGGTCGGTCAGCTTGAGCCTCTTTGAACTTCTGAGCCTTTACCATAATGGCTTGATCCTCCGCCTCCTGCGCTCTTCTTCTGGCTTCCAACTCCGATCGGTCGAGGTCCCCCCCCGATCGGTTGTGGACCCAACCCCGCCTGAAACAGTGCGGACGGCTGAACAAGCTCGTCCCACTTAACTTTTTCCCTCTCCCTCCACTCCTTCACCTTCTTTACTCTCTCCGCCACCGCCGCACCCACTTTCGGCTCTACAAACTTGGTCGGCACCTTCCACGTCGTACGCACTCCAGCCCCGCCAGAATTGGACACGTAGAACCACCTGGGCCTCCAACCTTTGATCGAAGTTGGTAACCCAGCCACCAAACCCTTCCCCGCCACGGCCTGCAGGGTCACCCAAGTCTCTTGCTGCTCCGAAGCTTTGTAGCAGCAAAAGAACTCGTCCACTGTCATGGCCTGCCCTTCAGTCGCCTTTGGCCAGACGCTTGCGCAAGATAGCAAAATCTTCCACGCATTGGGTATTAGCTGCCCTGGTGCTACCTCCAAGTGGTTGAGCATATCCACCACGATCTGCGGCAGTGGCAATCTCAACCCACCCTTCAGCGCCTCCTCGTAGAGAGAGAACTCCCCTGGCCTGACGTCAGACGGCCTCTCCGTTGATGTTGGCAGCACCAACTCCACCTCCGCCGGGATCTGGTACCTTTCGCGGATAGCCTCCAATTCCCCCGCCGTAATAATGGACCTGTCAGCCCTTGAATGCCAGTGATCTGGTTCCACTTGGCTGATTGGTTGCGGCGCTGCTATCACGGTGGAACCGTGGGATCGCACCATTGGTCCCTCCACCCTACCTGACCTGTACTGCTGTGCCAACTCCACAGCGTCGTCCTCTCCAAGAGGATCCACCCTCACATCCCCAACTTCTTCTTGAGCCATGTCTATGGCGTGTCTGCGTATTGCTTCTGATGCAGGTGCAAGAAAGTTGCAGAAATGTTGCAAAGGGGTATCGTCGGAAACGAAGGAACTAATACTTCGAATATTTTGAGTTTTTGTAAAGAAGTAGGTGAATCGTATGATACCAAAAGCCCACGGTTTACCCGTATTCCAAGGATCCAAATTAATTTTCGCCAGTTTGAAAACTTTTCAAATCATCCGCCAAAACTGCCTCTTCAATGCCCATCATAATGCCCTGACGTTTCGCTAATAATCTAACGCTTGACCTTTCCCCTCCCTCGAACTTCCGCCACGTGTATGGCCTGGATGCACTAACTTCTGTCCTTACCTTGTCTTTTCCACTTCAAATCATCACGTGACACGCCGCCTCTCGAGCCCCGCGCCCTTCCACTCGGCCATCCACGCGGTCTGCCCGCTCAGGTTCAGTCTCACGATCGGCCCCACCCGCTCGGTCACCCTCAGGGTCGGCCTCTCCTGCTCGGCCACCTCCACAGTCGGCCTTACCCTCTCGGTCACCCTCAGGGTCGGCCTCTCCTGCTCGGCCACCTCCGCGGTCGGCCTCACCCGCTCGGTCACCCTCAGGGTCGGCATCTCCTGCTCGGCCACCTCCACGGTCGGCCTCGCCCACTTGGTCGCCCTCACGGTCGACCTCTCCCCGCTCGGCCACCCTCGCGGTCGGCTTCCCCCTACCGGTCGGATTCATCTTCTATATTGTTATTCCCTTCGTTGGGCTAAAGCTGCACTCGGGAATGGGGGACTATTGACACGGATAGGCCCACACGGATAGGCCCACAAAGACCACAGCCCACCATGAGCAAGCCCAGGCCCATCATTTGAACCCCATCGCATAACCCGGCTAGCAAAACCCAACACAGCTGGAACCCAACTGGGCAGGGAAGGCCAATGATATTCGGACACACGGCAGATGCAGAACAGGTCACGTCATCAGACAAAGATCTGCAGAGTTATTGCCATAGCACATCACCATTAATGTCGCCCATCACAGCATTTATTGCGAAAACACCTCTCAGCCGGAATGGCGCCCCTCCCACCCTGAACCAGACGAACCACGGCACAAGCTTTCGGCGGGGAGGTCAGGATGACAGAGCCAGCGAAATGATTACCATGGGATATAAGCAAAGTCGGAAGATAAGATGAAGGTTAAGTTTTTTTTTTTCTCTCTCTCTACATTTTCCTATCTACCTCCTCTTCTAATTCACACGCCGGAGGGTTCGCTGGGGGACTACCCCGTTCCCCGTTGAACTTGTTTGCAGGTCATCCAGTGGTTTCCAGGAGCTTGGATCGGTCTAACCCATTCACCAGGACGGACTGTATCATCAGCACGAGAACACATTCTTGTGATCTGCATATTCAAGAATTTCAAAGTGGACTACATGCTTTTCATTCATACACCATCTAATTTTCAACGTAGCAGAAAAACCCATGAATTTATGTAAGTCAAAATAAAAAATTATAGAAATCAAGACAGTGGTATTATTACCAGTACTAAAAATGAAAAACACTCAGAAACTCTAGCACGTTGAAATAAATGCAAATCCGGATAAATGCTCCTTTCACATATTGCATCAGATAGAACTCTCTTGGTGTAGTACAAATAGAAACTTCCTCAATCAATTACTAATATATTAATGGTTAACAAAATCAAATATTATGTCAACCTTCATTAGTTTTGACACCACGTCTCATTATCTAGCCCTTGAATTGTGCTACAAATGCTTTCAAAAACACCTTTCTTTTTCTTTTTTTTCTTTTTCCTTTTTTTTTTTTTCACAACAAAGTAAAGCCTTTAGAAACAACAACCATCTCTCTTTAGAGTCTCTCAAACCCATCCTGTTATTACTTGCTTTACCCATCTAGAAGAGAGTGATAAAATAGGAGAAAATATTTTTTACTCTGGGGTAATGTCATGTGGTATTCTAATTTGATATTCATTGATTCAAACTGTGGGAGTCAGTACTTTTTGTTGTGATTTTTGAGAATAATTTGACAAGTGTCAAGTGATAAATGGTGTGCAGTAATACTCCAAGACTACCAATACTCAATAAAATAGTCGATGGATCATGCATTGAAGTTGTCTATACCGTCACAATATGCATATTGCATGCATATTGTGTGAAGCGAAATCTCACATCACCTGAATATTAAAGAAATATATAATAGATAAGCATGAGAGCACCATCATTTCAATAGCTAAATTTTGCGATTGATTTAACGTGGTATCTTTCAATGTGAGTTGAAGTTATAAGCAATATATGCATCTCAAATGTGTCTTTTACACAGACACCCAAAAAAAAAAAAAAAAAAAAAAAAAAAACAGAAAAAAAAAAAAAAAAAAACAAAACAAAACTGCATGTACTTGTATTCACGATTGCATTGATTTAATGAATGCCGACATTTATGCCTATTTTTTAATACATTCTTCAAGTTGTTTTTCAAACTTTTGATAACTACTTTTATACCAAAAAGAAATATTCATTAATGAAGACAGATTTTGCAAACTTTTTCATTCCTTTTATTTCTAAAAACATGCAAAATGTAACAGGCAAAAGCGAACTTATTGGTCATAATCCCTGCACTTCACTAATAGATCATTATTTTTAATTTTTCCATCGACTTGTGAGTCTTACTAATTACCCCATTCTCCCTCTCCTTGGACTGTGTTTGATTGAAAGATTTGAGAATATATTTAAAAAGGAAAAAAGAAAATGTGTGAAATTAGATGAAATATAAATATATTTTATTCACATTTCATCGTTATTTTCTCTTTCCCTTTTCAAATCTCTTTTAACCAAACACAGCCCTAGGTTTAGGATTTTTTTTCTTACTTTAAGAATTTTTTTGTATTAATTATGAAAAATAGTATACAAGTCCACTTTTTAAATTCAATGATGTGTGTAAATGAGATGATTGATTGATAATTAAAGAATATATACGAAAGAAAAGTAACATATGAGAGTGATTGATTAATCATTGGGCTTCAAAAATAGATCTTATTTTTTGATTTGAATAGCACTACTCATTAATTATATGTTATATATACTTTATTTTCGTCATAAATACAATTGATTGAACTTTATTATAACATTAGATATATTAATAATAAACAAACATGAAAATGGTAACATTGTATATGAAAGCATACCAAACAAACTATCACTTGCAAAAATAATTGATTGTTTCATCTTTAATGTAAAAGATAGTCAGTAAATTCTTGCAATGCAACTAAGGTTTTGGCATAATAGTCATGTAATACCATTTTATGATTTGAGATTGCGAGTTCAATAAGAGAAATTTAATTTAGTTTAATTTTTTTTTTCTCTTTTTTTAAAAAATGGACCACTTATTAGTAAGTTCTATATACAAAGTTTAAAATCCATCTAATCCCAAAACAAAGTTTAAAACTGTAAAATTTTACAGTTTTAAAGCATGATTTATTTCAGCACTAAAAAAACTAAGACTGTAAAATTTTACAATTTTTATCGCCTGTAACTAAAACTTAAAAACAATTTGTTCAAGACTTGAAAATTTTCTCCATTAAAACAGGAAAATAGAAGTGTGTAGTAGAGAAAATGTAGAAAAATTGAGAAGTCGAAGGAAAAAAACAGATATTGAGAGAATATTGTACTCCGGCAACTATTTTTAGTTTAGATCTAGTCGGACCTCATGTAGATTTGTTTAGATCTAGTGTAGATTTGAGTAGATCGACATCAGATCTGAGTAGGTCTGCTCATCTTCTTCGCCGAAAACTCGTCTCTGTCGCCGTGAGTGAGGGTGAAGTTAGGAGTCAATGATCGGTAGTTGCCGGTGAATCCCAAGCAATGGTGGTTGTCAGTGACTATATATTAGAAAGAGAGAGAAAATAAACAAAGAATGGTTGCCGGTCATTGGAAATCAGGAAGAGAAAGAGGGAGAGAAGAACGAATGCACAGGAAGAATGAAAAAGCAAAATAGGTAGAGGACTTTTGAGAGTATTCAAAAGGTTGTGGGACTAAATAGACTTATCCTCTTTTAAATAAGATTTTCAAGTAATTTACCCAAAAAAAAAACCTAAGCCTCGACAATGGACCAGCTTGGCTAGGTCCATGGGCTTTGACGGATCAACCAGTCAGCCTCAACCTTGTCCATTGATATGTCTAAAACCCAAACTTTACCCATGGGCTTGTGAACTTCGGGCCATGTCTGGCCCATATGGGTTTAATATAGATTTTGATTTTAATTTTTATTAAATTAAAAAACAAATATAAAAAATTATGATACAAAATTTTGAAATGCATTTCGTTAATTAGAATTGAATATTGAATCATGAAAGATAAAAAACCTTAAATTTATTTATTAAAATATATAATTACATTCCTTATGATTATATTATTGGATTGTATTTATCTTTAATCTCGTTAAATATGGGTTTTAATGCAATTTTATACAATTTTATATATATTTCACATAAAGATAAATATATAAAATTGTATTTATCTGTTCAAAGTCCAACCTAAAAACTTAAGAGTTGTTTGGGAATAATCTAAAAAAGAATACTTATTTGATAAGTACATTTATTTTGATTACATCACCTCTCTACTTTTCCATACATCTTTTCATAAAATACATTAACTAAGTAAACCCCCAACGACCCTGAGAGGGTAATTTGTATATATAAATTGGGCCGAGCTGGGTGTTGGGCTGAGATAGGTCCAAATATGAAAGACAGTGGATACACCGGTCAAAAGGAGTACTACGGTTAGTCCGGTTAAAAGGAGTACTACGGTTAGTTCGGTTGTCAGAAGCGCACGGGGTAGCTCGGTTGCGGCGTGTTACGGGTTAGCCCGGTCATCTCCTCTAGCCGGAGTATGAGAGAACCTTCTTCAGGACTGTTTGAGTTAGTTCGGCTTGACACTTCTATGGATAGCTCGGTCTTAGCATTCGCAGCCAGATAGAAGCAAGGAAGGGAAGAGCCGAACTATTGGTTAGATCGGCCATACCTGCCTGTATAGTATGGCAGTGTTATTTCGGTTGTATTTTAGTTCGGCCATGGGAAAACCATCTCACTTGGTTTAAGCAGTGAGGGGGGTATTGAAGGATAAGCATTATCCTTCAGAAGTATGAGTCCTAGTAGGACTCTGCATGGAGAAGTAAAAGTCCTACCAGGATTGTGCCCCACGGAACCTATAAAAGCTCACAAATATCACCTACGGAGAGGTAATGCAACTTTGCTCCCTGAATACGTAGAGCTTTTGCCTATTTGTCTTGTTGGCTGACTTAGGCATCGGAGAGGTTTCCGGCACACACCCGCCGGCTAGCTCACGTTTGTGTTTTCAGGTAGTAGAACGACGACGTACGGAGGAGTGCAGACTTGATCAACAGGATTATACGAGAAGGTGTATTTCTTTCCTGTACAATTGGCGCCCTCTCTGGGAATTCAGACAAGAACAACCTCTTGATCAAGCTTTTTCTCTCAAAAATTGATGGCGAACAACGAAGAAATACCTCAGTCCGCCATTGAGGGACAAACTCTGGAAGGAGGTGCGAGGCGCGAAGGTCTACCCTTGGTCACTCCCATGGCGAACCTGGAACCACAAAGACAAAATTCCAGGAGGGATGCAAGGGGTAGAAGGCGGACTAACAGCCCCCATCACTCTCGTTCGCGGAGCCCAGAAAGATAGAGGCGAAGGATTAATCCTCAAGCTTTGGAGGATCACGTCAAGGAACAAGACGAATTGATACGACGGATGGCGGCGGATATGGAATCTCTAAAGCGCCAGATAAAAGGAAAAGAAGTGGCGACAGGAGAGGGGCGCACAGACAAGACGCCCCCTCGTCACTCGGAAGGTCGTGGTAGGAACACCACACCCTCGCAAGCAGAGAGTAAAAGCCTTAGGATAGGCGATACTCAATCCAGGTCTTCCAGAACTCGTTACGCCAGGTCTGAAAGGACGAGATCTGAGAGGTCCTACACGGAAGGGAGCACTTATTGGCCTTCGCATACGCACCAAACAAGATCCAGACAGACGGAATTACCTAGATCATCCGACTTACGGACTGTGCTCGAAGAGAAGGCACGATGCAGGGAAGACGCCAAGGCACGCGATCTGCACAGAGTTTCTGCCTTACAGCGGTTGGCTCCTCGGACGCATGGAAGCGTCGAGGTTGGAATGCCAATACCGCGCCCTGCCTACGAACCGACGGACAAAGCATTAGCAAGGCTGCAGACTTCGCCGTTTGTTCCAGCGATTGAGAACGCGCCTCTACCCTCGGGCTTCCTACAACCTAAATTCACTACATATGAAGGGAAGACGGACCCCTACTCACACTTGAGCCACTTTCGCCAGGTCATGGCTGTATACCGGCGAAACGAAGCTTTGATGTGCATCCTCTTCCCATCAAGCCTAGGTGACCTAGGCTTAACTTGGTTTGAGAAACTTCCAGAAGGCAGCATAGCCTCCTGGGCGCAATTGGCAGAAGCATTTGTAACAAGGTTCCGAACAAACACTAAAACCCCAGTGGAGATCGACCAGTTACTCTCCATCGACATGGGCGAGAAGGAAACTTTACGATCCTACAACAGTCGTTACTGGGAGACATTCAACCAGATTGGGGATTGTCCCACCAATCTAGCCATTGCATAGTACAAAAGAGGACTTCCAGTCGGAAACAGACTAAGGGACTCGATCACCATGACGCCACCTCTCACCATGGAAGCCCTGATGGAAAGAGTGCACCAGCATATCAGGGTGGAAGATGATGGCACCCGTGCCAAAACAAAGTCTAGCACAGCCGCAACGCCAGAGAAAAAGGCCTCAGCAAAGGTCAATGCGGTAAACTGTCCGAGCAGAAACGAGCGGGGCAGGCGAGACAACGAAGAAGACCAGGATAAGAGATGGCTGAGAGTCCGCACTGCCATAACCATGGTCTTCAAGAAACCGATCTACCGAATTCTGAGTGAAATAAGATACGAGCCTTTCATCAAATGGCCAGCCAAACTAGGGGAAGCACAGAAGGACTATGACGAAAGATCACGGTGCACCTTCTACAAAGAAAAGGGGCACCGCACTGAAAATTGCATGCCGTTGAGATAGCACCTGGAGGAGTTGGTGGCAGCAGGCCACCTGGATAAATATATTGAAGGAGGGGCGCAACCAGCCCCCCAGGATCACAATAACCCCAATGGGATGCCAATCGACGCTCCACCTCAAGGCGTAATCAATGTGATACATGGAGTCTTCGAACCTGAGCGGGTGTGCGAGCTCAGAGGATCGATCAAGAAGGCTGAACACTTAAGGGAGGTACTAGGTGCCCAACCTGCCATCAAGAAAGGAAAGACAGAAGCCACGAATGTCATGTTTTTCTCGGATAAAGACTTGGACAGAATATATTGCCCTCACAATGATGCCTTGGTTGTCACTCTCCGAGTCAAGGATTTTGACGTCAAGCGGATTCTGATTGACCAAGGTAGTTCATGCGAAATAATGTACTACGAAACATTTAAACAATTGAAGTTGCAAGATAAAGACTTGGCACCTGCCGTATCTCCCCTGATTGGATTCAACTCCATGCCAGAATGGCCCGTCGGCAAAATAATCCTCCCAGTCAGAGTAGGGAGTATGACGAAACAAGTGGAGTTCTGGGTGTTGAAGGTCCCCTCCACTTACAACATCATCTTGGGCAGAACATGGCTGCATGCCATGCGATCGGTGGCGTCATTCTACCACCAAGTAATGCGGCTCCCCAACGACACCGGAGTAATAGAAGAAGTCTATGGAGACCAGATCATGTCGAAGCAGTGCTTTGTCACGGCGAATGGCAGCCGCGCTGCCAAAGGACATGTACATTCGGTGGAAGAACCTGAGAGTAATGAACTATTCGCAGATGTTGGCAAAACGGCTAGCCAGAAAGCGGTGGAGGACTTGGTAGAGGTAAGAATAGATGAAAAGAACCCGGATAAGTTCTTTTTGCTTGGATCGTCGTTGTCCAGCACTGAGAGATCAGAGGTCTTGGAATTTTTGATCTCTAACATCGAAGTGTTTGCCTGGACACCATACGACATGCCAGGCATTGATCCCAACTTCATCTGTCACCAACTCAATGTTCACCCATCTGCCAGGCCAGTCATTCAGCGAACTCGCAGATCGGCACTCCACCACGCCGAGATAGTGGCGGAAGAAGTAGGAAACCTGCTGGAGACAGGAGCAATTAGAGAGGTGCACTACCCAAGATGGATCTCCAACACAGTCGTAGTGCCAAAGAAGAATGGCAAGTGGCGTGTCTGCGTCGACTACAAAACAGTCAACAAGGCTTGCCCAAAAGACATCTTTCCTCTACCACGGATAGATCAACTGGTAGACCTAACAGCGGGGCACAACCGACTTAGCTTTTTGGATGCATACAGAGGCTACCACCAAATCGCCATGCATGAACCAGACCAGGAGGTCACATCTTTTACAACTCCAAGAGGACTATACTGCTACAAGGTCATGCCCTTTGGCCTAAAAAACGCAGGGGCGACATTCCAGAGAATGGTCACCAAGATGTTTGAACCGTTGTTAGGCAAAACAATGGAGGCTTACATCGACGATATGGTGGTCAAGAGCAAAGATGAGAATGACCATCTCAAGGACCTAGGTGAGATGTTTGAGATCCTGAAGAAGCACAAGTTATGCCTCAACGCGTCGAAATGTGCATTCGGAGTAGGATCTAGCAAATTCCTGGGCTTCCTGGCGACCAACCGGGGTATCGAAGCAGACCCCTCCCAGATCAAAGCAATCCAGGAGTTGGAGAGACCAAACTCAGTCAAAGAAGTGCAGCATCTCACCGGCATGGCAGCTGCGCTCAATCGGTTCATAAGCCGGTCGTCAGACAGACTACGACCATTTTTCCATGCTCTAAAGGCCAAGTTTGAGTGGGACGACGAATGCGACCGAGCTTTGGAAAGCTTGAAGGAGTACAAGTCTTCTCCACCACTACTTGTAACCCCAATCCCTGGAGAAGAACTCTTCTTGTACCTGGCAGTTTCACAGCAATCATTTAGCGCGGTGTTGGTCTGCGCAGAAGGAATTCAACACCTGCCCATATACTATGTCAGCAAGACATTACTGGGCGCCGAAACAAGGTACTTACCACTGGAGAAACTAGCATTGGCCTTGATGATGGCCTCAAGGAAGTTGTCGCATTACTTTCACGCTCACACCATAGTTGTTCTCACAGCCTTCCCATTAAAGGCTTTATTTGAAAGGGCGAACTTTTCTGGGCGAATTCTGAAGTGGGCAGTAGAGTTGGGACAATACGACATCAAGTTCCAACCCAGGACCGCAATAAAAGCTCAAGCATTGGCAGATTTTGTCGCAGAATTCACACCAGGAAGTCATCACATCTGCCCAGTCGACCTGACTGAAACAGCCGAACTAGGGATGGAAGTTGACGCCGGAATAGCGCAACCCCTAGTACAGGATACTCAGCCAGACGCCAAGGCAAACCAAAGCGAAGCAAGGAACTCAGAGGCAGACCATGCTACACCAAGTCAAGACTCACCAACAAATAAAGACTTGGTACAAACAGAAAGCAAGGGGTAGACAGCAAGCATGGACCTTGAAAAAAAAGACTCTAGCAGCATGGAAGACCCCAAGGCATCATCTGATCCCTCCACTTGCTGGAAGATGTTCATCGGGGACATGTGGAAGCTCTTCGTGGATGGAGCATCCAACCGGCATGGAGCAGGACTCGGCATAGTCCTCATCTCTCCAGACGGCCTAGTGGTGGAGCAGGCAGTCAACCTTGGCTTCCCAGCATCAAACAACGAAGCGGAGTATGAAGCGCTTCTTGCAGGTCTGAAATCAGCATTTTACATGAAGGCCACCGAACTAATGGTTTACAGCGACTCACAACTAGTGGTAAACCAAATATCTGGCGACTACGAAGCAAAGGATGACAGAATGGCTAAATACCAAGAGCTGGTCAGAACAGAGATCAAGAAGTTTGAAGTGGTGAGGATAGAACAGATTGGCAGGGAGGAAAACAGCAGAGCGGACGAACTAGCAGGCTTCGCCTCAATGGCAGATACCTCCATCCCTCATCCACTATTGATCGATTACCTACCTAGACCCAGCATTGAAGACCTCGAAGCAGAAGGGGTATGTTGTGCAGAGTTAGGCCCTTCTTGGATGGACCCTATCATCCTGTTCTTAAAAGAAGGCATCTTACCAGAAGAAAAGAAAGAAGCCAACAAAATAAGAGCAAAGTCGCAGCGATTTTGGCTCTCCCCATCTCTAGCATTGTACAAAAAGTCGTTCTCAGGACCTTACCTAAAGTGTGTGCACCCCAGCAAAGTGGAAGCGTTCTTGTTCGAAATACACGAGGGTGTATGCGGCAGCCATCAAGGAAGAAGATCATTGGCATACCGAGCAATTTCACAAGGATACTGGTGGCCATACATGCAAGCGGATTCAGAGAAGTACGTCAAAAAATGCGAAAAATGTCAGAAGTTTGCGCACCAAATACACCGACCTGCCAGAGAACTTTTACCTCTCACTAGCCCATGGCCCTTCGCAATGTGGGGCTTAGACATAGTGGGACCACTTCCAACAGCACCAGGTAACAGGAAGTTCTTCCTTGCAGCAACCGACTACTTCACAAAATGGGTGGAAGCAGAAGCCTTGGCCTCAATCAAGGAAAAAGATGTGAAGAAGTTTGTTTGACAGAACATCATCACTCGATTTGGCATACCAAAGGCACTAATCTCAGACAACGGCACTCAGTTCGACGACAGAATTTTCAGAGGCTTTTGTGAAGAATACAAGATAGAGTTCTACAATTCTACACCGGCATATCCCCAAGCAAATGGTCAGGCGGAGGCATCAAACAAGGTAGTCTTGGATGGATTAAAGAAAAGGTTAGAGAAAGCCAAAGGCAAGTGGGCAGAAGAGCTCCCTCATGTTTTATGGGCTTACCGCACCACGCCTCGACGATCAACAGGAGAAACACCATTCTCTTTAGCTTATGGCATGGAAGTAGTCATCCCATTAGAAGTTGGCCTCCCCACAATTCGGAGCGAAAACTTTGACCCAGACTTAAATGGCGAAGCCATAGCATTAGAGCTTGACCTTGCGGAAGAAAGAAGAGACAGAGCATTGGTTCACATCGCCTCCTACCAACAAGAGTTGTCTAGAAAGTATAACAAAACAGTGCATCCAAGGCAATTTAAGATCGGAGATTGGGTGCTGCGCAAAGTGATGGGAAACACCTTGGTTCCAGGAGAATGGCAAGTTGGGGCCTAATTGGGAAGGACCTTACAAAGTGGTCGGACTAGCAGGCAAAGGGGCATACCACTTGGAAGATAAGGACGGCAAAGCAATTCCTAGGCCATGGAACACTGCCAATCTCAAGTTGTTTTATTTCTAGTTTTTTTTTTTTTTTTTTTTTTTTTTTTTTTTTTTTTTTTTTTTCTTTTAATTACATGTAATTTTTTACTTTTTCAATAAAACAAGTCGATTATTTTCAGCATAATTGTTTTTAGTAGAAGGTAACTTTAGTAAGTTAGGAGCATTGTAAACATAGTTGGCCGGAATAACCAACTATGAACCTTCCTAAGCCTAGGATAAGGATCCAGGCTGCAGGACGTTTGGTCGGAATAACCAAACATTTTATTCTAAGTTGGCTGGAAAAACTAACTTAGAGGTTGGCTGGATTAAACCAACACCCTTTCTAAGCCCCGGATAAGGATCCAGGCTGCAGGACGTTTGGTCGGAAATAACCAAAACACTTTATTCCAAATTGGCTGGAAAAAACCAACTTAGAGGTTGGCTGGATTAAACCAACACCCTTCCTAAGCCCCGGATAAGGATCCAGGCTGCAGGACATTTGGTCGGAAATAACCAAACACTTTATTCTAAATTGGCTGGAAAAAACCAACTTAGAGGTTGGCTGGATTAAACCAACTCCTGTTACTCTTCGGCCGAAGTAAGTTTATGGCTAAAGAGTGGTTGGCTTGATTAAACCAACTCCTGTTACTCTTCGGCCGAAGTAAGTTTATGGCTGACGAGTGGTTGGCTGGATTAAACCAACTCTTATTACTCTTCAGCCGAAGTAAGTTTACGGCTGAAGAGTGGTTGGCTAGATTAAACCAACTCTTGTTACTCTTCAGCCGAAGTAAGTTTAAGGCTGAAGAGTGGTTGGCTGGATTAAACCAACTCTTGTTACTCTTCAGCCGAAGTAAGTTTACGGCTGAAGAGTGGTTGGCTGGATTAAACCAACTCTTGTTACTCTTCAGCCGAAGTAAGTTTACGGCTGAAGAGTGGTTGGCTAGATTAAACCAACTCTTCAGCCGAAGTAAGTTTAAGTCTGAAGAGCGGTTGGCTGGATAGGCCCAATTTTAGTTACTCTTCAGCCGGAGTAATTATGTCGGCCAAAGAGTGGTTGGCTAGTAAGTCAGGTTAACCAACCAAAACCGGAGTACGGTATCCCGGTTGAAAATATTGCAAGAAAGCAAACCAAAATAGCAGTTGGAGTAATAGTAAGCAAGGCAAGTGCAAGCACACAAATCAAAACCGGAATAAGAGTTCAGCATAAAAGAAAATTTTCATTAACAAGATCAAAAGGGTCTTCATTACAGAACAGGGGACTCAGCCCGGTTACAAGTTTGTTTTTCTAAAACAAAGAACAGAGAAAAAAGAAAATCAATTGAAGAGATCATCAATTTCGGCATCAAAGCCAACGTCAGCATTTGCTCGAAGTCCGGTTTGAGGTGGGAGCTCGGTTTCAGCTTGGACCTCGGTATCAACTGTTAGCACGGTGTCAGTCGGCAGCTCATCAGTTAGGTCTTCAACTGCTGGCTCCAGCCAAGCAGATTGATCGTTAGCTTGCTCGTTGTTGACCGGAGTGTCAGTTGGCTCGTCTTCATCTTCATCATCATCATCATCATCAGAGCCTGAGCCTTCGAGAAATTGCTTTTGAAGATCGGCAGCGTACTGCGCCAATGAAGCCGGAATAGAATACTTAGGAGCATTATAGACCTCGGTTTCAGGCCCACAGCAGAGCTGCTCCACCGCACTCCTCCAGCCACACTTGAAGAAAAGATCCTTGGCGGCTTCGCACTGCTGGGTATAAGCGTCCTCCGCATTCTTGAAACCTCGCTTTTCGGCAGCTTTCATGCCCTCCTTCAGTTGGGCTATCTCGGTATCTTTTTCTTTTCAATCTTCGCCAGCTGGCGCAGGTACTTGTCCTTTGTCTCAATGGCAACCTCTTGCTTTTCGGCTTTGGCCGAACTAACCAGTTCGGTCAGTCGGCCGTTCTCAGATTGTAGCTCGGCCAATTGCTTTTTGGCCTCCTCTAGCTCGGCCGATTTTGCTTCGGCTTCTGCCATGGCCTGCCTCGTATTTCTTCTAAGCTCCAGCACTTTCCTGTGTGTGATGTGGTTTTTCTGAATGGCCTGCAAGAGACTAGTAATTTTCTTCTCAGCCGGAGTGAGAGTTGGAAAAAATAGACAAAAAAAAAAGGACAGTGCTACTTACCAGGATCATGGACTTAGTTGAAGACCGGATTGCCCTCAGCTCGGTGTTTAACTGCTTTTGGTGGTGTTCCATGTCTTTAGGAAGACAAACACTCTTGGCTAGATTGAAAGCCATCAAGTGATCCTTTTCGGCAACCACCGAATCAGACTCCAGTATATCTCGGTTCTGGAAGGAAAGGTTGGGAACCCATTTCGTGGTGGCAGCTCGGTCAGAATGCTCCGGTTGAGCATTTCGTTGAGGGCTTGGAGGAGGGCTTGGTGGCAGAACGGTCTCGTCCTCATCAACAATTCGTTGCTCGGTTTGGCTAGTCCGGGCACTCTTGCTTGGACGAGATGAAGAGGGCCGTTGAGATGGAAGTGCTACCACGGTCTCAGTGGTCTGCCCAGTTGGTGGTACATCGGCTAGATTTGTTGCGGTTAAGAGGGCCTTCAGCCTGCTCCTTTTTGCCATCTCTTGTTCGGCGGTTAAAGGCACTAGGTTGATCTGGGGCAAGGATGGGTCCGGTTCTGGGGCGTCCTGTAGGAGAAAGTCGGTCACTCTCGCTTTTCGGCGACCGCTGTATCTGTAGGTCGGTTCAAAATTTAGAAGTTTGGCCCAACCTCTTTCTTTAACCCGTAGTGCGGCACGAAGGGTATTGAGGTTGGGGTAGCTGTACAATGAATGAAGGTAAGCTGAGTCTGCAAAGAAAAATTCTAACTGTTAGCTCGGTTCAGAATGGAAGCCGAAATCAAAGAAAGGCACAAGAGAAAACCGAAGTAGTTATACCGGGTTCTCCTTGTTTCCAGTTTATTCTTCGGCCAGGAATTTGGGCTTGGTGATCTTCATAATTCCCAGACACCCAGAAGAAATCATTGTCATTCAAGTCTTTGTCCGGCGTATCTTTTATTATTTTCTCTCGGTTGCGGCGTATTCTTAAATAATAAACCCAGCCCTCTTCTTTGGAACCTATGGAGTATTGGTGGAATATTTCAGCTAGACCGAGGTTGAGTCCTTCTTGTTGGTTTAGTGCGGCTACTCCCATTATGATACGATATGAATTGATGGAGAGTTGGGTTGGGCATAGTCGTGTTTGTCTAAGGAATTCGCAAATTAGTGGCTGGACTGGAAATCTTAGTCCGGTTTCTATAATTGAAAGGAGGGTGAAGGGGATGAAGCCTTCATTTCCCCACGGAGTTACATCTTTTTTGGCCAATATAAATTGGACGTCGTCAGGGATGTTGTACTCCCTTCGGAATTCGGCTAGGCCTCCTGGGGTTTCTACCAAAAACCTATACTTCCCCAT
Organism: Camellia granthamiana; assembly: GCA_036172215.1. Lineage (NCBI taxonomy): Eukaryota > Viridiplantae > Streptophyta > Magnoliopsida > Ericales > Theaceae > Camellia > Camellia granthamiana. The sequence continues at coordinate 73,317,048 of CM069917.1, forward strand.
TTATTATATAAATTACAAATAAATTATCTCGGTCAAAAGAATGTGCTCAGTAGCTCGGTTGAGTGCACAGAGGAGTGCCTGGGCGACCTAAGTCTGCAAAGTGGAAAACAAGGTGTTAAGCACAGATCCTTGACCGTGCTACAAAATCAAAGCAAAGATAAAATTCCTGCTTCGGCTGCGTGGTATGCTACAGGTTCTATAATGGTTCTAGCAAGGTGCTTGGTAGCTCGGTTTGAGTGGTGGTTGGTTATCTCGGTTTGATCTACGGGTTTGTTACTTCGGTTAACCCCATAGGGGCAGCTTTCTGAGTTTGGTTAGAAACTAAGAAAACTGGCTTAGCCCCGAAGGCTTAGCTCGGTTGATAACCAAGATTTCTAGTGGGCTAAGTTCAACCTTAGTTCGGTGCATTTATCTCGGCTAAAGGCAAACAGGAGATAGTTTGATTTGTTAAAACTACTAATACGAGTGGCAGTTCGGTTGTATATTAGACTACAAACAGTTTACTAGTTCGGTTGTGTGTGATTTTGGATCGAAGAGTGTTCTACAGATTGTTTCATGAATACCAGAGGTTCTAACATGATGTTTTCAGAAGAAATAAAGCAAAATGTGTTTTGTAAAAACACGCACAACAAAGTACGACAACAAGGAAAACAAGATGGATGTGCAAAACTTACCAGATAAAGAAGCAGAGGAGCTGGAGATGGAAGCAACGGCAGTGATGAAGAACACGAAACAAGATTCACAGTTGCAAACGTTGAAAGGCAATAGAGCAAGAGAGAGAGAGCAGAAAAAGTGAATAGTGTAAGTATTTGATCCAGATGAAATGAAGGGTCTTTGTTTTGGTAGGAAGGAAAAGGCGGGAACTGTTCAAAAATTGCGAAGTACGAGGGCGGCGTTACAGCTGTGGATAGCCAATAAGAGCCTGCCACGTGTCCTTGGAATACTGAACGATTCAGTTTTTGTGACAGAAGGGACGTGTGGACCGGATAACGATAGCTCGGCTTAGATGTAGCACGGCTCCAGAGTTTTAGTTCGGCTGGAAAAGCTAAAGGGTTATTTTAGCTCGGCTGGAATGGTTAAAAACTTTAGCCCGGTTTATATACAGGTAATCCCTATCATGCTGCGCAGATGGAATTAAGGGGCAATTGAGAGGGTAATTTGTATATATAAATTGGGCCGAGCTGGGTGTTGGGCTGAGATAGGTCCAAATACGAAAGACAGTGGATACACCGGTCAAAAGGAGTACTATGGTTAGTCCGGTCAAAAGGAGTACTACGGTTAGTTCGGTTGTCAGAAGGGCACGGGGTAGCTCGGTTGCGGCGTGTTACGGGTTAGCCCGGTCATCTCCTCTAACCGGAGTATGAGAGAACCTTCTTCAGGACTGTTTGAGTTAGTTCGGCTTGACACTTCTATGGATAGCTCGGTCTTAGCATTCGCAGCCGGATAGAAGCAAGGAAGGGAAGAGCCGAACTATTGGTTAGATCGGCCATACCTGCTTATATAGTATGGCAGTGTTATTTCGGTTGTATTTTAGTTTGGCCATGGGAAAACCATCTCACTTGGTTTAAGCAGTGAGGGGGGTGTTGAAGGATAAGCATTATCCTTCAGAAGTATGAGTCCTAGTAGGACTCTGCATGGAGAAGTAAAAGTCCTACCAGGATTGTGCCCCACGGAACCTATAAAAGCTCACAAATATCACCTACGGAGAGGTAATGCAACTTTGCTCCCTGAATACGTAGAGCTTTTGCCTATTCGTCTTGTTGGCTGACTTAGGCATCAGAGAGGTTTCCGGCACACACCCGCCGGCTAGCTCACGTTTGTGTTTTCAGGTAGTAGAACGACAACGTACGGAGGAGTGCAGACTTGTTCAACAGGATTATACGAGAAGGTGTATTTCTTTCCCGTACAGACCCCTACGTTTATCAATTTTAATCTTATTTTTTTATTAAAAATATATGTACAAAAAAAAAATTATATGGATTAATTACACTTTACCCCCTTGTAATTTTATTCAAAAACACATTATCCCCTTTAGGTTTAGAAATGCACACATAATCTCCTTATGTTTTGGGATGAAGTGCAAAGTTTAATTCTGTTAATGATATTGGCAAAAAGTCAATATTACCCTTCATTTTTTTCTTTTATTTTCTTATCTATGCTACTATTATCAGAAATAATAATGATAGAGAACTCTAATATTTGAACTCTAAAGAGAGCTTTACACATGTAGCAATAAAAAAAAACACACACACACACATTACAAGTAGGCCTCACCTATTTAAAACTCCTCTAAAACTCTCTTTTTAAAGTTCCCAATCTTTATTATCTCTCTAAAATTGGACTAATGTACCTCATTTGCAACACCAGCACCATCTGACGGTTTGAGTAGGCGAATGACTCTTTTGATTGAGATGAATAAAGGTGTGGGTTTTGATGAGTTTCACACCTTCTATGCAAGTGATCCTTATTTTTCCAAGGTTTTTGATGCTTTGTAGAGAGGGGATAGGGCTATTTATCCATGCTACATAATTAGTGATGTCTTCCTTTTCCATGGCCTTAAGTTGTGTGTGTCTAGTTATTCTTTGATGACACATTTGTTGGTTGAACATCACAAATTGAGACATTTTGGCAAAGACAAGACCCTTGGGTTACTTTAAGATGCTTACTATTTGCTGGGTATGACCACAAAGGATGTGAGCAACTATGTGAAGCGGTGTCAAATTTGTCAAAGAAGCAAAGAGACTGCAACTAATGTCGGATTATATATGCCTTTACCGATGCTAGATGCTCCTTGGCAATGCATCAGTATGGATTTTGTGTTGGGTTTACCTCCTACACAAAGGAGGAGTGATTCTATTATGGTAGTGGTCGGCCGTTTCCCTAAGATGGTGTACTTTGCAAGAAGACTATGGATGCTACAAATATTGCTAACCTCTTCTTCAAGGAAGTCTATAAGTTGCATGGGGTGCCTACCTCTATTGTGTTTGATAGAGATACTAAGTTCCTTGCTCACTTTTGAAGAACTTTGTGGAAGAAAATTGGCACCAACTTGAACTTCAGCACTACATTTCATCCTCAAACCGATGGCCAAACGGAGGTAATGAATCGAAGTCTTGGTAACTTGTTGAGGTGTCTTGCAGGAGATCATCCCAACAGTTGGGATGGTATTATTCCTTTGGCCGAGTTTGCTTACAATTCATCGATCAACCGCACGATAAATACTTCTCCCTTTGAAGCAGTTTATGGAATGAAACCTTCAAGTGTTGTGGACTTGGCTCCTTTGCCTATCTCAAGGAAGGGAGATGTTAAAGCGGAAGTCATGGCCACATTCATGAAGAATGTTCATGCTCAAGTTAGGGCCCAAATTGACAAGTCCAATGCCAAATACAAGTCAGCCGTCGATATACATAAACGGAAAGTGTTGTTTGAAGTGGGAAATCTTGTGTGGGTTGTGTTAAGTGAAGAAAGGTGTCCTCATAGTGCTTACACCAAGTTAAATGATAGGAAGGTGGGTCCTTGTGAAGTGTTGCACAAAGTCAACGACAATGCTTATCAAGTCAAATTGCCCCCTCATTTGGGCATCTCCAACACTTTTAATGTACAACACCTTGTGCCTTATTTGCTGGATGATTTTCGTGCCAACATCATTGTAGATTAGTTCTTTGTTATGGGATTTAATTGTATTGTATCTTCTAGTTTTGGTTTTATTTCTAGTGCGTTAATTGTGTTTTGTTGTCTTCACGTGATGACAAGTTGTTTTGAGTGGGAGAGTATGATATAGGATAGCATGTGATAGTTAGTGGAGGGAAAATTGTAGCCTATATCTAGAAGTGGATAACCACTTTGTAACCAACTTTTAGATATAAAACATTCATTGATTGAGATATTTCTCTCTTAATTCTCTCTCTCTCTCTCTAAATTCTCTCTCATTCTTGATTGGGCTCATCATCAAACACACTCAACGATAGCAGGGAATAAAACCTTTGCATTGTTAGGGTTGTTCGCGGATCGGATTGGTTTGATTTTAGAGTAAACCAAAAACTAAACTAGTCCTTACGATTTTAGAAAATTTAAAACTATAACCGAACCGTTAAACCTATATAATTGGACCATAATCAAACCATAGAAACTGATTTGATTTGGTTTGGTTTGGCTTTACGGTTCTAAAAATTTTATATTACAAGAAATATGATATATATTTTATAATATTAAACAATTAAGAACAATTAGATTAGTTAAGTTGGTTAGAGTTTGTCAATTTCACAATCAAGACTAGTGTTCAAATCTATGACACCTAGAATGTGGAATGGGAACAGGAATGTGGTACGATAGGATAGGAGTATAATTGTATATATTACATATGAGAATTCATAGTACTTCTAAAGTAATTTTTTTTTTTAACTATTAGACATTCAATAAAATGTGTTTTTTAAATTTTTTATTTTATATAGCAAAACATTTCTATGGCATTATAATGCATTTTTTATGTTTTGTCTTGTCAAAACTTAACTCACCTTAGGATTAGTCGGGCTGTGATCTGGATACCCCAATGCCAATAATAATTAAAAAACACACCTTAACTCACCTTAGATTTTAGTTTATTATGTTTGACTTTTTTCTACCTAAGGAAATAATTAAGGAAATATATTGGAAGCACTTTTGGGATCGTTTTGAATCACTAAATTTACCATTTTGGAACGGAAGTGTACCATGTTTTGAAACGTGCATACCAATATATAATTTGCTAAGGTATTAGCGTTTTCTAGTAACATAGATTTTACTAATAACTTCTATATTCTTATATTTACATACAAAAATATTAAAAATAATAAACTAATATTTCACGATTTGGTTCAAAACTGTAACTAAAGCCTTAGAATTGAGAACCGGACCCATTTGAACAGTTCAACCATTTTCAAAACTGCAATGATAACTGAAACTAATAAAAATCGGATCAAACTTGCTGTTTCACCTATATTGGATTAGTTTACTAGTTCAACCGGTTTTGTTGAACACCCCTACGCACTATAGTAGCTCTAGTTTACTTCGATTTTTTTTTTTTTTTTTGTAGCTCAATTCTTTCATTCTTGAGAATATCAAAAGTTCAACGAAAATATTTGCATATAGACCTCTTACTCTATACCTTTTATTCTGTTGAAGCTTTTCAGAGGAAGTTGTGGCCCTTGGGTCTGGCCTTTAGGCTTTTTATTGGAACCTGATGTCTCCCCCCCCCCCCCCCCAAAAAAAAAAAAAAACTCAAGTATGTATATATATCTACATTTGTCTATTATTAATGTAGTTCTCCTTTCTGTAAAAACTATAATGCTACAGCTATATTAGTAATCTACTTGTAACTAATAGATCCAGTAGCACCACACAAATCAAACACTACTACTATTTCATATATATATTTCAACATAAGTTTTTTTTAACAAAAAGATTTTTTTGTTTTGAAGCAAAGAAATAATCCTGTTTTAAAACAGAGAAATTTTCAATTATATCATTTTGGAGCCCTTATCCCACCTAGATCAAAGGTGGTCTCTATTAGGATTTTTCATTATTTTTTTTCGAAATTGCTGGCTATCACAGCCGTTCCTTCTGTAAATGTCAAAGACCTTGTTTAGAGTTTCCAATGAAAGGTCTTTGCCCTGGGGGCTGTTGATAAAATGGGCACCACCTGCAAGCCAGCCTCCATTTGGATCAACCTCCACCATTTTTAAGTTTCTCTTTCTTGAAATTTTTACCTATAAATTTCAAAAAAGGTACCTCATTTTTTTAATTGGCCTTCAATTTTGCAACTTTTAACCATTAATTGAAAATTTCACTATTTTGAAAATAGTAAAATATTACTGTTTTGAACCTGAATTTTCACTGAAGATAATAAAATTTCACTATGTGAAGACAGAGAAATTTCACTTTTTTTTAAAATTTTTTTTTTTTTTTATTCATCATGAATCTTGTTTGATAAATTTTATTTTTTAAAAGAATTGTCCAAAATATTAGTGGACTGAAGTTAGGAATTTGACCTTGTACTAGTATAATCTATTCTTGTGGACCTCTAGCCAAATCTTCCTTTAGATATGGGGGTTCCACACTTTTTTTTTTTTTTTTTAATAACTTGAGTGCTCTAGGAATGTTATATTCCCATGTAGGATGTGGGAATAAGATTCCCGATTTCCCACTTCTTGTGTTAATCTCATTCTATCTTGGAAATGTAACTTGGAATAACATTTTGTGTCCTAGATGTACCCAATAGAATGAAGCAAAATTGGAATAAAATTTTCATTTTGCCTCCCTATTCTTCCCAGTTCCCCTTCAAACGTAGCCTTTATTGCTACAATATATGTAGTGATTGGCAAACACCTTTATTTTGTTTTAGAATGTGGTAGTGGTACCACTCCATTATTGTGTGATCTTGGTTTACGCTGTGGATCATAGACTTGGATAGATATTTGGAAAATGAAAGGGAAATGGAGAAAAAATTAAACTTATATTTCATTCACATCGCCCTTACCTTTTCCTTTTTCCCTTTCCTTTTCAAATCCCTACCTAAATGGATGATCCAAACTGAGTTGTTAAAATCGGGATCTTACATGAGATCGTTTTGGGAGGCTGTCGGCTCGGATTGTAGGATGGGATCGAGGATCGTAAGATCCTACCAAAATGATAAACGAAAAACGCAATAATTACTATCAAAATGTATATAGGATGACCCCCCCTCCCCCCCAAAAAAGAAATATAGTAATTCAAGGTAGCATTCAAGCATTTTTTTTCCTCAAAAAACGAAGTAAAAAACATAATAAAAGAAATTTTTTCTCCAGCAACATTTTTCCTCTACCTCCCTTTTCCTGAACCAGAGGTTGACATTGTCTTGTGATGCTACTATGCTAGTTGTGTGCTGCAAACTGTGAAAGTTAAAAGAAATTTTTTCAACAAAGTTCAGGGAAAAAGAACCAAAGAAGAAAGCAGCAACAGCAAAGAAAAATCAAGAAAAATGAAGAAGAAAAAGGAAGTAAGAAAAATGAAGAAATAGAAGAAAATAAGACTCCATTTAGTTTAGTTTTAAAATCATGATTTGAGTGTAGAGTTGTGACTTGAGTTTTGAAAAAAGAAAATTTGTTTGGTTATGAATTTTAAATTTTTTTTAATATTTAAAAATGTTTAAGAAAATTTTATTACTTTTATTTTAAATATTTTATTTTGTTTTTTAAATATTTTAAACTCAAGTTCTGGTTTTCAGTCTCTTGCTTTGATTAGGACAACACAATCATTCATGCAAATATACATATATATATATCTCTAAAATATTCAGAAACAGACAGTTCAACTACAGAGATGATAGTAGAGGAGGAAAAAAGAAGTCGGGAGAAGAAAAAATGGTGATTCGAACTACATACGAGGAATATTTGAAGAATCGAACACATACAAGGAAGATTCGAAGAAGAGTAGCGAAGAAAAAGGAAAGGAAGAGCAGCGAAGAGGAAGACCAACATCGACGAAGAAGAAGAAACAAATAAGAAGACAGAAAAAAGAAAAAAAAGAAAAAGAAAAAAAACCAGATAAGGAAGATTTGAAGAAGATGCATACCTGGTTACACAAAATCTAAAGCTTTGATGTCCAATTTCTCTTTCCCTCTATTTATCTTGCCCTAATCGCAGCTTAGAGGATCAATTTTTTTCCTTCTTTTATCCCAACAAGGTTTGTTTGACTTGAAGTTGGCAAAAAAAACCAAATTAATTAGGATCGCATGGAATCACAATCCTGATACGATCCTGTCAATCCCAACGATCCTGTCATCAACTTGATCCAGAATACGAGTCGGATCGAATGGTATATATTGGATCATAGGATCATACAATCCTATGATCCAGATCGCAATCTTAACAACCTTGATCCAAACACAAGCTTAGGGCTTCGGGTTTAAGAAGCTTGGGCACATGTATTATTAGGGTGCCATTTTTGTGTCCAAATACGACACTCATCGGACATGCATTGACACTGTTGTAGATCGGGGGCACACCAGGGAACTCAAACAAGCAATAACACACAAGATTTAACGTGGTTCGGCAAGTCGCCTACGTCCACGGGCAGCGGATTCACTATATTGAAAGAAATGGAACAATTACACACTCTCTGTTTGTTCTCTCTTTGTTTCACTCTAAGCCTCACTCTCTGCTGTGTCTAAACACTTCCCTCAGCCTCTCATTTATACAAGAAGATGGAGAATGGAGAGGCCTTCAACAAATGAGCTGGCTGCCAGCCCATCCCTCTACTTTCGGTGGCTTTTTGCAAATGGCCTCATGGCCTCATGGCTGGCCTCATGGCCTCATGGCCAGCTAGTTGGCAAGGTGTTGGCAATGGCTTTCTTCACATGGCCAGAATACTTGAGCCAATATTCAACAAATCTCCACCTTGGCGAGGATTCTCTTATCCGACATAGTGATCGATCAACACTGCCTTGCACCCGAAGGTGCTCAATTCCGAGAGATGTTGACCAAGTCTAAACAATGTTGGAACTTGATCCCAGAAACTACCTTTGTGAGCATATCGGCCGGATTATCTGCAGTACCAATCTTTTGAAGCAGAATATCTCCTTCATTCACAATTTCTCGGATGAAATGGAAACGGACGTCAATGTGCTTGGTGCGGGCATGATGAACCTGGTTCTTTGCCAAACAAATGGCACTCTGACTGTCACAAAACACCTCAACGTGCTTCTGAACAATTCCCAAGTCCTCAATCAACCCGTGTAGCCAAATAGCTTCCTTAAAGGCTTCCGTCACTGCCATGTACTCTGCCTCTGTAGTAGACAAAGCCACCGTTGACTGAAGCGTTGACCTCCAACTCACCGGCCCTTTAGCAAGCGTAAATAAATACCCTGTTGTTGACCGGCGTTTGTCTAAGTCACCAGCATAATCTGAGTCCACATAACCTTTCAAATTCTGCCCGAGTCGGTTATCTCTCTCGAACTTCAATCCCAGATTGACTGTGCCATGTATGTACCTTAGGATCCACTTCACTGCCTGCCAGTGATCTTTTCCTGGATCATGCATATACCTGCTTACCATACTCACAGCATGCGAGATGTCAGGCCTTGTACAAACCATAGCATACATTAATGCACCAACTGCATTTGCATATGGAACCTGTGCCATATGCTTCCGTTCTTCTTCTGTGCGTGGAGACAACGAAGCACTAAGCTTGAAATGAGGGGCCAATGGTGTACTTACAGCTTTGGTTTTCCCATTGATGCCAAATCTGTCTAACACCTTTTTCAGATACTGGGTTTGTGTCAGACAAACCGTGCCCTTCTTCTTGTCTCTCTTGATCTCCATGCCAAGAACTTTCTTTGCTTCTCCCAAATCCTTCATTTCAAACTCCCTTGCTAACTGTGCCTTGAGTTTGTCAATCTCCACCTTGCTCGTAGATGTAATCAGCATATCATCTACATATAAGAGCAAATAGATGAAGGAACCGTCGGGAAGCTTACGGAAATATACACAATGATCAAATTGACTTCTTGTGTATTCTGTCTCCATCATGAAACGATCAAATCGCTTGTACCACTGTCTCGGGGATTGCTTCAATCCGTACAACGATTTGTTCAGCTTACAGGCCCAATTCTCTTTTCCAGCAATTTTGAAACCATCTGGCTGGGACATGTATATCTCCTCTTCAAGATCTCCATGTAAGAAGGCAGTTTTGACGTCGAGTTGGGCGAGCTCGAGATCAAACTGTGCAACCAAAGCTAACAAGATGCGAATAGACGTGTGCTTCACAACAGGTGAGAATACCTCATTGTAGTCTATTCCTTCCTTCTGAGCATAGCCTTTAGCTACCAATCTAGCTTTGAATCTGATGTTGTTGTTGCCTGGGATGCCTTCTTTCTTGGTGTAAACCCACTTACACCCAATTGCTTTCTTGCCTTTTGGAAGTTGCACCAACTCCCAAGTCTTGTTCTTATGAAGTGACTCGATCTCTTTATCCATAGCCTCCTTCCATTTGGCACTTTCTGCATTCTGTACGGCTTCTTTGAAAGTGCACGGAACATTGTCTTCAATGATTGGAAGTGCATAGGCTACCATATCGGTCATCCAACTAGGTTTCTTAGTAACCTTTTTACCTTTCCTGATTGCAATGGGTTCTGATTGTTGCGGAGCCTCTGGATCTTTATCTGAACTCTCTTCAGAGCTATCCTCTGAGACTTCTTCAGGATGGTTGATTGGCTGACTAGTCTTTGCTGGAGTCTCAAACTCCACCTGCACTGACTTCTTCAATGCTTCCTCATTCTCTTGAGGATCTGGTTGCTTCAGCATTGCAGACTCATCAAAGGTAACGTCTCTTCTGATGAGAACTTTCTTTGATTCAGGGCACCAAAGTCTGTATCCCTTGACACCGTTGCCGAAGCCCAAGAAGATGGCTTTCTTGGCTCTTGGATCCAACTTAGATTCTGTAACATGAAAATATGCTGGACATCCAAAGATACGTAACTGATCATAATCAGTAACTGGGACTCCTGACCATACCTCCATGGGAGTCTTGCCATCTAATGCTGCAGTAGGTAGTCTGTTGACAAGATGACGAGCATAGTTCAATGCCTCGCCCCAAAATGCCTTGCTCAATCCAGACTGTGACAGCATACACCGGACTTTCTCCACCAAAGTGCGGTTTATGCGTTCTGCAACTCCATTCTGCTGCGGTGTTCCAGGAACTGTGAAATGTCTCACTATCCCTGCATTCTGGCAAACCTCAAAGAAGGGATCTGATGTGTATTCTCCACCATTGTCAGATCTGAGCTTCTTGATCTTTCTGCCTGTCTGGATCTCAATCATCTTCTTCCACATAAGAAAGATGTCTAAGACTTCATCTTTGTGCTTCATTGTGTAAATCCAAACTCTTCTGGAGAAATCATCAATGAACGACACAAAGTAGTGTTTACCTCCCAACGAAGCATTCTTGGAAGGACCCCATACGTCGGTGTGGACGTAGTCTAGAATCCCTTTGGTACGGTGAATTGCAGTACCAAACTTGATTCTTGTTTGCTTTCCCAGTACACAATGTTCGCAGAACTCAAGCTTCCCTGTCTTGGCGCCTTTCAACAGGCCTTGCTTTACCAACCCTTGTAAAGCCTTCTCACCGACATGCCCTAGGCGCATGTGCCAAAGTCTGGAAGTGTTTGATGCATCATCTTCTGAGCTGGAACTGGTGGAGACAGCCACTCTCCCTGTGACTGTAGAGCCGTCTAGGAAATATAAATTTCCCTGTCAAGTACCCTTCATTGCAACCAATGCTCCTCGAACAACTTTGAGGACTCCACCTTCCATGGTTACTCTATAACCTTTGGAGTCTAAAACTCCCATTGAGATGAGATTCTTGGTTAGATCTGGTACATACCGTACATCTTCAAGAATTCTGATTGTTTCACCATGGATCTTCAGTCGAACTGTTCCAATCCCCTTTGTCTGGCAAGCTTGGTCGTTGCCCATTAGCACAACTCCTCCATCGAACTCTCGTAAGCTCGAGAACCACTGCTTGTTAGGACACATATGGAATGAACATCCGGAATCTATTATCCATTCATCAGACTGGCCATATGATGAAACTGTGAAGGCTCCTCCTTCATCATTATCTCCATCTCGTGCAATATTCACCTTCTCTTCTGTCTTGTCTTTATTGGGACAATCTTTTGCCCAATGCCCCTTCTGGCGACAAGCAGCACACTCGTCTTTTGCAAGACATCTTCTGTCTGAAGATTTCCCTCTGGTTTTTGAGCGAGACTTTCCTCGCCCTGCATTTCTTCTGTTATTTGTTCTGCCTCTGACTGTCAATGCCTCGGATGCTGAGTCCCTGTTTGCAGACTTGTCTTTCCTTCTGAACTCATTGTTCACCAAGGCATTTGCAACATCAACATACTTGATCTTCTCTTTACCGTACAGTAAAGTAGTAGTGAGATGATCATATGAGTCAGGCAAGGAATTCAACAATAACAGTGCTTTATCTTCATCACCAACGTGATCATCCAAATTCTTCAAGTCCGTAATAATTTTGTTGAAGTTATTTAGGTGTTCGTTCATCGAAATACCTTTAATGTAGTCGAAACGAAACAACCTCTTCCTCAAGTAGAGCCGGTTCTCAATGCTCTTTGTCATGAACTTATCTTCCAGCGCCTTCCAAAGCTTCTTCGCAATATCATATTCTGTGAAGGCATACTTCTCCTCTTTTGCAAGGCAAAGTCGGATGGAACTGCAGGCCAGGAGATTCACCCTCTCCCATTCTATCCCGTCCATGTCATCTGGTTTGTCTCCCAGAGTGAAGTGCAGGTTCATCTGGACAAGCATATCCTTAACTTCGCATCTCCACATGCCGAAGTTGCTGCTTCCATCAAACTTCTCTACCTCGAACTTAACATGGGACACCGGGGTCCAATGCCTAGAGGTGCTTGTACTGGCTGAATTACTTACGGACTCGGTTGATCTAGATTCTGCCATTTTTTAGAAACTTCAATTCAAAAAACTGACTGTACGGATGTGTCCGGAATACTCCAAATAGTTGGGAAGCACTATTGGATCGTCAAAAACGGACTCCTAATGCCTCAGATCAAGCCAAAATATTTTGAACACCTCTAATTCAAAAACTAACCATACGGATGTGTCCGGAATATCCCAAATAGTTTGAAAACACTATTGGATCATCGAAAACGGACTCCGAATGGCTCTGATCTGGCAAAAACAGTTTGGACGGGTCAGATCTGCAGAATCTGGTGCGCTAAGATGCACCGGATAATTGCTCCGGTCAACGACTGGTCAACGGCGGCTTGACGGCGGCAGTCAACGGCGGCTCAGACGGCTCGGTCAACGGCGGCGCGGCGCGGCGGTCAACGGTGGCGCGGTGGCTTGGTCAGCGCTCAGGCTGACTGGGCAGGACACGTGGCGTACACGTGGACTGACGTGGCGCTGACGTGGCGTGACGTGGCGCTGACGTGGCGTGACGTGGCGATGACGTGGCTCGTCTTCCTTAGCTCGACGGCGCGTGTGGCGTGTGTGGCGCGTGGAATTCACGCGCTATATTCAGATGGCGCGTGGCGGCGCGTGGAGACCTTTCTGGGCTTGGTCTTTGCTGTTCTGGACTCCTCTCGGGGAGTTCTTCCTCCTGGTATGCTCAAAAGTGGATTTCGAGCACTTCGAAATCTGGGCACTTTCGGAAAAAATTCGATTTTTCGCAACTCGAGCTCTGATACCAATTGTTGTAGATCGGGGGCACACCAGGGAACTCAAACAAGCAATAACACACAAGATTTAACGTGGTTCGGCAAGTCGCCTACGTCCACGGGCAGCGGATTCACTATATTGAAAGAAATGGAACAATTACACACTCTCTGCTTGTTCTCTCTTTGTTTCACTCTAAGCCTCACTCTCTGCTGTGTCTAAACACTTCCCTCAGCCTCTCATTTATACAAGAAGATGGAGAATGGAGAGGCCTTCAACAAATGAGTTGGCTGCCAGCCCATCCCTCTACTTTCGGTGGCTTTTTGCAAATGGCCTCATGGCCTCATGGCTGGCCTCATGGCCAGCTAGTTGGCAAGGTGTTGGCAATGGCTTTCTTCACATGGCCAGAATACTTGAGCCAATATTCAACAGACACATCAGACAAGTGTGAAAACATGTCACATAATGAGACCTTTGAGACACATCTAGGATCTAAGCATAAGATCGGGCATTGTGTACGTGTTCGACATGATACTCATAAGACACATGTCAGACAAGTCGTCACATGGGATGTGGCACAAGTTGAAGTAAATAAAATGGAGATCAAAATTAAAATAAACAAAAGTAGGGATTTATGCATATTAATCATTCCTTTAGGTTTTGCAGTATTTGAAACTGTTACAATTTCTAATTGTGTAAAAATACCTTAGACTTTTAAAAGTAACACTTTAGGACTTCCTATTTCTGCTTATTATTTTACATCACCGTTAAAAATTAATCATTTGCCATTGTTTTGATATAATAAATAAAAATGTATATATTATGTAAAAAGATAACTAATTTCGTATAGTTCCATATGTATTTATTTATGGCTGTGTTACTGCCATGCTCAGTGACTTGTTCTTTAGTTACAGTGTTACTGTGTTCGTATCTTATTGTATCCATGTTCCATATCTGTATTTTTGCTTTTTAGAATTCAGCAAACTTATGTTGTCAAAAGACTTGGTCCTTGGCCCTAAACCAGAAATGAATTTTTCTTTACTGTGGAGAAAGTATCTGGCTTTCATAGCATGGACTTTTCTCGGAAATTATTCATCCCATTTTCTTGCATGTGTAACCACTTCACTTCTAATATCTTTCTTTTCCCTTCACGATTTTGGTAAGTCACCAATTTTTCCAAAAGCTTAAGCTGTTAGGAAATGGGCCTAACAATGTATATCAAATTATCTTACACAACCCTATCTTGTATGTGGAGAGACAAACAGAGAACCAAACAGAAGGAGAAGCCAAAAACCATACATAGAAAAAGAAACCAAATGGGAACCGAATACCAAGTGACAATGGAGAGACTAGAACTGAAGACCTTTTTCAGCCTAAGCTCTGATTAAGTCACCAATTTTCCCAAAAGCTTAAGCTATTAGGAAATGGGCCCAACAATTTATATATCAAGCTTTCTATCATATACCTTGTGGTAACCTTATTCCTATGCCTAATTTTATTTGTTTTAATTCTAATCGGATTTTTACTTCTTTCAATACGCTTCTTGGATCTTTCAGAGACAGCATTAAAGCTTGATACTTTGGTTGGTGATATTGAAGATGCAGTATCTTCCACAATAAACAGAAACCTAAGGAAGCATTCTTCCACACAGAATTCAGAAGTGAGTGCCCTTTAGACTGATTGGAATAAACAATGGTCTCTTTTTTTCCTTTCTAATTTCGTAGTCTGTGCAGGATGTGCGTTTGCTTGCTATTAAATCACTCAAACTAACTGAAGATGTTCTAGCTTCAGTTACAAAAACACGTCCTCAGTGGGCACGTCTAGTTTCAGCTGTTGATCACAGAGTAGATCCCATTTTAAGGCCCCAGGCAATTGCAGATCACAGGCCCCTTCTTACTTCACTTGGATGGCCACCACCTTTGTCCATGTCGAATTCCTCAGATTCAGATGCAAGGAAACCAGCTGAAGTGCAAAATCCTCTTTTTACAATGCAAGGGGACCTCAAGCATCAGTACTGTGAAAATTTTGTCGCATTATGCAGCCTGCAGGAATTGCAGAGACGAAGAAAATCTCGGCAACTAGCGGGGCATAATAGGGAAGTTGCCCTGCACCAGCCACTTTGGTCTATTGAGGAGCTGGTGAACCCTTTAGCAATTGCATCCCAACGCCATTTCTCAAAGTGGGTTGATAAGGCAGAATTCATGTTTGCTCTTGTATATAAGATTACTCGGGATTATGTTGACTCCATGGATGAGTTATTGCAACCCCTAGTTGATGAAGCAATGCTATCAGGTTACAGTTGAAGAGAAGAATGAATTTCAGCAATGGTGTCCTCCCTATCAACATACTTAGCAAAGGAGATATTTCCTATATATGTTGGTCAGCTTGAAGAAGAGAGTGTCACCAGTGTTCGCTACCAGGGTAGAGTATCCTGGCTTCATCTTGTTGACTTGATGATTAGCTTTGATAAAAGAGTACAATCTCTGGTAGCACAGACAGGAATCTTGCCTTCCTTCCAAGAAGATGGAAAGAAAATTTCTTCTCTATCTGTATTTTGTGATCAACCTGATTGGCTTGATTTGTGGGCAGAGATAGGGATTACTGACATGTTTGATAAGTTAAAACCTGAGATGGAGAATGAGAGAAACTGGTCAACCAAAATTCAGGGAGCAGTTGTCTCTGGTCCAGAAGATTATAAATCTCCTGCAATTTGCAGGTCTTTTCTTCGGCGCTTATCATCTGTGGTTGATCGTTCTCGATCACTGCCAACCATTTATTTAAGGTCAAGGTTTATCCGATTGGCTGGTGTACCTCTTGTACGCAAATTTTTGGATTGTTTATTTCTCAGATGCCAAGAAGCCGAAGGCCTGACAGCCCTGACTGATGATGATGCTTTAATCAAAGTTACAAAATCCATTAATGCCGGTCGCTATTTTGAGTCCGTTTTGAAGGAATGGTGTGAAGATGTCTTCTTTCTGGAGATGGGATTGAACCATAGTGATGAATTGGCCATGCCAGTCAGTGAGAGAGGTTCTATTGGAGAGGCAAATGAACCTGGGACTGGTATTTTTGACGAGGAAATTGAGAAGCTGGGAGAGTTCAGAACAGAATGGGTTGAGAAGTTATCTACTGTTGTTTTGAGAGGATTGTTGGGGTTATCCCACATCGGTTGTGGAAGGGGCTGGTGGTCAGTTTATAAGTGTGAGGGAAAGCCTCACCTCTTGAGCTAGCTTTTGGGGTTGAGAGAGGCCCAAGACCACCCAACACTGTTGTTAGGGAAAATCTATAATTCCCCACAAGTAAATCAATCAATGGGAATATAAACTAATGCGGAAAAATTAAATCAAAGGCAACACAAGAATTTTTACGTGGTTCCCTCAATATGAGGTACGTCCACGGGATCGAAATCTGATTCCACTATCAACCAAATAAGTTTCAAACGATTACAAACGAGACACGAATGGTCTCACAAAACCACCCTTAGGTGAATTCCAAATAATCACAAATAAACAAGAGGAAAGACCTCACCAAATAGATGAACCAAAATCTTCAGAACCAAAGTTGAGGAAGACCCAAAATAACGAACCAAACTATGCGCCAAACAGCAACAAACCGAATGAAATAACTCCACCAAATGCAAGCACTGTTACCGATGCAGTGTATTAGATGGCAGCCGCACACACCATCACCAATTTTAATTCCACCTAATTGGTTTTCCAATCTCTCTCACCACTTGTAGTAGCCGCACATTTTTCTTGGGGAAAAATAATACACCAAAAAAACTTATATTGTAAATCTAGGGTTTTTTAATCAAACCCTAATTGTATCCAAATTGAATTGGGCCTCCACAAATATAATATATAAAAATATATTATACTAAACCAAGCCCAATTAAAACTCTTTTTCCAAAATCAATTGGGTCCCACACTCCAATAAGGAGGTATCCCAACAATTCTCCCCCTACCGACTTAGGTGGAGACATCAACCATACCCGCCAAAGTTCGACACTTTAAATGTTTGTCCCTCGACAAAGTCTTAGTCAGCATATCTGAAATATTATCATCTGTGTGAACCTTTTCGAGTTGTAACAATTTCGAATCTAACACATCACGAATCCAATGGTATCTCACATCAATGTGTTTCGATCTCGAATGAAAAGTAGAATTTTTACTCAAGTGAATAGCACTTTGACTATCACAATAAAGCACATACTTTTCTTGCTTCAAACCCAACTCTTGCAAAAATTTCTTCAACCATAACTCTTCTTTGCAAGCTTCTGTAATGGCAATAAATTCAGCTTCGGTAGTTGAGAGAGCAACACATTTTTGTAATTTAGATTGCCATGCCACAGCTCCCCCTGCAAAAGTCATCAAATACCCCGAAGTAGATTTCCTAGAATCAACATCACCAGCCATGTCAGAATCTGTGAATCCATCAAGCATCGGCTTACCATCCCCAAAACACAAACACACCTTCGAAGTCCCTCGAAGATATCTTAGAATCCATTTTACCGCTGCCCAATGTTCTTTACCCGGATTAGAGAGAAAACGACTCACCACACCAACTGCGTGAGCAATATCCGGCCTTGTACAAACCATGGCGTACATCAAAGAACCAACTGCTGAAGCATAAGGAACTTTCAACATCTCTTCCTTGTCTTTCTCACTTGTAGGACATTGATTCGAACTAAGTTTTAAGTGACCCGCAAGTGGACAACCAACCGGCTTTGCTTTATCCATGTTGAACCTCTCAAGAACTTTCTCAATGTAGCTTTCTTGAGATAACCAAATCAATCCCTCTTTGCGATCACGAACAATTTTCATACCAAGTATTTGCTTTGCCGGTCCCAAATCTTTCATAGCAAAAGATTTACTCAACTCTACCTTCAACTTGTTAATCATGGTAGAATCTTGACCCACAATTAACATGTCATCAACATAAAGCAAAAGAATAATAAATTTGCCATCCGGGAAATTTTTCACAAACACACAGTGGTCTGAAGTGGTTTTAGAAAAATTATTATTCATCATGAAAGAGTCAAATTTTTTGTACCATTGCCGTGGGGCTTGCTTGAGGCCATACAAACTTTTCTTCAATTTGCAAACAAATTTTTCTTTCCCTTTCTCCACAAAACCTTCTGGTTGCTCCATGTAAATTTCTTCTTCAAGATCACCGTGAAGAAATGCGGTCTTCACATCAAGTTGCTCAACTTCAAGATTCATACTTGCAGCCATGCCAAGTACAACCCGGATAGAAGACATCTTCACAACCGGCGAGAAAATCTCATCAAAGTCAATACCTTTCTTTTGCCCAAAACCTTTCACAACAAGACGTGCTTTGTATCTCAGATTCTTCCTATCATTCTTCAATTTGAAGACCCACTTATTTTTCAGAATTTTCTTCCCTTTAGGCAACTTCACTAAATCATAAGTGTGATTTTCAAGTAAAGAATTCATCTCCTCTTCCATGGCCTTTTTCCAATCATCTTTCTTTGCATGCTCAATTGCTTCTTGGTAGCTCTCAGGCTCCCCTTGATCAGAAATCAACACAAATTCATTGGGAGGATACTTTCTTGAAGGTTGTCGGTCCCTTGTAGATTTCCTCAACTCAAGTTGTGGTGGCGGTTCTTGAGTTGGATGCTCTTCCTCAATTTCTGGCTCAACTTCATTAGGATTAGCATCATCCTCCACATCTCCAATAGGTGGCTGCACATCTCCCCCATTTTCATCATCAACTGAAGATGAAGGAGATGGATCCATGTCAATGAGATCACTAGTTTTTGGCTCCGGTTGATCACCTTTACCAAAGTCTTCAATTGTTTGGTCTTCAAGAAACACAACATCACGGCTTCGAATGACTTTCTTGTCGACCGGATCCCACAATCTATACCCGAATTCATCACGCCTATAGCCAAGAAAAATACATTGTCTTGACTTACTATCAAGCTTGGACCTCTCATCCTTTGGAATGTGAACAAAAGCTCGGCAACCAAACACTTTCAAGTGCTCATAAGACACATCTTTGCCAGTCCAAACTCTTTCAGGAACATCACCATTCAAAGGATAGCAAGGAGATAAATTGATCAAGTCAACCGCTGTACTCATTGCCTCACCCCAAAAGGGTCTTGGCAATTTAGCTTGTGAAAGCAAACACCTTATTCTTTCCACAATGGTGCGGTTCATCCTCTCGGCAACGCCATTTTGTTGAGGAGTCTTCTTAACTGTCTTTTGATGCCGAATACCTTGGCTGCGACAATACTCATCAAATGGCCCAATGTATTCACCACCATTGTCTGTTCGGATGCACTTCAATTTCTGCCCTGTTTCTCTTTCAACCATGGCCTGAAAATGCTTAAATACTTCTAGAACTTGATCTTTAGTTTTTAGTAGATAAGCCCAAACTTTCCTTGAATAATCATCAATGAAAGTAACAAAATAAAGTGCACCACCATGTGTTCTAACTTTTAAAGGACCACAAACATCCGAATGAATCAACTCCAAAACATTTTCTTTTCTAGAAGCAACATTTTTATGAAAAGAAACTCTATGTTGTTTACCCGCCAAACAATGAACACAAGTTTTAAGATGTGTACCTTTCAAACCGGGTAGAAGCTCTTTCTTGAACAAAACTTGCAGCCCCTTTTCACTCATGTGGCCAAGCCGCTTGTGCCACAATTCAGTAGAAGTATCATCTTCAAGTGCATTGACAACACCTTTACAAATTTTTCCTTGCATCGAATAAAGTGTATGAGTCTTCTTGCACTTAGCCACCACCAAAGAACCCTTTGTGAGCTTCCATATTCCATCACCAAATTTGTTGTTGAAGCCTTCATCATCTAGCTTCCCAGTAGAGATCAAATTGAGGCGAATGTCGGGAACATGCCTCACATCTTTAAGCAACAATTTGCAGCCCAAATTTGTTTCCAAGCAAACATCACCCATGCCGATAATCTTGGACAAACCTTCATTACCTATTCGAACAGAACCATAATCTCCTGCAGTGTAGGTAGTGAAGAAATCAACTCGAGAAGTCACATGAAAAGAAGCACCGGAATCAATCACCCAATTGCTCTCTTGGCCCACAAAATTGATACAATCATCTTCACAAACGACCATGAGATTATCGGTAGTAACTGCTGTTGTGTCTTCTTGCTTCTTATCCACACTTTTGTCACGCCTTTTCTCCTTGTTCTTGAGCTTTCGGCATTCCCGCTTCATGTGCCCTTTCTCATGGCAATAATAACACTCAACGTCTTTCTTTGAAAAAGAACCATCTTTTGATTTGTTACTATCACCCTCAATGGGTCCATACAAATCTTTACAAAATAATAGGTCATCTATTTTAGTTTTCCAAGTTACCCAATTACTTCCATTGAAGTTAGACATGCAACCCACATTCCCCTCCATTGATTTACACAAATAAATAAACCCCAATAAACCGTAAGCTCTGATACCAGTTGTTAGGGAAAATCTATAATTTCCCACAAGTAAATCAATCAATGGGAATATAAACTAATGCGGAAAAATTAAATCAAAGGCAACACAAGAATTTTTACGTGGTTCCCTCAATATGAGGTACGTCCACGGGATCGAAATCTGATTCCACTATCAACCAAATAAGTTTCAAACGATTACAAACGAGACACGAATGGTCTCACAAAACCACCCTTAGGTGAATTCCAAATAATCACAAATAAACAAGAGGAAAGACCTCACCAAATAGATGAACCAAAATCTTCAGAACCAAAGTTGAGGAAGACCCAAAATAGCGAACCAAACTATGCGCCAAACAGCAACAAACCGAATGAAATAACTCCACCAAATGCAAGCACTGTTACCGATGCAGTGTATTAGATGGCAGCCGCACACACCATCACCAATTTTAATTCCACCTAATTGGTTTTCCAATCTCTCTCACCACTTGTAGTAGCCGCACATTTTTCTTGGGGAAAAATAATACACCAAAAAAACTTATATTGTAAATCTAGGGTTTTTTAATCAAACCCTAATTGTATCCAAATTGAATTGGGCCTCCACAAATATAATATATAAAAATATATTATACTAAACTAAGCCCAATTAAAACTCTTTTTCCAAAATCAATTGGGTCCCACACTCCAATAAGGAGGTATCCCAACAAGGATTTGATGCTCGCTGTCGGGATTATATGAAGAACAAGAAGCAATGGCAAGAAAAGGGCGAAGAAGGTTGGGCAGTATCTAAACAGTTCATTGCAGCGCTTGATTATCTGCAAGGAAAAATGTCGGTTTTAGAAGAGGGTTTGAATGGGGTGGACTTTGCTGGGGTTTGGAGAAGTTTGGTAACCAGTGTGGATCGTTTGCTCTTTAATGGTATTCTTATGAGCAATGGGAGGTTTCATGATGGGGGTGTTGGGAGACTTGGTAGTGATTTGGCTGTTTTATTTCGAGTATTTGAGGCTTGGTGTTTGAGGCCTGAAGGGTTCTTCCCCAAAGTGAGTGAGGGCTTGAAGTTGTTGAAAATGAAGGAAAATCAACTAAAAGATAGTTTGGAAGGTGGGGAGAGATGGTTGAAGGAAAATGGGATACGGCATTTGACTGTCAATGAGGAAGAAAAGATTGTAAAGAATAGGGTATACATCAAGTGAGAGAAATTCAAGGATAGCACTTCATTTACAATACTCTCTGCAAAGGGAAAACAAGCTTATTAGAAATTAGTGAGTTTAGTTCAGATATGTTGCAGCTGGAGGGGTGCTGTGCATTGCTCTGGAGTCCCAAAACGACTGACCCAATTGTTTACGCTGCCTCTAGGTTTCATTTGGAAGAATTAATTGATCACTTGAACCACATTAACAAATAAATTTTGAGAATATTGACTCTGAGAACATAACAGTTTCAAGTTGGATTTTCTTCCGAGTCTATCTGGAGAGCCATGACGACACACCGCGATTGGGAACCAATTAAGCCAGTTATATCCTATCTGAGGTAAACATGGTTGGAGGAAAACTTTTTCCGTCACATTGTCTAGGCATCACTAGTGGATGTGTTTGGTTTTGCACAGCATTTAGTTCGGATTTTGCTTTTCTTGAAATTCTATCTGGTCACTGCTGCATTTAAATAAATGATCTGATCTTTACATAAATTATTTTGCTGATTTTGTTCATGATTTCATTTCAATGACCAATTTGAAAATTGTTCATCTGTTTTGGGTTTCTAGTACCTACTACCATGTCTACCACTCTCTTCCTCTAGTTTTTGTATATTTATGTGCACATAGAAATTACAGAATATAGCTGGACATTAACACTGAACAATTAGGCACTATTTGACATCTCTTACAGAAGTGTATTTTTTATTTTTTTATTTTATCTTTTTGTCTTTTTTTGGTTACACCACCTCTCTATATTTTTGCACATCTTGTAAAAAAATCAAGAAAATATATTTATTTTGATCATTCCAAACATCCTCTTAATAGTAGTGTACTTGAACAAATACAGGCAAAAACATCACCACATGGTTCTTTCTAGCATTGGATCGGGAAGGGAGGCATAAGACAGAAGATGGGACAAGGTGAGGAGTAAATGATGCTAACTTTTATTTTTTTTCCGTTCATTTTGGGTCTTCTTCGAGCAATATATGGCATATGCCGACATGCTCTTCGGTTTGGTTCATCACTTTCTTTGCATTTTGAGCTTGAAATTAATATCAGAGAACATTTGTAAAGCGATCATATTTATTTGGATATGCATGGAGATTTCCTTCTTGGCAATAATTTTATATATAAATACCTTCCAATGCAAATACAAGAAAATGCTATTTCATTAAGCATAAACAATGTCTTAATTCATATTCCCTTGTTAGAACAACATAAATACATTTGTGATAAAGAGTTTGCGCCCATGCCGCGTGGTGATTTAACTCCCATCATCAAAACCATTGATGAATCACACTGGATTTATAAAATTTTAGAAGAAAATTTTAGTGAACATCCATTAAAACTATGGCAACGTAGTCTACGTTATTGTAGTTTAAAATTGAAAGACCCTAATGCTAGATAAGTCATACCGACTTCTCTCAAGGTTTAATGAAATGAGACGGTTCAAATCATCAAATGGGGCCCGTAGCGGGTTCTATGGGCCTCTCAAGTCCTCCTATATTGAGATGTGAACATAAGAGAAACACAGCCCTAATAAAAATACACTCTACCTTACATAGGGATGTAATTGGTTTGGTACTGTCGATATTTAGGTAAAAATTTTCACCGAACAGATAATGTTAGTTTTATTATTTTGAATATCGATATAGATTGTTTTTCCTATCAAACCGCACCAAACCAAATCGATTGAAATGGTTCGGTTCGGTGCGGTTTAATTAGTCTAAGACCTTTCAAACTTGAGTAGTCACTAATCTATGTAAAAACATTGAATTAGTTATTTGTCCACCACTTCAAACATATCTAATGCATCCATTCAATAAATACTTTCAAATTTCTAGATTAATAAAAATAATAAATACCAAGACTTTAAGAATAATGAGTTAGAATTAAGTTTATTATACTTATTAATATCATTATATTATTAGATTATATATATTATAAATACGATATATGTTGAAACGGTTGATTTTAATTTAGTTTGGTGTATAAGGTGTTTTATTCAATACCAGACTGAAAATTGAAAAAAAATCAAATTGAAAAATCGCACAAATTGATTCTTGTTAAAAATACAGACCAAATATAATCGTTTTGGTCCAGTTAAATCGGTTGATCAATTTTTTTAATTTTCCTTACATCCCTACTTACAATTCTAACACAGTACACTAATCACTTTTAATGGACTACATGTGTTGACTTATCTACCCTTCAGTACTATGTAAGGCTTTACTATAATTAGGACTGCAACTCGGGCGGTCTCAACCCGAGCAACCCGTGCCCAGCCCGAGTTTTTTTAGGGCTTGGGCAACAATATCTTGTAATCTGGACGGGCCTTGGCAGATTTTTGATGCCCGAACTGTAATTCGGGCCGGGCCTGGGCAAAATCAATGGCTAACCCGAGCAACCCGAACTCGAATTGCATTTAATATATTATAGAAATTATATGATATATATAAATTAAATTAAATAGATGTCCTTAATGTTTTTTTTTTTTTGGCTGGCTTGAGTGTCCCATCCCAATGGCAATGGCTGACTTTGTTTCTTAAAAGTGTGATCTGTGTCTTCAGCTCAAACAAGCTAGTGCCACCAAACTCCATCAGCTTCTTCAAACAGAGTAGGCACTCTAGAGGGCTTGTTTGGAGAAGCACCATTGCAGAAGTTGTTTGTTGTCTAGTGCAATTCGGGCTAACCCGAGTTCAAATTATAAAGCTTGGTCCGGGTTTGGGCAGCCATGCTCGGGTTGATGGTCGGGCTTGGGCGGGCTTGGGCATTGCCAAACACAATTCGGGTTGGGCTTGGGTAAACCCCCAACCCGACCGAACCCGCCCGAGTTGCACCCCTAACTATAATTAAGCTATTCCTTGTCACATGGTAATTCTCCCCCTTCTTTATCTCATCTCTTTCAATTCGTTCGATGTAAATGCTAAGCGTGACCCACATCGACACCGACACCAACTAGCGCCATCGTATCCATACTACAATGTCACTCTTCATTTTCAGCACCACCAATGCCACCTTTTTCCCACTCTAGCGAATGTCAGTGCCACCCTCTTTTCCCTTTTCTAGTAATGCCATCGCCAAACCCTAGCCTTAATATGCTCTTAAGCCCTAGCCCCAACCCTTCAACATAGTGCCTTTACCACAATCACTTAGGCTGCTAATGTTGGTTTTGGTGGTGGCTGAGTTGTAGGAGCTGTAGGATGCTGATTTGCTTAGGGTTAGGGAATGGTTGAGTTATTGGAGTGGTAAGGTTTAAGGTTTGAGAAATGGAGAGAGAATGAAGAAATGGGTGCTTGGTAGGTGGATGAGGAGGTTAATGGCTTTGTTTGGCGAAGGTTACAATTTGGCTTTTTAGGTTAAAATTCACAAAAAGACAAAATAGGCTAAAATAGTCCATAGAACAAAATGTCACATCAAATTCATAATCATTTCATTTTTTTCTCACAAACATCATATCTAACTACAAAACAATCTAATCATCTTTTTAAACACAAAAATTTTAGCCTACTAAAATAGCCAACTTTCCAAACAAGGCAAATATAATTATGTTAAAATTGTTGGGCTAAGGCCTTGTTTGGGGAGTAACTATTTTAGTTAAAAAGTCAAAAAGTTACTATAAGTTGTCACATCACTCTCTGTACTTTTTTACACATCTTTTCGTAAAAAGCCAAAAAGTTACTAAAATAGTCTGTTCTCAAACGAGGCCTAAGTGTATTTTTATCAAATTTCAAGAGGTTAATGTAATTTGCTCTTTTTATATTGTACAAATGTTTTATTTGTTCATATAGATAAATCATCTATTTCTCTATGATGTTGTTGGCTTATTAGTCACAAAAGAGTAATGCTAAAATAACTATTTATTTTTACCATTGTATCTTATCATTCAATGTATCAATCTAGTTATCAGCACTGTATTTAATAAATATTTGAGTAGTAAGACCACTACGCCAATGTTGTGTTAACAAATAAGATAATAAGTATAATATGATATAAAAATATTGTAAGTGTAGCATTATTGATCCCAAAGTGTTGAAATAAATTTGTTTATGAAATTCACTAATTAACACGGGAACATATATGCTGCTCCAACAACATAGGAGCAAAAATTAATAAGGGGGTTAATAACACTTTTTACCTATATAGTTTGATTTAAATTTCACTTTATTTCTTATAATTTTAAATTGACAATTTGGTCATTATATTTTAAGTCTAGTTTCAATTTAGTTCTTTTGTCTAAATTTGAGATTAAAACTAATAATTTTGAGACACTTATCAATTTGTTAAGGTGACACGTATAAAAGATTAACGAAATTTAGATAGAAGGAATAAATTGAAATTAGACTTAAAAGTATAAGGGTTAAATTATTCAATTTGAAATTATAAGAATTAAAGTAATATATAGATCACACTATAAGAATGAAAAATGTAATTAGCCTTTACTATGGTGAAAAAAAACTTATGTCAACTTATGACATTATGACATGGTGCATACACATCAAGGGAGGTTCTAAATGCTCCCATATAATATCTTAAGAAAATTATTCTCATTCCTAATATTTCAAACTCTAATCCCATACCCAATCCACATATCACCTCTTCTACTTTCTTCACTCCCCACTCGTTGCTTATTGCCACCATCACACCATCACTTGTCGCACTTTCTTCTCTATCCTCTACTTCCTTCCAGTGGCGGAGAGAAAGAAGGCCTAGAGGGGTCACGTGCCCCCCTTAGTTTTGATTTTATTTATTTATTTATTTATTGTGTTGTTTTCATATATAAAATGTATATTCTTTTTCTTAACATGTTTTTTGGTTAAAGGGTTTATTGTATTTTTCACAATAAGTAGTTATTTGATACTTTGAGAGCATTATGTGATATTATTTATGTAGTAGTTTAAACCAATAGTATAGCGAAAAATCTTATAGATTGGATATAATGAACTCATTATTTTTAGACAATTGAGAGACTACTTAGTGTGATTTGTGATTTCCTATGTTTTGAGCATCACGTAGGCAATACTATATGGTATTCTATACTATTTAATAATTTTCATTCAAAACACATCATTTATAAGCAAGGTCATCTTTTTAATATTTTTCTGTCAAATAAAAATTAAATAGATTTTATAATAATTTGTACTATAAAGGATGTGTTTTTATTTTCTAAAATTAGGAATTTTGATCCTTAATTTTTTGTGCTCAAATTGCAAAGTTACATCACCATTCTATACCGAACTATTCTACGCTATTATAGAATTTTAATTTGTTCCTATTAATAATGAATATATAATTTTTTATGCTTAAATGTAGCTTATAAAATTATTATTATCTTAATGTTGATCATAATTTTTTTTTTAAAAATAAAAACTTATAATTAATAATGTCCCTTCTAACTTAATTTCCTAACTCCGCCACTGCTCCCTTCTCTCGAATCCCCTATCCCTTTTCAAGTTCCCTACCTCCCGCCTTCTCTCCTCTCTTTTCTTGGTACCCTTCCCTTTCCCACAACCCTCGTCCGTTACCAACCACCCTAAATACATCTATCATAGCCACCAACTTCTGTATTTCTGACTACTACCACCACTACCCTTTTTCCCATTCTTATCGTTTAGACAATCAATGTGGAACTACTGACCTGTGTTTGGTTCTTTTTCGTTGAACCAATGGCAGATATCTTACTCATTTTTGCCAAACAGAACTCTAACCATTCTCTTTTTATTCACAACCAAAACGGAGGGGGTTTAGGTAGGGGTGTAATTTTGGCTCGGGCCGGGCCGGCCCACAGGCCAGAAAACTAGGCCCAGGCCCTTGCCCCGACCCAGGGGTATTCGGGCTTTGGGCGGGCCAGTGGGCCAGGCCTCGGGCTGGGCCCATAGGCTCGAGCCTAGGCTCAGGCTTTGGGCGGGCTTGGGTGGGTCTAAACAAATTTATTTTTTTATTTTTTTATTTTTTTCACCAAAATTTTATTATTTTCCATTAAAAATAACACTGGGCATCGGGTGGGCCGGGTCTCGGGCCAGGTTTTTGAGCGGGCCTTGAGCGGGCCAATGGGCCAAGCCGGCCTTCAAAACGATGGCCCAAGCCCAAGGCCTTGGGCTGGGCTTAGGCTTGGGCTCAGGCCTAAACGGGCCTTAATGGGTTGGGCCCATCTTGGACCACAAGCGGGCTTCGGGCCGCCCGCGGGTCACAGGCCAAAATTACACCCCTAGGGTTAGGGTGATCACGGCAGTGTGTGGGATGGTGACAGACAAGGACAGATCCAAGATTCAAACTTTGGGAGGGCAAAAACACATTTAACTTCATAGAAATTTTTTTTTGTGAAAAATTTCAAAATTTAATTTATATTAGCACAAAAAAAGTGAATATTGTTACTACTATTATTATTATACATTCTTTGTCAATATAATTGGTCATATTATTTTTTTTTTCTACATTAACTTAACAAAAATAGTAACTATTATTATGTCTCCTCTCTATTTATTAAAGTTAATTGTTTGTGTTAAAATCGCCAACCTTTTTATATTATATATAAAAATATCCATGTAAAATAACAATCTGAAAATGATAAAATCGTCACTTTTTGTATTATATATAAAACATTTATGATAAACTTGACATAAAAAATCTTAGGTAATATATCTCTCAACAATGTGGTCAAGTAATTTGTTATAAAATTATATTTCATCCTATTACACAGTTGAATTTTTAAAAATTCAAAATTGAAAATGTATGTTTTTATGAATAAAATGATAATTCGTTTCAATAAGCGATATTAAATTTTATAATGTCATTTTTAAGTATCATGTTGAACGTAGATAATATTTTTATTTTCAGACAATATTTTTATTTCTAGAGAATAAACAAATAAGAATGAATGCAAAATAAAATGTTTAAGCACATTAAAGTGTGGATTTATAGAAAGAACACAAAATAAACATAAATGACATGAATAGAAATAAGAATAATAACAAATAAGAACAAATATAATTAAGGGAAAACTACCAATAAATCCCATAAGTTGATCTTATGATCCATTTGGTCCCAAGTTTTATTCTAATGTTCCGTTTGGTCCTGTCTTGCGTGAAAGGACATATTTGCCACAGTGTTTAATGTTTCCGTTGTTGGTGGATGCAAATGGTTGTGTTGTTGGCGCGTGGGGCAATGCGGGGTGTAAAGTGTGGGAAGTTGATTGAGTTGTGCCACGTGACACATAATAGTGTGTCACAAAATAGCAAAGCGTACTAAGGGGTTTTATAATGGTAGTAGAGATTTTGGTAGTGCCACATGTCACACATTCGGGTTGCCCACAGAACCGAAATACAACCCATTTTACAACCCGTTTTATACATCCACATGCCCACATGTATAAAATGCTAACCCGATTCGTATTTCCCACAATCATGAAACCCTAATATAGCGATTTCGTGTATTTGTAGATTTCGATTGATAGTATATTCCGTTGCGTGATTCGGGCGAGGGAGGAGCGATATTGAAGATTGATTGCAGCGTTACGTTGATTTAAGAATTGTGTGACATTGTAGGGCGTTCAATGTTTCGAAACCCTATTCTCAGTCTTCTGTGTTCGTTGGTTTGTCAGACGTCTGCAATGGCCGAAAAAGGTATGTCACCTAACATTGTTTTTGAAATCCTTGTGTGGTAATGTCTTACTTTGGTATTTGTTGTTTTCGTTCTGATTACCGGTGTGGTTGGTCGTTTTTATGTTCAATCGTGCAGTTTTTGGGGTGTGTGTTTTGTTTTAGGGGTATTTGCGATGTGGATGTCGTGTTGGGATGTATGGGTGTTGGGCGTGTGGTATTGGGTGTGTGGTTGGATAGTGTGGTTGTGGGTTTTATTTTTATGCGTAGTGTGTTTGCTTTGGGATAGTGTGTGGTGTACGTTGGCTTTGAAGGGGGTCGGTTTGTGAGTTGTTTTTGTGATGATGTGTGTTTTTGGATGGTTGTGTGGCTGACAGTTGTGGTCAATGTAATAGGATATATTGTAGAACAATCGTTAGGACCACAAGAAAAGGTATACTTTTTTAATGATTTGTCCTGCATATGTAGGGGTGGGGTCTCCAATTTTTTTGGGTGCTGCAGAGAGTAAATGGGATATGTTGTGGTTCTGGTACGCAGGTGTGGATTGTGTGACTTTGTGCATTTTATTTGTGGTTTTGGAATTAGGTTTGGGTAGTTGGTTGGTTTTGTGTTGTTGTTACTGTGTGTCTGGGTTGTTGTGTGGATGTGGGTTTGTGTGTTGGGTTAACTGGACAGTGTTTGAATGTGGTACATGGGGTGTGGTAAGTTGTGATGAGTTTGCGTTTTTGTTGGTATTGTTGTTAGGTGTTGGATTTGGTTGTGTGAGTTGGTATGTTGTTGAGTCTGAATGGTTCGTGTTTCGCAGGTCACATAAAATAGAGGGTGTTATGTGTTTTGTGTGTGTTTATTTTTTGTTATGACTTTTGTGTGTGGTTGTGTGGCATGTATGTGATATGAGTGAAACACTAAATGTGTCTGTTGTTTTGTATTGCAGATGGTGATAGGGTAAGGAGTCCGTGGACACGTTCATGTGAACGTAAACATGTTGAGGGGCCAATTGGTTCAAATGCAAACAACTTTGGAGTGAAAATGCAGGGGCGAATTCTATTCAAGCAAGCTAAAATAAGAAAGGGTGAAGATGCGCGGTCTGTGGGTAAGATTGTAACGGGGGGCCAGCCTAAACACCACACGAGGGTGAACTTCCGTTCAAACATTGCAGGGATAGTGAAGCTTGTTGTCACGACCCAAACCCGCCCTTATGGGTTTAGCACCGTAACCGGCCAGTAATCCGAGATTACCGAAGGCCTGCTTAACAGTAAGACAGTAAAACAAAGTACAGGGGCTGACGGAAGCCAATACAGTAAGTAAACAATGTCCAATGAACGGTGACAGTCTGTATGCAAAAAAACTTCTCATACATATATATATAAACAGTGCAAACCAGTATGTACAATACTTACAGTCAGTTAGATCAGGGACCTAATCCCTATTAAACAGTACAGTACCAAACATTCAGTCTATACAATTATACAAAACAGATACGGAGACAGACGGGGGAACTTAAAACAGCCCTAAGCCAAAGCTTGACAGGCTCAGAACCTCACAGTGAGGCACGGTGGTTGGCTTGACAAAAAGGGAAATCTACCCCACGCTCCTAGCTCCGGTCTAGTGCCTGTACACCTACATATATATATGAGCAGTGAGCTAAAACCCAGTGAATAACATAATGCGTAAAGGGGTTAAGAATGAATGTCCTTACAATAATGAAAACAGGTCATTGATTCAGTATATCAGTCATTCAATCATATGTGGTACATCCATTAGCATAGCAGTACAGTGAACAGTAGGTCTTAAAAGACCGGACAGTAAATGATGGCCATCAATCAGTAAACAGTAGTGGTTCCAACAAGGGAACCGACAGAGATCTCTGTAACAGTAACAGTCAGTAACAGTAGTTGCTAAGGATGCCACAATATAGTTCAGAATATAGGACATACATTCATTCAATTAACAGTTTCAGTTCAGAAAGCAGTTCAGTTAAACAGTCAGAAATATTTACAGTTGAACATATCTTTACACAATTGTTACTCACAGAGTTCTAGGCTATAGTAAGCTAGAGCGCGTCTCCGGAAGCCAACCCTACACAGTTACAGATTGAACACACACTAAGCTATACAGTTGGGAAAGATAATAACTTAATCCCTAATTTGCCTCGGTGTGTTCTACATCTATATCCTCATTAAGATGTCTTAAACTAGGCCTAAGAATGCCTAGGATGGGATGAGGATGCAAAGATGCACTTAGAAAACATTTTCAGAATTTTCAAAAAACAGGGGTCCCGCTCGAGCATAAATTACTCCGCTCGAGCGAACATGCAGACAAAGGTTCCCGCTCGAGCGTCACTTACCACGCTCGAGCGGTTTGCAAAACAGTCAAAAGTACTGGATGGATGAAAATCACGCCCGATAGGGCGCTCGATAGCCGCTCAAGTGTAAGACACAAGGTCCCGCTCGAGCTTTCAATACCCTGCTCGAGCGGACTGCAAAACAGTGCAAAGTACTGGATGCTCGAATTCCCCGCTTGAGCGCCACTTTCCCCGCTCGAGCGGGAGTGCAAAATCTGGAAAACCCAGATTGCACCTCCAAGCTCAAATTCAAACACAAATGCATCAAAATCAATTCCTTTAGGCCCATTTCTTGGAAAACACTTGTAGATACATAGAATAACATGATTCAAAGCTCAATTTGTAAAATCAAGGCCCAAGGGAAGATCAATTTAACATGATTTCAAACAATATTTCAAGGACATGGTAAATGTGTAACATGTAAGAGTTTGAACCAATTCAAAGCTCCAACTTCATGCTCTAATGAGCTAAACCTTACAAAATCAAGATGAAGTCATGGTCCATTGTAAAGATATGAACATGCATGCACACTTTCATGAAGAACAACATCAAAACTCAAGGATGTAAACATGCATGCATGAATTAAGCTCCAATTCAACATGATTGAACCAAAACATGACTTAGCTCTTCAATTTGACATGAATCATGCAAGAATCAACTTAAAGACAACAATGAGAGGCTGAATTCCTTACCTAGGTCCTCAAATACAAGTCTAGAGGCTCAAGAAAGCAAATCTCCTACAATTTCTTCAAGTCTTTCAAGCCCATTCAAGATGAAGCAAGATGAACTCACTCTCTCACTTCCTCTCTCCCTATGGTCGGCTATGCTTTCAAAATGAGCTGAGGAAATGTTGTATCTAGGTGTAATAAGGCTTCAACATGTCTTAGATAGTGGCCCACTCCAATGGCAATTTGGTAATTAAAGCCAACTCTTGTAATTTAGCACTATTTAATCTAATTTAATCATACCAAATCAATTTTTAATTAAATACACCATAAAATCATATAAATCCTAATGAACACAGAACATCAATCAATTTCAGATTCGGCCGCCGATAAGGCCTTCAATTTGCTGTTTAAACACAAAGACATGAACAGATAATCAAACAGTCAAACAGATAAACATGCAATTAAACAGATACAGTCAATCGATTTAGTTTCAGATTTCAGTCAGTCAGTTCAGTATTTCGATTACTTCAGTTATCATTCATAATCAGTCTCGGTTCAACAGTAATCAGTAATTAATCGGTAAGCAGTTATGAGGGTTGTTACACTTGCGAGTTTGGCAAACCCGCAGGAGGGACACTTGAATCAGTTGAAAAGAACACCATTCTGGGTTATGATAGAGGCGATACACATCAACAAGTTGAACCAAAACGAATTCAGAAAGTGTGATGAGTTAATATGTAAAATTATAAGGGCATACAATGAACTGGATAATGCATTCAGCATTGGAGGTTCCATGGTGAAACTTGGTAGCAGTGACATTAGGTTAATATTCGGATTACAATGTGGGAAGAGGTGCATGGACTTGTCACCTGGACAAAGACCAGCATCGGACTTCATTCAACGTAGGTGTTCTGAAACTTCACGCATAACATCGAAACTAGTGAAGACGTTATTTTTAGAGGCTATTAGTGGTCATACCAAACAAGATGAGGAAGATGTTGCGAAGCTATTAGCGCTGTACATTTGTGGGAAGCTTTTTTCGCCAACTCTGGGGAGACAATAAGTTGGACATTTGTTCGGTACTTGAACAATCTGAATACCGTACGGATGTATGACTGGACAGGCGCAATCTTGGCAACGTTGATGGGGTCAGTCAAGGATTTTCACAAAACGCCGGGGAAGGTGACTGGCTGCGTGGTTGCGTTGCTGGTAAGTGTGTGACCGAATTCATTGTTGTTATTGTCTTGTATGCGTGGTTGGGTTTATTTGCACATTTAATTGGATTATTGCATTTTGTGATGTGTGTGTCGCAATATTGGTTGTGTGAACATTCTACAATAGTGGAGCCTGAAACTGAAAACATGTTTCCAAGGTTCCTTAAGTGGGGCATTGGAACACTGCTAACTAAAATGCAAGGGGTAGAATTTGCTGGTTCTGTCACATTTCAGGTATGCACGACGTTGGTTCCCAATCTGGTTGTTGTGGAAGTTTGTCAGTTGTAGTCTGATAATGACCTTTGTAATTTGAAAATGTCATTGTGTTTGTGATGTGAACAGGTGAAGACTGATCGTCTGAGATCTCTTGAGCATGAACGGGAAATAATGGGATTAGATGTCGAAGCGATTGATAGAGATGTGGCCGACATTGTTGACATTGGCGTAAACAATGTTGGCGGTGATGATGATTTTGTTGACGGAGTTAATGTAATGAAAAAGACAATTGATGTTGGAATGCGGAGTGGGAGTGTTGAGGTACGTAGGAACAACAAAATTGGCAAAAGTCATATGGGTAATGTGCGTGATCATTCAGTGGGTGTGTTCGGCGTTGGGATGGATGTACAGTGTGAATCGATTAGTGCATTTGAAAATTACAAGTAGGTAGATCCTAAACTAGAAGAAGCGTTAACTGCAATCACAACACTTCAGCTGCAGAACAAAAACAAGGACATATGATATCACTCCTTGAAGAAGAGATTACTAAGTTGAAGAGTATGAGCGACTTGCAGGCTGTGAACATAGTTGGTGGTTTTTGGTGTGTTTTGAAGATGAAAGATGAGGAGCTTAAAAAGTTGAAGAAGGAGAATGGGGAAATGCAGAAAAAAATTTCATTATTGGAAGACCAACTAGAGGACCGTGACGTGCATGTTGTCACGCAAGCATTCCATGATACTGGAAATAAGCAAGTTACTGGTGGAAGTGGCACGGGGTGTAGTGGGTATGGTGGGTCTTTTTTGTGCGATGTGTCACCGTTACGTGCAGTCAATGATTGTGCATGGCATGCAGGCAATGAATCGAATGAGGTGGAGGTGCATGATCCAATGGATGTCCAGCAGTGTGATGCGGAAGTAGGAGTGTTGCCATATGTGGGTGAAGGAGTACCGCGGTTGGGCGTGCAAAATTCGTTGGTACGTAACATTAAAGGCAAAGTGAGGAAGGAGCAGAAGTTGGCAGACTATGAGTACCCGTTGTTGGGGGTGCGTGATAGAAGGATGGGATCAGAAAGTGATAATGTTGGAGGAGAGAAGGACTGTGTGAGTGGTAATGCCGTTATAGATGTGGATGCAGTTGAGGTAGCAGGGAAAAAATGGTCAGGATTTGATATCAACAACAGGTTAGGGGTGTGGAAGATGATGACATTTGAAGAGAAGACGAAGATCAAACAAGCGTATGATCGTAATGGCGACGGGTAAGGTTTTTTTTATTGTTTCCCTTTATTATGTTGCTGTGTGTACATCACCGTTTTGTATGGATTTTAAACAATTTGTTTGTAGGGCTATTGTGTGGGCAGACGATTCGACCGGCGTGACAGTGAACTTTACAGATTTGAAAGGACTGGTTAGACAAAGCAGTGTACGGGACAATGTACGTTTAAATTTCTCTTAAATGAGTTATACTTAGCGTTTGTTAGTTGTAGAGTATGAATGTAGCAAATGGTGGCAGCATGCGAAGTGGTGGTTTTTTTGTTTTTTTTCTTTTTTTGAAGCGCAGTTGTTTTGTGCAACGTAGGTGATTGATGCATATACGGAGCTGTTGAAAACTGATCAGTTGAAGCTGTTTGGAAATGATGATCAGGCAGACAAATCATATTTTTTCAGTAGTGTTTGCCTGGTGAGTTGGTGTGGGTGAGTGGTAAGTGATTATGTTGTGGTTATTTATAACGTGGTGTGGTTGTTATATGTGTGCAGGATATGGTGAAAAGTGCAGATATGGGAGGCTTTGATAAGTTTGTGCGGAAGAATATTTCTGCCGGTACCATGTGTCGGTTCATTCATTTCCCGATGTGCCATAATGGACATTGGACACTTGTCGTATACGATACTGAGAGCGGTGTGTGGAAGCATTACAATCCGATGCGGCAGCGTGTGGAGAGGGTAGACGTGCATTACATGGAAGCGCTTTTGTTGGTAAGTTGTTAAGTAATGTTTGTTGATGTGTGGCTGGGACTTATGTGTTCATACTTGTATGTGTTTTGTATGTGTGGCAGAAGGAACAGGTGACGAACGTCATGAAACAGTTGCTGATTGAGTTGGGAATGGATGCTTTTAGCATCGAGGCTAATTTCGACCATGCACTGGAGGCTGTGAGTAGGTGCCCACAGCAAAAAGCAGAATCGTAAGTGTGGTAGTTATGAATGTGGTGACCTATTGTGTGGGTGAGTAGTTTTGTGTACTTCGCATAGTTTTAGTGATTTAACGTAAATGTTGTTCAATGCAAGCTTGACTGTGGGATAATTGTGTGTGCTATAATGCGACAGTACGTGCACCATTGCGATGTGGAACAGACATTGCAAGGTTCCAACTGCAGCGTGTTGCGTGCAAATATGGTGAAGTCTTTCGTCAATGATCCGGTGCGGGGGTTGATATAGTATATATGTCTGCTGGTGCTTTATTAGGCTGATGGCATTATCATTAAATTAAAAAAAAATTGCGAAATGTTCATATGACAATTTTTTGTTAGAAAGGTTGTTATTCCCGTGTAGTTATTTAGTTTTGAAACATACATTTAGTAGTTTTGGTTGTTGGTTTTTGTAGTTGTTGCATGTCTGTTTTTTGGTGTTGACATATAGTCATTGTCCAGTACTTATCACGGGTTTTGAATGAAAAAAGTTTTTGGTTGGACAAATAATTTTGTGTGTTTTTTGCTGTGTATGTATGTTGACGGTCATTGTTATGTGCATGATACTTGGGAAAAAATGTCGACGAATGTAGCCAAGTTTCTTTGGAAACGTAGCGAAATTAGTACGTGAAGTTTGATTGTGTTGAGTGGTGCGTTACTGTGTGACTGCTTTTAGGTGGCGTAAGTCATGTATATGGTGATCTTGTTTCTATGATGGTATAATATGAAAATGACAGGGTATTATTGGGCGGGTTGGCATGTCGGTTTTGTTGGGTGTGCGTTTATTTGTCGACGTTAGGTGGGGTGATTGTGTTAATGCATGATGGGCAGTCTGTGGGAGACCGTGGGTTCGGACAGTGTTTGTGTGGATTTTTATGTGCATGTCTGTAATGTTTGATGGGTTGTTTGTTTGTACATGGTACATGTGAGACGGACTTGTAGGGAACAAATGTTGTATATCGGAGTGGGGTAAGGCATGTTTTGAAAAAAGATGTTGGAAGTGTTATGGTTAGGTAATGTGGTTTTGAAATGTGAATGTGCCATAATGTTGCGAATCAATTAGACGTCAACTTGTAAAACGAAATAACAGGATAATAATAAGGTTTATGCGTTGCATGTTACGTATTTTAAAAAAACAACAGAAAATGTTGTCGAAGCTGAAAACATCAAAAGTGTTACGGGTCCTAGTGTGTGGCAAACCCGATTATTCTGATTAAAACAGAATGACTATAAAAATGTTGTATTTCAAAATATATGTGGCTGCATATAATGCTAAATTGGTTCTTTGCACGTCTTCCTGTTGTGGTTCCCCAAACATTGGCAACGGCTGCATCTAATTTGTTGAACTTCTTCCCCCCTTGAAAGCATTCGTTTTTTTTTGGGCCTTCCCGGTGGTCGTTTGACAACTAGTGGTTGTATGATGAAATCTTCAATGCTAAATGGTGGTTTCTCAACAGTGGGTATGGAGTGCATGTTGCAAGCGTAAGAATTCCGGTACTCCGACACATGGTAATACGGATCAACTAAATCATAAAGGTCGAGTCCGCTGTTGCGAATAGCAACAACAGCGTGAGCACAAGGGAACCCTTTGATTTGCCACTGAAAACATGAGCATATACACCTTCCCACATCAACCATTACTGATGGGAAAGAGTGGACCTCGAAAATCTCATTGTTGGACTGACTTAGAAGCCATGATCTGCCTTTGTTGTATGCTTTAACTAACCGATCTTCTATCTTCGGGCTAACAACACCAGGCCACGATTGTGCCTTGAGTCGGCGTTTGGACGTCTGTCGCATAATCTTGGTTCGAATACTGTCAACCAATTGAGTAATTGGGAGGTGGCGTGCTTCCCGTATCCATGAGTTGAATGACTCAACGGCATTGGAACTTATTTCGCCATAACGCGCACCACTGGTGGGATAGATACAGTGACTTTGTTAGACAGAAATATACATAGTGACATTGTGAGCATGACACAGTATAAATTTGGTAAAATTAAAAGTGGTGATTGTGTACCGGAAATACGCATTTGCCCAGTACTGTGGTGGTAAATCTTTTAAGAAAGTTGGAGCCACCTTGGGACCAGCCTTCATGAACTCCTCCAATTTCTAGTTGAATGCAGCAACTGTTGGTGCATACGCACAAGATCGGAATTTCGACAACAAACACGTGCGGTATGAACTGTTGACGTAGCGTAATTTGTCTTGCAAGTTACGTTGCAAATGTTCTAAGCAAAATGCGTGATGTGCTGTGGGAAATATGACTGGGATTGATTCTAGCAGGCCTGCGTGTCGGTCGGATAAAAATGTTAGTGCTCTTTGGCCATTTACAACGTTTGTGAGGTGTCCCAAAAACCAAGCCCAATTTGTTGTGTTTTCGGAATCAACGATGGCTATGGCTAAAGGGAATAGACCTGCATGCAATTAATTTGTCAAAAGGTCAGTCGAGTATTTTCTTGTAGAATACTATGTACATTAATATAAACAAACATGATCGAATGTGGCGAAACATGTTGCGCATGGTAACAAAAAAACGTCATACCTTGGTTGCCATCTTTCGCTGTGGCGGCTAGCAAGTTCCCCTTAAATTTCCCCTTCAGAAACGTCCCATCCAAAAAAAGCATCGGTCGGCAATGGGCGAAACCATCAATACATGTTTTGAATGATATGAAATACCTTGAGAAACGGTTGTGTTGTTCGTCGTATTCAATGTTGATATAACTACCTGGGTTGTTAGTCATAACTGCATTGCTGTACCAACGTAATTGGTCAAACGAGATTGAGTGTGCACCGAACATTTCACCACGGGCTTTTTCGACACCTAACTAGGCAACCCGATAGCTAACCTCCAAACCGTAATCTTTTTTCAAGTCGTACACAACATCAGTGGGGCGTGTGAGAGGTTTGTCACGCACCCGTTCAGAAATGACATCAGACACTAAGTCAGAACTAGCCCTTGGGTTTTTGGGTGTTCGAACGGAAACACCACAGGTGTGCAAGCCATTCCACTTACGTATATAAAAAAATCCATTGGCATGTAACACACGTGCGTGTACGGACCACATACATCCTTTTGATTCGCGCATCATGCATATTGTTGTAATCCGAATAGAATCATTCTTAATATATTTGAACCGAAATCCGCACTCCACCGCATACTTGCGAAGAACGGTTCGAAATTCAGCAGCTCCCCCTTCAAAACTTTGGCCAACATTTCGAATTCCGTCCGCCCATGGACCAGACAAAAAAACCTTCTCGACGTGGGGACAATATTTGTCCAAACAATCTTGTTCGTCATCCATATCTGACTCGTCAGACAACATATCCGACATACATGGACCAATCTGTACATTGTTGTGTGGATAGTGAACATTTTCTAAATATCCCGCACGTGGTACCTCAATGATAACATCAATGCATTGCAACCGGAAAGATCGAGCAAGAGAGATCATGTTCTGCATATCGACATCATTCTGTAATGTGAAGTTATTGTAACCTGGCATTTTGAAAAAAAAAAACACAGATTGACAAGTGTGAGTCCGAGGAATTTTTCGTACACATGATTCACCAAGTCCTGAAATCGGAATGGGGCTTCCAAATTGACAGCGGCATTTGTATTACCGTAACAACAGATCAACATTACATGTGTATCCATCGGCTGTAACAGAAAATAAGCCGACACATTCAGAAGATGAAATTCAATAAGAAGACAAAGTCACACAACCTCACCCACAAATTAATAATAGTGACAATACAAAAACACAGAGTCAGATACACATACACAAAACACCCATACGAAATCACCACCATCCCAGTCCCCACAGCCCACATCCCAGTGAATATACAAACATTGTAAACACATCCACACAAAGACAAACCACCCCCCAAACGAAACCCACTATCCTATCTCCTTCCCGGCTAATGCACCACCACAGACACTCGCATTGACCATACCCCACAAACACCAATTCATACACATGCCCAACACGTTCTGTCATGACGTCAATGTATTGGTGAAATCTAGTCCACAAAACAAATCAACAAAACGCATAAATCAACATCGCAAAAAAAGCATGACATACCTGCAAACCAACGGACATTGTCGAGGTTTGAACTGCTGCATATGCCACCGAAACACACAGGCGTCACAGCACAAACACTACGACAGCACACCACAAACCCTAACAAAGAAATGGCTGACCCATCCTTTAAAGCAACATTCAACTTACCAAATTTGGTGTAACATTCCCAAAAGAAAACGTCTGCCCATGAAACACATCCCGCTGAACAAACTGAGGGCACAATCGTCCACAAATCAATACCAAAAATGGAAAAAAGGATCAAATGGAACAAATTTGTCTAGTAATAGGACTTATTGGTTCAACAGTTTAAATTGGGGATTGATTGGTATAATTGTTTATGAGGTAGGATTTATTGGTAAATAATCCTATAATTAATTGTAAATAATATAAAAATATAACAAATAATACAGATAATAAATAGAATAGATCAATATTAATAAAACTCGATTTAAAAATTATTTTCAAAATTTTGTAATGTAAATAAATTGGGAGTGCGAAAATTTATAATTATGAAGGTTCAAACTATTGAAATTTTAGAGGTGTGAAGTACTTTAATTTGAAATTATCTTACTAATTAATAGTATAATATACTTAATTTTTAAAATTTTTGGAGGTGCGAACCCCTATATCCATCCATGTTGATGGAGTGGCTGTCTAGAGGGTTGGTGGGGTGGGGGGAAGAGGGGCGACGGTGCAAGGAAGATTGTTGTCGGTGGAATGGATTTAGATTTATTTTTTTGTGGGTAATTTTAGTTTGGGGTATAAAGAGTCCGGATCCTCTGCCATACTTTCCTGCCATGCCCCAAAACGACGTCGTTTTGGGGCAAAATTTCAAAAAATAAAATAAAATAAAAATAAAACAAAACAGAACCAGAGAAGGGGAAGAAGAAAGAAGACAAGAACGACGAAGAGGCGTCTGCTGGGTTCTGCTGGGTTCAACAAACATCAAAATTTTGTAGATCCAAATGACGATGATGAACAAAATTTTGCACTTTTTTTTTTTCTTTTCTTCGTTCTTTCTTTCTCTCTCTGCTCGTATTGGAGAAGCTCACTCTCCTTCTCTGATTTTGATGCACATAATAGGAGAGAGAGAGAGAGAGAGAGAGAGAGAGAGAGAGAGAGAGAGATTGGGACTTGGGAAGAGTAGTGTACAAGTTTTACACACAGCATTCATTCATTCAAACCCCCAAAAAGAAACACAAGGGACTTGGGATCTTTTCTGCATTTGGGTATTTTTCTCTCTAAAATTGACCAAAGGAGAGAAAAACCAGGTGGGCATTCCTTTCAATCCTTGTTCCACTGAACCCTATGATGTATATGCATTTCTCAAAATTTTCTTGGGTTTCTTGTAATTTATGAGTAGGATTTAGCATCAAAGCTTGGTTTTCTTTTTACTTTTCATCTTCATTTGCAAAAACTCTCATTTCTCAGAACTTTAATATGTGTATCATCCATGGAGTTTCCCCATCTGGATTATGATGCATCTGTGTAAATTTTTGTTTATGTGTTAATACATATTTAGATAAAGATGATCAAGGGGTTTTCCCATTTGGGATTTTGGGTATTACAGAGGATCTTCACATTTTTTATTATATTTTTTAGCCTATGATTTGTAATATATATATATATGTATTGTAGATTTGTATAGATATAAAGATATATATACATATATATATAGGGATGGTTTCATATATATAGTATAATTTTTTATTTTTAACAGTTGAACAGCTTCAACAATGGCGGATCTGGTTCTGTTGATTTGTAATATATAGATTTGTATGGATATAAAGATATATATACATATATATATAGGGATGGTTTCATATATATAGTATAATTTTTGATTTTTAACAGTTGAACAGCTTCAACAATGGCGGATCAACAATGGCGGATCTGGTTCTGTTTTGTTTTATTTCATTTTTTTTTTTTGAAATTTTGGCAGGAAAGTATGGCAGAGGATCCGGACTCGGGGTATAAATGCTGGAGGTCGAAAGAACTTTTGGAGGTGCATTTAGAAGCTCCCGTACATCAAAATATATTTGTTGTTTTGGAGGACGATGAAAAGTCATAATAACTTTGATACTCTTGGCACAAGCTCACAAGTTTTCTTTTTTTTAAACTTAGCTTCACCCCTCTCTCTCCCTCCCTAATTTACAATTTCACATACAATTTCATGCATGCAACTCCATAAAATGTTGTGTACATGTTTATAAATAATTCAAAATAATATTAAGTTATGCATCCACTATGCAATTTGTAAATCAAACGACATTATTATATATTAATCATATCTAAAGAAATATATGTATTTATATGTTTTGTTTACTTAAACCAAGCTGCAAG
Organism: Camellia granthamiana; assembly: GCA_036172215.1. Taxonomy (NCBI): domain Eukaryota; kingdom Viridiplantae; phylum Streptophyta; class Magnoliopsida; order Ericales; family Theaceae; genus Camellia; species Camellia granthamiana. The sequence goes on from CM069917.1 coordinate 73,359,532, forward strand.
TTTAATTTGCACCTCCTCCTAACATCAATATGGCATTTTTTTATGGGAAAATTATAATTCAGTGGTATCTTTCTAAAATAATTACAAAATCATGAAAAAGTTTATCACTGATCTAATTTTTTTTATAATTATTTTATGTCAAACTTATAAAAAATTGTTATTTCCCTTTTTTTATTGCTCTCTGAAGAGTAGCAGAGGAGGAAAGCGTCCTCAAATGTTTAAAATCCATGATTTTCATTTGCAGATGGTGGACCTCCTTGGAGGCCAAAGACACAGACCGTCCCTTTAGATTTTTGTAGGGCTGTCCACATCGCAAGACAGTACCATGACGTGTCGATGCTCATGTACCAATCCTAGCTTACCGCATGGCATATACGTACTGCGTTATATATACTATGGACACCGAAAATTTAGGTACCAAACTTTAGAGGTTGGTAAATAATGCCAAAGACTCAATAAATTAGCAGTGCTTGGAGCATCCCAACCGCAAGTGGCCCATTCATAACCATCTCTGTCTAGTTAGTCGTTCATCATCTAGTGTACGCCTCGTCCTATCATACAAACAGATAAATTTTCTTCAGAAAAGTATACAGAATGCAATATTGACATGACTGAATACTTTTTCCAACACTTTATATGCGGCGTGCTAGTAGAATAAGATTAGCCTATCACATATGAGAGACGAAAGCTCAATAAGATTGAGAGGCCCAGTCCAAGAAAAGGAGATGAAAACAATAATGTACTACTTGAGAACGTGAAGGCAGGTCATGATTTGTGATACGGACTATAAATTTTTTTTTTTTGTTGTGAAAATTTTATGTGTTTGTAGCGTTAATGCTAATGTGCGTGTAAGTTCAAGAACTATCTAGAAGGACTAAAGTTTATGAAGTAGTTCTTAATTACAATTTCAATTTGTTTTTTGTGGTTTCATAACTAACCCATTCTACAAGTTTGTATGTTATTCTAATAATTTGTTTTAAGAGCCAAAACCTCCTTAATTTTTTGGTGTGATAATAATACCCAAGAACTCCATCACTAGTCATTTTAGCAATGATATGGTTTTTCATTTTTTAGTACTCAGTATTATCCAAGGCTTTAAAAGGGTAGGCATTATCTCTACTCTGTAATTATTGCATTTTTTTGCACAATCTTTGATCCATTATAAGTTCAACTGTCACTTCAACTGTGTTTGCAAGCCAAAAATGGAATACGACCAAAATTGAATGTTTTCTAAATGCACCTCCACTAACCCCTCTCCGCTATGTGCGACCCATCCCCTTTCTCAAATCTAGGGTTTCATGGAAAGGGAGGCAAGGTTTGCAAGAGAAGAAGAAGAAAGAAGGAGAGGAGATGGGGGTGCCAAGGAAGGGAGGGCCTGTGACCACCATGACCCTTCTAAGAGTTTAGTCTGAGTGAATAGGTTATGTGTTCAACTCTCTCTAAGGGAGTTGAATTAGGAGGCAAGTAGTTGGTGCTTTGCAATGTTAGGGAGGCTAGCTTTCATAGGTGTTAATTTAACAACTAATAACTGACTTTCGTCAAAAAAAAAAAAATAATAAAGGACAAAAAAGAAGGGGTGGAGAAATGATGTGTTTTTGGACTTTCCATTAGTTTGTTTTCTAAAGTTTAAGGGGAAAAAAATGCAGCTAGAAATTTACAATTTAAGTCTCACAATTTACCCACAATGACGTGACAAAGGAGTTAGGTATTAAATGATTAAATTCGTAATAAATTAAAAATTGACACATAACATGTTATTTCATTATAGGTATAATTGTAGGATTTAAATTGTGAGTCTTAATCACCTAGTTTGGTTATCCCTAGTTTTTAGAAAATTGAGTTTTTTTATTTTCTGTGTTTTTTTGTTTTTAAATATTTGAAGATTTTTTATTTTTTATTTTTTATATGAACCTAACCTACATATACTTAAAAAGTGTAATATTTGTGATTTTTTTTTTTAAAAAAAAGTTCATCAAATACAAAATATATATATATAAATTTATTACATTTTCGTATTCTTGTCTATTTAATGAATTTTTAAAATATTTTTTTTTACCCCTTTTTATTTTTGTCTATTTATGTTAGGTGCATCTAGAAAGTAAAAAAAAAAAAGTTTAATTTCCAAAAGGGTAACGACAGCCAAAGTACTGTAGATGCCTCCCTTTTGCCATTATTATGATCTGAGTTATTGTCCTTTTCAAACTTGGAGAGGATTGGATTGGATAGATAAATAATTGAAGGGTACCTCTATTTACACACCATAAATCCTTTCAATACATACCGTTTGCTCAGTTCACACCATACACAAATTAAAAAATTTAATTTTATCTCAATACATACCACTAATTTTTAAATAATACCAAATTACCTTGTTCTTCTCCAATTAACTCTAACCCTAACCCAAATCCAAACCCTTACCCATCGCCAGCCATCAGCCATTGACCTCCACCCCTCCCCCTCTGTCACCCCTATCTGGCCCATCTTCTTCTTCATTGTCTAGATCTGGAAACCCTAGGGCTCTCTCTCTCTCTCTCTCTCTCTCTCTCTCTCTTCCTGCGGTGGAGGAACCAAGATACAAGAGGGGTGAGTCGCGATAGAGAGGTAAGGGAGATGGATCGCGATGGCAGAGGTAGGTGATAGAGTTGTTCACGATGGAAAAATGGGGAGTGGGGTTGTTTACGATGGTGAGATAAGGGCGTATAACGGCGGAGGGCTGGACGATGGAGCTGGAGAAGGCGCAACAGGCCTAGGGAGAGAGGTTGGTGGTAGTTGCGATGGCGAGGGTTGATGGCGATGGCGACTGGAGGCAAGGGGCTGCGGTGGCAGCAGCCTGCAGTGATTGTCAATAAGTTAGGTTAGGGTTTGTGGATGAAGGAGATGGAATAGAGATGAGGGCAATTTGGATATTTAATTGAAGGATAAAATTGTAATCAAAAAATTATGAATAATGGTGTGAACTAAGAGTAATTGAGGTGTATAAATAGAGTCACCCATAATTGAACCCTCAAATCTTTTAATCACTCATAATTTTTTTAAAAATTACCAAAAAAAAATAATCTTAAACTTTGATTCTTATAATAAAATAATTTTTTAATTTTATTAATTTATATCCTAATTTTTTGATTTGTTTTTAAATATAAACCATGATTCTATTTGAGTTGAGTAAAACTGACATAAAGAAAATATTTTAATCAATAAACTCAATGTAAATATATATAAAATGACTAAAATACTTTTTCTCGTTGTATATATATATATAAAATATGGAAAATTCTTTTTTTTGTTGAGTTTAATGTCTAAAATATATTTTTTTAGTTCATTTTACTTGACGGAAATACACTAGTAGTTTAGATTAAAACAAATTTTTAAATTGATAAAATTAAAAAAATTAGAATTTATTATATTATAAGGATCAAACCTAGTTTTTTTTTTTTTTTTCCCCTAACATTCTTTTTAGCAATTTTATTAAGAGAATTAGGTAATAAACAAAATTTAACAAGAAACACATTGGTGCACAATGTAAAAACATAGCTGGACTTCTTTGTTCTCTATCAGGTTGAGAAGTAGGGTCAAACTGGTCACGACCATGATTTAGCCAATTTTGAGAGAGTGCTTGTTGATCTCTCGTGTTTGTGAATTCTTGTTCAGCTTGCCAATTGTGTAATAAACAAAATTTAACAAGAAACACATTAGTGCAAGATGTAAAAATATTAGAGCTGGGCATAGGGTTATTTGAACTGTTCAATTCGTCCAATCTGAACCGATCCGCATACAAATGGACAGTTTTGCAGACACAATACGGGTGAATACGGTTTGGAATATGGCATTATTGCAGGTTGCGGACAGGTTGTAGGTTTTACCAGCATCTGCAAAAATTCGCCCGTACTTAAACTTCTTTTCTTCTTTTTTTTTCAAATCCGAACCGTTGATTTCATTCATCTTATCTTAGATATTTTTGCTCAACAAACCAAACCCTAATCCCTTAACATCAAAATCATTATTTAATGGGTTTGAAGTGGAGGAAGTTTGACAATAATTTATTATTATTTTATTATTGCATTTTGGATAAATATAAAAGTTAATAAAGAATTACTTTTAGGTAAGTTTAAGATTTTGAAAGATGTACTTGTTTTTAGTTTATGATTTTATTTAAAAATTTAGAATTTTGAATGATTTGCTTGTATCAGTAATTGATTTTGTTGTGTTTTTAATTTTGTAAATTTTAACTCATTAATTATTAATGTTGAGCATTTTAGAAAATGAGGGGGAAAAGGTTCAAAATAAATATTAACAGAACGGGAAAAAAAAAAGCCCAAAAATAAATTTTTTTAAAAAAAAGTCTAATCCACAAACCGTTCTCACATCCACGAATCCTATCCACATAAATTACAACCCGCACTACAAGCAGTTACGGGTTCAACTTTTTCCAAATCATATATATACAGACAGGTCCAAATCACAAACCGAATTGCAAGCATCCCTAAAAAAAAAATGTAGCTTGACTTCTTTAGTTCTCTATCAAGTTGGGAAGTAGGTTATTCACCCAAAAAAAAAAAAAAAAGTTGGGAAGTAGGGTTGGACTAGTCAAACTATGTCTTAGTCAATTTTGAGAGAGTGCTTGCTAATCTCTCGGGTTTGTGAGTTCCTTTACACCTCTTTTATTGGCTTCTTAGCAAATAGAGACGCTTATGATTGCGCCCAAAGAAAATTATCACGGTTTGGCTTCTTAGCAAATAGGGACGCTTATGATTGCGCCCAAAGAAAATTATCACGGTTTAGTATGGGGATGCAATAATGGCCTGCCCGGCTTATTCGGGCCTGAGTTCGGGCCAGTTCAAGCAGGCCTCGCAGGCTTTCATTTTTTAGCATGTCGACCCATGGGCCGAAAAATAGGGCACAAGCCTAAACCCAGCCCACTCAGAATAGGGCTTGGGCTTGGGCTCGGGCCGTGGGCCGAGCCTAAACGGGCCTTTTTTTTTTTTGAACAATGAACGATAAATACATTTATCTAGATAGATTATTTATTAAGGATACAAAATAAAAGAAAAATTATACTAGAGTAATTTAGTTAAGATTAATGAGATTTTTGTTTAGTTATGTTTTATGGTGGTATTTAAATTTAATTATGTATGACTTATATTTTTTTAATTATGAACTTATAATTAAAAAAGTATACAATTATGTAATTTTTTTTCTTTTGAAATGAATAATTTTATATATATATATATATGAAAATGAAACTTTCAATATTACAATATTAAATTAATTATATAACATTTATTGAATGAAAATTTTTTATTTCAAAATGAAATAAAATATTACAAAAATTTATATCATTTAATAAAATAGGTGTAGATTATTGATGATAGTAGATCAATTGCATCACTATAGGTCAAGTACATCCTAACTAGGTTGGCACCTACTAGCTTACCAATCATTTGCATTATACTTCACGTTAAAAAAAAAAAAAAAAAAAAAATGAAATTAAATAAAATAGTAAAAAACAAATTGTTGATCAACCATCAGAAGAGACAGACATTTCAATTGCGTTGATCGAGGATATGTCATCTAAATCATTTTGAATTCACTCATTTTCACTATTATTTTGTCTTCTCGTAAGCACATGCATATGATCTCTCTATATCATCACTGCATCAACCATTTAGGGTGAAAGCCTACTGTGGTGATCGCTTAACACCCGTCCACCTGCACTAAAAGCTGTTTCCGAAACAACTGTAGAAATATGAATGGTTAGTATATCACGGGCCATCTGTGAAACCACATGCCACATAGTTTCATTTCGTTTCCACTATTCCAAAATGTCAAAATCATCGAAATCATCCACTGACGGGCTTTCCAAAAAACAGAACTACTTACGCTTGTATGTTGAGATATTCTTCTACTTTTTATTGCTGAAAAAACACTTAATCTTCCGTCTCGAGATGAGACTGCTAGTGTAGTGTGTGTAGGTGTATTTACAAATGCAACTGCCATGTATTCTTCAAATAATCTGTTACATGCTTGCATAATACATTCTAAAAATTCTTGTAAACCAATTTCTTTACACATAAGATCAATTATTATGACTAAACCTAAAAGATAAGGCATATGATTAAAATATTTATCAAATTTTTGTTTTCATTAAAATAATAATGGTTACATAATATTCATTACCCATATATTTTACGAAAACTTTAATTATTTCTGCTAGCATATGTAAAACAAATGGTGAAGTAGGAATATATATATATGAACATAATTTTGTTGAAGTATCAAAAACTTTAAAAAAATCTTTATACAACGCTACTTGGCGCCAATTAAGTTCTATAGGAGTCAGTACTCCTCCTATTGATGTTGTTGCAAAAAATAAATCTATCTTCTTTGTTTACAAGCTCTTTTTAACATATTATACGTTGAATTTCACCTACTATCTATATCTAAAATTAATTTTTTAAATGACATACTTTCTCGTTGACAAAATTTTCTATATTCCGAAATTCGATTAGCAGAAGACATAATAATAACAACTGCATTTTTTATTACAAGTACAGAAGTCTTGTATCCATTCATAATTTCTTTAACAATCAAGTTTAAAATATGAGCACAACAACAAACATAAAATAAATCACCATCAATAAGTAATTGTGAAGTTGATTTCAAATGTACTACAGTTTAATTATAATATGTTGCATTATCTAAACTAATTGTAAATATTTTATTTTGTAAAGCCCACTCATATAATATATTTCTTATTTCTACACCAAGTGAATGATCAGTGTATGGAAATTCAACTAATTAAAATGAAATAATTTTTTTATTTAATTTCCAATCATTATCAATAAAATGTGTAGTGATACATTGATATTCTAAACCATTATTTGACCACAGATCAGATGTTAAACAAACTCTTCTATTTAATTTTTTAAAGATGTCAAATAATTCATTTTTAACATCCTCAAATTTCTTTAAAATCTTGTTTCTAGTAGTATTTCTTGAAAATTTTTGATATTGCGGTGTAAAACGTTCGTGAATCATTTTGGTAAAATCGGGACATTTACTAGTAGTAAAAGGTTGTTCTTTTTTAATAATATAATCAACTATAGAATTTTGTACACGTATAGGATTATACGAAAATTTTTACAAATTACCAGTTGATGAAGCCCCTAATTGCATTTGATTTCTAATTTCAGATTGTTGACTTTGTAAATGTTTGTTAGCATTTCTTTTTAGATGACTAGTACCCCAACAGATGCAACACTAAGTAAATGTGCACAATATTTACATTTTTTTTAAATGTAATTGTACCATCAGGATTATTTATAGATATTTTTTCAAAATGTTCCCAAACACTACTAGCTGTGCTCCTAGATGATGATCCAACTATTGGAAGAGGAATATTAGAAGTAGAATCAACAGATTCATGTTGTGTAGTATATGTATCAACACCGGCATAAATATTAGGAATATTAAGATCCATAGTAATGTAAGTAAAATAATATATAAGAACTAATACTTAATTTAAATAATGTGTAAATACAATGAGTAAAAAATAATAATTAATATATGTTTATAAATAATTAATGAGAAAATGAGTAGCTAATAAATTTAATTAAACTAATTAATATTATCGACTAGCGATTGCGATTCAGAAATTAGCTTCTTCTGATAAAAAATTTTTGTTACACAATTGCAATTGTCACTTAGAGATGACACTTCAAAATTAATTGAGAGTTGAGAGAGATTAAGAGTTTAAGAGAGAGAATTGTTCGTGGATTTATTTTGGAAAATGAGGGATATTTATAGAAGTTTGAAAGATTGAAGTAAATTTATAAATAAAAAAAAAATTATCGTTGTGCTAAACGATAATATAATCGTTATATTATTTTTATTATTATTATTATTATTTTTAAAGTCTGCAGAGGTGCAAACATATTATTATTATTATTTTTTTTTTTCATTCATTGCAACCTGATGTGAGTGATGCATGACATTGACAAGGGGGTAGGGGTAGGTAGGCGGCACTGGGCAGTAATAGATGTGGAATTTTTTTGTTTTGTTTTGTTTATTCATTGCAACTTGCAATGATGATGTGAGTGAAGAGTGATGCATGACAAGGGAGGGGGTAGGCGACACTAGCAGGGGCAGCAACAGAGGTGCATAAATGTTTTTTTTTTTTTTTTTCGTTTTTCTCATTCATTGCAACTTGCAATGATAATGTGAGTGAAGAGTGATGCATGACAAGGGATCAACTCTGTCTCCTTGCAAGAAAATGACCTTTTTTTTTTTTTTATAATTATTTTACCTTTGTTGCAAGATCAAGCATTTATTTATTTATTTATAATTATTTAACCTTTGCAACTTACCTTTTATTTTTTATTTTATTTTATTTTTTTTTGAAATTTGACCGTTGGCAGAGAGAAGGTCAGGTGGGCTGAGTTGCTCACAGGGCTCGAAATTTTTGGGCCGGGCCTGACCGATGGGTCAACGGGCTTGGCCGAGTTTCAAATAGAAGGCCCAGGCCCAAGCCCAAGGTTCTAGGCTGGGCTCGGGCCTGGGCCTAACCGGGCCGACCCATCTCAGGCCTCGAGTGGGTTTCAGACCGTTCACGGGTCTCGGGCCATTTTTACACCCCTAGTTTAGTACCCCTTTTACAATTTTTATCGTAAAAAATAATAATAATAAGTAGAGATAGTTACGTCTATAGGAATTATGAAGATGAATAGGTTCAACTAGTGAGCAATGACTTATTTTTTGATTTTCAATATGGAAGTAGTCCAAAATCAATATATAAGGGCAAGACATGCATTTATGAACCATATTTCATATAACACTTTGGTAGACAAACTGCAGCCTAAAAACATCAATTTCTTAAAATACTAACGGAAATTGTGAACTTGAATTATTTTCCTGAAGAAACAATGGAGGCAATAAAATGGACAAAACAAGGACCAAACAAGGTATCTTTCTGATTGTAAGTAAACATCGATATTAGACACATTAAAAAACATAATCTAAACCCTGACACGTGGCTGATTAGGGGAAATGTATCTTGAAGTTGTTCAAGCTAAACTGATGACCCGAAAGTGCTTTTTGTCAAAGGCTTAATTAGCAAAGGCCCACTTGATTATGTGACCATGTAGTGCAGTAAAGGGACATGTATGGTCCCTAATTTAGTCACTAATTACTGTGTGTTTTGTGTCCTTTTCTAACTAACTTGTGTCTAAACCTCATCTTCGCCCTCTTTTTAAGCCGACATTTCGTCCCTCTTCAATCTCCCCCACTCACCTTCACAAAAAAAGAGCAAAACAAGAGAGAGAGAGACACGGGGCAAAACTCATGTCTTGCCCAAGGAGAAGTATTAGTGAAGATGAGATCAATGATCTTGTCACTAAACTACAAGCATTACTACCAAATTCTAGTTCAAGAAGCCGAACAAGGGTATACTATATGATCTCTTTTTTCACTCTCTTTTTTACTTGTGCTAAATGTTTATCATGTCACATGGAAAGCCAAAAAAAAAAAAAAGAAATTTTCAGAGCGACATTATCTTAGCTCAACCTCGATGCTTTAGGATGTCATTGAGAATGGATGGTGATGGAGATAGAACAAAATGATTTGACAATAATAATGAGTTTAAGGAATTAAGTTGGAAGCATTGATAGAAAAATAACTTGAAAATTCAAAATGATCTTGAGAAAAGCAGAGGCTATAGTCTAGTGGAAAACACTTTGTATGAGTTCAAAGAAATTTTTTTTTTGTAGAGAGAATGTGATCAAATGGGATACAATCATAAATAGCCCGAGATAAGAACATAAACTCATAATATTTGTGATTTTGTGTAGGTACCGGCATCAAAGATTCTGAAAGAAACATGTAGTTACATCCAGAGGCTGCACAGAGAGGTAGATGATCTGAGCAACAAACTCTCTAAAATACTGGCGAATATGGACACCACCGGTGTCGATTCCGACATTCTTAGAAGTCTCCTACAACAATAGTCTTCTCTCTCTCTTTCTCTCTTTCTCTCTCTCAATGTGCTGGTTAGAAGTCACCAAACCAAACAAATATATGTTGTTTCTTCCTCTACTCCACTGCTATGTCACCTTATGTTTTCTCTGGTTTGGTTGGGACTTTCACCTAAAGAGTAATGTTATTAATTATTTAACAATCAATATGATATATTTATTATTATTATTATTATTATTATTTTGTCCTTTGTGCTCTGATAGATATGAATATCATTCTTTTTCTTTGTTTTAGGGTCCTACAAGAACCTGAAATATGTAGAGCTGACCAAAGCATTTTCTTGGATTTCCTCATCTAAGGAAACTTAACTGTTAAAATAAGAGTAAGAGTTGATAACAGAGAAACATCTAAAAGAAATGATTAAAAATTAAAATAAAAGTAAAAGTAAAAGTAGAAAGCACAGAAACATGTAAAGGAATTGATCATAACCACCATTATTATTCTAACAAAAGGAATCTTTCAAGATCCACCAAATATACAGCCCAAGAAGCTTCCTCTCCATCAAATCTTTATCTGATATTTCTAGTGGAACCCATTGTAGATATGCCAAAGATCTCTTAGGCAGCCTTGTTTTCTCTTTTGTATACATAATTTTCAAAAGGGTAATCCAGTGTACAAGGCTATCGCTAAAACAGATTTCTGAAGAGGACAAGATGTATGTTGGTCACTGAGAATGACACCCCTTGGTTGACAATGGAGTCATGAGTTTTATCAATCAAAAAATCATCAATAATGCAGTGGAGACTAGTACACCTCCATTATTTTCTTGATTGACCCATCACAATAGAGACTTCTGTGAACTAAATAGTCTTTCTATTCTATTTATATTTTATTAATTGAGCACGTTTCTAGGTCTCTTCCTGATCCAAAATAAGATGACGACTAATTTCAAGAATTGTATGTGATGAATCTACAACTAATTTCAATCCACTGCCCAGTTTGCATATTCTAAAACTTCCTATACCATTAAACTTAATTTTTTTTTTCTCTTGGCCACTTGCAGATAATTATGATCATTCAACTTTATTTTTTTCCCCAATACTGCTATGCCATGGCACGAGAACACATTCTTGTGATCTGCATATTCAAGAATTTCAAAGTGGACTACATGCTTTTCATTCATACACCATCTAATTTTCAACGTAGCAGAAAAACCCATGAATTTATGTAAGTCAAAATAAAAAATTATAGAAATCAAGACAGTGGTATTATTACCAGTACTAAAAATGAAAAACACTAGTCAGAAACTCTAGCACGTTGAGATAAATGCAAATCCGGATAAATGCTCCTTTCACATATTGCATCAAATAGAACTCTCTTGGTGTAGTACAAATAGAAACTTCCTCAATCAATTACTAATATATTAATGGTTAACAAAATCAAATATTATGTCAACCTTCCTTAGTTTTGACACCAAATATCATTATCTAGCCCTTGAATTGTGCTACAAATGCTTTCAAAAACACCTTTCTTTTTTTCTTTTTTCTTTTTCCCTTTTTTTTTTTTTTTTTTCACAACAAAGTAAAGCCTTTAGAAACAACAACCATCTCTCATTAGAGTCTCTCAAACCCATCCTCTTATTACTTGCTTTACCCATCTAGAAGACAGTGATAAAATAGGAGAAAATATTTTTTACTCTGGGGTAATGTCATGTGGTATTCTAATTTGATATTCATTGATTCAAACCGTGGGACTCAGTACTTTTTGTTCTGATTTTTGAGAATAATTTGACAAGTGTCAAGTGATAAATGGTGTACAGTAATACTCCAAGACTACCAATACTCAATAAAATAGTCGATGGACCATGCATTGAAGTTGTCTATACCGTCACAATATGCATTGTCGCAATGTGCATGCATATTGTGTGAAGCGAAATCTCACATCACCTGAATATTAAAGAAATATATAATAGATAAGCATGAGAGCACCATCATTTCAATAGCTAATTTTTGCGTTTGATTTAACGTGGTATCTTTCAATGCGAGTTGAAGTTATAAGCAATATATGCATCTCAAATGTGTCTTTTACACACACACCCCAAAAAAAAAAAAAAAAAAAAAAAAAAAGAAAAACAGAAAAAACAAAAAAAAAAACAAAACAAAACTGCATGTACTTGTATTCACGATTGCATTGATTTAATGAATCCCGACATTTATGCCTATTTTTTAATACATTCTTCAAGTTGTTTTTCAAACTTTTGATAACTACTTTTATACCAAAAAGAAATATTCATTAATGAAGACAGATTTTGCAAACTTTTTCATTCCTTTTATTTCTAAAAACATGCAAAATGTAACGGGCAAAAGTTAACTTATTGGTCATAATCCCTGCACTTCACTAATAGATCATTATTTTTAATTTTTCCATCGACGTGTGAGTCTTACTAATTACCCCATTCTCCCTCTCCTTGGACTGTGTTTGATTGAAAGATTTGAGAATATATTTAAAAAGAAAAAAAAGGAAAATGTGTGAAATTAGGTAAAATATAAATATATTTTATTCACATTTCATCTTTATTTTCTCTTTCCCTTTTCAAATCTCTTTGAACCAAACACAACCCTAGGTTTAGGATTTTTTTTCTTACTTTAAGAATTTTTTTGTATTAATTATGAAAAATAGTATACAAGTCCACTTTTTAAATTCAATCATGTGTGTAAATGAGATGATTGATTGATAATTAACGAATATATACGAAAGAAAAATAACATATGAGAGTGATTGATTAATCATTAGGCTTCAAAAATAAATCTTATTTTTTGATTTGAATAGCACTACTCATTAATTATATGTTATATATACTTTATTTTCGTCATAAATACAATTGATTGAACTTTATTATAACATTAGATATATTAATAATAAACAAACATGAAAATGGTAACATTGAATATGAAAACATACCAAACAAACTATCACTTGCAAAAATAATTAATTGTTTCATCTTTAATGTAAAAGATAGTCAGTAAATTCTTGCAATGCAACTAAGGTTTTGGCATAATAGTCATGTAATACCATTTTATGATTTGAGATTGCGAGTTCAATAAGAGAAATTTAATTTAGTTTAATTTTTTTTTTCTCTTTTTTTAAAAAAATGGACCACTTATTAGTAAGTTCTATATACAAAGTTTAAAATGCATCTAATCCCAAAACAAAGTTTAAAACTGTAAAATTTTACAGTTTTAAAGCATGATTTATTTCAGCACAAAAAAAACTAAAACTGTAAAATTTTACAATTTTTATCGCCTGTAACTAAAACTTAAAAACAATTTGTTCAGAACTTGAAAATTTTCTCCATTAAAACAGGAAAATAGAAGTGTGTAGTAGAGAAAATGTAGAAAAATTGAGAAGTCGAAGGAAAAAAACAGATATTGAGAGAATATTGTACTCCGGCAACTATTTTTAGTTTAGATCTAGTCGGACCTCATGTAGATTTGTTTAGATCTAGTGTAGATTTGAGTAGATCGACATCAGATTTGAGTAGGTCTGCTCATCTTCTTCGCCGAAAACTGGTCTCTTTCGCCGTCAGTGAGGGTAAAGTTAGGAGTCAATGATCGGTAGTTGCCGGTGAATCCCAAGCAATGGTGGTTGTCAGTGACTATATATTAGAAAGAGAGAGAAAATAAACAAAGAATGGTTGCCGGTCATTGGAAATCAGGAAGAGAAAGAGGGAGAGAAGAACGAATGCATAGGAAGAATGAAAAAGCAAAATAGGTAAAGGACTTTTGAGAGTATTCAAAAGGTTGTGGGACTAAATAGACTTATCCTCTTTTAAATAAGATTTTCCAGTAATTTACCCAAAAAAAACCTAAGCCTCGACAATGGACCAGGTTGGCCAGGTCCATGGGCTTTGACGGATCAACCAGTCAGCCTCAACCTTGTCCATTGATATGTCTAAAACCCAAACTTTACGTACGGGCTTGTGAACTTCGGGCCATGTCTGGCCCATATGGGTTTAATAGAGATTTTGATTTTAATTTTTATTAAATTAAAAAACAAATATAAAAAATTATTATACAAATTTTTGAAGTGCATTTCCTTAATTAGAATTGAATATTGAATCATGAAAGATAAAAAACCTTAAATTTATTTATTGAAATATATAATTACATTCCTTATGATTATATTATTGGATTGTATTTATCTTTAATCTCGTTAAATATGGGTTTTAATGCAATTTTATACAATTTTATATATATTTCACATAAAGATAAATATATAAAATTGTATTTATCCGTTCAAAGTCCAACCTAAAAACTTAAGGGTTGTTTGGGAATAATCTAAATAAGTATACTTATTTGATAAGTACATTTATTTTGATTACATCACCTCTCTACTTTACATCTTTTCATAAAATACATTAACTAAGTAAACCCCCAACGACCCCTAAGTTTATCAATTTTAATCTTATTTTTTTATTAAAAATATATATGTACAAAAAAAAATTATATGGATTAATTATACTTTACCCCCTTGTAATTTTATTCAAAAACACATTATCCCCTTTAGGTTTAGAAATACACACATAATCTCCTTATATTTTGGGATGAAGTGCAAAGTTTAATTCTGTTAATGATATTGGCAAAAAGTCAATATTACCCTTCATTTTTTTTTTCTTTCTTATCTATGCTACTATTATCAGAAACAATAATGATAGAGAACTCTAATATTTGAACTCTAAAGAGAGCTTTACACATGTAGCAATAAAAAAAACACACACACACATTACAAGTAGGCCTCACCTATTTAAAACTCCTCTAAAACTCTCTTTTTAAAGCTCCCAATCTTTATTATCTCTCTAAAATTGGACTAATGTACCTCATCTACAACACCAGCACCATCTGACGGTTTGAGTAGGCGAATGACTCTTTTGATTGAGATGAATAAAGGTGTGGGTTTTGATGAGTTTCACACTTTCTATGCAAGTGATCCTTATTTTTCCAAGGTTTTTGATGCTTTGTAGAAGGGGGATAGGGCTATTTATCCAAGTTACATGATTAGTGATGTCTTCCTTTTCTATGGCCTTAAGTTGTGTGTGCCTAGTTATTCTTTGATGACACATTTGCTGGTTGAGCATCACAAATTGAGACATTTTGGCAAAGACAAGACCCTTGGGTTACTTTAAGATGCTTATTATTTGCTGGGCATGACCACAAAGGATGTGGGCAACTATGTGAAGCGGTGTCAAATTTGTCAAAGAAGCAAAGAGACTGCAACTAATGTGGGATTATATATGCCTTTACCGATGCTAGATGCTCCTTGGCAATGCATCAGTATGGATTCTGTGTTGTGTTTACCTCCTACACAAAGGAGGAGTGATTCTATTATGGTAGTGGTGGGCCGTTTCCCTAAGATGGTGTACTTTGCAAGAAGACTATGGATGCTACAAATATTACTAACCTCTTCTTCAAGGAAGTCTATAAGTTGCATGGGGTGCCTACCTCTATTGTGTTTGATAGAGATACTAAGTTCCTTGCTCACTTTTGAAGAACTTTGTAGAAGAAAATTGGCACCGACTTGAACTTCAGCACTATATTTCATCCTCAAACCGATGGCCAAGCGGAGGTAGTGAATCGAAGTTTTGGTAACTTGTTGAGGTGTCTTGCGGGAGATCATCCCAACAGTTGGGATGGTATTATTCCTTTGGCCGAGTTTGCTTACAATTCATCGATCAACCGCACGATAAATACTTCTCCCTTTGAAGCAGCTTATGGAATGAAACCTTCAAGTGTTGTGGACTTGGCTCCTTTGCCTATCTCAAGGAAGGGAGATGTTACAGCGGAAGTCATGGCCACATTCATGAAGAATGTTCATGCTCAAGTTAGGGCCCAAATTGACAAGTCCAATGCCAAATACAAGTCAGCCGTCGATGTCCATAAACGGAAAGTGTTGTTTGAAGTGGGAGATCTTATGTAGGTTGTGTTAAGCAAAGAAAGGTATCCTCATAGTGCTTACACCAAGTTAAGTGATAGGAAGGTGGGTCCTTGTGAAGTGTTGCACAAAGTCAACGACAATGCTTATCAAGTCAAATTGCCCCCTCATTTGGGCATCTCCAACACTTTTAATGTGCAACACCTTGTGCCTTATTTGTTGGATGATTTTCGTGCCAACATCATTGTAGATTAGTTCTTTGTTGTGGGATTTGATTGTATTGTATCTTCTAGTTTTGGTTTTATTTCTAGTGCGTTAATTGTGTTTTGTTGTCTTCACTTGATGACAAGTTGTTTTGAGTGGGAGAGTATGATATAGGATAGCATGTGATAGTTAGTGGAGGGAAAATTGTAGCCTATATCTAGAAGTGGATAACCACTTTGTAACCAACTTTTAGATATAGAACATTCATTGATTGAGATATTTCTCTCTTAATTCTCTCTCTCTCTCTCTCTCTCTCTCTCTCTCTCTAAATTCTCTCTCATTCTTGATTGGGCTCATCATCAAACACACTCAACGATAGCAGGGAATAAAACCTTTGCATTGTTAGGGTTGTTCGCGGATCGGATTGGTTTGATTTTAGAGTAAACCAAAAACTAAACTAGTTCTTACGATTTTAGAAAATTTAAAACTATAACCGACCTGTTAAACCTATATAATTGGACCATAATCAAACCATAGAAACTGATTTGTTTTGGTTTGGTTCGGCTTTACAGTTCTAAAAATTTTATATTACAAGAAATATGATATATATTTTATAATATTAAACAATTAAGAACAATTAGATTAGTTAAGTTGGTTAGAGTTTGTCAATTTCACAATCAAGACTAGTGTTCAAATCTATGATACCTAGAATGTGGAATGGGAACGAGAATGTGGTACGATAGGATAGGAGTATAATTGTATATATTACATATGAGAATTCACAGTACTTCTAAAGTAATTTTTTTTTTAACTATTAGACATTCAATAAAATGTATTTTTAAAATTTTTTATTTTATATAGCAAAGCATTTCTATGGCATTATAATGCATTATTGATGTTTTGTCTTGTCAAAATTTGACTCACCTTAGGATTAGTCGGGCTGTGATCTGGATATCCCAATGCCAATAATAATTAAAAAAAACACCTTAACTCACCTTAGATTTTAGTTTATTATGTTTGACTTTTTTCTACCTAAGGAAATAATTAAGGAAATATATTGGAAGCACTTTTGGGATCGTTTTGAATCACTAAATTTACCATTTTGGAACGGAAGTATACCATGTTTTGAAACGTGCATACCAATATATAATTCGCTAAGGTATTAGCATTTTCTAGTAACATAGATTTTACTAATAACTTCTATATTCTTATATTTACATACAAAAATATTAAAAATAATAAACTAATATTTCACGATTTGGTTCAAAATTGTAACTAAAGCCTTAGAATTGAGAACCGGACCCATTTGAACAGTTCAACCATTTTCAAAACTGCAATGATAACCGAAACTAATAAAAATCGGACCAAACCTGCTATTTCACCTATATTGGATCAGTTTACTAGTTCAACCGGTTTTGTTGAACACCCCTACGCACTATAGTAGCTCTAGTTTACTTCGATTTTTTTTTTTTTTTTTTTTTTTTTTGGTGTAGCTCATTTCTTTCGTTCTTGAGAATATCAAAAGTTCAACAAAAATATTTGCATGGGACTTATTCTCTTGCTATGTTTGTAGCAGGTTCTTGGATCTTCTCTTCATGGAACACTTTTTGGTTTGTTATAGTTCCCATATAGACCTCTTACTCTATACCTTTTATTCTGTTGAAGCTTTTTAGAGGAAGTTGTGGCCCTTGGGTCTGGCCTTTAGGCTTTTTATTGGGGGTAAACTACCAATAGGTCCTACTTTTGAGACTTATTACCCATTAAGTCCTATTGATAAATTTCTTAAGTGATAAAGATAAATTTATCAGTCATTTATTTTTATGAATAAATTTATAGTGATAAATTTATTAGTCTCTTTGTTTTTATGAATAAATTTATAGTGATAAATTTATCAATCTCTTATTTTTATAGTGTTAAATTTATTAGTTAGGACCTGTAGGTAAATAAGTCTAGTTAATAGGATTGATTGGTAAGTACCCCTTTTATTGGAACCTGATGTCTGCTTTAATTCCCCCCCCCCAACCCAAGTATGTATATATATCTACATTTGTCTATTATTAATGTAGTTCTCCTTTCTGTAAAAACTATAATGCTACAGCTATATTAGTAATCTACTTGTAACTAATAGATCCAGTAGCACCACACAAACCAAACACTTCTACTATTTCATATATATATTTCAACATAAATTTTTTTTAACAAAAAGATTTTTTTTTTTTGTTTTGAAGCAAAGAAATAATCCTGTTTTAAAACAGAGAAATTTTCAATTATATCATTTTGGAGCCCTCATCCCACCTAGATCAAAGGTGGTCTCTATTAGGATTTTTCATTATTTTTTTTCGAAATTGCTGGCTATCACAGCCGTTCCTTCTGTAAATGTCAAAGACCTTGTTTAGAGTTTCCAATGAAAGGTCTTTGCCCTGGGGGCTGTTGATAAAATGGGCACCACCTGCAAGCCAGCCTCCATTTGGATCAAGCTCCACCATTTTTAAGTTTCTCTTTCTTGAATTTTTTACCTATAAATTTCAAAAAAGGTACCTCATTTTTTTAATTGGCCTTCAATTTTGCAACTTTTAACCATTAATTGAAAATTTCACTATTTTGAAAACAGTAAAATATTACTGTTTTGAACCTGAATTTTCACTGAAGATAATAAAATTTCACTATGTGAAGATAGTGAAATTTCACTTTTTAAATTTTTTTTATTTTATTTTTATTCATCATGAATCTTGTTTGATAAATTTTATTTTTTAAAAGAATTGTCCAAAATATTAGTGGACTGAAGTTAGGAATTTGACCTTGTACTAGTATAATCTATTCTTGTGGACCTCTAGCCAAATCTTCCTTTAGATACGGGGGTTCCACCTTTTTTTTTTAATAACTTGAGTGCTCTAGGAATGTTATATTCCCATGTAGGATGTGGGAATAAGATTCCTGATTTCCCACTTCTTGTGTTAATCTCATTCTATCTTGGAAATGTAACTTGGAATAACATTTTGTGTCCTAGATGTACCCAATAGAATGAAGCAAAATTGGAATAAAATTTTCATTTTGCCTCTCCATTCTTGCCAGTTCCCCTTCAAACATAGCCTTTATTGCTACAATATATGTAGTGATTGGCAAACACCTTTATTTTGTTTTAGAATGTGGTAATGGTACCACTCCATTATTGTGTGATCTTGGTTTACGCTGTGGATCATGGACTTGGATAGGTATTTGGAAAATGAAAGGGAAATGGAGAAAAAATTAAACTTATATTTCATTCACATTGCCCTTACCTTTTCCTTTTTTCCCTTTCCTTTCCAAATCCCTACCTAAATGGATGATCCAAACTGAGTTGTTAAGATCGGGATCTTACACGGGATCGTTTTGGGAGGCTGTCGGATCGGATTGTAGGATGGGATCGAGGATTGTAAGATCCTACCAAAATGATTAAAAAAAAACGCAATAATTATTATCAAAATGTATATAGGATGACCCCCCCCCCAAAAAAAAAAAAAGAAATATAGTAATTCAATGTAGCATTCAAGCATTTTTTTTCCTCAAAAAAAGAAGTAAAAAACATAATAAAAGAAAATTTTTCTCTAGCAACATTTTTCCTCTACCTCCCTTTTCCTGAACCAGAGGTTGACATTGTCTTGTGATGCTACTATGCTAGTTGTGTGCTGCAAACTGTGAAAATTAAAAGAAATTTTTTCAGCAAAGTTCAGGGAAAAAGAACCAAAGAAGAACAGCAGCAACAACAAAGAAAAACCAAGAAAAATGAAGAAGAAAAAGGAAGTAAGAAAAATGAAGAAATAGAAGAAAATAAGACTCCGTTTAGTTTAGTTTTAAAATTATGATTTGAGTGTAGAGTTGTGACTTGAGTTTTGAAAAAAGAAAATTTGTTTAGTTATGAATTTAATTTTTTTTTTAATATTTAAAAATGTTTAAGAAAATTTTATTACTTTTATTTAATTTTTTAAATATTTTAAACTCAAGTTCTGGTTTTCAGTCTCTTGCTTTGATTAGGACAACACAATCATTCATGCAAATATATATATCTAAAATATTCAGAAACAGACAGTTCAACTACAGAGATGATGGTAGAGGAGGAAAAAAGAAGTCGGGAGAAGAAAAAATGGTGATTCGAACTACATACGAGGAAGATTTGAAGAATCGAACACATGCAAGGAAGATTTGAAGAAGAGTGGCAAAGAAAAAGAAAAGGAAGAGCAGCGAAGAAGAAGACCAGCATCGACGAAGAAGAAGAAACGAAGAAGAAGACAGAAAAAAGAAAAAAAATAGATAAGGAAGATTTGAAGAAGATGCATACCTGGTTACGCAAAATCTAAAGCTTTGATGTCCAATTTCTCTTTCCCCCTATTTATCTTGCCCTAATCGCAGCTCAGAGGATCAATTTTTTTCCTTCTTTTATCCCGACAAAGGTTTGTTTGACTTGAAGTTGCCAAAAAAAACCATATTAATTAGGATCGCATGGAATCGCAATCCTGATACGATCCTGTCATCAGCTTGGATCATAGGATCACACAATCCTATGATCCGGATCGCAATCTTAACAACCTTGATCCAAACACAAGCTTAGGGCTTCGGGTTTAAGAAGCTTCGGCACATGTATTATTAGGGTGCCATTTTTGTGTCCAAACGCGACATTCATCGGACATGCATTGACGCATCAGACAAGTGTGAAAACATGTCACATAATGAGACCTCTGAGACACATCTAGGATCTAAGCATAAGATCGGGCATTGTGTGCGTGTTCGACATGATACTCATCAGACACATGTCAGACAAGTGTCCAAACACGTCACATGGGATGTGGCACAAGTTGAAGTAAATAAAATGGAGATCAAAATTAAAATAAACAAAAGTAGGGATTTATGCATATTAATCATTCCTTTAGGTTTTGCAGTATTTGAAATTGTTACAATTTCTAACTGTGTAAAAATACCTTAGACTTTTAAAAGTAACACTTTAGGACTTCCTATTTCTGCTTATTATTTTACATATCACCGTTAAAAATTAATCATTTGCCATTGTTTTGATATAATAAATAAAAATGTATATATTATGCAAAAAGATAACTAATTTCGTATAGTTCCATATGTATTTATTTATGGTTGTGTTACTGCCATGTTCAGTGACTTGTTCTTTAGTTACAGTGTTACTGTGTTCTTATCATATTGTATCCATGTTCCATATCTGTATTGTTGCTTTTTAGAATTCAGCATACTTATGTTGTCAAAAGACTTGGTCCTTAGCCCTAAACCAGAAATGAATTTTTTCTTTACTGTGGAGAAAGTATCTGGCTTTCATAGCATGGACTTTTCTCGGAAATTATTCATCCCATTTTCTTGCATGTGTAACCACTTCACTTCTAATATCTTTCTTTTCCCTTCACGATTTTGGTAAGTCACCAATTTTTCCAAAAGCTTAAGCTGTTAGGAATTGGGCCTAACAATGTATATCAAATTATCTTACACAACCCTATCTTGTATGTGGAGAGACAAACAAAGAACCAAACAGAATGAGAAGCCAAAAACCATACATAGAAAAAGAAACCAAATGGGAACCGAATACCAAGTGCCAATAGAGAGACTAGAACTGAAGACCTTTTTCGGCCTAAGCTCTGATTAAGTCACCAATTTTCCCAAAAGCTTAAGCTATTAGGAAATGGGCCCAACAATTTATATATCAAGCTTTCTATCATATACCTTGTGGTAACCTTATTCCTATGCCTAATTTTATTTGTTTTAATTCTAATCGGATTTTTACTTCTTTTAATACGCTTCTTGGATCTTTCAGAGACAGCATTAAAGCTTGATACTTTGGTTGGTGATATTGAAGATGCAGTATCTTCCACAATAAACAGAAACCTAAGGAAGCATTCTTCCACACAGAATTCAGAAGTGAGTGCCCTTTAGACTGATTGGAATAAACAATGGTCTCTTTTTTTCCTTTCTAATTTCGTAGTCTGTGTAGGATGTGCATTTGCTTGCTATTAAATCACTCAAACTAACTGAAGATGTTCTAGCTTCAGTTACAAAAACACGTCCTCAGTGGGCACGTCTAGTTTCAGCTGTTGATCACAGAGTAGATCGAGCATTAGCCATTTTAAGGCCCCAGGCAATTGCAGATTACAGGGCCCTTCTTACTTCACTTGGATGGCCACCACCTTTGTCCATGTCGAATTCCTCAGATTCAGATGCAAGGAAACCAGCTGAAGTGCAAAATGTTGGGAGAAAACAAAACAAAAACCAATTCGAAATATCCGAATCTGGCACAAAAATAGCGGTTTATTCTCCTTCTTTGTGTGAACCTATTAGGAAACAATTTAATAGAGCACAATATATTTTGAAAATAATCTGAAAACGATGATCCAACAATCACACAACAAGGCGACAGCAAAAATTTAACGTGGAAAACCTTCCTGATGTGGAAAGGAAAAACCACGGGACCGTAATCCACGAAATATCTCCACTATCAACAAATAATGGGTATACAAGAGTTCTCTCTAGATAGAACTAGAGGCAAACAATCAAGAACAACTTACAAATAAGCTTCCTTGGCAACCAAAGATCAAAATATAAAGTTTTGGAAAAATCTCACCAAAAACGCTACTATTCACGGGCCAAAAACCAGCAGTAGAATACTCCAAATCTGATCTCCACCGTCTAGAATTTAGAGTCTTGAGTTGTGAACTTGCCTACCAAATTTTAGCTCAATCGGACCACAGATGCTTGTTGATCGGATAGCTTGATCACTGCTGAATAGAATTTCTCTTCTCCTCTGTTTTTTGGTGGCAGCTTCTACGTCTCCTTTTGTGTTACAAAGAAAGGGTTTGTAATCCTAAACTTATGGGCCAGATCTTTTCAAAAACATAATTTCGCCATGTGGGCTTTGGAATTCACATGGGCTTACTAAATGTTTTGGGCCTTCCTCCACATAGGATGGAAACCTAACCCAACAAATCTCCCCCTTTCCGACTAGGTGGAGGGATTCTCCATCCCGGCAATCGAGCAACACGTCTCAAGCTTCTCCCTTACCAAAGCTTTTGTCAGCATATCAGCACCATTATCATCAGTATGAATTTTTTCAAGTTCCAACAACTTATGATTAAGAATTTCTCTTATCCAATGGTACCTCACGTTGATGTACTTCGACCTCGAATGGAATGTAGAGTTCTTAGCCAAGTGAATAGCACTTTGGTTATCACAAAACAACACATATTGTTGTTGTTTGAAACCAAGCTCCGTCAAGAACTTCTTCATCCATAGCAACTCTTTACAAGCTTCCGTTGCCGCAATAAACTCTGCCTTTGTTGTAGAGAGTGCAACACATTTTTGTAACCTCGCCTGCCAAGAAACAGCTCCACCTGAGAAAGTGATCAAATAACCCGAAGTAGACTTACGGGTATCCACATCTCCTGCCATATCTGCATCAGTGTAGCCAACTAAAATTGGTTGTCCATTTCCAAAACTGAGTGTCAACCTGGAAGTGCCTCTAAGATATCTCATTATCCACTTTACTGCATTCCAATGCTCTCTTCCTGGATTTGAAAGAAATCGACTAACCACACCAACTGAATGAGCTATATCTGGCCTTGTGCAGACCATTGCATACATTAAGCTTCCCACAGCTGAGGCAGATGGAACTCTTTCCATATCTTCCTTCTCTTTATTTGTAGAAGGGCTTTGATAAGTGCTTAACTTAAAATGAGTAGCAAGAGGTGAGCTAACCACTTTAGCATTGTTCATATTGAATCTTTCAAACACTTTTTTAATGTACTGCTCTTGTGACATGTACAACTTCTTCTCTTTTCTGTCTCGATAGATTCGAATACCAAGAATTTGCTTTGTTGGCCCCAAGTCTTTCATGCCAAAGAACTTGCTTAGTTGCTTCTTCAATTTGTCAATTCTTGAAGGATTCCTGCCAACAATCAACATGTCATCAACATAGAGCAGTAAAATAATAAAATCATCATCAGAGAATTTCTGCACAAATACACAATGGTCAGAAGTAGTTTTCATATAGCCTTGCTCCTCCATAACTGACTCAAACTTCTTATACCACTGCCTGGGTGCCTGCTTCAGACCATAAAGACTTTTCTTTAGCTGACACACATAATCCTTTTTTCCTTTCACCCTGAAACCCTCTGGTTGTTCCATATAAATCTCTTCCTCCAAGTCACCATGAAGGAAGGCAGTTTTCACATCCATTTGCTCAATCTCTAAGTCTAGACTAACGGCTAAGCCAAGAACCACACGAATAGAAGACATTTTTACAACTGGTGAGAAGATCCCATCAAAATCAATGCCTTTTCTCTGACTGAACCCTTTAACAACTAGTCTAGCTTTGTATCGTGGTTGTGAAAGTAAGCATCTAACTCTTTCAACCAGTGTCCTGTTCATCCTTTCAGCTAAACCATTCAACTGAGGAGTCTTCGGGGGTGTCTTTTGATGTCGAATACCCTGTTGTCTGCAATAATCATCAAAAGGACCGCAATACTCTCCCCCATTATCTGTTTTGATGCACCTGAGCTTATTCCCAGTCTGTCTCTCAACTAAGGCTTGGAACTATTTAAAAGTCTCCAACACTTGATCTTTGCTTTTTAAAGTATAGACCCACAACTTCCTTGAATAATCATCTATAAAGGTCACAAAGTAACGGGAGCCACCAAGTGTTCTTGTCTTCATAGGACCACAAACATCTGAATGTACCAAATCAAGTACATTTGGCTTTCTTGAAGGAGGGGAACTCTTGAAGGAAACTCTATTCTGCTTTCCTGCCAAACAGTGAGTACACCTTTTCAAAAGTGCATTCTTCATTCCAGACAGAAGATTCTTTTTAGCCAATGTTGCCAGGCCTTTCTCACTCATGTGAGCAAGCCTTTTATGCCACAATTCCACTGTAGACTCATCATCCATTGCATTAATAACTTCTTTAGGGAGCCTTGCCTGCATTACGTACAAAGTAGAATGCTTCTTGCCTCGAGCCACAACCATAGCACCCCTAGTGAGCTTCCGCTGACCATTACTGAAAATGTTGCAATACCCTTCATCATCAAGTTTACCTGCAGAAATCAAATTCATGCGGATATCAGGAATATGCTTTACATCTCTAAGAACCAACCTCGTGCCATTATTCGTCTCCAAGTGCACGTCTCCAACACCAATAATTTTGGCCAAGCCATCATTACCCATCTTTACCGAACCAAAGTCACCAGGTATGTAGGATGTGAAGAAATCTTTTCGAGATGTAGCATGAATAGAGGCACCACTATCAATCACCCAGTTGGTCTCATGGCATGCTATGTTAATAACATCTTCATCGTAAACAATGAGAAAGTCTTCGGAAGTAGCGGTGGCAACTTGATCATTATCCTTTCCATCATGCTCAATCCCTTTCTCCTTGTTCTCTCTTTTCAATTTTCTGCATTGTTTCTTGATGTGCCCTTTCATGCCACAATGATAACACTCAGCATTAGCAAACTTGTTGGACTTGCTTCTACCTCTATCTCTGTTCTTCGGACCTCTACTCTTGCTTCTCCCCCTCCTTTCTATAACCAAAACCTTTGACTGTGAAGAAGATCCCTGTGATTTCCTCCTCATCTCTTCATTTAAAATATTGCTCTTAGCCAGATCCATATTGATTACACCATCTGGGGGCCGAGTTAGATAATGACATTCTAAATGTCTCCCAAGAGTCCGGCAATGTACCAAGCAAGCACAACCCTTGTACCTCATCATCGAACTTGATACCCATTCCAGCCAACTGATTAATTACTCCTTGAAAAGTGTTTAAGTGATCTGTCAATGGGGTTCCATCTTGGTATCTCAAGGTCATCAATTGCTTTATTAGAAACATTTTATTGTTTCCAGTCTTCCGAGCATATAATTGTTCAAGTTTGTTCCAGAGTGTACGTGCATGTGTCTCTCCACTAATATGATTCAAAACATTATCATCCACCCATTGCCTAATGTACCCACACACTTGTCGATGTAGTAATGTCCATTCTTCATCAAATTTATTTTCTGGTTTTTCAGTAGCAAACACCGGTAGATGAAATTGTTTCACATAAAGGAGGTCTTCCATTTTTCCTTTCCATGTGTGATAATTAGAACCATTCACGGTAACCATTCTACTCAAATTTGCTTCCATTATTCAACACAAGATGCACAAAAATATGAACCAAGCTCTGATACCACTATGTTGGGAGAAAACAAAACAAAAACCAATTCGAAATATCCGAATCTGGCACAAAAATAGCAGAAGTAGTTTATTCTCCCTCTTTGTGTGAACCTATTAGGAAACAATTTAATAGAGCACAATATATTTTGAAAATAATCTGAAAATGATGATCCAACAATCACACAACAAGGCGACAGCAAAAATTTAACGTGGAAAACCTTCCCGATGTGGAAAGGAAAAACCACGGGACCGTAGTCCACGAAATATCTCCACTATCAACAAATAATGGGTATACAAGAGTTCTCTCTAGATAGAACTAGAGGCAAACAATCAAGAACAACTTACAAATAAGCTTCCTTGGCAACCAAATATCAAAATACAAAGTTTAGGAAAAATCTCACCAAAAATGCTACTGTTCACGGGCCAAAAACCAGTAGTAGAATACTCCAAATCTGATCTCCACCGTCCAGAATTTAGAGTCTTGAGTTGTGAACTCGCCTACCAAATTTCAGCTCAATCGGACCACAGATGTTTGTTGATCGGATAGCTTGATCACTGCTGGACAGAATTTCTCTTCTCCTCTGTTTTTTGGTGGCAGCTTCTACGTCTCCTTTTGTGTTACAAAGAAAGGGTTTGTAATCCTAAACTTATGGGCCAGATCTTTTCAAAAACATAATTTCTCCATGTGGGCTTTGGAATTCACATGGGCTTACTAAATGTTTTGGGCCTTCCTTCACATAGGATGGAAACCCAACCCAACACAAAATCCTCTTTTTACAATGCAAGGGGACCTCAAGCATCAGTACTGTGAAAATTTTGTCTGCAGGAATTGCAGAGACGAAGAAAATCTCGGCAACTAGCGGGGCATAATAGGGAAGTTGTCCTGCACCAGCCACTTTGGTCTATTGAGGAGCTGGTGAACCCTTTAGCAATTGCATCCCAACGCCATTTCTCAAAGTGGGTCGATAAGGCAGAATTCATGTTTGCTCTTGTATATAAGATTACTCGGGATTATGTTGACTGCATGGATGAGTTATTGCAACCCCTAGTTGATGAAGCAATGCTATCAGGTTACAGTTGAAGAGAAGAATGAATTTCAGCAATGGTGTCCTCCCTATCAACATACTTAGCAAAGGAGATATTTCCTATATATGTTGGTCAGCTTGAAGAAGAGAGTGTCACCAGTGTTCGCCACCAGGGTAGAATATCCTGGCTTCATCTTGTTGACTTGATGATTAGCTTTGATAAAAGAGTACAATCTCTGGTAGCACAGACGGGAATCTTGCCTTCCTTCCAAGAAGATGGATAGAAAATTTCTTCTCTATCTGTATTTTGTGATCAACCTGATTGGCTTGATTTGTGGGCAGAGATAGAGATTACTGACATGTTTGATAAGTTAAAACCTGAGATGGAGAATGAGAGAAACTGGTCAACCAAAATTCAGGGAGGAGTTGTCTCTGCTCCAGAAGATTATAAATCTCCTGCAATTTCCAGTGCTTTTCTTCGGCGCTTATCATCTGTGGTTGATCGTTCTCGATCACTGCCAACCATTTATTTAAGGTTAAGGTTTATCCGATTGGCTGGTGTACCTCTTGTACGCAAATTTTTGATTGTTTATTTCTCAGATGCCAAGAAGCCGAGGGCCTGACAGCCCTGACTGATGATGATGCTTTAATCAAAGTTACAAAATCCATTAATGCCGGTCGCTATTTTGAGTCCGTTTTGAAGGAATGGTGTGAAGATGTCTTCTTTCTGGAGATGGGATTGAACCATAGTGATGAATTGGCCATACCAGTCAGTGAGAGAGGTTCTATTGGACAGGCAAATGAACCTGGGACTGGTATTTTTGACGAGGAAATTGAGAAGCTGGGAGAGTTCAGAACAGAATGGGTTGAGAAGTTATCTACTGTTGTTTTGAGAGGATTTGATTCTCGCTGTCGAGATTATATGAAGAACAAGAAGCAATGGCAAGAAAAGGGTGAAGAAGGTTGGGCAGTATCTAAACAGTTCATTGCAGCGCTTGATTATCTGCAAGGAAAAATGTCGGTTTTAGAAGAGGGTTTGAATGGGGTGGACTTTGCTGGGGTTTGGAGAAGTTTGGCAACCAGTGTGGATCGTTTGCTCTTTAATGGTATTCTTATGAGCAATGGGAGGTTTCATGATGGGGGTGTTGGGAGACTTGGTAGTGATTTGGCTGTTTTATTTCGAGTATTTGAGGCTTGGTGTTTGAGGCCTGAAGGGTTCTTCCCCAAAGTGAGTGAGGGCTTGAAGTTGTTGAAAATGAAGGAAAATCAACTTAAAGATAGTTTGGAAGGCGGGGAGAGATGGTTGAAGGAACATGGGATACGGCATTTGACTGTCAATGAGGAAGAAAAGATTGTAAAGAATAGGGTATACATCAAGTGAGAGAAATTCAAGGATAGCACTTCATTTACAATACTCTCTGCAAAGGGAAAACAAGCTTATTAGAAATTAGTGAGTTTAGTTCAGATATGTTGCAGCTGGAGGGGTGCTGTGCATTGCTCTGGAGTCCCAAAACGACTGACCCAATTGTTTACGCTGCCTCTAGGTTTCATTTGGAAGAATTAATTGATCACTCGAACCACATTAACAAATAAATTTTTGAGAATATTGACTCTGAGAACATAACAGTTTCAAGTTGGATTTTCTTCCGAGTCTATCTGGAGAGCCATGACAACACACCGCGATTGGGAACCAATTAAGCCAGTTATATCCTATCTGAGGTAAACATGGTTGGAGGAAAACTTTTTTCCAGTCACATTGTCTAGGCATCACTAGTGGATGTGTTTGGTTTTGCACAGCATTTAGTTCGGATTTTGCTTTTCTTGAAATTCTATCTGGTCACTGCTGCATTTAAATAAATGATCAGATCTTTACATAAATTATTTTGCTGATTTTGTTCATGATTTCATTTCAATGACCAATTTGAAAATTGTTCATCTGTTTTGGGTTTCTAGTACCTACTACCATGTCTACCACTCTCTTCCTCTAGTTTTTGTATATTTATGTGCACATAGAAATTACAGAATATAGCTGGACATTAACACTGAACAATTATGCACTATTTGACATCTCTCACAGAAGTGTATTTTTTATTTCTTTATTTTATCTTTTTATCTTTTTTTGGTTACACCACCTCTCTATATTTTTGCACATCTTGTAAAAAATAAAGAAAATATATTTATTTTGATCATTCCAAACATCCTCTTAATAGTAGTGTACTTGAACAAGTACAGGCAAAAACATCACCACATGGTTCTTTCTAGCATTGGATCGGGAAGGGAGGCATAAGACAGAAGATGGGACAAGGTGAGGAGTAAATGATGCTAACTTTTATTTTTTTTCCGTTCATTTTGGGTCTTCTTCGAGCAGTATATGGCATATGCCGACATGCTCTTCGGTTTGGTTCATCACTTTCTTTGCATTTTGAGCTTGAAATTAATATCAGAGAACATTTGTAAAGCGATCATATTTATTTGGATATTTACACTAGATAAATCATACCGACTTCTCTCAATGTTTAATGAAATAAGACGGTTCAAATCATCAAATGGGGCCCGTGGCTGGTTCTATGGGCCTCTCAAGTCCACCTATATTGAGATGTGAACATAAGAGAAACACAGCCCTAATAAAAATACACTCTACCTTACATAGGGATGTAATTGGTTTGGTACTGTCGATATTTAGGTAAAAATTTTCACCGAACAAATAATGTTAGTTTTATTATTTTGAATATCGATATAGATCGTTTTTCCTATCAAACCGCACCAAACCAAATCGATTGAAATGGTTCAGTTCGGTGTGGTTTAATTAGTCTAAGACCTTTCAAACTTGAGTCACTTTTTAGTATAGTCACTAATCTATGTAAAAACATTGAATTAGTTATTTGTCCACCACTTCAAACATATCTAATGCATCCATTCAATAAATACTTTCAAATTTCTAGATTAATAAAAATAATAAATACCAAGACTTTAAGAATAATGAGTTAGAATTAAGTTTATTATACTTATTAATATCATTATATTATTAGATTATATATATTATAAATACAATATATGTTGAAACGGTCGATTTTAATTTAGTTTGGTGTATAAGGTGTTTTATTCAATACCAGACTGAAAATTGAAAAAAAATCAAATTGAAAATCGCACAAATTGATTCTTGTTAAAAATACAGACCAAATATAATCGTTTTGGTCCAGTTAAATCAGTTTGATCAATTTTTTTAATTTTCCTTACATCCCTACTTACAATTCTAACACAGTACACTAATCACTTTTAATGGACTACATGTGTTGACTTATCTACCCTTCAGTGCTAGGTAAGGCTTTACTATAATTAGGACTCAACTCAGGCGGGCTCAACTCGAGCAACCCGTGCCCAACCCGAGTTTTTTTAGGGCTTGGGCAACAATATCTTGTAATCTGGACGGCCTGTGCAGATTTTTGATGCCCGAATTGTAATTCGGGCTGGGCCTGGGCAAAATCAATGGCTAACCCGAGCAACCCGAACCCGAATTGCATTTAATATATTATAGAAATTGTATGATATATATAAATTAAATTAAATAGATGTCCTTAATGTTTTTTTTTTTTTTTGGCTGGCTTGAGTGTCCCATCCCAATGGCAATGGCTGACTTTGTTTCTTAGAAGTGTGATCTGTGTTTTCAACTCAAACAAGCTAGTGCCACCAAACTCCAGCAGCTTCTTCAAACAGAGTAGGCACTCTAGAGGGCTTGTTTGGAGAAGCACCATTGCAGAAGCTATTTGTTGTCTAGTGCAATTCGGGCAATTCGGGCTAACCCGAGTTCAAATTATAAAGCTTGGGCCGGGTTTGGGCAGCCATGCTCGGGTTGATGGTCGGGCTTGGGCGGGCTTGGGCATTGCCAAACACAATTCGGGTTGGGCTTGGGTAAACCCCCAACCCGACCGAACCCGCCCGAGTTGCACCCCTAACTATAATTAAGCTATTCCTTGTCACATGGTAATTCTCCCCCTTCTTTATCTCACCTCTTTCAATTCGTTCGATGTAAATGCTAAGCGTGACCCACATCGACACCGACACCAACTAGCGCCATCGTATCCATACTACAATGTCACTCTTCATTTTCAGCACCACCAATGCCACCTTTTTCCCACTCTAGCGAATGTTAGTGCCACCCTCTTTTCCCTTTTCTAGTAATGCCATCGCCAAACCCTAGCCTTAATATGCTCTTAAGCCCTAGCCCCAACCCTTCAACATAGTGCCTTTACCACAATCACTTAGGCTGCTAGTGCTGGTTTTGGTGGTGGCTGAGTTGTAGGAGCTGTAGGATGCTGATTTGCTTAGGGTTAGGGAATGGTTGAGTTATTGGAGTGGTTAGGTTTAAGGTTTGAGAAATGGAGAGAGAATGAAGAAATGAGTGCTTGGTAGGTGGATGAGGAGGTTAATGGCTTTGTTTGGCGAAGGTTACAATTGGCTTTTTAGGTTAAAATTCACAAAAAGACAAGGGGTACTTACCAATTAGTCCTATTCACTAGACTTATTTACCTACAAGTCCTAACTAATAAATTTAACACTATAAAAATAAGAGAGTGATAAATTTATCACTAAAAATTTATTCATAAAAACAAAGAGACTGATAAATTTATCACTATAAATTTATTCATAAAAAAAAAGACTGATAAATTTATCTTTATCACTTAATAAATTTATCAAATAGGACTTAATGGGTATTAAGTCTCCAAAGTAGGACCTAGTGGGTAATAAGTCTCCAAAATAGGACCTATTGGTAGTTTACCCAAAAGACAAAATAGGCTAAAATAGTCCATAAGACAAAATGTCACATCAAATTCATAATCATTTCATTTTTTTTCTCACAAACATCATATCTAACTACAAAACAATCTAATCATCTTTTTAAACACAAAAATTTTAGCCTACTAAAATAGCCAACTTTCCAAACAAGGCCAATATAATTATGTTAAAATTGCTGGGCTCAGGCCTCGTTTGGGGTGTAACTATTTTAGCTAAAAAATCAAAAAGTTGCTATAAGTTGTCATATCACTCTCTGTACTTTTTTACATATTTTTTCGTAAAAAGCCAAAAAGTTACTAAAATAGTTTGTTCTCAAACGAGGCCTAAGTGTATTTTTATCAAATTTCAAGAGGTTAACGTAATTTGCCCTTTTTATATTGTACAAATGTTTTATTTGTTCATATAGATAAATCATCTATTTCTCTATGATGTTGTTGACTTATTAGTCACAAAAGAGTAATGCTAAAATAACTATTTATTTTTACCATTGTATCTTATCATTCAATGTATCAATCTAGTTATCAGCACTGTATTTAATAAATATTTGAGTAGTAAGACCATTACGCCAATGTTGTTTTAACAAATAAGATAATAAGTATAATATGATATAAAAATATTGTAAGTGTAGCATTATTGATCCCAAAGTGTTGAAATAAATTTGTTTATGAAATTCACTAATTAACACGGGAACATATATGCTGCCCCAACAACATAGGAGCAAAAATTAATAAGGGGGTTAATAACACTTTTTACCTATATAGTTTGATTTAAATTTCACTTTATTTCTTATAATTTTAAGTTGACAATTTGGTCATTATATTTTAAGTCTAGTTTTAATTTAGTTCTTTTGTCTAAATTTAAGATTAAAACTAATAATTTTGAGACACTTATCAATTTGTTAAGGTGACACGTATAAAAGATTAACGAAATTTAGATAGAAGGAATAAATTGAAATTAGACTTAAAAGTATAAGGATTAAATTATTCAATTTGAAATTATGAGAATTAAAGTAATATATAGATCACACTATAAGAATGAAAAATGTAATTAGCCTTTACTATGGTGAAAAAAAACTTATGTCAACTTATGACATTATGACATGGTGCATACACATCAAGGGAGGTTCTAAATGCTCCCATATAATATCTTAAGAAAATTATTCTCATTCCTAATTAATATTTCAAACTCTAATCCCATACCCAATCCACATATCACCTCTTCTACTTTCTTCACTCCCCACTCGTTGCTTATTGCCACCATCACACCATCACTTGTCGCACTTTCTTCTCTATCCTCTACTTCCTTCCAGTGGCGGAGAGAAAGAAGGCCTAGGCGGGTCACGTGCCCCCCTTAGTTTTGATTTTATTTATTTATTTATTTTTTGTGTTGTTTTCATATATAAAATGTATATTTTTTTTCTTAACATGTTTTTTGGTTAAGGGTTTATTGTATTGTTCACAATAAGTAGTTATTTGATACTTTGAGAGCATTATGTGGTATTATTTATGTAATAGTTTAAACCAACAGTATAGCGAAAAATCTTATAGATTGGATATAATGAACTCATTATTTTTAGACAGTTGACAGACTACTTAGTGTGATTTGTGATTTCCTATGTTTTGAGCATCACGTAGGCAATACTATATGGTATTCTATACTATTTAATAATTTTCATTCAAAACACATCATTTATAAGCGAGGTCATCTTTTTAATATTTTTCTGTCAAATAAAAATTAAATAGATTTTATAATAATTTGTACTATAAAGGATGTGTTTTTATTTTCTAAAATTAGGAATTTTGATCCTTAATTTTTTGTGCTAAAATTGCAAAGTTACATCACCGTTCTATACCGAACTATTCTACACTATTATAGAATTTTAATTTGTTCCTATTAATAATGAATATATAATTTTTTATGCTTAAATTTAGCTCATAAAATTATTATTATCTTAATGTTGATCATAATTTTTTTTAAAAATAAAAACTTATAATTAATAATGTCCCTTCTAACTTAATTTCCTAACTCCGCCACTGCTCCCTTCCCTCGAATCCCCTATCCCTTTTCAAGTTCCCTACCTCCCACCTTCTCTCCTCTCTTTTCTTGGTACCCTTCCTTTTCCCACAACCCTCGTCCGTTACCAACCACCCTAAATACATCTATCATAGCCACCAACTTCTGTATTTCTGACTACTACCACCACTACCCTTTTTCCCATTCTTATCGTTTAGACAATCAATGTGGAACTACTGACCTGTGTTTGGTTCTTTTTCGTTGAACCAATGGCAGATATCTTTCTCGTTTTTGCCAAACAGAACTCTAACCATTCTCTCTTTATTCATAACCAAAACGGAGGGGGGTTAGGTAGGGGTGTAATTTTGGCCCGGCCCATTGGGGCTTGGGCCTGGCCGGCCCACAGGCCAGAAAACTAGGCCCAGGCCCTAACCCGGCCCAGAGGTATTCGGGTTTTGGGCGGGCCAGTAGGCAGGGCCTCGGGCTGGGCCCATAGGCTCGAGCCTAGGCTCAGGCTTTGGTCGGGCTTGGGTGGGTCTAAACAAATTTATTTTTTTATTTTTTTATTTTTCTACCAAAATTTTATTATTTTCCATTAAAAATAACACTGGGCATCGGGTCGGCCGGGTCTCGGGCCAGGCTTTTGAGCGGGCCAATGGGCCAAGCCGGCCTTCAAAACGATGGCCCAGGCCCAGGCCCAGGCCCAAGGCCTCGGGCTAGGCTTAGGCTTGGGCTTGGGCTTGGGCCTAAACGGGCCTTAATGGACCAGGCCCACCTCGGACCACAAGTGGGCTTCGGGCCGCCCGCGGGCCACAGGCCAAAATTACACCCCTAGGGCTAGGGTGATCATGGCAGTGTGTGGGATGGTGACAGACAAGGACAGATCCAAGATTCAAACTTTGGGAGGGCAAAAACATATTTAACTTCATGGAAATTTTTTTTTGTGAAAAATTTCAAAATTTAATTTATATCAGCACAAAAAAAGTGAATATTATTATTACTATTATTATTATACATTCTTTGTCAATATAATTGGTCATATTATTTTTTTTTTCTACATTAACTTAACAAAAATAGTAACTATTATTATGTCTCCTCTCTATTTATTAAAGTTAATTATTTGTGTTAAAATCGCCAACCTTTTTATATTATATATAAAAATATCCATGTAAAATAACAATCTGAAAATGATAAAATCGTCACTTTTTGTATTATATATAAAACATTTATGATAAACTTGACATAAAAAATCTTAAGTAATATATCTCTCAATAATGTGGTTAAGTAATTTGTTATAAAATTATATTTCATCCTATTACACAGTTGAATTTTTTTAAAATTCAAAATTGAAAATGTATGTTTTTATGAATAAAATGATAATTCGTTTCAATAAGCGATATTAAATTTTATAATGTCATTTTTAAGTATCATGTTGAATGTAGATAATATTTTTATTTTTAGACAATAATTTTATTTCTAGAGAATAAACAAATAAGAATGAATGCAAAATAAAATGTTTAAGCACATTAAAGTGTGGATTTATAGAAAGAACACAAAATAAACATAAATGACATGAATAGAAATAAGAATAACAACAAATAAGAACAAATATAATTAAGGGAAAACTACCAATAAATCCCATAAGTTGATCTTATGATCATTTGGCCCGAAGTTTTATTCTAATGTTCCGCTTGGTCCTGTCTTGCGTGAAAGGACATATTTGCCACAGTGTTTAATGTTTCCGTTGTTGGTGAATGCAAATGGTTGTGTTGTTGGCGCGTGGGGCAACGCGGGGTGTAAAGTGTGGGAAGTTGATTGAGTTGTGCCATGTGACACATAATAGTGTGTCACAAAATAGCAAAGCGTACTAAGGGGTTTTATAATGGTAGTAGAGATTTTGGTAGTGCCACATGTCACACATTCGGGTTGCCCAGAGAACCAAAATACAACCCATTTTATAACCCGTTTTATACATCCACATGCCCACATGTATAAAATGCTAACCCGATTCGTATTTCCCACAATCATGAAACCCTAATATAGCGATTTCGTGTATTTGTAGATTTCGATTAACAGTATATTCCGTTGCGTGATTCGGGGGAGGGAGGAGCGATATTGAAGATTGATTGCAGCGTTACGTTGATTTAAGATTTGTGTGATATTGTAGGGCGTTCAACGTTTCAAAACCCTATTCTCAGTCTTCTGTGTTCGTTGGTTTGTCAGACGTCTGCAATGGCCGAAAAAGGTATGTCACCTAACATTCTTTTTGAAATCCTTGTGTGGT
The DNA here is from genome assembly GCA_036172215.1 of Camellia granthamiana. NCBI lineage: Eukaryota > Viridiplantae > Streptophyta > Magnoliopsida > Ericales > Theaceae > Camellia > Camellia granthamiana. The sequence goes on from CM069917.1 coordinate 73,395,938, forward strand.
AATGTCTTACTTTGGTATTTGTTGTTTTCGCTCCGATTACCAGTGTGGTCGGTCGTTTTTATGTTCAATCGTGCAGTTTTTGGGGTGTGTGTTTTGTTTTAGGCGTATTCACGATGTGGATGTCGTGTTGGGGTGTGTGGGTGTTAGGCGTGTGGTATTGGGTGTGTGGTGGGACAGTGTGGTTGTGGGTTTTGTTTCTATGCGTAGTGTGTTTGCTTTGGGATAGTGTGTGGTGTACGTTGGCTTTGAAGGGGGTCGGTTTGTGGGTTGTTTTTGTGATGATGTGTGTTTTTGGATGGTTGTGTGGCTGACAGTTGTGGTCAATGTAATAGGATATATTGTAGAACAATAGTTAGGACCACAGGAAAAGATATACTTTTTTAATGATTTGTCCTGCATATGTAGGGGTGGGGTCTCCAATTTTTTTGGGTGCTGCAGAGAGTAAATGGGATATGTTGTGGTTCTGGTACGCATGTGTGGATTGTGTGACTTTGTGCATTTTATTTGTGGTTTTGGAATTAGGTTTGGGTAGTTGGTTGGTTTTGTGTTGTTGTTACTGTGTGTCTGGGTTGTTGTGTGGATGTGGGTTTGTGTGTTGGGTTAACTGGACAGTGTTTGAATGTGGTACATGGGGTGTGGTAAGTTGTGATGAGTTTGCGTTTTTGTTGGTATTGTTGTTACGTGTTGGATTTGGTTGTATGAGTTGGTATGTTGTTGAGTCTGAATGGTTCGTGTTTCACAGGTCACATAAAATAGAGGGTGTTATGTGTTTTGTGTGTGTTTATTTTTTGTTATGACTTTTGTGTGTGGTTGTGTGGCATGTATGTGATATGAGTGAAACACTAAATGTGTCTGTTGTTTTGTATTACAGATGGTGATAGGGTAAGGAGTCCGTGGACACGTTCATGTGAACGTAAACGTGTTGAGGGGCCAACTGGTTCAAATGCGAACAACTTTGGAGTGAAAATGCAGGGGCGAATTCTATTCAAGCAAGCTAAAATAAGAAAGGGTGAAGATGCGCGGTCTGTGGGTAAGATTGTAACGGGGGGCCAGCCTAAACACCACACGAGGATGAACTTCCGTTCAAACATTGCAGGGATAGTGAAGCTTGTGAGTTTGGCAAACCTGCAGGAGGGACACTTGAATCAGTTGAAAAGAACACCATTCTGGGTTATGATAGAGGCGATACACATCAACAAGTCGAACCAAAACGAATTCAGAAAGTGTGATGAGTTAATATGTAAAATTATAAGGGCATACAATGAGCTGGATAATGCATTCAGCATTGGAGGTTCAATGGTGAAACTTGGTAGCAGTGACATTAGGTTAATATTCGGATTACAATGTGGGAAGAGGCGCATGGACTTATCACCTGGACAAAGACCAGCATCGGACTTCATTCAACGTAGGTGTTCTGAAACTTCACGCATAACATCGAAACTAGTGAAGACGTTATTTTTAGAGGCTGTTAGTGGTCATACCAAACAAGATGAGGAAGACGCTGCGAAGCTATTAGCGCTGTACATTTGTGGGAAGCTTTTTTTCGCCAACTCTGGGGAGACAATAAATTGGACATTTGTTCGGTACTTGAACAATCTGAATACCGTACAGATGTATGACTGGACAGGCACAATCTTGGCAACGTTGATGGGGTTAGTCAAGGATTTTCACAAAACGCCGAGGAAGGTGACTGGCTGCGTGGTTGCGTTGCTGGTAAGTGTGTGACCGAATTCATTGTTATTGTTGTCTTGTATGCGTGGTTGGGTTTATTTGCACGTTTAATTGGATTATTGCATTTTGTGATGTGTGTGTCGCAGTATTGGTTGTGTGAACATTCTACAATAGTGGAGCCTGAAACCGAAAACATGTTTCCAAGGTTCCTTAAGTGGGACATTGGAACACTGCTGACTAAAACGCAAGGGGTAGAATTTGCTGGTTCCGTCACGTTTCAGGTATGCACGACGTTGGTTCCCAATCTGGTTGTTGTGGAAGTTTGTCAGTTGTAGTCTGATAATGACCTTTGTAATTTGAAAACGTCATTGTGTTTGTGATGTGAACAGGTGAAGACTGATTGTCTGAGATCTCTTGAGCATGAACGAGAAATAATGGGATTAGATGTTGAAGCGATTGACAGAGATGTGGCCGACATTGTTGACATTGGCGCAAACAATGTTGGCGGTGATGATGATTTTGTTGACGGAGTTAATGTAATGAAAGAGACAATTGATGTTGGAATGCAGAGTGGGAGTGTTGAGGCACGTGGGAACAACAAAATTGGCAAAAGTCATGTGGGTAATGTGCGTGATCATTCAGTGGGTGTGTTTGGCACTGGGATGGATGTACAACGTGAATCAATTAGTGCATATGAAAATTACAGGCAGGTAGATCCTAAACTAGAAGAAGCGTTAACTGCAATCACAACACTTCAGCTGCAGAACAAAAACAAGGACAATATGATATCACTCATTGAAGAAGAGATTACTAAGTTGAAGAGTAGGAGCGACTTTCAGGCTGTGAACATAGTTGGCGGTTTTGGGTGTGTTTTGAAGATAAAAGATGAGGAGCTTGAAAAGTTGAAGAAGGAGAATGGGGAAATGCAGAAAAAAATTTCATTATTGGAAGACCAACTGGAGGACCGTGACGTGCATGTTGTCACGCAAGCATTCCGTGATGCTGGAAATAAGCAAGTTACTAGTGGAAGTGGCACGGGGTGTAGTGGGTATGGTGGGTCTTTTTTGTGCGATGTGTCACCGTTACGTGCAGTCAATGATTGTGCATGGCAGGCAGGCAATGAATCGAATGAGGTGGAGGTGCATGATCCAATGGATGTCCAGCAGTGTGATGCGGAAGTAGGAGTGTTGCCATATGTGGGTGAAGGAGTACCGCGCTTGGGCGTGCAAAATTCGTTGGTACGTAACATTAAAGGCAAAGTAAGGAAGGATCGGAAGTTGGCAAACTATGAGTACCCGTTGTTGGGGGTGCGTGATAGAAAGATGGGATCAGAAAGTGATAATATTAGAGGAGAGAATGACTGTGTGAGTGGTAATGCCGTTATAGATGTGGATGCAGTTGAGGTAGCAGGGAAAAAATGGTCAGGATTTGACATCAACAACAGGTTAGGGGTGTGGAAGATGATGACATTTGAAGAGAAGACGAAGATCAAACAAGCGTATGATCGTAACGGCGACGGGTAAGGTTTTTTTTATTGTTTCCCTTTATTATGTTGCTGTGTATACATCACCGTTTTGTATGGATTTTAAACAATTTGTTTGTAGGGCTATTGTGTGGGCAGATGATTCGACCGGCGTGACAGTGGACTTTACAGATTTGAAGGGACTGGTTAGACAAAGCAGTGTACGGGACAATGTACGTTTAAATTTCTCTTAAATGAGTTATACTTAGCGTTTGTTAGTTGTAGAGTATGAATGTAGCAAATGGTGGCAGCATGCGAAGTGGTGGTTTTTTTGTTTTTTTTCTTTTTTTGAGGCGCAATTGTTTTCTGCAACACAGGTGATTGATGCATATACGGAGCTGTTGAAAACTGATCAGTTGAAGCTGTTTGGAAATGATGATCAAGTAGACAAATCATATTTTTTCAGTAGTGTTTGCCTGGTGAGTTGGTGTGGGTGAGTGGTAAGTGATTATGTTGTGGTTATTTATAATGTGGTGTGGTTGTTATATGTGTGCAGGATATGGTGAAAAGTGTAGATGTGGGAGGCTTTGATAAGTTTGTACGAAAGAATATTTCTGCCGATACCATGTGTCGGTTCATTCATTTCCCGATGTGCCATAATGGACATTGGACACTTGTCGTATACGATACTGAGAGTGGTGAGTGGAAGCATTACAATCCGATGCGGCAGCGTGTGGAGAGGGTAGACGTGCATTACACGGAAGCACTTTTGTTGGTAAGTTGTTAAGTAATGTTTGTTGATGTGTGGCTGGGACTTTTGTGTTCATACTTGTATGTGTTTTGTATGTGTGGCAGAAGGAACAGGTGACGAACGTCATGAAACAGTTGCTGATTGAGTTGGGAATGGATGTTTTTAGCATCGAGGCAAATTTCGGCCATGCACTGGAGGCTGTGAGTAGGTGCCCACAGCAAAAAGTAGAATCGTAAGTGTGGTAGTTATGAATGTGGTGACCTATTGTGTGGGTGAGTAGTTTTGTGTACTTCACACAGTTTTAGTGATTTAACGTAAATGTTGTTCAATGCAAGCTTGACTGTGGGATAATTGTGTGTGCTATAATGCGACAGTACGTGCACCATTGCGATGTGGAACAGACACTGCAAGGTTCCAACTGCAGCGTGTTGCGTGCAAATATGGTGAAGTCTTTCGTCAATGATCCGGTGCGGGGGTTGATATAGTATATATGTCTGCTGGTGCTTTATTTGGCTGATGGCGTTATCATTAAATTAAAAAAAAAATTGCGAAATGTTCATATGACAATTTTTTGTTAGAAAGGTTGTTATTCCCGTGTAGTTATTTAGTTTTGAAACATACATTTAGTAGTTTTGGTTGTTGGTTTTTGCAGTTGTTGCAAGTCTGTTTTTTGGTGTTGACATACAGTCGTTGTCCAGTACTTATCACGGGTTTTGAATGAAATAAGTTTTTGGTTGGACAAATAATTTTGTGTGTTTTTTGCTGTGTATGTATGTTGACGGTCATTGTTATGTGCATGATACTTGGGAAAAAATGTCGACGAATGTAGCCAAGTTTCTTTGGAAACGTAGCGAAATTAGTACGTGGAGTTTCATTGTATTGAGTGGTGCGTTCCTGTGTGACTGCTTTTAGGTGGCGTAAGTCATGTATGCGGTGATCTTGTATCTATGATGGTATAATATGAAAATGACAGGGTATTATTGGGCGGGTTGGCATGTCGGTTTTGTTGGGTGCGCGTTTATTTGTCGACGTTAGGTGGGGATTATGTTAATGCATGATAGGCAGTTTGTGGGAGACTGTGGGTTCGGACAGTGTTTGTGTGGATTTTTATGTGCATGTCTGTAATGTTTGATGGGTTGTTTGTTTGTACATGGTACATGTGAGACGAACTTGTAGGGAACAAATGTTGTATATCGGAGTGGGGTAAGGCATGTTTTGAAAAAAGATGTTGGAAGTGTTATGGTTAGATAATGTGGTTTTGAAATGTGAATGTGCCATAATGTTGCGAATCAATTAGACGTCAACTTGTAAAATGAAATAACAGGATAATAATAAGGTTTATGCGTTGCATGTTACGTATTTTAAAAAAACAACAGAAAATGTTGTCGAAGCTAAAAACATGCTGAAAACATCAAAAGTGTTACGGGTTATAGTGTGTGGCAAACCCGATTATTCTGATTAAAACAGAATGACTATAAAAATGTTGTATTTCAAAATATATGTGGCTGCATATAATGCTAAATTGGTTCTTTGCACGTCTTCCTGTTGTGGTTCCCCAAACGTTGGCAACGGCTGCATCTAATTTGTTGAACTTCTTCCCCCCTTGAAAGCATTCGTTTTTTTTTTTTGGGCCTTCCCGGTGGTCGTTTGACAGCTAGTGGTTGTATGATGAAATCTTCAATGCTAAATGGTGGTTTCTCAACAGTGGGTATGGAGTGTATGTTGCAAGCGTAAAAATTCCGGTACTCCGACACATGGTAATACGGATCGACTAAATCATAAAGGTCGAGTCCACTGTTGCGAATAGCAACAACAGCGTGAGCACAAGGGAACCCTTTGATTTGCCACTGGAAACATGAGCATATACGCCTTCCCACATCAACCATTACTGATGGGAAAGAGTGGACCTTGAAAATCTCATTATTGGACTGACTTAGAAGCCATGATCTGCCTTTGTTGTATGCTTTAACTAACCGATCTTCCATCTTCGGGCAAACAACACCAGGCCACGATTGTGCCTTGAGTCGGCATTTGGACATCTGTCGCATAATCTTGGTCCGAATACTGTCAACCAATTGAGTAATTGGGAGGTGGCGTGCTTCCCGTATCCATGAGTTGAATGACTCGACGGCATTGGAACGTATTTCGCCATAACGCGCACCACTGGTGGGATAGATACAGTGACTTTGTTAGATAGAAATATACATGGTGACATTGTGAGCATGACATAGTATAAATTTGGTAAAATTAAAAGTGGTGATTGTGTACCGAAAATACGCATTTGCCCAGTACTGTGGCGATAAATCTTTTAAGAAAGCTGGTGCCACCTTGGGACCAGCCTTCATAAACTCCTCCAATTTCTGGTTGAATGCAACAACTGTTGGTGCATACGCACAAGATAGGAATTTCGACAACAAACACGCGCGGTATGAACTGTTGACGTAGCGTAATTTGTCTTGCAAGTTACGTTGCAAATGTTCTAAGCAAAATGCGTGATGTGCTGTGGGAAATATGACTGGGATTGATTCCAGCGGGCCTACGTGTCGGTCGGATAAAAATGTTAGTGCTCTTTGGCCATTTACAACGTTTGCGAGGTGTCCCAAAAACCAAGCCCAATTTGTTGTGTTTTCGGAATCAACGATGGCTATGGCTAAAGGGAATAGACCTGCATGCAATTAATTTGTCAAAAGGTCAGTCGAGTATTTTCTTGTAGAATACTGTGTACATTAATATAAACAGACATGATCGAATGTGGCGAAACATGTTGCGCATGGTAACAAAAAAACATGTTGCCATCTTTTGTTGTGGCGGCTAGCAAGTTCCCCTTAAATTTCCCCTTCAGAAACGTCCCATCCAAAAAAAGCATTGGTCGGCAATGGGCGAAACCATCAATACATGCTTTGAATGATATGAAATACCTTGAGAAACGGTTGTGTTGTTCGTCGTATTCAATGTTAATATAACTGCCTGGGTTGTTAGTCATAACTGCATTGCTGTACCAACATAATTGGTCAAACGAGATTGAGTGTGCACCGAACATTTCACCACGGGCTTTTTCGATACCTAACTAGGCAACTCGATAGCTAACCTCCAAACTGTAATCTTTTTTCAAGTCGTACACAACATCAATGGGGCGTGTGAGGGGTTTGTCACGCACCCGTTCAGAAATGACATCAGATACTAAGTCAGAACAGCCCTTGGGTTTTTGGGTGTCCGAACGGAAACACCACAGGTGTGCAAGCCATTCCACTTACGTATATAAAAAAATCCATTGGCATGTAACACGTGCGTGTACGGACCACATACATCATTTTGATTCGCGCATCATGCATATTGCTGTAATCCGAATAGAATCATTCTTAATATATTTGAACCGAAATCCGCACTCCACCGCATACTTGCGACGAACCGTTCGAAATTCAACAGCTCCCCCTTCAAAACTTTGGCCAACATTTTGAATTTTGTCCGCCCATGGGCCAGACAAAAAAACCTTCTCGACGTGGGGACAATATTTGTCCAAACAATCTTGTTCGTCATCCATATCCAACTCGTCAGACAACATATCCGACATACGTGGACCAATCTGTACATTGTTGTGTGGATAGTGAACATTTTCTTAATATCCCGCACGTGGTACCTCAATGATAACATCAATGCATTGCAACCGGAAAGATCGAGCAAGAGAGATCATGTTTTGCATATCGACATCATTCTGTAATGTGAAGTTATTGTAACCTGGCATTTTGAAAAAAAAACACAGATTGACAAGTGTGAGTTCGGGGAATTTTTCGTACACATGATTTACCAAGTCCTGAAATCGGAATGGGGCTTCCAAATTGACAGCGGCATTTGTATTACCGTAACAACAGATCAACATTACATGTGTATCCATCGGCTGTAACAGAAAATAAGCCGACACATTCAGAAGATGAAATTCAATAAGAAGACAAAGTCACACAACCTCACCCACAAATTAATAATAGTGACAATACAAAAACACAGAGTCAGATACACATACACAAAACACCCATACGAAATCACCACCATCCCAGTCCCCACAGCCCACATCCCAGTGAATATACAAACATTGTAAACACATCCACACAAAGACAAACCACCCCCCAAACGAAACCCACTATCCTATCTCCTTCCCGGCTAATGCCCCACCACAGACACCCTCATTGACCATACCCCACAAACACCAATTCATACACATGCCCAACACGTTATGTAACATGACGTCAATGTATTAGTGAAATCTAGTCCACAAAACAAATCAACAAAACGCATAAATCAACATCGCAAAAAAAACATGACATACCTACAAACCAACGGACATCGTCGAGGTCTGAATTGCTGCATATGCCACCGAAACACACAGGCGTCACAACACAAACACTATGACGGCACACCACAAACCCTAACAAAGAAGTGGCTGACCCATCCTTTGAAGCAACATTCAACTTATAAAATATGGTGTAACATTCCCAAAAGAAAACGTCTGCCCATGAAACACATCCCACTGAACAAACTGAGGGCACAATCGTCCACAAATCAATACCAAAAATGGAAAAAAGGATCAAATGGAACAAATCTGTCTAGTAATAGGACTTATTGGTTCAACAGTTTAAATTGGAGATTGATTGGTATAATTGTTTGTGAGGTAGGATTTATTGGTAAATAATCCTATAATTAATTGTAAATAATATAAAAATATAACAAATAATACAGACAATAAATAGAATAGATCAATATTAATAAAACTCGATTTAAAAATTATTTTCAAAATTTTGTAATGTAAATAAATTGGGAGTGCGAAAATTTATAATTATGAAGGTTCAAACTATTGAAATTTTAGAGGTGGGTAGTACTTTAATTTGAAATTATCTTACTAATTAATAGTATAATATACATAATTTTTAAAAATTTTGGAGGTGTGAACCCCTATATCCATCCATGTTGATGGAGTGGCTGTCTAAGGGTTGGTGGGGTGGGGGGAAGAGGGGCGACGGTACAAGGAAGATTGTTGTCGGTGGAATGGATTTAGATTTTTTTTTTTTTATTGGGTAATTTTAGTTTGGGGTATAAATGCTGGAGGTCGAAAGAACTTTTGGAGGTGCATTTAGAAGCTCCCGTACATCAAAATATATTTGTTTTTTTGGAAGACGATGAAAAGTTATAATAAGGCCTGGTTTGGCTTATATTATATAAGCCAAAAAGCCAAAAAGTTACTCCAAAATCCAAAAAGATATCACTATTCACCCAAAAAAAAAAATTAATTAATTTTTTTCAAAAAAAGTGACCACCGAAGTGACCACTGTGCAGCTGCTGTGCTGCGGCAGTGGATTAAAGATAAATGATTGGGTGTGGTTTGCACACACACCGCTGTTCGTCCCATGGGGCCATCAGGGGTCCCGTTTTGATAATCTGAACCGTTCAATGTGTAGAAATCGTCGAGTACTATATGTCTGCAAAAAATCACATTGATCGGATATCGATAACTATATGATCAGATCAGTTATGTAGGACAAATAGATGGTGTTATAATTAATGATTGAAAAATAAATAAATCTGATCGGATAGCTATCGATATCCGATTAATGTGATTTTTTATAAGTATATAGTGTTCGACGAGTTATACACATTGAACGGTTCAGATTATTAAAATGGGACCCGTGATGACCCCCACGGACCAAACAAAACCGTGCAGCACTTTGTACAAAAAATAGGCAATAATTTCCAACCCCCAAACCAGCCCTTCCGATTTGTACGGCTGTGGGCCACCTATCACTATTCATCTCTTACACATTTTTTTATACAATTTTTTAATACACATTTTTCCATAAAAATCCAAAAAGTTAACCCAAACCTCCATATTTTTTTCTCAACTTTTTTAGTCCAAAAAGACAAAAAGTGCACTTTTTTAGGACACCCCAAACCAGCCCTAACTTTGATACTCTTGGCACTAGCTCACAAGTTTTCTTTTTTTTAAACTTAGCTTCACCCCTCTCTCTCCCTCCCTAATTTACAATTTCACATACAATTTCATGCATGCAACTCCATAAAATGTTGTGTACATGTTTATAAATAATTCAAAATAATGTCAAGTTATGCATCCACTCTGCAATTTGCAAATCAAACAACATTATTATGTATTAATTATATCTAAAGAAATATATGATGTATTTATATCTTTTGTTTACTTAAACCGAGCTGCAAGTATAATTTGTACCTCCTCCTAACATCAATATGGCATTTTTTTTTATATGAAAATTATAATTCAGTGATATCTTTCTAAAATAATTACAAAATCATGAAAAAGTTTATCACTGATCTAATTTTTTTTATAATTATTTTATGTTATAAAAAATTGTTATTTCCCTTTTTTTATTGCTCTCTGAAGAGTAGCAGAGGAGGAAGGCGTCCTCAAATGTTTAAAATCCATGATTTTCATTACCAGATGGTGGATGAATTAGGATCCTCTCCTTGTGGTTCCTACTTAACTTCCTACTTGCTAGGCCATTGGGCTCACTTTTAGGCTCAATTTCGATAATCCAAACTGTTCACATTTTAAGATTTGTTGAGTATATCATACCTATAAATAAGGCCAAAGACAGAGACCGTCCTTTCAGATTTTTGTAGGGCTGTCCACATCTCAAGACAGTACCATGACGTGTCGATGCTGATGTACCAATCCTAGCTCACCGCATGGCATATACGTACTGCGTTATATATACTATGGACACCGAAAATTTAGGTACCAAACTTCAGAGGTTGGTAAATAACGCCAAAGAGCCAATAAATTAGCAGCGCTTGGAGCATCCCAACCGCAAGTGGCCCATTCATAACCATCTCTGTCTAGTTTAGTCGTTCATCATCTAGTGTACGCCTCGTCCTATCATACAAACAGATAAATTTTCTTCAGAAAAGTATACAGAATGCAATATTGACATGACTGAATACTTTTTCCAACACTTTATAGGCGGCGTGCTAGTAGAATAAGATAAGCCTATCACATATGAGAGACGAAAGCTCAATAAGACTGAGAGGCCCAGTCCAAGAAAAAGAGATGAAAACAATAATGCACTACTGGAGAACGTGAAGCAGGTCATGATTTGTGATACGGACTATAATATTTTTCTTTTTTTTGTTGTGAAAATTTTATGTGTTTGTAGCATTAATGCTAATGTGCGTGTAAGTTCAAGAACTATCTTGAAGGACTAAAGTTTATGAAGTAGTTCTTAATTACAATTTCAATTTGTTTTTTGTGGTTTCATAACTAACCCATTCTACACCTCCTTAATATTTTGGTATGATAATAATACCCAAGAACTCCATCACTAGTCATTTTAGCAATGATATGGTTTTTCATTTTTTAGTACTCAGTACTATCCAAGGCTTTAAAAGGGTAGGCATTATCTCTACTCTGTAATTATTGCATTTTGCACAATCTTTGATCCATTATAAGTTCAACTATCACTTCAACTGTGTTTGCAAGCCAAAAATGGAATACGACCAAAATTGGAAGGTTTTCTAAATGCACCTCCACTAACCCCTCTCCGCTATGTGCGACCCATCCCCTTTCTCAAATCTAGGGTTTCATGGAAGGGGTGGCAAGGTTTGCAAGAGAAGAACAAGAAAGAAGGGGGGGAGATGGGGGTGCCAAGGAAGGGAGGGCCTGTGACCACCATGACTCTTCTAAGAGTTTAGTCTCAATGAATAAGTTATGTGTTCAACTCTCTCTAAGAGAGTTGAATTAGGAGACAAGTACTTGGTGCTTTACAATGGTATGGAGGTTAGCTTCTATAGGTGTTAATTTAACAACTAATAACATACTTTCGTCCAAAAAAGAAAAAAAAGAAAAAAAGAGGGGTGGAGAAATGATGTGTTTGCGGACTTCCCATTAGTTTGTTTTCTAAAGTTTAAGGGGAAAAAAATGCAGCTAGAAATTTATAATTTAAGTCTCACAATTTACCCACAATGACGTGACAAAGGAGTTAGGTATTACATGATTAAATTCGTGATAAATTAAAATTGACACGTAACATGTTATTTCATTATAGGTATAATTGTAGGATTTAAATTGTGAGTCTTAAACACCTAGCTTGGTTATCCCTAGTTTTTAGAAATTTGAGTTTTTTTTTTTTTTATTTTCTGTGTTTTTTTGTTTTTAAATATTTGAAGATTTTTTATTTTTTATTTTTTATATGAACCTAACCTACATATACTTAAAAAGTGTAATATTTATGATTTTTTTTTTAACAAAAAAAGTTCATCAAATACAAAAATATATATATATATATAAATTTATTACATTTTCGTATTCTTGTCTATTTAATGAATTTTTAAAATTTTTTTTTTTACCCCTTTTTATTTTTGTCTATTTATGTTAGGTGCATCTAGAAAGTAAAAAAAAAAAAAAACACACAAAAAAAAAGAAGTTTAATTTCCAAAAAATCAATCAAAACCAATATTTAGAAAACAATAAATAAATAAATAAATAAAACAAAAGCAATATCCAACAATGTAAATTTTTTATAAAAACAAAAAAGAAAAATAAAAAGGGGTAACGATAGCCAAAGTACTGTAGATGCTTCCCTTTTGCAATTATTATGATCTGAGTTATTGTCCTTTTCAAACTCGGAGAGGATTGGATTGGATAGATGAATAATTGAGCCCTCAAATCTTTTAATCACTCATAATTTTTTAAAAAAAATTACCTAAAAAAAAATCTTAAACTTTGATTCTTATAATAAAATATTTTTTTTTAATTTTATTAATTTATATCCTAATTTTTTTATTTGTTTTTAAATATAAACCATAAGTCTATTTGCGTTGAGTAAAATTGACAAAAAGAAAATATTTTAATCAATAAACTCAATGTAAATATATATAAAATGACTGAAATACTTTTTCTCGTTGTAGATATATATAAAATATCTAAAATTCGTTTTCTTGTTGAGTTTAATGTCTAAAATATATTTTTTAGTTCATTTTACTTGACGGAAATACACTAGCAGGTTAGATTAAAACAAATTTTTAAATTGATAAAATTAAAAAATTAGAATTTATTTTATTATAAGGATCAAATCCAGTTTTTTTTTTTTCCCTAACATTCTTTTTAGCAATTTTGTTAAGAGAATTAGGTAATGAACAAAATTTAACAAGAAACACATTGGTGCACAATGTAAAAACATAGCTGGACTTCTTTTGTTCTCTATCAGGTTGAGAAGTAGGGTCAAACTGGTCACGACCATGATTTAGCCAATTTTGAGAGAGTGCTTGTTGATCTCTCGTGTTTGTGATTCTTGTTCTGCTTGCCAATTGTGTAATAAACAAAATTTAACAAGAAACACATTAGTGCAAGATGTAAAAATATTAGACTTGGGCATAAGGTTATCCGAACTGTTCAATTCGTCCAATCTGAATCGATTCGCATATAAATAGACAGTTTCACAGACACAATACAGGTGGATGCAGTTTGGAATATGGCATTATTGCAGGTTGCGGATAGGTTGTAGGTTTTATCCGCACCCGCAAAAATTCGTCCGTACTTAGACTTTTTTTAAAAATAAAAAATAAAAAAATCCGAACCGTTGATTTCATTCATCTTATCTTAGATATGTTTGCCCAACAAACCAAACCCTAATCTCTTAACATCAAAATCATTATTTAATGGGTTTGAATTTGATGAAGTTTGACAACAATTTATTATTATTTTATTATGACATTTTGGATAAATGTAAAAATTAATAAAGAATTACTTTTAGGTAAGTTTAAGATTTTGTAAGATGTGATTGTTTTTAGTTTATGATTTTATTTAAAAGTTGAGGATTTTGAATGATTTGCTTGCGTTAGTAATTGATTTTGTTGTGTTTTTAATTTTATAAGTTTTAACTCATTAATTATTACTGTTGAGCATTTTAGAAAATAAGGGGGAAATGGTTCAAAATAAATATTAACAAAATGGGAAAAAAAAAAAAACCCAAAAATAAATCTTTAAAGAAAAAAGTCTAATCCGTAAACCGTCTGCATATCCACAAACTCTATTCACATAAATCGCAATCCACATTACGGGCTGTTATGGGTTCAACTTTTCCCAAATCATATATATGTGGACAGGTTCAAAACGCAAACTGAATCGCAAACACCCCTAAAAAATATAGCTAGACTTCTTTGGTTCTCTATCAAGTTGGGAAGTAGAGTTAGACTAGTCAAACTATCTCTTAGTCAATTTTGAGAGAGTGCTTGCTAATCTCTCGGGTTTGTGAGTTCCTTTAGACCTCTTTTATTGGCTTCTTAGCAGATAGGGACTCTTATGATTGCGCCCAAAGAAAATTATCACGGTTTAGTATAGGAATGTAATAATGGCCTGACCTGGCTTATTTGGGCCTGAGCTCGGGCCAGTCCAAGCGGGCCTCGCAGGCTCTCATTTTTTAGCGTGTCGGCCCATGGGCCAAAAAATGGGGCACAAGCCCAAGCAGAGCCTACTCAAAATAGGGCTTGGGCTCGGGCCATGGGCCGAGCCTAAACAGGCCTTTTTTTTTTGGGAACAACGAATGATAAATACATTTATCTATGTAGATTATTTAGTAGGGATAAAAAATAAAAGAAAAGTTATACTAGAGTAATTTAGTTAAGATTAATGAGATTTTTATTTAGTTATGTTTGGTAGTATTTAAATTTAATTATGTATGACTTATATTTTTTTAATTATGAACTTATAACTAAAAAAGTATACAATTATGTAATTTTTTTTCTTTTGAAATGAATAATTTTATATATATGAAAATGAAACTTTCAATATTACAATATTAAATTAATTATATAACATTTATTGAATGAATAATTTTTATTTCAAAATGAAATAAAATATTACAAAAATTTATATCATTAAATAAAATAGGTGTAGATTATTGATGATAGTAGAGCAATTGCATCATTATAGGTCAAGTACATCCCAACTAGGTTGGCACCTACTAGCCTACCAATCATTTGCATTATACTCCACCTCAATAATCTAAAAAAAAAAAAAAAGCGAAAATGAAATAGTAAAAAACAAATTGTCGATCAATCATCAAAGGAGGCAGACATTTTAATTGCGTTGCCCGAGGATATGTCATCCAAATCATTTTGAATTCGCTCATTTTCACTATAATTTTGTCTTCTCATAAGCACATGCATATGATCTTTGGATATCATCACTGCCTCAACTATTTGGAGTGAAAGCCTACTGCGATAATCGCTCAACACCGTTCCACCTGCACTAAAAGTTGTTTCCGAAGCAACTGTAGTAATAAGAATGGTTAGTATATCACGGGCCATCTGTGAAACCACATGCCACATAGTTTCATTTCGTTTTCACCATTCCAAAATGTCAAAATCATCGAAATCATCCACTGACGGGCTTTGCAAATAACGTTGTAGTTCAAAACTACTTACGCTTGTATGTTGAGATATTCTTCTACTTTTTATTGCTGAAAAAACACTTAACCTCCCATCTCGAGATGAGACTACTAGTGTAGTGTGTGTAGGTGTATTTACAGATGCAACTGTCATGTATTCTTCAAATAATCTATTACATATTTGCATAATAGGGGTAAACTATGTTTAATCAACGAAAATACATTTTAAAAATTCTTGTAAACCAATTTCTTTACACCTAAGATCAATTATTATGACTAAACCTAAAAGATAAGGCATATGATTAAAATATTTATCAAAATTTTGTTTTAATTGAAATAATAATGGTTATATAATATTCATTACCCATATATTTTACGAAAATTTTAATTATTTCTGCTAGTATATGTAAAACAAATAGTGAAGTAGAAATATATATATATATATATGTGAACATAATTTTGTTGATGTATCAAAAACTTTTAAAATATATTTATACAACGCTACTTGGCACCAATTAAGTTCTATGGGAGTCAGTACTCCTCCTATTGATGTTGTTGCAAAAAATAAATCTATCTTCTTTGTTTACAAATTCTTTTTAACATATTATACGTTGAATTTCAGCTACTATCTATATCTAAAATTAATTTTTTAAATGATATACTTTCTCATTGACAAATTTTTCTATATTCCGAAATTCGATTAGCAGAAGATATAATAGTAACAACTGCATTTTTTATTACAAGTACAGAAGTCTTGTATACATGCATAGTTTCTTTAATAATCAAATTTAAAATATGAGCACAACAACAAACATAAAATAAATCACCATCAACAAGTAATTGTAAAGTTAATTTCAAACATACTACAGTTTGATTATAATATGTTACATTATTTAAACTAATTGTAAATATTTTATTTTGTAAAGTCCACTCATATAATATTTTTCTTATTTCTACACCAAGTGAATGATCAGTGTATGGAAATTCAACTAATTTAAATGAAATAAGTTTTTTATTTAATTTCCAATCATTATCAATAAAATGTGTAGTGATATATTGATATTCTAAACCATTATTTGACCACAGATCAGATGTTAAACAAACTCTTCTATTTAATTTTTTAAAGATGTTAAATAATTCATTTTTAACATCCTCAGATTTCTTTAAAATCCTGTTTCTAGTAGCATTTCTTGAAAATTTTTGATATTGCGGTGTAAAACTTTGGTGAATCATTTCGATAAAATCGGGACATTCACTAGTAGTAAAAGATTGTTCTTTTTTAATAATATAATCAACTACATAATTTTGTACACGTATAGGATTATACGAAAATTTTTACAAATTACCAGTTGATGAAGCCCCTAATTGCATTTGACTTCTAATATCATATTGTTGACTTTGTAAATGTTTGTTAGCATGCATTTTTAGATAACTAGTACCCCAACAAATGCAACACTAAGTAAATGTGCACAATATTTACATTTTTATTTAAATGTAATTGTACCATCAGAATTATTTATAGATATTTTTTCAAAATGTTTTCAAACACTACTAGTTGTGCTCCTAGATGGTGATCCAACAATTGGAAGAGGGATATTAGAAGTAGAATCAACAGATTCATGTTATGTAGTATATGTATCAACACCGACATAAGCATTAGGAATATTAGGATCCATAGTAATGTAAGTAAAATAATATATAGGAACTAACACTTAATTTAAATAATGTGTAAATACAATGAGTAAAAAATAATAATTAATATATCTTCACAAATAATTAATGAGAAAATGAGTAGTGTGTGAGTGAATTTCCGATCACACTGCCCTCCTTAGTAATTCAGCTGTAGAACACAGGCAGAATAGATGGCACCCTGCTGTCCTGCACAGAAAGAAAAAGCTCCGACGGTGGTTCTTCCACCCGGGGGCACTCCGACGATCAAGTCAGTATATCTCTCAAAGATAATCAAGTATTCAACTCACAAGTTTGAGTATTAAAAAAACATACCTTAGACCCATGGGAGTGCCTCTCTTTTATAACCAATACAATCCCAGTCCTAATAAGAGCCTAACTCCCAGTAGGATTGGGATAAGCCCTCTAAGAGTTTCATCTTTACCCAAACTGAAGTCTTCTCTCAATCTAGGACTCTTGTCCTTTATCCGCTTATCTCGGATTCCGATATCTTCGGAGATAACCTCGGCACCTCCGGGATCACCTCGGCGTAACTACCACGACACGTGGCACCTCGGCTGACACGTCGGCGTCACCTTGCCACGTGTTGGTACTCAGGAAATATCTCCCCACAATTGCCCCCTAGGTTCTATTACCTCGGCATTCTGAGGTGATGGAACCTATATTGTTCCTCTTTCCAGCACTTCGGCACAAGAACTCTTCAGCCGAGGTCGTTCATCTCAGGCCGACATGTCTTCTGTCAAGAACAAGAACTCAAATGAAGTCTCCCACGCGCATGAGCTGTCATGCATCACTTCTCAACCGTTTCACCTACGCGTTTCATTTCCATTGGCTCATGCCTATGACGCGCTTGCAAGCCGTCTTTTCATCTGTCTACGCCGTCTGATGTCTGCGCTACTCCAAGCGCATTAAACGCTTCTGTTTTGCCGCCGTTTCAAGTTTTTGACAAAACTTTTCTCTCTCTCTTTTGGCTCTTCACTTTTGCATTTCAATTTCTCCTGTTCTCTCTCTCTAAAACTCCTGCTTAGATTCGCCATTACTCAGGCTCAAGTTCTATAACTGCGTCCATTCTTCCATCACAGCGAAGTTTTCATTACTTCGTAGTGTCTGCAACCGTTGCCTGACTTCGGCAATCTTTTCACCGGCTCCATTTTTTCTGGTAAGAAACTGTTCCTTTCATTCTGATTTCTTCTGTCCTTTTGCTTGTTTGCTGTTTATTACTGCCTTCTTCAAACCTTTGATTTGTTGAACTATTCATCTGGACATGCCTATTCCATGATTTCGCTTATGTTTTGAACATTTGCACTATTTCACCACTTTTTTGCCACTATTCTTGAGCCTCTATTTCTTGTTTTCTTTATGCTTTTGAGAGCCCCATCTCTGTTCTTGAGTCTGAAACTTCGTCTCGTATCTTGTTTTTCTGTGTTTTTCCCAGATTCGAGCCTCCAATCTTTGCTTTTATAGATTTAGGTTTAGGATTTGCATATAGAACCTACCGATTCTTTAGGAAAGAACTGAAACAATTCTCACCAGTATATACCTAGGTTTAAGCCAAGGTCCCAGTAACCCTTTAAGAGCACCTTCTTTCTGTAGTCAAGTACCTTTACACCAAAATCATGGGTATGTGGAGACATAAGGTAAACACCCCAACCAAACTTGAATTTTTTAGGCAAGAGTTCTCTATTCCTGATGATGTTCACCTTAGGCTAGCTGGGGATGACGATTCCATCATGCCTACAGACAATACGATGCCTTTCCCTATTGTAGCTTTTGTTGAATGTGGACTCCGGCTTCCACTTGATCCCCTTTTCCGTGAAGTTCTCCACTACTACACGTTGAACCCTATGCAACTTACCATCAACTCATATCGAGTGATTAATGGTATCATAGCCTTAGCTAGGCAGGAGAACGTTAGAATTACTCTTGCCGACATACAATACTGTTACACTATGTGTGCCCTTAACCTGAAGGAAAAAGGCTATGTCTATTACCTCAAGCCGAGGTCTACTGAATTCAAAATCGTAGCCGACCTCCCAGACTCCAACAAGGGGGCTGGAGATGACTACCTTATTGCTTCTGGAAATTGGGAGTTTGGCCCAGATAAAGATGTTCATCTTTACCCTCTTCCCCGAACAGTAAAAGAGGGCAAGGGTAAGAGCCCAGTATCAATCACGTAGTCGTTTCTTTTTAAGTCCTCAAAACGTTGTCTGTTTCTAACGTCTTGCTCTTTTTGCAGATGTTCGTAAGCCACCAAAGAATTTTCGCCAATCTTACGTTCCTAGTAAGGATCTGAAAAAGCTCCTGGACTTGCCAGTTCATAAACGAAAAGCCCCTC
The DNA here is from genome assembly GCA_036172215.1 of Camellia granthamiana. Classification (NCBI taxonomy): domain Eukaryota; kingdom Viridiplantae; phylum Streptophyta; class Magnoliopsida; order Ericales; family Theaceae; genus Camellia; species Camellia granthamiana. The sequence continues at coordinate 73,415,251 of CM069917.1, forward strand.
TTCTACTCAACTTCATCCCTACATGCAAATCAGTTTTGCCCGACGTCCCGAAAACAAAAAAGAAGAGCTTATCTCCTCCCTCTTCTACCACTCTACAGACCGCATCAACATCTCGGGCTGACCAAGGGTCAACCTCTGATCCAGCCGATCAACCATCAACTTCAGCCCCATACTTAATCCCAATACCAGAAAGGAAACGTCGGCGACGACTCGTCAAAGCTGCCGAAATGGTTCGTCCAAAACCTGTCGCCCAAGATCTCCTAGCCAACCTCCCAACCGACGTCGATGCTATTCCGACCCAATCTATGCCCCCACCAAAGCCAAAGAGAACCAAGAAGGCCCTGCCAAAGGCCAAAGCTGCTGAGGTTGAGGCTGAGGATGCCCTGCCCATCTCCAAGTTGGCTGAGAGTAAGAAAACTGCTTCTGGCCCTGCCAAAAGGTCTGCTGAGGCCTAACCTTCAGAATCCACACAATCAAAGAAGCCGAGGTCATCGTCTGCGACGACCTCAGGGTCCAAAATACCGAAAGTCCCCTGGAGGCCTGAAATCACTTTAGAAGATAAGCCCGTTTTTGCTAATGACAGTGCTGATGATATAAACGTCGGCGTGGCCCTTAGCACAGCTTTACTTCTCCCAGGTGATCTGGAGAAGAATGCCGAGATTAGTGAGTATGAAAATTACGCCTTGATGCTTCAACATTGTGTTCAAGTAAGTTTCTTTGCCTGGTAACCCGTCTTTTTTTTGTTTTTGTTTTTTTTTTTTACTTGTGAATTTTGTAATAACTTTTTGTTTCATGCTCTTTCAGGCTGTTCAGCATGCCCATTCCTTTTCTATACAATCTTTTCAAAATAGAGAAAAGTTGACCGATATGAAGAGGGAGTTTTCTTCCCTTTAGAAGATCAACAAGAGTCTTCAACTAAAAATGAAAAAGCTGGAAGACCAGGCCGAAGCTGCCACAAAGGCCCAACAAATAGCAGAAGAAAAAGCTGATGCTGCTGAGGCCATTAAGAAGGTTGCTGAAGTGCAAAAAAGAGAGGCCGAGGAAAAAGCGACTCAGGCCGAGAAGGAACTTCAGGAGGCCTTGGCAACAAAAGAGGCTGAAATAAAAGAAACTGATGAGAAGGCTTATGCCCAGGGCGTGGCCGATGTTACTGAAGACTACAAGCTTCAAGTCAGGCAGGCATGCAACAGGGGATTCTCCCTTGGTTGGATGTCCTTGATAAAAAAGCTTGATCTCCCTGCTGACTCGCCTTTTCGCATTGTTGATGCTATTCCTCTTCCATTTCCTCCCCTTCCACCTCCAAGTCAGGTTGGAGAAGAATCTGAGTCTGAGTCTGAGGGTGAAGATAATGATGAGGCCTTGGTGAGGAAATCCAAGGATACTGCTGGGGTCAAGTCTCCTCCTCAGATTGAGCCTATCTTGGACTTAACCCAAGATGAGGAGATTGAGGAGGTGCCAAAGGCAGTTGATATAGGGAAGTTATCTTCCGACCTTCTTCTAGCTGAGAGAAATCTTGATAAAACACTTGCTGAGATTGACGCCGAGTTGGCTGCAGAAAAGGCTGCCGAAGTAGTTCCTCAAGAATCTGCCGAGGTAGTTCTCCAAGAATCTACCGAGGTAGTTCTCCAAGAATCGGCCGAGGTCCAGACCCAAATTGCTCCTGAAACTGAAGAATCATAACTTTGATGTTCCCTCTTTTCTTCTTTTTTGTACCGTTTTGGTTTTCTGGACAATGTAAGCTTCCTCTTATGGCCAATGTGACATTCTTTGTTTCTTCAGAACAATGTACTTCTGGTAGGCCGTAGTGCCTTCTTTATATACAACTGCAACTGTTTTCCTCTGAATGCTTTAATCTTTAACTTCTCTTGATTGCCTCTGCATGATTTAGAATATTTTGCATGCCTTTTATACTTTGCCTCCTTTGTGCAATCTTCTCGGGGTTACATGCCTCGAGTATAGTAACTACAAGTTTTACTTCGGCAAGATTCTGACCTGCAAGCTTTTCATGAATTTCAACAAGTGTAAAACATACACTATTTAATGTTAACTTTGCAAACTTTTCAAGTTTCAACAATTGTTTAAACAGTGATCTCAGTCTTAATCTACTTGCAAATTGCTGCAAATTTCAACAAGTGTTAACATATACTGTAAACTTTTCTCAAGTTATAACAAGTGCTAATTAATAATCTACTTGTAAATTGCTACAAATTTCAACAAGTATTAAAACAGTATACTTAGCTTTACTTCAACCTGTAAATTGCTGCAAATTTCAACAGATGATCATATGTCGGCTTAACGTCATCTTGTAAATTACTACAAATTTCAACAAGTGTTAAGCAATAACCTTGGCTTCACTTCGACTTGTAAATTGCTACAAATTTCAACAAGCGAAGAGAAACAGTAATCTCGGCTTATCTTCAACTTATAAATTGCTACAAATTTCAACAAGTGAAGATAAGGAACCATCTCAGCTTAACTTCAACTTGTAAATTGCTACAAATTTCAACAAGTGAAGCTAAGGAACCATCTCGGCTTATCTTCAACTTGTAAATTGCTACAAATTTCAACAAGTAAAGATAAGGAACCATCTCGGCTTAACTTCAACTTGTAAATTGCTACAAATTTCAACAAGTGAAGCTAAGGAACCATCTCAGCTTAACTTCAACTTGTAAATTGCTACAAATTTCAACAAATGAAGCTAAGGAACCATCTCGGCTTATCTTCAACTTGTAAATTGCTACAAATTTCAACAAGTGAAGATAAGGAACCATCTCAGCTTAACTTCAACTTGTAAATTGCTACAAATTTCAACAAGTGAAGATAAGGAACCATCTCAGTTTAACTTCAACTTGTAAATTGCTACAAATTTCAACAAGTGTTAAGCGTTTTTGTCTCTTCTCTGCCCCCGATGTGAACCTGAGTTCCACTTGGGTTCTCATTATTCATGTCTCTCAGAAACAACATTATATGTCTTTAACAATCATATGTATGTGAAGAATTCCAAAAAGATTTTATTGATGACATCGGCCAAAAATAATGCACATCTAATGATAAAAAAAATTTCAAATTACAAGTGTTCCAAGGTCTTGGCAATGCTTTGCCCTCACTATCTTCCAGACGGTATGCCCCATTGCCTAATACCGCAGAAATTCTGTAGGGTCCTTCCCAGTTTGGGCCAAGCTTGCCCTCTCTGGGATCCTTCTTGTTGCCGACGACTTTTCTCAGGACTAAGTCACCGACTTGAAAATCTCTTGGATTGACCCTCTTGTTATAAGCTCTGGCAAGCTGTTGCTGGTATACTGCAAGTTGGATTGCAGCCTTTTCTCTTCGTTCTTCCAAAAGATCCAGATCTCGGGCTAAGAGTATGTCATTAGTCCCATTCTCAACTCCTTGGGTTCGGATCCCTGGGATGCCGACTTCCAGTGGAATTATTGCTTCTGTGCCATAAGCCATGGCAAAGGGCGATTCCCCTGTTGATCTTCTCGGCGTAGTCCGATATGCCCAAAGTACGTTGGGCAATTCCTCTACCCACTTTCCTTTTGCTGCCTGTAGCCTCTTCTTTATTCCATCCAAAATTACTTTGTTGGATGCTTCTACTTGCCCATTGCTTTGGGGAAAGCTTGGTGTTGAAAAATAATTCTTGATCTTGAATTTTGCACAGAAGTTCTTGATGAGTTTGCTGTCGAACTGCGTTCCATTATCAGCAACGATTGCTCTTGGAATCCCAAATCTGGTGATGATGTTTTTCCAAATAAAATTCCTGACATCAACATCTCGGATTTTGGCAAGAGGTTCTGCCTCTATCCACTTTGTGAAATAGTCTGTTGCTACTAGCAAGTACTTTCTCTGCCCAGTTGCCTGGGGAAGTTGCCCAATAAGATCCATGCCCCACTGGGCAAACGGCCAGGGGCTAGATACTGGGTTCAGGTCGGCAGCTGGCTGATGAATCAAAGGTGCAAACCTTTGGCATTGTTCGCACTTCTTCACGTATGCTTCTGCATCTTTTTGCATGTTGGGCCACCAGTACCCCTGGGTAATGGCCCTATGAGCTAATGATCTGCCCCCAGCATGGCTTCCGCAGATTCCTTCATGAATTTCATACAAGAAATCCTCAACCTGCAAAGGATGTACGCACCTTAAAAGGGGTCCAGTGAAGGACCTTCTGTAGAGATGTTCGTTTGCTGTTAGAATGAATCTTGCCGACTTCAATATGATTTTGTGTGCCTCCTTGCGGTCTTCTGGCAGCTTTCCTTCTTTCAGGAATGCAACAATTGCGTCCATCTAGCTTGGCCCCATGTCCACACACATTGCTTCCTGCTTTGCGTTCTGTGGTTCTATGCTTGGGCCCGACATATATTCGATCATGATAGTTCTTGTCTTTCCAGTTTGCATTGAACTTGCCAGGTTGGCCAACGCATCGGTGTGGCTGTTATCATCTCGGCTTACTTGGAGAAGTCGGCAGTTCTGAAATAAGGCTGCCAATCTGATGACCTCTTTTGCGTATACCGACATCCTCTCGTCTCTGGCTGCAAATTCTCCTGTTGACTGATTAACAATTAATTGTGAGTCACAAAAAACTATTACCTCATCTGCTTCTGCTGCTGCTGCCAGCTTTAACCCCGCGATTAATGCTTTGTATTCTGCTTCATTGTTTGAGGCCTTGAACCCCAAACGGATGGACTGTTCTATTATTTCTCCGTTTGGGGATATCAGCAGTACTCCTGCCCCCGCCCCTTGCCGGTTTGAACTTCCATCGACAAACAGTCTGAAGGAGTCTCCGATGTAAATGCTGCAGGGTCTGAGCCTTTCCTCCTTTTGTTCTTTTGTCTTTGGATGGGCTTTTCCTTGCTTGTTTGGGCATCGTTTATCATGGCTCAATGGAGCCCGGTGTTCGATTGATTCTGGCGTGAACTCGGCCACGAAGTTGGCCAAAACTTGGCCCTTAATTGCTGTTCTTGGCCTGAACTGCAAGTCATACTAGCCCAGGGCTACTGCCCATCTTGCTATTCTTCCTGTTAAGTCTCCTTGTTGCAACAAGGACTTCAGTGGGTGCTCTGTTAGGACCGCAATTTTGTGCGCCTGAAAGTAATGGTTTAACTTCTTTGAAGCATTCACTAAGGCTAGCATTAATTTCTCTAGTGGTAGATACCTTGTTTCTGAGTCGGCCAAGGTTTTACTTATATAGTAAACGGCCTTTTGCTCCCCTTTTTCTTCTCGGATTAGCACCGCACTTACTGCGTGTTCTGAAACAGCTAAGTACAAAAACAGCTCTTCCCCAAGTTCAGGTGTTGAGAGGACTGGAGCCGTAGTCAGATATTTCTTTAGGTCGGCCAACGCGGCCTCACATTCCTCTGTCCAAAGGAAATCCGTGGCTTTCTTTACTAGGTTGAAGAAAGGTTTACACTTGTCTGAGCTTCGGCTTATGAATCTGTTTAGGGCTGCGGCCCTTCCAGTAAGTTTCTGTACCTGTTTTGCCGATGTCGGGCTTTGTAAATCTAGGATGGCCTTGATCTGATCTGGGCTGGCCTCAATGCCCCTTCGCGTCACCAGGTACCCCAAGAATTTACCAGATCCAACTCCAAATGCGCACTTTGATGCGTTAAGTCGGAGCCGATATGCTTTGAGTATCTCAAATACCTCTTTTAGGTCAGAAAGATGACCCTTAGGATCCTTGGTCTTTACGACCATGTCATCGATGTAGACTTCTACTGTTTGGCCGATCAGGTGCTTGAACATTTTGGTTACCAGCCTTTGGTAGGTTGCCCCTGCGTTTTTCAGCCCAAAAGACATCACTCTGTAACGGTACAGGCCTTTTGTGGTGATAAACGCTGTCTTTTCTTCGTTTGGGGGGTACATGACTATCTGGTGGTACCCCCTATAAGCATCCAGGAAGCTCATCCTTCCATGTCCAGATGTGGCGTCCACCAACTGGTCAATTTTGGGCAGAGGGAAGCTGTCTTTGGGACAGGCTTTGTTCAGGTTTGTAAAATCTACGCATACCCTCCATTTGCCGTTTTTCTTCTTTACTACCACAGTGTTTGATAGCCATGTCGGATAATTGACTTCTCTCATGGCCCTGGCCTCTAGAAGTCTGTCTACTTCCTCCTCCACTGCTTCGACGTGTATCAACGTCGGTCTTCTGGCTCGTTGTATTACAGGTTTGGCCGACCTGTCAACGTTCAGTCTGTGGCATGTGACCTCGGGGTCAATGCCAGGCATTTCATAAGGTGTCCAGGCGAACACCTCTATGTTTGTTCTCAAAAAGGCTTCCAGCTCCTTTTCTTCTTCTTCGGCTAAGCCTGAGCCGAGAAGAAAGAAGCACTCTTCATCGCCCTCCTGGACGAGGATTTTCTTTAGTGTTTCCTCACTCTTTTCGGTTGGCTCCTTGCCGACATCATCTAGGACCTCCATGTCCTCATCTTCAATCTCTGCCTTGCCTGGTTCTTGTATGCTGCAGGTTGTTTTCATTGCTGCCATGGAGCAATTTTTTGCCTGCAGCTGGTCTCCTCTGACTTCTTCGATTCCATGTTCTGTTGGAAACCGCAATAGTTGATGCAACGTTGAGGGAACTGCCCCCATTGCATGCAACCATGGCCTTCCCAAGATGATGTTGTATGGTGAAGGTGTGTCGATTACGATGAACTCTGTCCTAATCTTCTTAGTGCCGGCTTGTACTTCCAGGTTTGTAGCTCCCAGTGGCCATGTCGGCGTTCCGTTGAAGCCGACCATCGGGCCATTCGATTGCTCCATGTCGTCTGGGTGAAGGCCCAGCTCCTTGTAACATCTAACATACATGATGTCACAAGAGCTGCCTTGATCTATCAGGATGCGTTTCACTTGGCACTCCCCAACCTGGAGGGATACTACCAAGGCATCATTATGCGGGTGCTGGACCATCTCTAGGTCGGCTTCGGTGAAGGATATTATTTGGCCTGGGTGCTCTTCAGGCCGAGGTCGTTTCTGTCCGACCTGGTTCACGTGCTGCAGGTGTTTTACTCTTTGGGTTTCCCCCCGTATGTCGTTTTCGTTCACCTTGGAGTGAATTATGTTAACCACCCTAGGTCCCCCTCCATGTGGTTGCTGAGCTGGGGGTGGCGGGGCTACTGGTGCTTGAGGCAACTTTGCCTGCTCTTCTCTGGTCCTGGCTTCGTCAACAAGATCCCTCAGATGGCCTTGTCTTACTAAGTCCTCCAAGTATGCTTTTAGGGCTCTGCAGCCCTGAGTTGGGTGCCCTTCTTCATTGTGGTAAGCACAACGCCTACCAACGTTCCTGCCCATGTATTCCCCTGGGGCCTTTGCTGGTGCTCTGAAATAAGGTTGATTTCGGATTTGATCCAAGACTTTGTGGACCGGGATTCGGAACACCGTCGTCACTGCCTGTTTGCCCTTCAATTCTGTCTCAGCTTTGCTAAATCCGTTGTTGCTTCGGCCTCGCTTCGGCGAGCCGTTCCCTTTTTCCTGTTTCACCTCCTTATTCCCCGATGTATCCTCCTCAGCTCTGGCATACTTCTCGATTCTCGCCATGAGCTCCTCCATGCTCTTTGGTAATGTTTTTGCCAAAGATTTCAGCAGTGGACAATCATCTTTGAGGCCGTTTTTGAAAGATACGACCGCCACTTCCTGATTGCATTCGGGTATTCGATTGAACACCTCGTAGTATCTTTTTGCATAGGCCCTAAGGCCTTCATCCTTGCTGATCTTTAGAGCCATTAATGCGTCCACCCTTAATGGCTGTAGCTTGTTCGTCACGAACCTGGCCACAAACATCTCGGCCAGGCCTTCCCATGTTTTCACGCTTCCCTTTGGCAGCTTGTGGAACCAATTTGATGCAATCTCCCCAAAGGACGAGGGGAACACTTTGCAGAGCAATGGCTCGTTTCCACTGTATAATGCCATTGAGTTCAAAAACAATCCGACGTGGAAGTTAGGGTCTGACTTACCGTCATATATTTGAAACCTCGGCATGCTGAATCTCTTTGGTGCCTCAAATTAGTCCAGTTCTACTGAGAACGGTGTTCTCGGCTTGATGGGTGAGGTAACCTCGGCTTCAACATTGTGTTCCTTCCTCTTTAGATAATTTCTTAAGTCTTCTTTGCTCCTCCTTGGAGCTCGGCTATCTTTTGACTTCAATCTTTTCGGTACACTACTTTCGGCCTCGTGGTGGGCCCGTTTTGATCTTTCTCCATGGGTTGTGTCAAAGCAGAGTGCCTGCCCTTGGACATGTCGATGTTCTATGGGTTGTGGGTCCTTCGTGTGATATGTCATTTGGGACTTTTCTTTTCTCGGCTCTTCCCGTCCGACCTCCTTGGAGGTCTGGTGGGAGTGTCTTCCACTCCTGGTGTGCCGAGGTGCTAAAGGGATCTGTCCCCCCTTCTGGGTGTTGGCTGCTGGGACTGGTGTGTCATGCAGTGGGAAGGGTGGCTGCATGACATTGTTTTGCATCATGAAGTTGACGACCGACTGTAGGTCTGCCAACTTGTCTGCCAGTTCTTTCACTTCCTCATCCCTTCGTAGGCACCTATCCCTCCATACCTGGAGGTTATCTTCGTTGTAGTATCTGTCCTGGTCTGGCTTCTTTGAAGTGTCGCCCTCCTGGCCGACGCCTTTTCCTCCGTGCCCCTGGTTGCGGGATTCTTTGTTATGGTTGTCTCCTTCAATATCAAGGTCGATAGGCCTGCCACTCCCAGCGGGAGCGTCGTCCCCAACCTTTTCTTTCTGTGTGTTACTGGCCATCTATTCATCTTTCGTTCCCACAGACGGTGCCAAATTGTGTGAGTGAATTTCCGATCACACTGCCCTCCTTAGTAATTCAGCTGTAGAACACAGGCAGAATAGATGGCACCCTGCTGTCCTGCACAGAAAGAAAAGGCTCCGGCGGTGGTTCTTCCACCCGGGGGCACTCCGACGATCAAGTCAGTATATCTCTCAAAGATAATCAAGTATTCAACTCACAAGTTTGAGTATTAAAAAAACATACCTTAGACCCATGGGGGTGCCTCTCTTTTATAGCCAATACAATCCCAGTCCTAATAAGAGCCTAACTCCCAGTAGGATTGGGATAAGCTCTCTAAGAGTTTCATCTTTACCCAAACTGAAGTCTTCTCTCAATCTAGGACTCTTGTCCTTTATCTGCTTATCTCGGATTCCGATATCTTCGGAGATAACCTCGGTACCTCCGGGATCACCTCGGCGTAACTACCACGACACGTGGCACCTCGGCTGACACATCGGCGTCACCTTGCCACGTGTTGGTACTCAGAAAATATCTCCCCACAAGTAGCTAATAAATTTAATTAAACTAATTAATATTATCGACTAGCGAATGCGATACAGAAATTAGCTTTTTTTGATAAAAAAATTTTGTTGCACAATTGCAATTGCCACTTAGAGATGACACTTCAAAATTAATTAAGAGTTGAGAGAGATTAAGAGTTTAAGAAAGAGAATTGTTCGTGAGATTTACTTTGGAAAAAGGGGGGATATTTATAGAAGTTTGAAAGATTGAAGTAAATTTATAAATAAAAAAAAATTATCGTTGTGTTAAATGGTAATATAATCGTTATATTATTTTTATTATTATTAATTTATTTTTTTTAAGTTTGCAGAGGTGTAGACATTTTTTTTTTTTTTTTTTTTTTCATTCATTGCAACCTGATGTGAGTGATGCATGACATTGACAAGGGGGTAGGGGTAGGTAGGCGGCACTGGGCAGCAATAGATGTAGAATTTTTTTTGTTTTGTTTTGTTTATTCATTGCAACTTGCAATGATGATGTGAGTGAAGAGTGATGCATGACAAGAGAGGAGGTAGGCGACACTAGCAGGGGGTAGCAGCAGAGGTGCATAATTTTTTTTTTTTTTTTTTTTTCTCATTCATTGCAATTTGCAATGATAATGTGAGTGAAGAGTGATGCATGACAAGGGATCAGCTCTGTCTCCTTGCAAGAAAATGACCCATTTTTCTTTTTTTATAATTATTTTGCCTTTGTTGCAAGATTAAGCATTTATTTATTTATTTTTAATTATTTAACCGTTGCAACTTACCTTTTATTTTTTATTTTATTTTATTTTAAAATTTGACCGTTGATAGAGAGAGGGCCAGGTGAGCCAAGCTGGCCGCAGGGCTCGAAATTTTTGGGTCGGGCCTGGCCAATGTGTCAACGAGCTGGGCCGAGTTTCAAATAGAAGGCCCAGGCCCAAGGTCCTAGGCTGGGCTCGGGCCTGGGCCTAACCAGGCCGGTCCATCTCAGGCCTCGGGTGGGTTTCGGACCACTCACGGGCCTTGGGCCATTTTTACACCCCTAGTTTAGTACCCCTTCTACAATTTTTATCCTAAAAAATAATAATAATAAGTAGAGATAGTTACGTCTATAGGAATTATGAAGATGAATAGGTTCCACTAGTGAGCAATGACTTATTTTTTGATTTTCAATATGGAAGTAGTCCAAAATCAATATATAAGGGCAAGACATGCATGTATGAACCATATTTCATATAACACTTTGGTAGACAAACTGCAGCCTAAAAACATCAATTTCTTAAAATACTAATGGAAATTGTGAACTTAAAATATTTTCCTAAACAAACAAGGGAGGCAATAAAGTGGACAAAACGAGGTATCTTTCTGGTCGTAAGTAAACATCGATATTAAACACGTTAAAAAACATAATCTAAACCCCGACACGTGGCTGATTAGGGGAAATGTATCTTGAAGTTGTTCAAGCTAAACTAATGACCCAAAAGTGTTTTTTCTCAAAGGCTTAATTAGCAAAGGCCCACTTGATTATGTGACCATGTAGTGCAGTAAAGGGACATATATGGCCCCTAATTGTCACTAATTACTTTGTGTTTTCTGTCCTTTTCTAACTAACTTGTGTCTAAACCTCATCTTCGCCCTCTTTTTAAGCTGACATTTCCTCCCTATTCAATCTCCCTCACTCACCTTCACAAAAAAAAGAGCAAAACAAGAGAAAGACGCGGCGCAAAACTCATGTCTTGCCCAAGGAGAAGTATTAGTGAAGATGAGATCAATGATCTTGTCGCTAAACTACAAGCATTACTACCACATTCTAGTTCAAGAAGCCGAACAAGGGTATACTATATGATCTATTTTTTCACTCTCTTTTTTACTTTGCTAAATGTTTATCATGTCACATTGAAAAAAAAAAAAAAAATGAATTTTCAGAGCGACATTATCTTATCTCAACCTTGATGCTTTAGGATGTCATTGAGAATGGACGGTGATGGAGAGAGAGAGAACAAAATGATTTGACAATAATAATGAGTTTAAGGAATTAAGTTGGAAGCATTGATAGAAAAATAACTTGAAAATTCAAAATGATCTCGAGAAAAGCAGAGGCTATAGTTTAGTGGAAAACACTTGGTATAAGTTCAAAGAACTTTTTTTTTTTTTTTTGGTAGAGAGAATGTGATCAAATGGGATACAATCATAAATAGCCCGAGATAAGAACATAAACTCATAATATTTGTGATTTTGTGTAGGTTCTGGCATCAAAGATTCTGAAAGAAACATGTAGTTACATCCAGAGGCTGCACAGAGAGGTGGATGATCTGAGCAACAAACTCTCTCAAATATTGGCGAATATGGACACCACCGGTGTTGATTCCGACATTCTTAGAAGTGTCCTACAACAATAGTCTTCTGTCTTTCTCTCTCTCTCTCTCTCTCTCTCTCTCTCTCTCTCTCTCTCTCTCTCTCTCTCTCTCTCTCTCAATGTGCTGGTTAGAAGTCACCAAACCAAACAAATATATGTTGTTTCTTCCTCTACTCCACTGCTATGTCACTTTTATTTTTCTCTGGTTTGGTTGGGACTTTCACCTAAAGAGTAATGTTATTAATTATTTAACAATCAATATGATATATTTATTATTATTATTATTATTATTATTTTGTCCTTTGTGCTCTGATAGATATGAATATCATTCTTTTTCATTGTTTTAGGGTCCTACGAGAACCTCAAATATGTAGAGCTGACCAAAGCATTTTCTTGGATTTCCTCATCTAGGGAAACTTAACTATTAAAATAAGAGTAAGAGTTGATAACAGAGAAACATCTAAAAGAAATGATTAAAAATTAAAATAAAAGTAGAAAACACACAAACATGTAAAGGAATTGATCATAACCACCATTATTATTCTAACAAAAGGAATCTTTCAAGATCCACCAAATATACAGCCCAAGAAACCTCCTCTCCATCAAATCTTGATCTGATATTTCTAGTGGAACCCATTGTAGATATGCCAAAGATCTCTTAGGCAGCCTTGTTTGCTCTTTTGTATACATAATTTTCAAAAGGGTAATCCAGTGTACAAGGCTATCGCTTAAACAGATTTCTGAAGAGGACAAGATGTATATTGGTCACTGAGACAAAGCTTTCTGAAAGACGGAAGTTGGTCACTGAGAATGACACCCCTTGCTTGACAATGGAGTCACGAGTTTTATCAATCAAAAAATCATCAATAATGCAATGGAGACTAGTACACCTCCATTATTTTCTTGATTGACCCATCACAATAGAGACTTCTGTGAACTTAATAGCCTTTCTATTCTATTTATATTTTATTAATCGAGCACGTTTCTAGGTCTCTTCCTGATCCAAAATAAGATGACTAATTTCAAGAATTGTATGTGATGAATCTACAACTAATTTCAATCAACTGTCCAGTTTGCATATTCTAAAACTTCCTATACCATTAAACTTGATTTTTTTTTTTTCTCTTGGCCACTTGCAGATAATTATGGTCATTCAACTTTCTTTTTTTTCCCCAATACTGCTATGCCATGGCATGATAAGACATTCTTGTGATCTGCATATTCAAGAATTTCAAAGTGGACTACATGCTCTTCATTCATACACCATCTAATTTTCAATGTAGCAGAAAAACTCGTGAATTTATGTAAGTCAAAATAAAAAATTATAGAAATCAAGACATAGTGGTATTATTACCAGTGCTAAAAATGAAAAACACTAGTCAGAAACTCTAGCACGTTGAGATAAATGCAAATCTGGATAAATGCTCCTTTCACATATTGCATCAATCACAACTTATGTGCCAAATCCTAATCCAACAGGAAAATCAATTGATTGGCTGAGTTGAAAATGATTACCTAAAAATTAAGAAATATCAAGAATAGAAAAAGAATAAATATAAAAAGAAACTGCATTCATTGGTTGGGTTATAAATCAAAACCCAACTATTTATTTATATATATATATATATATTTATGCTCAACAAGATGAATGACAATTTGCAAAACTTGGGGCTTGTTTGTAACAAGATTTTTCAGCTTTTTTCAATCATTTTTTTAATAAATTTTTTCTTTGATAAAAAAATGTCAAACACCCACCTAAAAGTCCCTAAAAAGATTAAAAATGAATGTGAAATAAAATTAAAATAAAAATTAGAAAGATAGCTTTTAAGATTATACCCCAAAGTAGGCCAGCTTGGCTGATAGATAGAACTCTCATGGGGTAGTACAAATAGAAACTTCCTCAATCAATTACTAATATATTAATGGTTGACAAAATCAAATATTATGTCAACCTTCATTAGTTTTGACACCACATCTCATTATCTAGCCCTTGAATTGTGCTACAAATGCTTTCAAAAACACCTTTCTTTTTTTCTTTGTTCTTTTCCTTTTTTTTTTTTTCACAACAAAGTAAAGCCTTTAGAAACAACAACCATGTCTCTTTAAAGTCTCTCAAACCCATGCTCTTATTACTTGCTTTAACTATCTAGAAGAGAGTGATAAAATAGGAGAAAATATTTTTTACTCCTGGGGCAATGTCATGTGGTATTCCAATTTGATATTCATTGGTTCAAACGGTGGGACTCAATACTTTTTGTTGTGTTTTTTTGAGAACAATTTGACAAGTGTCAAGTGATAAATGGTGTACAAAATACTCCAAGACTACTAATACTCAATAAAATAGTCCATGCATTGAAGTTGTTTATACCATCACAATATGCATTGTCGCAATATGCATGCATATTGTGTGATGCGAAATCTCACATCACCTGAATATTAAAATAATGTATAATGGATAAGTATGAGAGCACCCTCACTTCGATAGCTAACTTTTGCGATTGATTTAAGATGGTATCTTCCAATGTGAATTGAAGTTATAAGCAATATGCATTTCAAATGCGTCTTTTGCATGCGCGCCACAACTGAAAAAAAAAAAAAAAAAAAAAAAAAAAGCCTGCATCTACTTGTATTCACAATTGCATTGATTTAATAAATCCCGACATTTATGCCTATTTTTAATACATTCTTCAAGTTGTTTTTCAAACTTTTGATAACCACTTTTATACCAAAATCAAATATTGACCAATCTGAGGCAAATAAGATTGAGGTTGGGGAGCAGATCTGTTTTGGGCTGCTGATATTGATCTGGATCTGTTATTGGGTTCTGTCACGGGTTGCTGTTCTGGGATGTTGTTCATCTTTATCATTAAAGTTGCTCTGGGCTGCTGCTGGGATGGATTTGGGATTGTCATCTGAATTATGCAGGGCTGGTTGCATCTGTCATGGGATGGTTCTGTTCTTTGCTGGTTTTGTTCTGTTCGGGGCTGCTTGTATGGTGTTAAGGGAGTTTAGCTGTTGCTTTCTTCTGGGTTGGTGCCTTACCAACTGTTCTGTCTTTTTATTGATTTTGTCAATGTTTTTGCTTGATTATTATCAATAAATTTCATGTTTGGCTGTTTCAAAAAAAAAAATGTTAACCTTCATTAGTTTTGACACCACATCTCATTATCTAGCCCTTGAATTGTGCTACAAATGCTTTCAAAAACACCTTGCTGTTTTTCTTTTTTCTTTTCCCTTTTTTTTTCACAACAAAGTAAAGCCTTTAGAAACAACAACCATCTCTCTTTAGAGTCTCTCAAACCCATGCTCTTATTACTTGCTTTACCTATCTAGAAGAGAGTGATAAAATAGGAGAAAATATTTTTTACTCCTAGGGCATTGTCATGTGTTATTCCAATTTGATATTCATTGGTTCAAATCGTGGGACTCTGTAAAAGGTTCCTTTTTTTGATTTATTTGATATAATCTCATCTCTTGTATGGTTTTTCATCAATAAAAGGTTCCTTTTTTTGTTGATAAAAAAAAAAATGTGGGACTCTGTACTTTTTGTTGTGTTTTTTGAGAACAATTTGACAAGTGTCAAGTAATAAATGGTGTACAGCAATACTCCAAGACTACCAATACTCACTAAAATAGTCCATGCATTGAAGTTGTCTGTACCGTCACAATATGCATTGTCGCAATATACATGCATATTGTGTGAAGAAAAATCTCACATCACCTGAATATTAAAGTAATGTATAATAGACAAACGTGAGAGCACCCTCATTTCAACAGTTAACTTTTGCGATTGATTTAACATGTATCTTTCAATGTGAATTGAAGTTATAAGCAATATGCATTTCAAATGTGTCTTTTGCACAAAAAAATAAAATAAATAAAATAAAATCTGCACAAATCTGCATCTATTTATTTATATTCACAATTGCATTGATTTAATGAATCCCGACATTTATGCCTATTTTTTAATACATTCTTCAAGTTGTTTCGAACTTTTGATAACTACTTTTATGCCCAAAAAAAAAAAAAAATCATTAATGAAGACAGATTTGGCAAACCTTTTCATTCCTTTTATTTCTAAAAACATGCAAAATGTAACGGACAAAAGCCAACTTATTGGTCATAATTCGTGCACTTCACTAACAGATCATTATTTTTAATTTTTCCGTCACGTGTGAGTCTTACTAATTACATCATTCCCTCTCTCCCTAGGCGGTGTTTGATTGAAAGATTTGAAAAGAGACTTAGAGAGAGAAAAAAAAAAAAAAAAAAAAAAAAAAAGGAAAACGGTATGAAACTAGGTGAAATATAAATGTATTTTATTCACATTTCATCGTCATTTTCTCTTTTCCTTCCCAAATCTTTGAACCACATACAGCCCTATAGTTTAAGATTTTTTTGTCTCACTTAAAGAATTTCTTTATATTAATTATGAAAAATAGTATACAAATCCACTTTTTAAATTTAATGATATGTAAATGAGATGATTGATTGATAATTAAATAATATATACGAAAGAAAAATAACATATGAGAGTAATTGATTAATCATTAAGCTTCAAAAATAGATCTTATTTTTTTATTTGAATAGCACTACTCATTAATTATATGTTATATATACTTTATTTTCGTCATGAATACAATTGATTGAACTTTATCATAACATTAGATATATTAATACTAAACAAACATGAAAATGGTAACACTGAATATGAAAACATACCAAACAATAGCCCCGTTTGATAGAGTTGTAGGAAAGTGATTATAACTTATAACTTAACAGCTTATAGCTTATAGCTGTGAATATAAGCTGATTTTTGACTTGTAAATTAAGCTTCTCCTCCCCCACTCAAAGAATAAGTTGATTTTTTACTTACAAAAAGTTATAAGTTGTATTGTTAAGCTGAACCAAACACATCAAAATAGCTTAAATTAAGCTAAAATAAGCTAGAAATAAGCCCTACCAAACAGGACCAAACTATCATTTGCAAAAATAATTAATCGTTTCATCTTTAATGTAAAAGATAATCAGTAAATTCTTGCAATGCAACTAAGGTTTTGGCATATTAGTCATGTAATACCATTTTATGATTTCAGATTGCGAGTTCAATAAGAGAAATTTAATTTAGTTTATTTTTATTTTTTTGCATGTCAAAAAAAAAATGGGCCACCTACCAGTAAATCTCATATATAAAGTTTAAAATCCATCTAGTCCCAAAACAAAACACTTGCACCAATTAGTCCTACATATTTTTTATTATTACCAAAAAATCTTTTTTTTTTTTTAAACTTCAAACATGTTGCTACATTCCACCACTGTCGGACTTCCGTCAGACAATTATCGGAGGCTCGTTAGAATACTCAGCATTACCGGGAAGTCACCGGAGTATCGCCGGAAGTTCATCGGAGTGTTCTAAACATCACTACAAGTCGCCGAAATGTCCAAAATGTTCGTTGAACGTCAAGAACATCATTGGATACTCACTGGAATGTCCAGAATATTGCCAGAAATAAAATTAAAAAAAAGAAAAGAATAAATTGATAAATTATTGTGAAAAAACATAGCAAAATGTGCTAAATATTGATAAACTGAAAGCAAAAAAAAAAAAAAAAAAAAAAAAAAAAAAAGGAAAAACAACAACAAACAACAATAGAAAAAAGTATATATTATTTTTCAATTTTTGTAAGGTTTAAACAAATAATCTCCAATATTGATCAAACTGAAAAGTAAGTTTTAAAATTGTAAAATGTTACAGTTTCAAAGTATGATTCTATTAAGCATTTATCCTTATTAATCAAACTGGAAAAGATGTTATGAAACTGCAAAATTTTGCAAAATTTTATAATTCTAAAGAATGTTATGAAATTGTAAATTTTTATAGTTTTAAAGTATGATTTATTTCAGGACCAAAAAAATTGAAACTGTAAAATTTTATAATTTTCATCACCTGTAACTAAAACTTGAAAATAATTTGTTCAGAATTTGAAAATTTTCTCTATTAAAACATGAAAATAGAAGTGTATAGTAGAGAAAAGGTAGAAAAATTGAGAAACCAAAAGAAAGAAACAGATATAGAGAGAATATTGTACTCTAACAATTATTTTTGGTTTAGATCTGAGTAGATCTACTCATCTTCTTCGCCGAAAACTCGTCTCTTTCGTCGTCGGTGAGGGTGAAATTAGGAGTCAATGATTGGTGGTTGTCGGTGAATCCTAATCAGTCGTTAGTGACTATATATTAAAAAGAGCAAGAGAACCAGTCATCGGAAATCAAGAAAAGAAAGAGGAAGAGAACAAATGCACATGAAGAATGAAAAAGAAAAATAGATAGTAGACTTTTGAAAGTATTTAAAAGGTTGTGAGACTAAATAGACTTATCCTCTTTTAAATAGGACTTCTAAGTAATTTGCAAAAAAAAAAAAAAATACATAAGCCTCGACAATGGACCAAGTTGGCCAGGTCCATGGCCTTTGACGGATCAACAAGTCAGCCTCGACCTTGACCCTTGGGCTTGTGAACTTCAGGCCATGTTTGGCCCATATGGGTTTAATATAGATTTTGATTTTAACTTTTATTAAATTAAAAAACAAATATAAAAAATTATAATGCAAAATTTTGAAATGCATTTCGTTGATTAGAATTGAACATTAAATCATGAAAGATAAAAAAAAAAATCTTAAATTTATTTATTGAAATATATAATTGTATTCATTATGATTATATTATTATATTGTATTTATCTTTAATCTCGTTAAATATGGGTTTTAATGCAATTTTATACAATTTTATATATATTTCACATAAAGATAAATATATAAAATTGTATTTATCTCTTCAAAGTCCAACCCAAAAACTTAAGAGTTGTTTGTGAATAATCTAAATAAGTATACTTATTTGATAAGTAAATTTATTTGGATCATATCACCGCTCTATTTTTCTACACATCTTTTCATAAAGTACACTAAATAAGTAAACCCCAAACGACCCCTTAGTTTATCAATTTTAATCTTATTTTTTTTATTAAAAATATATATGTACAAATATATATATATATATCTATATATGGATTAATTATACTTTACTCCCTTGTAGTTTTATTCAAAAACACATTATCCTCTTTAGGGTTAGAAAAATCTCCTTATATTTTGGGATGAAGGGCAAAGTTTAACTCTGTTAATGATAATGGCAAAAAGTCAATATTACCCTTTGTTTTTTTCCTTAATTTTCTTATCTATGCTATTATTATAAAAAACAACAACTATTATAAAAAACAACAATGATATAGAGCTTTAATATTTGAACTCTAAAAGAATTCTTTTTTTTTTTTTGTTACAGGAAAATCGTCCCACTCTCCCGCAGGTCTAGGGCAGCGCCCCTTGCAGAGATCACCAAGGTGTCCTGTTATCCGTTCCGAGATAAGAGACTATAACCTAGGAACTTGCTCTGACCTCCCAAGACAAGCTCCGCTTAAGTCAGAACTCGAGCAGCGAGGGAGCATTGGGCCCACATCAAGTGTTGTAGTAGCAACAACTTGAGGCTAACCCCCTAACCAACTGCTCTACGCCCAGGAGATTGGCCCAAAGGGTTTTGAACTTGGGACCTAGAGTCTTAACCCCCAAGCCTTTACCAAGTTGCCAAACACCCTTGGGTTATCTAAAAGAATTCTACACATGTGGGAAGAAGAAAAAAAAAAACACATACACACACATCACATCACATCAGAAGTGGACCCCATCAATTTAGAGTTTCCCTAGAGCTTTCTTTTTTGAGCTCTTAATCTTTATTTTCTCTCTCTAAAATCAACAATGATAGAGAGCTTTAATTTTAGAGTTCTAAAGAGAGTTTTAGTGATATGGAAAGAGAAAAAAAAAACAAAAAAAAAAAAACATAGGCACACACATCACATCATATCACATATGGGTTTCACTCTTTACCACATCACTGGAGCTCTCTTTAAAACTCCAAAATTAAGCTCTCAATCTTTATTCCTCTAAAATTGGACTAGCGTACCTCCTCATCTACAGCTACAGAACCAGCACTAGCACCAAGGTGCCAATTTCCCAACACTCATGGTAGCATTCCAATCCCTCGACATTTTTCCCGCTCACCTTCACCCAAGGCAGCTACTCCAAAAATAATAATTTCTTTTGAAGAATTTAGCTTTTTTTTAATAGTACAGTTATTATAATTTAAAAATATTAATTTTTTAAAATTACTTTTTAATAGTATATTTTTTTAAGAATATCAATTGTTATAATTATATTTTTTTATTATTAATGAATTAAAAAAAGAATAAAATAATAAATTCATATTATTTTATTATTTAATTTTTGAAAAGAAATTAATATTTTAAAATAACATAAAATAAAATAAAATAATTAATATTTTAAAACGGAAAAAGTACGGCTCTGTTTGTTTGTGTTTTCAAATTAACTTTCAACACGTGAACTCCCGCTTCACGTTTGGATAGGTAGTTCAAAATACAATTCCGCGTGTTAATTCAAATTACAGTTTGAAAACCCGTTTGGCAGCTTGTATCTCCACTTTTAACATTTCTGACTTCTTCCTCTTTTGATTTGAAAAGCTTCCATCGTCCTTCTCCATCGTCTCTGAAAATTTCACGTGAACCTCATCTTTCTTTCTCTTTTGATCTGAAAAGCTTCCATCGTCCTTCTCCATCGTCTCTGAAAATTTCACGTGAACCTCATCTTTCTTTCTTTGTATCAAACATCAGTACTTAACATTCGTCACGGGTAGGCTTCACAGAGAAGTCAGACTCATTTTATAAATAATGAATCCACCCAACCCGCTCCCTACTGGTATCATCTTCCACAAATCAACTGACTTACAATTTGTGTGTTGCGGAAGATTCTTATTACGGGCAACTAAACAACGACGAGTGCGAGGTGAAATAACTCACAAATTTATTGATTGAATTTTGTTATAGGGAAATGATTTGAAAAATTCATCCCTAATTTAAAATTTTTTTTTTTCAGGTCAAATTTATCAAATCTACTGTCGAATCCGACGAGCAAAGAGTGGCACATTCAGTCAGTATACACATTCCATCACCGGCGATAACTATTCAACTCCCACTAATCTGGTAAATAATTCCTTCATCTGTTATGTGCAAATTATTTTAGACGAGTGGAAATCAGTTCTCAAATCGTTTGTGAGAAGGGTAGCCGACAATTTTTTTTAGTTTCAGATGTTTTGTGATTTTTCTGAACTGTTTCAACCTTTAACCTGGTAAATAAATCTTCATCTGTTATGTACAAATGATTTAAGAGAAGTGGAAATCAGTTCCGAAATGATTTCTGAGAATTTGTAGACGAGTATTTTTCATTTCAGATATGTTTGTATTGAAATTCTGAACTGTTTGAACCTTTGCACGAAGAGAAGTGAGCGAAAAGTACCTGGGACACCCGGCCGGTCGTCTCCCAGGTCATCCGGCCGGTCTACCTACTCACTCCTTTTCCTGTTCCTCCTTTATTTCTTCTTACTTCTTCTTTTACTGATTTTTTTTAAATATTTCTTCCTTACTTCTTCTTTTACTGATTTCTTTTGTACTATTTAAAGACAACATTACCTGATTTTTTTTTTATTATTTGTGGTTATATTTCTGCTATTTAAATTTAACTAATCTGTTACATATTTTTTCCCTTCAAATAAAAGCATCTGCTTTTTTTTCCTTATCTGTGTTTTCCTTCAAACCATTTTGCTCTGTTATTCTTGTATATCCACCCCAAACTAGTTTAAAATGCTCTGTTATTCTTGTATATCCACCCCAAACTAGTTTAAATATAATTTGTATGTTTATAGATGGATGAAAATAATTCTAATGACAATAAAGAGACAAAAATGTGGACGCCCAGAATTGAAACGAAATTAATAAATATGTTGAGAGATGAGGTTAGAAACAATCAAACAACGGGCCGTACTACTTCGTAGACAATTAGGCATTGGAATCATTATGCAAATCAGTTGCACAACTTGTATGGATTTCGGTATACAGGAAAGCAAGTGCGCCAAAAATATCAGCGATTGAAAGCTGATTACCAGACATTTAAGCGACTCCAGGCACAGACTGGTCTAGGATGAGATCCCATTATAGGCACTGTTGTTGCACCCGATGAATTTTGGGATAAGGTTTTTCATTAATCTGTACTACTTTGGAATATTATTTTTAACATTTCATGATACATACAGTGCTTAATTCTTTAATTGTAATTGTTGTAGGCTAGTAGAAATGTGAAGAAGTTTAGGACAAAATGATTTGAATATTTTCAAGAAATGGCAGAAATTGTTGAAAATTGTTGTGCCACAGGGGCGTTGTCTCGTGCATCCACACAAGGAGCCCTTGACTCAGAAGAAGAAGATGACATGTTAAATAAATTTTGGAACCCTGATGCTGGTGGGAGTAATGCTGCTGAGGCCATTCCTGTTGACTTATTCGGGGATGAGTACATAGATCCAACAAAGGGCAAAAGTCACAAGAGGGGCCCTACAACCAACCAGACTGACAGTGGTCGTTCCAAAAAGTCACGGTCAAGTGGGTTTGATGATGTGTGCGCTGCTTTCACATCCTGTGTACAAGCAAAAACAGGACATTCACGTGCACGAAAAAATGAGATAGAGGCTGTAAGTGCAGGTGGTGATGATTGTTCCCTTGATACATGTCAAGATGCATTGCTAGAGCTTGGAGACATACCACCGTTGCAGTACGTTAGGGCACGGACACTGTTCAAGGATAAGGAATGGCGAAGGTTTTTTATGCGCACTCCTACCCATTTGCGTCTAGCCATGATCCTCGCTTTGCAGTGAACTGAAAAGTTCTGTTTTGCTTGTGTTAGCAAATCTCCTTGGCTGAACTGTTTGATGATTTGATTATTCCTGATTTGGTTTTTATTCTGTTTTTTTTCATTCCATGATATCCTCTTTCCTTTTCTATCTTCGTATGTTTTTTTTTTGTTGAACTTTTAAGTATTTTCTGTTATATTCAAATTATGTTCTGTTATTACAATATCACCACGTATTAAATAAATTTTGTTCTCCTATGAATTTTACTGTACGCTGATAAATGACTATGGTCGACTATTCATGTACTAACTTTTTAATTCTGTTTCACCAATAATGCTAACTGTTACAGCATGAATAACATATTTTATAATTATGCTTTTACTGTGATGTAGACAAAACCATATGTCATCCGACAGAGAAAACAATACAATGGAGATCTCATCAGAGGAGGATGAGGTTATTGATGATTTTATGGATTTTTTGATGATTGTTTTCATGCATGACCATATCAACGCGGCAAGTAGTCGCCGACCGCAGCGAACGTGTCCATTCAAAGGTGATGATTACATCTTCGGCCTATTAAATGGCCATCCAGAAACAATGATGAACGTTATGCGAATGGATGCACAAACATTCATTTTATTGAAAGACACTTTACTCCATAATGGCTTTATCGATACTGAACATATGCATATCAGTGTGGAGGAATCACTTGGAATTTTTTTATACACTTTTGCACAAAATGATCGCCATCGAATAATGGCAGATAGATTTCAACACTCTACGGAAACAATTTGTCGGCACATAAAAATTGTTATGCGGGCGTTGTGCAAGCTTGCATCATCGGTTATCAAACCACGTAACCAAGACAACATACCGGCAAAAATTTTAAATGATAGAAGGTTTTTTTCCTGGTTCAAGGTACGAACAATATGACTGTCCTGTAAGTTGTACATATCAATAAGGGTTAATAAATATTATTTTTTTTTAATTATAAAAGTAATATCCAAGTTTGTTTCGCTTTTAATGTCAAACAAATATCTGTCAATTAGGATTGTGTCGGTGCTATCGATGGCACATTGGTGGATGCATGGGTCCTTGCTCCAAGACAAAATACATTCCGCCGTCGGAAAGCAACGGTATCACAAAATGTACTCGCAGCTTGCGACTTCGATATGTTGTTCACATATATTAATTCTAGATGGGAAGGTAGCGCTCACGACAACGCTATTTTGATTGACTTTATTACACGAGCTGATCTACAGTTTCCACACCCACCCAATGGTGACTGTCCGTAAATAACATACAGTACATTTTTTTCCTTGTCTTTTTTTGTACATATCAATTGACAGAACTGTGTATTCATTATTTACATGTAGGCATGTACTATTTAGTTGATGTTGGTTTCACGAATATGCCTGGATTTCTTGTCCCATTTCAGTCTCAACGGTATCACTTGCAAGAGTTTCGTGGCCGTTGTTATGCAGGACCTAAGGAATTGTTTAACCATCGACATTTGTCGTTACGCAATGTCATAGAAAGAACATTTGGTGTTCTGAAGAAGCACTTCCCAATATTGCGGTCCATGCCAAATTACAAGTCTACAAGACAAGGGCCTCTCGTGATTGCATGTTGTGCAGTGCACAATTGCATCCGTTTACATGCAGCTATGGACCCATTCTTTATGGAAGCTGATAATGAAATGGCCGCAGAAGCAGAAGCAGACGGGCTTGCTGGAGACCAAGCTGAGCATGTTGACATGTCACAACATGGGTTAACATACCAATCGAACGTTAGGGATGCAATTGCTATTGCTATGTGGCAAAATCATGCTGGCGATGGATAGAAAAGGGATGTCAACAAGGCAAGTGAATATCGTACTGACTACTGGTTTTAAATGTGTAATTATTTTACTAATTTCAGTCATTATGACACCGTTACTACATAACTTCGCCCACTTTATGCAACCGTGATTTACTGACTTCTTTTATTTTCTTGTAGGATAACTAATACTGAGGACAACGATTGGGCTAAATGGCAATGAAACGAAAGAAAACACAAAGATCATCACATGGACAATCAAGATAATAGTTTTCTTAGTAACGCAGACAATTAAATATGTTGTTCATGCAATGTGTAATATGCAATTTTATGTATAGTCTACCAAAGACAATTAAATATGTTCTATTTAATATGCAATGTGTTTCAGAGTAACTTTCACAAATAAATATGTTGTTATTAACTTAAATGTGGTGGTCGCAGATGGGTGGGTGGTGGGTGGCAGGTGGGTGGTGGTGGGTCCTGGGTGGTGGGTGAAGTAATGTAATAAAGGTGTCATAATGACTGAAATTAATAAAATAATTACAATTTATTATTTTAAAGTTTGTGAAAAAATATTTGTACATGACATATTCGTGTTTTTGACTTTTTGTTAAATTATAAACAATTTGAAGGTTTTGTTATTAATTCGGTTTATCAATTTAATTTTTTTTTTCTTTTTACACTTTATTTTTTTTAATTTTTGTTCATATTAACTTTTTTTTTTCCTTTTCATTAAAAAAAAAAAGAATGTTTATTATTAATTTCTAACTTGTTTTATTTCATTTTAGAACATTAATTTAATTTTTTGTATTAATTGATACAGACAAATTATTTTTTAATTGTTTAATTTTTATTCATTTTATTGAAATGAAGGATTTGTTAGACATTTATTAAGTTCTATTTATTAATTTTTGTACAAATAATTTTTCAAATGCAAAATCTTTTCGTACATATTGTTATAACATTGTAACTTGTTTTAGAATGCTTCAAAAAAAAAACACTATTTGTTATTCATGACGTGAATACAGAAGTTTAAAACAAATTAACAAAATAAAACAAGTACAACAAAATAAGAAAACAAATAACCAAAAAAAAAAAAAAACTGAAAAAAAAAAACATGTAACCACTACATTTGTTTCACTATTTAAACTGATTTTTGAACAAGTTAAGCATCATTGTCAGGTGGTGTTGGAGGTGGAGGATAATAGTGATGGTACAGCTGAGTGACTCGATGGTCAATTTGATCAATGCGGTTCCTTGTCACTTTATCATGTCTCCCTGAGTCTACACGAAACTCACTAAATTGTTGAATTAGTGAGTTCTGAGCGGCGACAAATTCATCGAACCAAGTACCCAATGTATTGAGCTGATTAGCCATTTGTTGTTCCCATTGTAGGCGCTGATTGTACCGTTCTTGTTCCAAGGCTAAATAATCAGTCTAGTAATGGGGTTGTTCATTTGGTGGCATGGCATTGTCATTGGGTTCTTCCTCATCAGGTATTGGTTCATTTTCAATATTAATAGAGCTCATCAAGGTGTCAGCACCACCACCTCGGGTCAGTGTGTACTCAGAAATTGGTGAAGTGATTCTGACATATCCTTCACCTTCAAGGTTGACATCATGCGCTTTGAAAATTATGGTTAACAAAGCTCCAAAAGGAAGTGACCGGCCAGACAGAGTATCGAGTTCTGCAATCATCATTTCTTTGAGTAATATGAAGCATAAATCTAATTTTTGTCCAGTTTCAAAACAATATAACAAATAAACATTAAACATGAAACAGTATCATAATGGCCTTTTTTTGGAGTGACATTTTCAACTATCCATCGATGAAGAATACGAAGATGGGGTTTTAAATATCTGGCTAGTAAATTAGTGCCGCTGAATTGGTTGTCACAAATTGTGGTATAAATCTGAGTGACATCACCAAACATTTTTTCTAAGGCAGACTCATTTTGAAAATAGCATTGTAAATCTCCTGTTTCAACTCCAATAATTTGTGCGAAAGCACGAAGACTGAGTGTGATTATTTTTCCCTTCACATAGGAAGTCAGACTGAACGGTTCATTTTGTTGGTCACCAGCTGTCAAGTGAACATAAAATAATCGTACAAGACGGGGGTATACCTTATTTGGTAAATTAGTTAAAGGTAACCATCTCATTGTATCTAATTTATCAACTAAGAACAGATCATATTGAGATTGTCATGATGATACGTTAAAAAATCATTATTTAGATTGTCATGATGTTGTTGCTGTGGTTGATGTTGTACAGGGTTTGAGGATTCACCATGTTCGGGTCTGGTTCGTTTTGTTCTTGGCATGATGACTGCAACAGTGAAAGAAAAATATATGAAAAATATATATTAAAACATATGAGTTAAGAAAAATGTATGGAAAATATATCAAAAATAGTATGATGTTGGTGTAAAAAAATGGAACAGATTTGAAAAACAGGAACATATTGGCAACAGATACAAAACTGATCGGCAATAGGAGACTGAGTAGACCAAGTGTGAGTTGGTGGGAGATGGGTTGACCGCCCGGTTGTCCTTGTCGGACAATCTGTTCTTCGAGTCTTCGACTATCTAAAGCTACTCTGATCTTAATACTATCTGAAGCTACTCTGAATAAAATATGAGATGTGAAGTTAATATGAACTGGGATGAAACTAACTTGTAATTGAAATCTTCCTTCACACGGATACACCGAAATTAATTAATGTTCTTGATGGAGCTGAGATGGTGAAGATGGTGTGGTTAAAGGAATGAGAATTCAGATTTTATAGGAAGGCTGGGGTTCAGAAGGTTCAGCTTGTTTTTTAATTTTTTTTTTTTTTTACTTTTCATTTCTTATCTATTATTTTTTTATAATATTAATAATTTTTTAATAATAGTACATCTGTATACTGAACACACAGCTATGATATACACAGCTATGATATACATCGTGTCCCTTTTTCTTTGGCTCAGTGTTGAACACACAGCTATGATATATAGGTAGTAGATAAGTGAAATTACTAAATTACCCTTTTAATTTTGTTCTTATGCAACAACTTTCCATTTAAATGAAGAGGGACAAAATAGTAATTTTGCAGGCCAATTCACCCCAATTATATGAGCGTGTTGATTATGGAAGTACAATAATGCTCCTTCAATAATGCATGGTTTGGTTTTTACTCCTTTATTAGTAAATTAATAACGTGTAATAAATGAGAAAAAAAAATTGATAATGTTTTGTAAGGTTTACGGTATAATTTGTATTTTAACATATTAAACTTAGTGTATTTATGTTAATTTTTATTAATATGTATTCTCAAAAGTTGTTGACTTTAACAAAATTTTAAAAAAAAATAAAAAACATATTGTACAAGATGTTTGTACAAGCGTAAAAAATGAATTGATAGAAAAATTAATTGACACAAAATAATTGACATAGATTTATTTTTAAATGAAAAAATAATTTGAAAAAAAATTTATTCAACAAAAATTACTGAAAAAAATTAATTGAAAAAAAATCAATTTTTAATTTCAGTATTTTAAAAATAGTTTGGTTATTATTGTTGATAAAAAATACGGATATCGATACATGAGTTGTGTATTTGATTATAAATTATTGATTGAATTAAGTTTTGAAAATTATTTTGAAAACACATTACCAAACAAATTTTCTTATTTCACATGTCACATCAAACTTTCAAAACATAATTCAAAATACATCTTCAAAAAACATTTCAACACTCTATTTAAAAACCATAACCAAACAAATTTTCTACACTCAAATCATAATTCCACAACACACAAACTCAAAATACAACTCATACTCTCAAATCACATTTACAAAACTCTACCAAACGCTACCTACATTTCTATCCCAGACAACACGTTCAACAGCTAAGACTATGGGTTTGCTTCACAAGGCCATTGTACTCTCTTTTTTCCCTGCTTAATGTTCCACTTTGTGGGCTTCTTTCAGCACTTCATTAGCTTCATCTTTGAACAGGCATGCTAGGGGTGCCTTTTCGAAGCTTTTTTTTGTACAACTTTCCTTGGTCAAGAAAGAAATGGAGAGCCCGCCTCTTGGCCCAGATTGCGTTGGCTTTGTTCTCAGGCAGTGTGCCCTTTTTAAGAAAGTCAATGTATAGTTGTCTCCATTTCTCACTACTTAAGAAATAGGCTTTTTCTTCTTTTGGATAGGATTGGCACTTTGTACATTGCCTCTGCAACTCGGCACTTTCCTTTTCCATAAAACCCATAATAATTTCAATAAAATATTTCTTTTCTTTAAATTATTTTTTGTTCTTCATTAATTAGAGGTTTTATTTAATTAAAAATGTATAATTAATGATCTAGAATACAGATCGGAAATAGAAACTTGCTATTCAAATAATCAAACACTATTTAGTCCAAAAACTAAACGGTGGACATATGTAACATGAATTTTGAAATGTGTTGAAACACTTCATTTTCAAAATTTATGTTTACAAATTCTGGCACGCCCAGTAGGACCCATTTCTCCTCACATCTTTTGAAGGACAAATATATATATATATATACATATATATTTGAAACTTACTGACGTATTCTTTTGTTATAGGAATGTTGCTTAAGCAACTGTCAAGAGGCTAACTTACACTCCAACGGTTCTGAAATCACGAAGGAGCCATTGTAATCTCTTTATTTATTTATTTATTTTCCTGCCACTGGATCAAATATTAGCTGCTTTTAGAAAATTTAACTTTTTTTTATGAGTATAATTATTGTATGGGTAAATTACACTGATACCCCTTGAGATTTATATTTATTACAATTTTTCCTCTCACTTTTTGGAAATTACATCTTTCTCTTGAGATTTAAAGTTTAATTACAGATTTCTCCTCAGCCCTTTTAATGTTTTTAAATACCAATTTTACTCTCATTGGATAAATTACATTGACACCCCTCACATTTTAGAAATTACAATCCCCTCTCTAAGGTTTAAAGTAGCATTACCAATTGGCCCCTCGGTTAGTATTAGTTGGAAAAAAAATTCATTGAAAAAAAAAAATTAATTGGAAAAAAATTAATTGAAAAAATTTTTTTGTTAGTAAAATTTTTAAATTTTTGTTTAAAACAAAGCGTAAACTCATTTTTTGAATTTACATTTTTTCCTCAAATTTACAAACTGAGACAACCATTTGTAAACCAAAAAAATTATCAAACAAGTTTTTATGACAGTTTTTAAAATTTTTGTAAATATAAATTGAAAACTGAAAACGAAATAGTTACGAAACAGGTCTCAGATGGTAAAAATGTCGTAAGATTAACAAATAATTAAGCCTTCGTTTGGGAAGTGGGTTGGCTTTTTGGCTTTTTGGCTTTTTTGACTATTTTAGCCTGGGCTAAAAAGCTTGGTTTGGGAAGGGCTTTTTGGCTATTTTAGCCTGGGCTAAAAAGCTTGGTTTGGGAAGGGCTTTTTGGCTTTTTTGACTTTTTTTGTGAGACAAGAGTGTAATGATTATGGGTTGGATGTGATGTTTTGTTTGTTGTGACTAAAATAGTATATTTTGTCTTTTGTGGCTATTTTAGCCACAAACCAACTTGCCAAACAACACCTAAGGCTATTTTAGATAAGTTACCAACGTAAGAAATGACTTATCAAAAGATTCTTAAGCTATGTATAGTTTGATTTTTAGAATTTTTTTTAAAATAAAATTAATTTGGTTAACAAATAAAAGATAAAAAACTTATTTTTTTATTTTTTATTTCTTAACCAAATTAATTTTTAATTTTTTAAAAAAATTTCTAAAATTCTAATCATATATAGCCTAAGAATCTTTTGATAAGTCATTTCTTATGTTGGTAACTTATTTAATTATTTGTTAATTTTACGACATTTTTACCATCTGAAACCTGTTTGGTAACTATTTCGTTTTCAATTTTCAATTTATATTTACAAAAATTTTAAAAATTGTCATAAAAACTTGTTTGATAATTTTTTTGATTTATAAATGGTTGTCTCAGTTTGTAAATTTAAGAAAAAAACATAAATTCAAAAAATGAGTTTACGGTGGTTTTTAAACAAAAATTTAAAAATTTTACTAATAATTTTTTTTTAATTAATTTTTTTCCAATTAAATTTTTTTTTTCAATAAATTTTTTTTCCAACTAATACTAACCGAGTGGACAATTGGTAATATTACTTTAAACCTTAGGAAGTGGATTGTAATTTTTAAATGTGAGGGATGTCAATGTAATTTACCCTATGAGGGTAAAATTAGTATTTAAAAAAATTAAAAGGGCTGAGAGGGAAATCTGTAATAAAACTTTAAACATTAGAGAGGGAGATATAATTTCCAAAATGTGAGGGGAAACTGTAACAAACGTAAATCTCAGGGGGTGTCAGTGTAATTTACGCTTATTGTATTTTAAAAATATTAACTTTTTAAAGTACAATTATTACAATTTAAATAATATTAATTGGACAAAATAAAAATTTTATATTATTTTAGTCATGAATTTTTAAAAAAAAATTAATATTTTAAGATAATGAAAAATAAATTAAGAAATTAATATTTTAAGATGGTTAAAATATTAACGTCGTAAAGTTATTTTGCTATTTGCATTTTGAAGCCTCGAATGAAATACTTTCATTGGAACATGGTCTCAGGTTTCAACCATTTTGAAACCATGGGCTCTTTCACGATGCTTAACTCAACCCACATGAAAGAATAAGAAAAAAAATGTTTCAAATAATGAATTAGAAATCAACCACTTAGCTATACAGATTAGAAACTTTATTTCAAGTTTTTGTCATAAACAATAATCTGTTTGGGAAGAGCTAAACCAAGTGTTTTTTTAGTTATTTTAGCCACAAAAGACAAAATAGGTTATTTTAGTCACAAAAAATAAAACATCACATCCAACCCATAATCATTACACTCTTCTTTCATAAAAAAAAGTCAAAAAAATCAAAAAGTCAAAAAGTCATTCCCAAACTAAGCGTTTTAGCCAAGACTAAAATAATCAAAAAAATCAAAAACTCAAAAAACCAACCCACTTCCCAAACGACACCAATATTTATCCACTTTTGAAAACCCCAAGTTTTCATATACCCCCAAAATTTTATTTTATTTTTTTGTTTCACAATAGTTACATACAAATTCACAAATGGAATCACTCAAATTGTATGATTAGTATTCTTTACACAAATAGAAAGTTGTACATGAATTAATTTATTTTCCCCTTTCAACTTTTTGGCAGTAACATGAATTTCATATTCAAGTACAAATAAAAATCACAATAAAAAACAAAACTATTTAAAAAAAAAAAAAAAAAAAAAAAAAGAGTACAAACCAACAAAGATCTGAAAAATACCATACGCGAACATACGTCATACATGTAAGTATATATATATTCAAAAGTCAACCGTTGATCGTCTGATCATCAATGCATCGCGAGATGGAATTTATCAAGAACGGCCTGGATGTTCGCGAGAATTGCTAAGCT
Source organism: Camellia granthamiana (assembly GCA_036172215.1). Taxonomy (NCBI): domain Eukaryota; kingdom Viridiplantae; phylum Streptophyta; class Magnoliopsida; order Ericales; family Theaceae; genus Camellia; species Camellia granthamiana. The sequence continues at coordinate 73,446,972 of CM069917.1, forward strand.
GTTACTCATGTACTCTTTGGAATTCTGCACCTTACCTCTGACTTCATCACCAACCGTCGATCCCATCTCATCCAACCCATCCAAACACGTATCCTGATTGGTCATCGCCGCACTCACCCACGTCTTCATATCTCCGATCTTCGCCTCCGTCAACTCCTTCTCTCCGGGACCCACATCCATCAACTCGACCGATTTATTGAGTTGACTCAGCGCATCATCGAACAGACTCACACAGTCCTTCAAGGCGGAGACAGATCGAGCGTCGTTGGATTTGGATATGAGGGTTTTGGGGAGCGAGTTGAGATCGGTGAGTTCTTTGGCGGCGACTCGGAGAGAGAGATTGAGAATGAGTTCGGGATCGGCTTTGGGGAGACGACAAGGGGAGTGATTGTCGAAGGAGGAAATGGAGGAGAAGCATGAGTTGGGGTGCTGAGTCACCGAACAGACGGCTTTGATTGATTCGACGGCGTTGTTGTTGGAAAGAGATGATGATGATGATGATGATGACTCGGTGGTGGACTCGTGGATGATCAGAAGTCCGATCATTGCTCCGATGATCACCGTTAAAAGGATGATGAGAGAGATGACGGCGGCGATGAGAGGCTTTTTGGTGGGTTTGAGTGGTGGGGGTGGTGATTGATCTTCTGAGGGGTTTGAGACTTTGCCATAGCCTTTGATGAGATTGATTGTATCCATATTATTCTTCTCTCTGTGATATTGGGTTTTTTTGGAATGGCTCTGAATCTGTCTGTGAAGTTTGATATATTCTTGTCAATAGTTGGTGTTTTAGCAACGAAATGACATTGTGTTGAAGATCAGACTATGACATCCAATCTAACATTTTTAATTATTATTATTATTATTATTTTTTTTTTAATAAGATGACAGTTTCATTTTTTTTTTTTTTAATTTAAATGATTGACCAAGTTTAGGATGATATATAACATTGGGCAAATTCGACCAGAATTGGTGTAACACCATGTTTATAAAATTATTTTCAAATTTGGCTGGTTGGCTCGAGTGCCTAAAAATTGAAAATTTATTTTCAAAACATTTGAATAATCTATTTTGTATAAGAGCTGTGATTCCTACACCCAGTAACATGACCCCCACTGACAACCCCAGTGACGTGTCAGTGGGGGATTGGCTGAAAAAAAAAAAAAAAGGAAAAGAAAATTGTTTTTTTCATCCAATCAGGCGCCACCCCCAGTACCCCCACTGGGGGTAGGAAGCTTTATTGTTTGTATAAATAGTTCTTTAAAATATTTAAAATAAATAGCTGAGATCATTTTGATAAGATTAAAATGGATTTATTCAAAAAAAAATAATAGATCTGACATGATGGTTTGATTTGGGATTACTTCTTTTAACTTTTCCTGGTTTGAAGTGAATTTTTGCTAAAAAATTTCAAAAACTCTACACTTTTAGCGCGCGCACAAAAAAAAAAAAAAAAAAAGGTTTATTTTTTTGGTCTTTTTTTTTTTCTTTAGTGATTTTTTTTTAAAATTTTTATAACATATATATTTTACTTTTTAAATCTTTCTATACTAGGGAGACCATAAAAAAATTTGACATAAATTTTAAAAAATTCACTAAATTTTTTTTTTATTTTTTATATTAAATGTGACTTTTTAACTGGATCTAAACCACACCAACAGGTATCAAAAATCCATCCCACCAAAAAAATAATAATAAGAAGAGAGTAATATTATCATTTAATGTATTAATAATTCATTAGGATCTCCCTTTTCAAGTTTTTCTTAGAAATGAATTGATGGCATATTATATAACAGTTAAAATTTAAATTTAATATCTGATCTTTATTAGTAGTGCAATATATATATTTTTAAAAAAAAATTTATTAATGACAATCATAAATGTTGTCAATAAAAATTATATGAAGTCAAAATACTTATAATCTTAATACACTTTCATATATTTCAAAACACATTTATATATTTTTATTCATTGTTTACATATTTGTTAAAAATATAAAATCGCCATAAGATTACTCTAAAAGAAAAATAAAAATAAATTTTTGTATAAAATAGATAGGTAGTAGGTAAGTCTTGGCTTTTGGAAATAAAAAGTAATAATAATTAGTTGGTAAGCATTTGTCATCATTGTAAATTAGGCGTGAGTTGTGACACGTCTCCTATTCTAACCACAATAATGATTTAGACTACTAAAAAATACATCACTAATAGTATTAATATATTGGGAATGACAAAATAAAATAAAATAAAATAAAAACAAGGCATAGAAAGTGGGCGGGACCCACTGCCACATCATTAGTGCTCTCTTTTTAGTGCTCCCAAGCATTTTTCATTCTAACCATTTTGTTTTGTATAAATATCACTTTCCTTTTTATAATTTAGTTCATATGCGATTTATCTTTTTAATATTTAAAAATTATTATATAATTTTATAGATTAAAGTGTATCATTAAATATTTTATTTAATTTAACAATAAGTGTAAAATATGTGATAGATATAAAGGGGATTATATATTCGTTTTCAAATTTTAAGAAGATAAATTATACATGGAATAAAACACAAGAAATTAAAGTGTATGTTATCTTCCAAGCAAATGACTAAAAGGCTAAATTATGAGTTAATTATACTTCCTATCTCTATAATTTCATTGAAAATTCATTTTAGTTCTTTCATTTTTAAATGTGAGAGTCAACTATTATATTTTAAGTAAAGGTGCCATTTATCTTTTTCTTTATCTATTGTTAACCAGGCTAACAAAAATTAAAAATGGAGAGATTTGAAGTGAGATTTTAATAAAAGTGTAAGGATTAAAAATGATATTTTAATATAAAAAAAATGTAAGGGTAATAATGGCAAGACAAAAATATGACATATGATTCATATGACCAGTTTCATCAATCCTGTTAATGTTAGATGATGAAAAGGTGTTATTGCAACATGATTTAAAGCGTAAGAGATACAAGGATATTTTAGGATTTGTTTGGGATGCGGATTCACTTTATAACTTTTGACTATTTTAGTCTGAGATTAAAAAGTTTCGTTTGGAATAGATTTTTTGATTTTTTAAACTTTTGTGAGAGAAAAAATGAAATGATTATAGGTTAGATGTGATATTTTGTCATATTCAGCTAAAATGAGATATTTTGTCCTATATGACTATTTTAGCCCAAACACTCATCTCAAATGAGACCTTAGTCTTTTTTATTAAATCGTTAACAGACCTAATGGTGCATTTTAGTTTACAAACCATAAAGGGTTATATGATTATTTTCAAATATTAATGAGGTAAACCACACATAATCCGAATTTTAGAGAAGTAAAATGAAATTGACCCTTTTTTTTTAAAGATACATAAATAAATAAAAACAATCCAAGCTTCTTACACGCATCGTTAAATGGTTTCTGACCAAACCAAGAAAATGTATTTGATGTGGTGAACCCAAATTTTTTATTTAAAGGACCTGTTCCTCTTGCATATGAATTTCAAAAATTTATATAGAATCTTTGGCTGTCCCATTTTTAATTATAACACAATTTAATGGGTCTAATTAAAATGTCATGTCAACAAGTTAACTACATCATTATGTATATTGCATATTTTTAATACCCATATAACATGACTTTTCATCAAAGCTTCCATTTTTTTTATGGGTAAGATTTCTTTCAAATTTAAATTTAAATATAACTGTTATGTTTCAGTGGGTAGTGCCCATCACGGGTATTATTTTAATAATTTAAAATGTTCATTTTATAAGATCCTTGATACATTTATGAAAAAATTAGATCAATTTGGTAATCGTAATTTTTTTTAAAAATTTTATCGAGTTTGTGTCCAAAAAAAATAAACAATTATGTTTTTGGAAAGATTATTATTATTGGTTCAACCTATATATATATTTTCATAAATGATATACACGGAAGACTATAAAATGAATGGCTCAAATAATTGAAACGAAACTTGTAATTAACTGTACAAGTCCAAACATTATGAGTCATTCAAGTTTAAACTTTAGAGGAATCATTTTATTTGTGTACTATTTGTTTAGTGTGGCTCAACTATGTCCTTGATGTCTTTGAATCGTGTGATATGGGAGAGTTAGAGAATGGAGGATTAAATCAAGAGTTATTGTGCCAAACGAAGAGTCTAAAAAATAGAGAGAGTCTATATTCAAAGTGAAACTTCATAACTTGAAGAGTGCTAGAGGGAAAATTTGAATTCTTTATGTTGTGTATGTTGTGTTTGTCTTCTATAAGCTTAGCTTGTTTCTTTTGAGGGAGTAGTTTGTTTTTGTTTATGTTTGTTCTCCCTACAAAAGATATTTATTGAATTTTGTGGGGATGTATTTTCTGAGTACCAACACGTGGCCGAGGTGACACCGAAGTGTCAGCCGAGGTGTCACGTTTCCTGGGCAAGATACCAGAATGATCTCGGCGAGGCCGAGGTTATCTGCGAGAATACAGGAATCCAGGATAAGCGGATAAGGGACAGGAGTCCTAGAATGAAGAAAGACTGCAAGATGGATATAGGTAATGCTCTCAGGGAGTCTATCCTTATCTCTTGAAGAGTCCAAGGTAAATCCGGAATTAGAGTCCATAGAAGTGAGACTTCTAGTAGGACTGGGATGGAGTTAAACTATAAAAGAGGGGCACCCCCGGCGGGTCTAAGGTACACAATTTTAAGCCTTGAGCAGTAATTTAAGCACTTGTATTACCTTTGAGAGATACTGACTTGATCGTCGGAGTGCCCCCGGGTGGAAGAACCACCGCCGGAGCCTTTCCTTTCTGTGCAGGTTACAGGGAGCCATCTATTCTGCCTATGCTCTACAGCTGAATCACTAAGGAGGGCAGTGTGATCGGAAACTCACTCACACAATTTGGCGTCGTTTGTGGGAACGAAAGACGAATAGATGGCCAGTAACGCACAACAAGAAAAGGTTGGGGACGACGCTCCCGCAGGGAGCAACAGGCCTATCAACCTTGACACTGAAGGAGACAACCACAATGAAGAAACCCGTGATCAGAATCACGCAGAGAAAAACGTCAGCCAGGAGGGCGACACTTCAAAGAAGACAGACCAAGGCAGATACTACAATGAAGATAGCCTCCAGGTATGGAGGGATAGGTGCCTACGGAGGGATGAGGAAGTAAAAGAGATGGCAAACAAATTGGCAGACCTTCAATCGGTTGTCAATTTCATGATGCAAAATAACGTCATGCAGCCGCCATACTCGCTGCAGGACACACCAATGCCAGCAGCAAACACCCAGAAGAAGGGGCAGAAAGTAATCCCCGAAGCCCCTCAGCACACGAGGAGTGGAAGACACTCTCACCGACCTTCCAGGGAAGTCGGCCGAGAAAAACCGAGAAGAGAAGAGTCCCGAAGGACATATCACAAGAAGGAGGCAGACCCCAAAGAACATCGGCATGTTCAGGGGTGGGTATTGTGTTTCGATGCATCCTGCGGGGAAGGATCGAAAAGAGGCCACCATGAGGCCGAGAGTAGTGCGCCGAAAAGGCTGAAGTCCAAAGACAGCCGGGCTCCAAGGAGAAGTAAAGAAGACTTGAGAGATTACCTCAAGAGGAAGCAAGAGAATGCCGGAGTCGAAGTGACCTCCTCGGTTAAGCCGAGGACACCATTCTCGGTGGAATTGGACAGATTCGTCACGCCGAAAAGGTTCAGTATGCCAAGGTTCCAAATATATGATGGTAAGTCGGACCCTAATTTCCATGTTGGACTGTTTTTGAATTCAATGGCATTATATAGCGGGAACGAGCCGTTGCTCTGCAAAGTGTTCCCTTCATCCTTCGGGGAGATCGCATCGGATTGGTTCCACAAGTTACCAAAGGGGAGCGTGAAGACTTGGGAAGGCCTGGCCAAGATGTTTGTGGCCAGGTTCATCACAAACAAACTGCAGCCATTAAGGGTGGATGCATTGATGGCTCTGAAGATAGGCAAAGATGAAAGCCTTAGGACCTATGCAAAGAGGTACTATGAGGTGTTCAATCGAATACCTGAGTGCAACCAGGAGGTGGCGGTCGTGTCTTTCAAGAACGGCCTGAAGGATGACTGTCCACTGCGAAAGTCTTTGGCAAAGACATTGCCAAAGAGCATGGAAGAGCTCATGGCAAGAATCGAGAAGTATGCCAGAGCCGAGGAAGATACATTGGGGAATAAGGAGACAAAGTCAGAAAAAGGCAACGGCTCGCCGAAGCGAGTCCGAGGTAACAATGGACCCAGCAAACAGGAGACAGAGTTGAAGGCTAAGCAGGCAGTGACAACGGTGTTCCGAATTCCAGTCCACAAAGTCCTTGATCAAATTCGAAATCAGCCCTACTTCAGAGCGCCGGCAAGGGCACCGGGAGAATTTATGGGAAGAAACCTTGGTAGGCGTTGTGCTTACCACAACGAGGAGGGGCACCCAACTCAGGGTTACAGAGCCCTTAAAGCACACTTAGAAGATTTGGTGAGGCAAGGCCATCTGAGAGACCTTGTAGATGAGGCCAAAACAAGGGAAGAACAGGCACGATCGCCTCATGCACCAGCGGCCTCGCCTCCCCCAGCGCAGCAACCACAGGCAGGCGGACCTCGGGTGGTTAATGTGATCCACTCAAAAGTGAATGAAAACGACATACGAGGGGAGAGACAGAGGGTAAAACACCTGCAGCACGTCAACCAGGTCGGACTGAAAAGACCTCGGCGTGAAGAGTGCCAAGGACTGATGATAGCCTTCACAGAAGCCGACCTGGATATGGTCCAGCACCCGCACAATGATGCCTTGGTAGTAACCCTCTAGGTTGGGGAGTGCCAGGTGAAACGCATCCTGATTGATCAAGGCAGCTCCTGCGACATCATGTATGTCAGATGTTACAAGGAGTTAGGCCTTCACCCTGATGACATGGAGCAGTCAAATGGCCCGATGGTCGGCTTCAATGGAACGCCGACATGGCCATTAGGCGCAGCAAGCTTGGAGGTGCAGGCTAGCACGAAGAAGATCAAGACAGAATTCCTTGTGATTGACACGCCCTCGCCTTACAACATTATCTTGGGGAGGCCGTGGTTGCATGCAATGGGGGCAGTTCCCTCAACATTACATCAACTGCTACGGTTCCCAACAGAACATGGGATTGAGGAAGTCAGAGGAGATCAGTTGCAGGCAAAAAATTGCTCTATGGCAGCAATGAAATTAACCTGCAGCATTCGGGAACCAGAGAAGGCAAAAGTTGAAAAAGAGGACATGAAGGTCCTAAATGATATCGGCAAGGAGCCGACCGAGAAAAGTGAAGAAGCACAAAAGAAAATCCTCGTCCAGGAGGGCGATGAGGAACGATTCTTTCTTCTCGGCACAGGATTAGCCGAAGAAGAAGAAAGGGAACTGGAAGCCTAGATCATGGAACACTTGTAATTTAAAGTCTTTCTTTTTTATCATTAGATGTTGCTTGATTTTTTGCCGATATGATCAATGAAATCTTAGCAGAATTTTCTAGAACTTATGAAACTATGCATAATGTTGTTTTTTGAATAATGAGAACCCAAGTGGAACTTAGGTTCACATTGGGGGCAGATAGAAGACAGTAATGCCTAGCCGAAGTTAAGCCGAGATGTTTAACCGTGGTTAATCTAAGATAAAGTTTAACCGGAGTTAAACAGAAATTATGCTTAACCGAAGTTAAGCCCAGATAAATTCCTTATCTTTACTTGTTGAAATTTGTAGCAATTTACAAATTAAAGTTAAGCTGAGATAAATTCCTTACCTTTACTTGTTGAAATTTGTAGCAATTTACAAGTTAAAGTTAAGCTGAGATAAATTCCTTATCTTTACTTGTTGAAATTTGTAGCAATTTACAAGTTAAAGTTAAGCTGAGATAAATTCCTTAGCTTTACTTGTTGAAATTTGTAGCAATTTACAAGTTAAAGTTAAGTCGAGATAATCGTTTATCTTCACTTGTTGAAATTTGTAGCAATTTACAAGATGAAGTTAAACTAAGTTTATTGATTCAGACTCTTGTTAAAACTTGAGAAAAGTTTGCCTGATAAAACTGTATATGCTTTATACCTGTTTACAGGTGAAGTTCTTGCCGAAATAAATCTTCGGGTAAACATACCCGAGGTATTTTTGCCCGAGGAGATTGCACAAAGAAAGAAGAAGTATGTAAGTTATACAAACTATTCTGAGTATAGAACCATGCAGAAGCAATCAAGAGAAATTGAAGATTAAAGCATTCAAGAGGAAAGCAGTTACAAATTATATACAGAGGAGGCACTATGACCTAGCAAAAGCTTACATTGTTCACAAGAAAGGCACATCAGCCATAGAAGAAAACTTGTATTGTTCAGAAAACAAAGTACAAAGGACAAAAGGAAAAAAGCTATGCTTCTTTAGCCTCAGCAGATGGTTGGACAAGGGCCTCGGAGGACTCTGGGAGAACCACCTCGGCATCTTTCTCTACAGATTGTTGGGCTAATACCTCGAAGGATTCTGGAAGAACCACCTCGGCTTCTTTTTCTGCCGCAATCTCGGCATCGATTTCTGCAAGTGTTTTTCTGAGACTTCTTTCAGCGAGGAGAAGGTCGGATGATAACTACCCTGGCTCAGCCTCCTTGGACACCTCCTCAGTCTCATCATCTTGGGTTAAGTCCATGACTTGATCACCCTGAGCTAGAGACTTGGACTCATTGGTATCCTTGGGCTTCCTTACCAAGGCTTCATCATCATTTTTGTCTTCATCCTCATCTTCAGCCTGGGATTCAGATTCAGCTTCCTCCTTAGTCTGACTTGGAGGAGGAGGAGGAGGAGGAAATGGCAAAGGAATAGCTTCGGCCCTACGCCAGGGCGAATCAACAGGAAGATCAAGTTTTTTGGCTAAGGACATCCAACCAAGGGAAAAGCCCCTGTTGCATGCCTGCTTAACTTGTAACTTGTAATCTTCAGTGACATCGGCTACACCCTGGGCGTAAGCCTTTTCGTCGGCTTCTTTAATTTCAGCCGACTTCGTGGCCAAGGCTTCTGCGAGCTCTTTCTCGGCCTGAGCTGCTTTCCCCTCAGCATCCTTCTTTTGAGCCTCGGCAACATTCGTAATGGCCTCTAAAGATTTAGCCTTTTCTTCAGCGAGTGTTTGGGCTTTAGTAGCAGCCTCGGCCTGATCTTCTAATTTCTTCATTTTTGCTTGAAGAACTTTATTTATCTTTTGAAGGCCTGCAAACTCCTTCTTCAAATCATTTAGTTTCTCCCTAGTCTCAAAAGATTGCATAGAGAAGGAGTGTGCATGCTGGACCGCCTAAAAGAAACACAGAAGCAAAAAGTTATTACAGAACTCTACAAGTATGGAGAGATAAAGACAAGAACTAGTCAACAAGTAAAAGACACTTACTTGAACGCAACGTTGGAGCATGAAGGCGTAATTTTCAAACTCACTCATCTCGGCGTTCTTTTCAAGATCGCCTGGGAGAAGGAGAGCTGTGCTTAGTGCAACGCCAATGTTTATGTCATCAGCGCTGTCACTAGCCAAGACTGGCTTGTTCTCCAGAGTGATTGCGGGTGTCCAAGGGACATTGGGCACTTTGGATTTTGAAGTTGTCCCAGAAGAAGACTTTGGCCTCTTTGATTTTTGTGACTCTGCTGGTTGAGTTTCAGCAGACCTTTTTGCCGAGGAGGAAGCATTCTTCATGTTCTTGGCCAGTTAAGAGATGGGTACAACATCCTCGGCTTCAGCTTCAGTAGCCTTGGTCTTTGGCAGAGCCTTCTTTATTCGTTTCGGTTTTGGTGGGGGCATCGACTGGGTTGGAATGGCATCAACATCATCTGGTAGGTCGGCCAGAAGGTCTTGAGCGACGGGTCTCGGGCGAACCATTTCGGCAGTTTTCACAAGTCTACGTCGGCGTTTTCTTTCGGGAATTGGTACCAAATATGGTGCTGAGGTGGAAGGCTGATCGGTTGGGTCGGATGTGGACCCCTGATCTGTTCGGGATGAAGCAGCAACTTGAGTTGTAGCAGTAAGAGGAGAAAGGCTCTTTTTCTTCTTCCGGGGAACGTCGGGCAAAGTGGATTTGTATGATGGAATGAAATTCAGTACCCGTGGAGCTTTTCGTTTATCAATTGGCAGATCTAGTAACTTCTTCAAATCCTTGCCCAGAAAATAGGACTGACGAAAGCTGTTTGGTGGTTTACGGACGTCTGCAAAAAAGAAGACAACATTAAAAACAGGCAAAATTCTGAAGACTTAAAAGGAAACAAGTAAGTGATTGATAGTGGGTTCTTACTCTTGCCCTCTTTTATAGTTCGAGGAAGAGGGTATAAATGGACTTCTTCGTCTGGGCCGAATTCCCAATTTCCAGAAGCAATAAGATAATCGTCTCCAGCCCCTTTGTTGGAGTCTGGGAGGTCGGCTACGATTTTAAATTCGGTAGACCTCGGCTTGAGGTAATAGACAAAGCCTTTTTCTTTTAAGTCCAGGGCGCACATAGTATAGCAGTATTGGATATCGGCGAGAGTGATTCTAACATTCTCCTGCCGAGCTAAGGCTATGATACCATTAAGTGTTCTGTAGGAATTGATGGTGAGTTGCATAGGGTTCAGTGTGTAGTAGTGAAGAACTTCACGAAAGAGGGGATTGAGTGGGAGCCGAAGTCCGCATTCAACAAAGGCTACAACAGGGAAAGGCATTGTATTGTCTGTAGGCATGATGGAATCATCATCCCCAGCTAACCTAAGGTGGACGTCCTCAGGAATAGAGAACTCTTGCCTAAAGTATTCGAGTTTGGTTGGGGTGTTTACCCTATGACGCCACATACCCATGATTTTGGTGTAAAGGTATTAGACTTCAGAAGCAGAGTATTCTTAAAGAAATGCTAGCACCTCGGCTTAAACCTGGGTATATACTGGTAAGGATTGTTCCAGTTTTTCCTAAGAATTGAAGGTTCTATAAGCAAACCCCAAACCTAAACCTACGAAAACAAAGATTGGAGGCTCGGATCTGGAAAAGATACAACAGAGCAGAAAGCAAAGACGAAGTTTCAGATTCAAAAACACAAAAGGTGGAAGATCAAAAACAGTGGTGAAATAGTGTCAGTGCGTAAACACTTGAAATAAGACGCATTCAGGAGAATGATTCGTGCAAATAAACGCTTAAGTAAAGCAGTAAAAGCAGGCAATTCCAGGGATAATCAAGAACTGGAAAAGAAAGAACAGTTGCTTACCAGGAAAAGTGACGCCGGAATGAAATTCGCCGAGGATAGACGACGGATGGAACAATAACGAAAGTGTAGAGAGAGGAGAAGGGAAGACAGTCGCAGAGCTTGGAGCCTGAAGCAATGGCGGTTTCGGAGAGAAAAGTTTAGAGAGAGAGAAAGCGAGAAAGTCAAATGCAAAAGTGAAGAGCCAAAAGATAAGAGGCAAAAGTTTTGTCAAAATTTGAAACGGCGGCAAAACAGAAGCATTTAATGCGCCTGGGGTAACGCGGACGTCAGACGGCGTAAGCAGACAAAAGGCGGCTCGCGAGCGCGTCACAGGCACGAGCCAATGGAGACAGAACGCGTAAATGAATTGACTAGAAAGTGATGCATGACAACTCATGCGCGTGAAAGAGTTCACTGGAATTCTTGTTCTCCGAAGAGAGCATGTCGGGCTAAAAGTAAATGATCTCGGCTGGGAAGTTCTCGAGCCGATGTTCAGCCAGAGTACCAATGTAGGTTCCATCACCTCAGATGGCCGAGGTAATAGAACCTAGGGGGCAGTTGTGGGGATGTATTTTCTGAGTACCAACACGTGGCCGAGGTGACACCGAAGTGTCAGCCGAGGTGTCACGTGTCCTGGGCAAGATACCAGAATGATCTCGGCGAGGCCGAGGTTATCTGCGAGAATACAGGAATCCGGGATAAGCGGATAAGGGACAGGAGTCCTAGAATGAAGAAAGACTGCAAGATGGATATAGGTAATGCTCTCAGGGAGTCTATCCTTATCTCTTGAAGAGTCCAAGGTAAATCCGGAATTAGAGTCCATAGAAGTAAGACTTCTAGTAGGACTGGGATGGAGTTAAACTATAAAAGAGGGGCACCCCCGGCGGGTCTAAGGTACGCAATTTTAAGCCTTGAGCAGTAATTTAAGCACTTGTATTACGTTTGAGAGATACTGACTTGATCGTCGGAGTGCCCCCGGGTGAAAGAACCACCGCCGGAGCCTTTCCTTTCTGTGCAGGTTACAGGGAGCCATCTATTCTGCCTGTGCTCTACAGCTGAATCACTAAGGAGGGCAGTGTGATCGGAAACTCACTCACACAAATTTCATTGTATATATTTCTTTTTTTGTTATAATATGACTTACTCATCCAAAAAAAAAAAAAAAAGTATTGATTAACAAGATTTGATCTTAATTAAGACTTGTACCAAAAACCTAGGGCAATTTTGCATCTATTAGAGCATCAACAACAGAATCACTATATCACCAATTTTGCTATTCTAGCTAGCTTCAAGTTCCAAAATGAGTCTCCAACAGTCTCATCAAAGGCTTGCTAAAATGACTTTGGGCTATAGTAGCTCGTCAAATGAGACGAAGCACTATACACTAGCCTCATAATTTTTTTATTAGTATTTTTTTCATTCCATGTGTCCTGATTAGGCACGACCATGACCCAAGGCGGACAAGGCCGACGCCTTGGGCCCTCTAATTTTTATGAAATTTAAGAGCCCCAATAGAGTTTTAGTCAATGTAATATTAGTACTAGTCCAAAACTAAAGGCCCCATCCAATATTCTTTAACTTCACAGAACAGATAAAACAAAAGGCTCCAAAACAAATTTTGGGGTTCAAATTTAAATTATAAAATGTAATGGGTAAAATTTGCAAATAAAAGATCTTTACCACTTGACTCTTAGGTTTCCATTTATTATCTTCTCCCATGGATACAATATGTAACTCTTTCGTTCTGGAAGTATATTTCTATGGCTTTTGCATGGGAAGCAAACCGTGAGTCAATTGAATGATCAACAGAGAAATTGATTAGTGAACGGTGGTCATTTCTTTTTCTTTTCTTTTTCTTTTTTATTTATTTTTTATTTGACGACTTTGCTTGTTTTGATTTGTGCCTCAAATCAATTTTTCGTGCCTTATTTTTTAAATCTAATTTATGTGCCATAATTTTGTTAATTTCTATTTAATTCAAAATTTATCATGCTTTTATTTTGCTTGGATAAGATGATCTCTTCGGTTCTTCGTAAATTTCTATGGATGTTCTTTGAATTGTGGTTTGAATTTTTGTTGAGTCTCAAACAATCTTTGTAGGTTGAATTTCTCTTCAATTCCCAGATTTTGCTAAACTATCTCAAATTATTATTATTATCATTATTATGATTATTATGTCTTGTAATAATTTCTTCATATCTTTATATAATGATAATGATAAAAAAAAATACGTACATAGAACACAGATGACAATTACAAACAGAGGCATAATGATAAATACGTACATAGCTCGTCAAAGGACTTTTTGACTTTTTGTGAGAGAAATAATGTAATGATTATGGGTTAAATGTGATGTTTTGTCTTATTGGATTAAAAAACCTATTTTGTCTTTTTATGACTATTTTAGTCAAAAAAATCTCCAACCTCAACTTTCCAAACAGAGGCATAATGATAAATTATTTTTTTATACAAAATTTTATTAAGAATTCAATATAATGGTAATACTACGTCATCATTAATATGTGATATCACCCACTAATAGGAAATAAATATATAGAGAGTGAATCTCACATGTCAAATGTAACTAACAATCTAATAAATTTCATATCTTTATAGTGAGATTAATTATACTTGCATGTCATTAATAATGACATCATCGTTATATTCAAAAAATTTCATAGATAATACGGTTTATTGTAATCTCTTCATTTTCAATTAAAACAACTATTATTGTTCTCATAATTTTTAAAATATCATTGATATTTCACTCTAATAATATTTTTATAATTTTTTTTTATTTAAAATACCTTATTTCTGTTCGTAAAAAAAAAAAAAAAATTCTCAAAATCCAGGGGGAGGGGCATGTGACCCCCTTGGTCGTATACGGAATTGGGGTGGCTGCTGTGCGGGGGGTGCACAGCAGCCACTGTTGTGCAGCCATTTGGGCTCTTTTTGGGGTCTATTTTGATAATCTGAACCGTTCACATTTTAGAATACATCAAGTAGAACATACTTGTAAAAAATCAAGTTAATCGGATATCGTTTACCCATTCAACTACTCACATTTGTATCTACAAAAATAAATAACAATTGTAATTTAAAGTATTAAAATGAATACAAATGTGAGTGGATGAATGGGTAAACGATATCCGATTAACTTGATTTTTTACAAGTATGTTCTACTTGATGTATTCTAAAATGTGAACGGTTCAGATTATCAAAATAGACCCCAAAAAGGGCCCAAATGGCTGCACAGCAGTGGCTGCTGTGCACCCCCGCACAGCAGCCACCCCAATTCCGTCGTATACTCCCTCCGCCACTAATAACAGTTAAAATTTAAATTTAATATCTGATCTTTATTAGTAATGCAATATATATATATTTTTTAAAAATTTATTGATGACAATCATAAATGTTGTCAATAAAAATTATATGAAGTCAAAATACTTAAAATCTTAATACACTTTCATATATTTCAAAACACATTTATATATTTTTATTCATTGTTTACATATTTGTTAAAAATATAAAATCGCCATAAGATTACTCTAAAAGAAAAATAAAAATAAATTTATGTATAAAATAGATAGGTAGTAGGTAAGTCTTTGGCTTTTGGAAATAAAAAGTAATAATAATTAGTTGGTAAGCATTTATCATCATTGTAAATTAGGCGTGAGTTGTGACGTGCCTCCTATTCTAACCACAACAATGATTTAGATCACTAAAAAATACATCACTAATAGTATTAATATATTGGGAATGACAAAATAAAATAAAATAAAATAAAAACAAGGCGTAGAAAGTGGACGGGGTCCACTGCCACATCATTAGTGCTCCCTTTTTAGTGCTCCCAAGCATTTTTCATTCTAACCATTTTGTTTTGTATAAATTTCACTTTCCTTTTTATAATTTAGTTCGTATGCGATTTATCTTTTTAATATTTAAAAATTATTATATAATTTTATAGATTAAAGTGTATCATTAAATATTTTATTTAATTTAACAATAAGTGTAAAATATGTGATAGATATAAAGGGGATTATATATTCGTTTTCAAATTTTAAGGAGATAAATTATACATGGAATAAAACACAAGAAGTTAAAGTGTATGTTATCTTCCAAGCAAATGACTAAAAGGCTAAATTATGAGTTAATTATACTTCCTATCTCTATAATTTCATTGAAAATTCATTTTAGTTCTTTCATTTTTAAATGTGAGAGTCAACTATTATATTTTAAGTAAAGGTGCCATTTATCTTTTTCTTTATCTATTGTTAACCAGGCTAACAAAAATTAAAAATGGAGAGATTTGGGCCTTGTTTGGGAAGAGCCAAATAATCCAAAAAGCCAAAAAGTTACTCAAAAAGTTAAAAAGTTAACACTATTCACCAAAAGTCAACAATTACGGCTGCACAACTCCCAATTCAAATTTTCCTCTAAAAATCAATTTTCACAATTTTTTATTACACATTTTTCCATAAAAAGTCAAAAAGTTAACCCAAACATCCATATTTTCAACCTCAATTTTTTTGTCCAAAAAGACAAAAAGTGCACTTATTTAGTCTTCCCAAACAAGGCCTTGAAGTGGGATTTTAATAAAAGTGTAAGGATTAAAAATGATATTTTAATATAAAAAAAATGTAAGGGTAATAATGGCAAGACAAAAATGTGACATATGATTCATATGACCAGTTTCATCAATCCTGTTAATGTTAGATGATGAAAAGGTGTTATTGCAACATGATTTAAAGCGTAAGAGATACAAGGATATTTTAGGATTTGTTTGGGATGCGGATTCACTTTATAACTTTTGACTATTTTAGTCTGAAATTAAAAAGTTTCGTTTGGAATAAATTTTTTGACTTTTTAAACTTTTGTAAGAGAAAAAATGAAATGATTATAGGTTAGATGTGATATTTTGTCCTATTCAGCTAAAATGACATATTTTGTCCTATATGACTATTTTAGCCCAAACACTCATCCCAAATGAGACCTTAGTCTTTTTTATTAAATCATTAACAGACCTAACGGTGCATTTTAGTTTACAAACTATAAAGGGTTATATGATTATTTTCAAATATTAATGAGGTAAACCACACATAATCTAAATTTTAGAGAAGTAAAATGAAATTGACCCTTTTTTTTTTTAAAGATATATAAATAAATAAAAACAATCCAAGCTTCTTACACGCATCGTTAAATGGTTTCTGACCAAGAAAATGTATTTGATGTGGTGAACCCAAATTTTTTATTTAAAGGACCTGTTCCTCTTGCATATGAATTTCAAAAATTTATATAGAATCTCTGGCTGTCCCATTTTTAATTATAACACAATTTAATGGGTCTAATTAAAATGTCATGTCAACAAGTTAACTACATCATTATGTATATTGCATATTTTTAATACCCATATAACATGACTTTTCATCAAAGCTTCCATTTTTTTTTATGGGTAAGATTTCTTTCAAATTTAAATTTAAATTTAAATTTAAATATAATTGTTATGTTTCAGTTGGTAGTGCCCATCACGGGTATTATTTTAATAATTTAAAATGTTCATTTCATAGGATTCTTGATATATAACATTTATGAAAAAATTAGATCAATTTGGTAATCGTAATTTTTTTTTAAAATTTTATTGAGTTTGTGTCCAAAAAATTAGACAATTATGTTTTTGGAAAGATTATTATTGTTGGATCAACCTATATATATACATTCATAAATGATATACACGGAAGACTATAAAATGAATGGCTCAAATAATTGAAACGAAACTTGTAATTAATTGTACAAGTCCAAACATTATGAGTCATTCAAGTTTAAACTTTAGAGGAATCATTTTATTTGTTTACTATTTGTTTAGTGTGGCTCAACTATGCCTTTGATGTCTTTGAATCGTGTGATATGAGAGAGTTAGAGAATGAAAGATTAAATCAAGAGTTATTGTGCCAAACAAAGAGTCTAAAAAATAGAGAGTCAATATTCAAAGCGAAACTTCATAACTTGAAGAGTGCTAGAGGGAAAATTTGAATCCTTTATGTTGTGTGTGTTGTGTTTGTCTTCTATAGGCTTAGCTTGTTTCTTTTGAGGGAGTAGTTTGTTTTTGTTTATGTTTATTCTTCCTACAAAAGATGTTTATTGAATTTCATTGTGTATATTTCTTTTTTTGTCATAGTATGACTTATTTATCCAAAAAAAAAAAAAAAAAGGTGTGGATTAACAAGATTTGATCTTAATTAAGACTTGTATCAAAAACCTAGGGCAATTTTGCATCTATTAGAGCATCAACAACAGAATCACTACATCACCAATTTTGCTAGTCTAGCTAGCTTCAAGTTCCAAAATGAGTCTCCAACAGTCTCATCAGAGGCTTGCTAAAATGACTTTGGGCTATAGTAGCTCGTCAAAGGAGACGAAGCACTGTACACTAGCCTCATAATTTTTTTATTAGTATTTTTTTCATTCCATGTGTCCTGATTAGGCACGACCATGACCCAAGGCGGACAAGGCCGCTGCCTTGGGCCCTCTAATTTTTATGAAATTTAAGAGCCCCAATAGAGTTTTAGTCAATGTAATATTAGTACTAGTCCAAAACTAAAGGCCCCATCCAATATTCTTTAACTTCACAGAACAGATAAAACAAAAGGCTCCAAAACAAATTTTGGGGTTCAAATTTAAATTATAAAATGTAATGGGTAAAATTTGCAAATAAAAGATCTTTACCACTTCACTCTTAGGTTTCCATGTATTATCTTCTCCCATGGATACAATATGTAACTCTTTTGTTCTGGAAGTATATTGCTATGGCTTTTGCATGGGGAAGCAAACGGTGAGTCAATTGAATGATCAACAGAGAAATTGATTAGTGAACGGTGGTGATTTCTTTTTCTTTTTCTTTCTTATTTATTTTTTATTTGATGACTTTGCTTATTTTGATTTGTGCCTCAAATCAATTTTTCGTGCCTTATTTTTTAAATCTAATTTATGTGCCATAATTTTGTTAATTTCTATTTAATTCAAAATTTATCATGCTTTTATTTTGCTTGGATAAGATGATCTCTTCGGTTCTTCGTAAATTTCTATGGATGTTCTTTGAATTGTGGTTTGAATTTTTGTTGAGTTTCAAACAATCTTTGCCTCCGTTTGGGAAGTAGGTTGGCTTTTTGACTTTTTGACTTTTTTGGCTATTTTAGCCTGGGCTAAAAAGCTTGGTTTGGGAAGGGCTTTTTGGCTTTTTTGACTTTTTTTGTGAGAGAAGAGTGTAATAATTATGGATTGGATGTGATGTTTTGTTTTTTGTGGCTAAAATAGCCTATTTTGTCTTTTGTGGCTAAAATAGCCAAAAAAGCCCACTTTAGTTCTTCCCAAACGGACCCAAATAGGTTGAATTTCTCTTCAATTCCCAGATTTTGCTAAACTATATCAAATTATTATTATTATCATTATTATGATTATTATTTCTTGTAATAATTTCTTCATATCTTTTTAGTTAAGTAGTTTTAGCAATATATACTGATAATGCAGTTACTTTAATGGAGAACGGGTCAGACGGATCCACTTATCTGATGGTCTGCTGGCTTTTGCACTACAAGAAATTTCACTTTTGGCGATTAAATTTTTAGTCGCCAAAAGTACGATTTTTAGTCGCCAAAATTTTTTTTGATCGCCAGATTGGTCGCGGGAAAATTGTCAGGGAAGGTATTGGCGACTAAAAAATATTTAGTCGCCAAAAGTCCTATAAATGGCAACTAATATTTTTAGTCTCAAAAAATAATATTTTAGTGGCCAAAAATCTTATTTTCCGCTACTAAAACTTTGATCGCCAAAACTTGAAGTATCTATGGCGACCAAAGTTTTAGTCACCGAAGGGATTTTTTTCAATCTAATTTATTTTATTTTATTTTTTTTTGCTACTAAATTCTTAGTTGTCTAAAGTCTGTTTTTATTTTAGCTACTAAATATTTAGTAGCCAAAAGTTCTCTATTTTATTTTTATTTTTAGCTACTAAATATTTAGTAGTTAGAAGTTTTTTACTCCATTTTTAGCTACCAATTGTTTAGTAGCCAAAAACATCATTTTATTTTTTAAAAAAATTAATTTATCCACAACTTGTATATATCCCATGCAATCTATAACAAGTATAGAAACAAAACAATATATATATATATATATTATCACCCATTCTACAACCTGTATCTATTTCACTTACAACCATCCAAACAAAAGAATAACTTTTAATGTCAACATTGCATAAAAATCAAGTATATTCCAACTTCAAATAATAATTTCATACAAAACCAATAATGATATGAGCTACCAGTGACATCCATACACCAGCTATATATAAAATCAAAAGACTTGAAAAATTCACTAGAATAAATCAACCTCAACAAGAGCAATCATAGCTGCAGCCATCACTATAAAAGCATCCATAGCATTTACAGTGGGAGTCCCCCATTGCCATGGATATAGAAACCTTATCCTGCATGTTGAGAAGTAACAGAAGCCCTTAGGCCTCGTTTGGGAACAGGCTAATTTAGTAACTTTTTGGCTATTTGGCTAAAATATGAGCTAAAAAAAACTAGTATGTTTGGGATGACTTTTTGGCTTTTTACGAAAAGATGTGCAAAAAGTAGAGAGAAAAGAGAATCTTTGACTTTTTGGTATGGGTTGTTGGCTTTTTGGCTAATTTAGTAACTTTTTGGCTTTTTGACTAAAAATTATGGTTCCCAAACGAGGCATTAGTATTGTTAGCATCACTCCTGGATGACCATGGATGTTCCCCGATCTTTCACTATACACTCATCATTTGGAAGGTTGAATGCAACAGTTTGAGGACCCTTCACATCCTGCCATAAAAATGAAGTTCTCAAGCTTTAGTTTTTCAACCAGATAGTTCCAGTAAAACTTTGTACAAAATGGGAAACATCAGGTTCTGAATAAGAGATGGCTTAAAAAGAGGCTGAAAAAGAGATGGCTTAAAACTAACTTCAAATAAAAAAATTCAGGGAAATTACTCTATGAAACTTTGATAAAAATTATCCTCCTCCTGTACGAATCTCATGCATACATGCACCCAAACCCACACCCACACCTGCTCACAAGCGCGCATGCACACACACACACACACAAAAGACTATCTTTGGAAAGAAAGAATAAGATCAATAATCACAAAAAAATGGGCCATATGATTGAGATATACTAACTCAAATCTGAATTGTTGCTTGCTACCTTAAAAAAAAATACGTACATAGAACACAGATGACAATTACACCATGCCAGAACCCATCTTAAAACAATGGAGAGGGAAAGCCAAATGTGTTTGTCAATCAATTTTCTAATAAGATGAGTGGGGGCAACATCGCAGATCAGAACCTCTTAATATGCATGTTGGATACAAAGTAGAAAGAGCTTCTGAACTTATCTGCCTCTCATAGAACACCAAGCACGCTGATGATGTGCACTTCACCCCACTTCCAGAGGCCAGTCCCCTTCTCCACAATGTTGCCAAATAGGGAAGAGAATTAACATTAACCATCAACTAGATAGTTTTTAACTCAAAGCAATAACATGCCTGAGAAGAAATTCAAACATTTGTGCACACTGTTACATACACACGTGCAAGCACAGAAAGAGAGCTTGTATTAGATGGAAGCAGGAAACAGAGGCAGAAACCAGTAATGACAAGGAATTTTTTAAATGATTAATAAGAATTCAAGAATTGAAAGAGGCAAAGGATTCAAACTAGGAGGTGGTCATTTTGTAAGTAATTGAATATTTCCCAATTCGGCACAATATCTGTAAATAAATTTTAAACATCAGACATATCACGGTACCTATTGAAAAGCCTCAATGTTCTAAGAATTCTTCAAAATTTATAATTTATAATTCAGCACAATAATGAATGAATTTAAAATATAAGATAACATCTCCTAATACCTAATGGAAAGGATCATATCTTAGGTTTTCTTCGTAATTTATTACATATTTTCACACGAAATTTTTGGCTAAAAACACAGGAAATTAACCCATGAATAAATGTATAAACAATATATCATGGCGTATACAAGCAGATGCAGACATTACAACAACTAAAAATATTCAATAAAGAAGAGACTAAAAATGAATGGATGAACTAACACAAAGAACTATAGAAACTATTAAATCCTGTGTCGCCATCAATTACTTTAGTCTTCCACTTATCATATGCATTTACAAGTTATAAAGCATGTTCCTGTTTTGATGGCCACATTAAGCGATACTATTAGCAAACTCCTCACATATAGCGATTCTGGTTCAGGGACATTTGCAGTCCTTCAAGTTAGCCTGTACAATCTAAGATTGTAAAACTCATGTAGTAGTTATACAATACACATAAATGGACACAGTGAAGTAGCTGGCTACAATTCCACATTTGTAAAAGCTGAAAAAGTTCATCTAAAAGTACTCAAACAAAATGCTTCATATCATTAAATCAAAATGTTAATGCTTCCTAAAAAAATTGAAGCCACGGATTTTTTTTATTTTTTATTTTGCTTTCACAGGAATGTAGATAATCTCTGATTAAAAAGGTATCGATCATCAACACAATCAACTTAAAAGACTACCTGATCGTACCACCGAATGGTATATACATATAGATATATATATACTTATATATATATATATATATAGAGAGAGAGAGAGAGAGAGAGAGAGAGAGAGAGAGAGAGCATATGTGAGACGGAGCATCAATAGAGCAGAGTTCTTCATAAAAATGAAGCCTCTGGATCTCGCGGCGGTGGCGGTGGCGGTGGCGGTGGATCTGTGAAGATCGGCGGAGGAGGAGGAGGCGGCGGCGGCGGCGTGAAAAGAGGGCAGCGACGGAGGTGGTAGCGGAGGCAGTGGTGGTCGCAGCAGTCACGATGGCGATGGCGATGGCGATGGCGGAGGAGGAGGAGGTGCTCCGGTTGCCGGCGAACGCGAGGAGGAGCGGCGGCGAGACGGCAACGCAGCTGGACTCCTCAACCTTTCATCTTCTGAAACGACGAGATGACCCTAATATTTCATTGGAGAGGTATTGATCTCACCCGTTGGTTCTTCAGGTGATCTTAGCCATCCGTTTTACATCCTTGCTAACTTATTTTCCCGACTAAAACATAGCATCGTCGTTAATTAAGAAGTTGTTTGGAATGATCTAAATAAGTATACTTTTTGTCTTTTTACGAAAAGATGTGCAGAAAAGTAGAGAGGTGATGTGATGAAAAAAAGATAAAAAGATAAATTATATAGGGGATGCCAAACCACCCCTAAGTAAGGAACCCGCCAATTAATTTATAAAACCCTCCAAAATTTCAAAAATCCCTCCAAATATTTTAGTTTTTTGGTGATTAAAATTTTTTTTTTATCGCTGAAAATAAGTTTTTGGCGACCAAACTTGTAGTCGCCAAAAATAAAAAAATATTTTTTTATTTATATTCGGAGACTAACTATTTTAGTAGCCAAAACTCGATATATGGCGACTAAAATTTTTTTTTGTCGCTGAAAATAAGTTTTTGGCGACCAAACTTTTGGTCGCCAAAGATAAAAAAAATATTTTTTTATTTTCCATTCGGCGACTAAATGATTTTAGTAGCCAAAACTCGATATACGGTGACTAAAATATTTATTGTCGCTAAAAATATATTTTTGGCGATCAAACTTTTAGTCGCCAAAGACAAAAAAATAATTATTTATTTTCCATTCGGCGACTAAATGGTTTTAGTAGCCAAAACTCAACATATGGCGACTAAAATAATATTTTTGTCGCCAATTCTAGTATTTTTAGCTACTGTTGTTTTTTTAGTCGCCAATAATCAATATATCCCGACTAAAAATAATTAGTAGCTAAATATTATATTTTTGTTGACTAAAAAAATTTTTAGTCGCCAATTCCACAACTTTTGGCGACTAAATTATTTTTAGTCGCCAATTTTAGTCGCCAAATGTGCATTTTCTTGTAGTGTTGTCTCCTTCAAGTGTGCCTGCAAAAAGGTCCGGAGGGGGATGCTGATGGCTGAACGAGCTCTCCCCTTGGACGTTCTAACGATCAAGTTAGGTTTAGAGAAGAGAGAGAGAGAGAGAGAGAGAGAGAGAGGGAGAGAGAGAGTTACTTGTTGTTAACCTTCTTCATCGGCCTCCTTATATGCTTTGCTCATCATTTCCTTGTCCATTCCAAGCTGTCTTGTTGGTCGAAAGTCTATAGCCTAGTTAACATTGTTCATGGTGATTCTGCATACTCCGGTGTGAGGGGTCTTGCTGCATGCTATAGTGGCCTAATTAAATGGCCGATGTGTGGATGCAATAACTTTGTAGAATCTTTGTCTGGCTAATTTCCTGCCTGGCAAGTGTTTGAATGCTATTGGTCCTGGCCCAGCATTGGTTTCTCAAAGTTACTGGGCTTTAATACCTAGGCCGTGAGTTAGGCCTTGAGCCGTGGGCTGGGCCCTCTTGGGTGCCCATCAGTATCAGTAGTCTCCTATTTCCAAGTGCAGCTTTAGTCCAACGAAGGAAATAAGAAAGGTGGAGGTAGTCCCCCAAGGCTGGATAGGGGGTAGGCGTAGGGCGGGAGCGGGGTGCTTCTCAAAAAGTGGTGGAGTGGTGATGAAAGACCGACCGACCATCAGGAAGGCCTACGGCGAAGGTGACCGAGCGTGATGAACAACTGACCAGGAAAAGTGGTCGACCGTCAAGATAGCCGGCTGCAAAGGTGGCTGAGCATGATGAATGATCGATCGGCAGGATGGCCGACCGCGAAGGTGGCTGAGCGTGAAGAAAGACTGTCAGGCAGGTTGACCGCGAAGGTGGCCGATCGTGAAGAATGACCGTTAGGTTGGCCGACCGCGAAGGTGGCCAATTGTGAAGAATGATCATCAGGCTGGCCGATCGCAAAGGTGGCCGAGCATAAAAAAAGACCGACTGACAAGGGGGGCATTGATGGGCACGATGCTCGAGGGTCAAAAACGTATGTGATAATGTGAAGTGGAAAAGACGGGAAATAAAAAGATAGTTGATGGTGGTGGCGTAGCGCGTGTGTACGTGTGAGGTGACCAGCACCGTTGATGGAAAATGTGGTACCGTTGAGGGAAAGTCGAGGGGTTGTTTATAGCGGGGGATTTCAAAAAGGTGGGGGTTTTTGTCTTGGCAGTTGGGTTTTAAACTGGTGAAGTTCAATTACGATCCATGGAACACAGGCAAACCTTGGGCATTTGGGCTTGTGCGATTTACATATCTAATCACGAGAAACTGACAGATCCTAGAGTTTATCTCGTTTGTTTAGTGTGATTCACCATTGTTGCACGTTGTGAGTTTTCTTGCCCCATCGACCGAAGCAATTTATAGGAACATGAGTGGGATGGCACAAGAGAGAGCCCTTGCACTAACACTGGACGCTTTAGGAGATGATGATGGCATTACCCTGGCAGAGGAATACAAGGTAGGGAGGTTGGGGGAAGAAATGGAGGAGAGACCACCACGACCCATGTCAACGACGATGATATCAGTTGCCCAACCTGTGAGTCAAATGGCCCCAGCCATTGGCATACCAAAGAAGATAAGTTGACATTGACGCTGGAGGACCTGAAAGAATTGTGGGTGAAATATCATATTTCGACGGAGGTGGAGTTGAGGTTGCTGTTAACAAAAGAGAGGGCATTAGATGTGAGACTTGTGAAGTTTACGCTGTAGAAAGAGGCGCTCCGAGGGGGTTTGAGATTGCCCATGCCTCAAATCGTGGTTGAGGTGTTGAAACAACTAGAGATGGCGCCTGACCAGTTGATGCCGAATACGTTGAAGATCTTGTTGGCATGCGCGATCTCTTGGCCACAAGCGACCGATGGGAAGGCAATGATGGTGGAGGAGTTTTTCTTGTGTTACAAAGCCTTGGGCCAGCAGGAGACCTGGGTGACCTTGCAGGCAATGGCTAGTAGGGGGTTGGTTGCGCGCATTGCCCTCATCCGTGAAAGGCTGGCAAACAAAGTGGTTTTTTGTGTTAGAAAATGGTGGAAGAGGGGCGCAGACGATGTGGAAAGTCCCCACAAAGTGCTGAAATCAAAATTAGACGCGGTGGCAGAGGGCAGGGTGAAGCAAGTGAGGGTTTAGAAGGAGAAGGAGGGGTTGAAGTGGGATGACCTGGTGAAGCCGTCAGCGTTGTTTGCTTTGGGTTTAGGGCCTGAACCTACGTAGGGCGACCCTTCAACCAAAGAAGTAGAGGCAAGGAGGAAGGCCCAAGAAGCTGAAGATACGCATATCATGGCAACGGTAGAAAAGTACAAAGAGAAGGAATTTGGGGTGGCGCCGAAGGTAAATGTGAGACTGGAGGCACATCCAAGGCCCAAACCACTGGCAGGGAAGGACTTGAGCACGTTTGTGTCGCTGAAAGCACTGGTAGACCCTTTGAAGGAGAGGAGTACAGTAAAGGTGAAGAGGGTGGTAGGGAAGAGAAGGAAATAGGCTACCAAGAGAAGGGAGAAATGGCCACTCAAAAAAAAGCGAAGGGGGCGGTGGTGAGTGGCGAAGTAGAAGTGGGGCCCAGGCTAGGGATGGTTGTGGAAGAAGAGGCTGAGCCCCCAATTACAAAGATGGTGGAGTTGGGAGGGACGAAGAAAGGCCAAGTGGAGGAACAGACTGGCAATGGGCAGACGCCAGAGGAAAGAAGGGAGAAAGAGATCATGGTAGAGAGGAAGGGAGGTAAAGAGAGGCCTGTCCCAACGAGCACAATGGTGGGACCCAGGAGGACGGCTGCTCGCCATCTAAGAGTAGTAATTGGTCTCCCGCTAGCATGGGGGAAGAGCCTGCTAATGTGTTAAGTAATGCGTGAGTGGCAGCGGAACGATAGCAGATGCAGCAGTCAGGGATGTCTCTAGGTTGGGGAGGCTGACCTGATAAGAGCATTTTGTTCTGTTCAAATGGAATCACTAACACTGTCAGCAGCATTGGTGGAGAAAGGTGTGGGAGCAAAGATGGAGGTGGCCCCACTGAAAGCACAGCTAGGGA
Organism: Camellia granthamiana; assembly: GCA_036172215.1. Taxonomy (NCBI): domain Eukaryota; kingdom Viridiplantae; phylum Streptophyta; class Magnoliopsida; order Ericales; family Theaceae; genus Camellia; species Camellia granthamiana. The sequence continues at coordinate 73,473,154 of CM069917.1, forward strand.
AAGCCCATGCAGATTTGAGAAAAACGAACAAGAAGTGTGCACATTGGCGTTCGGCGGCACGAAGCGCGTGTTACCAAGTGTTGAAGCATGTGCAAAATGCCAAGAAGATTGAGGTGTTGGCAGTGGTTCAGGGCTTTATGGCCAAACGTGCCAAGGGTGGGGAGAAGGAAACCAAGGCATAGTTGGCAGATACTAGGGCGCAGCTATGCGAGAATGTAGCAGAATTGGCTACGGAGTAGACACGAGTCCAAGAAATCCAGGCGGCTTGTGAAACCACAAAGGATAGGTTGAAAGAAACCTTAGTCAACAATGAAGAGCTACGTGAAACGTCTCTGAAGGAAAAGGAAGAAGCAGATGCACAGGTGACAAAGTTGGCAAAGGCCTTGAAAGAAGAAAGGGCCAAGATAGCAGAGCTAACTAGGATAATGGCGTTGGAGAGAGCTGCTTACCCAGATCTGTACACCACTGCGGTAGAACAATTTAAGCTATCACCTGAGTTTCAAATGGCAGTTGACGCAACGGTGGCAAGGACTTTGGACAGAGAGGGGGAAGGTGGGGCTGGGCCGTTGAATGTGGCTACTGCCGAATTGGTGGAGGGGTAGACCAAAGGGGAAATAATCCAGAGCTTTCAGCAGTTAGACGTTTACAAGCATAAATTGAGTATGTACTGGGACAGTGGGTGGATGAGTTGCCAATGGAGGGCAGCGGAGATCTTTCCAGACATCGATGGCAGGCTCCTAAAGCCAGGAGAGGGAGATATTGCTTAGACCTCCCTGGACGAGGGTATTGAGGAGGAAGATCTAGCATCCAGTGAGCAGGGAGATGAAGGTGAGGGAGGTGAAGACTTAGCTTTGCTGCGAACAGTGGTTCATACTTTGTTGTACCGTAATTTGCTTTTGTAAAGATTTATCTTGCTCTAGTTTAAAGAATTTTGGAGTTTGTAAAAATGTTTTTGTTGAATTACAAAGATTGTTCCTCTAGTTGGGGGAGTAGTAAGCTATTTCTGTTTTTGTGTTTTTTTGCCTTTTGTAAAGATGAACTAGCCTTAAATTTGACAGTCAAGAATTGGCTTGATTTTGAGTTGAATTTCACACATGCAAATGTTTTTTGAAGGAATATACAGTTGCAATTATAAGTTTGGACATGCAGATATTTGGCTAAGAGCTCATATCTTGAGTTTCACATTTTGTAAGAAAAAACAAGAAAAAGTATTGCAATCATTAAATTCATTAGTTTTAATCTTGACAAATCAAAGAGGGGTTTGTATTATACTTTAAAAAATTGGTCGTGGGGTAATGGGAAAGCATGGTAGACTTAGTTTAATTGAAGCTTACTTGTCTCAGTTTGGCTGAGGATTGTTTAACTTAGTCTGGTTGAGCTCTTCAGGCTCGGTCTGGTTGAGCTCTTTAGGTTTAGTCTGGTATTTAGTATGGTTGAGCTCTTCAAGCTTAGTTTGGCTGAGGCTTGGAGGGCTCAGTCTAGCTGGGGCTTTTCTTGCCTCAGCCTGGCTGAGTTCGTCAGGCTTAGTCTAGTTGAGGCTTGAAGGGCTCAGTCTGGTTGAGGCTTTGCTTGACTGAGTCTGGTTGAGTTCTGTAGACACCCCATTTTTGACCACCCTTAAGACTTGGGCGCGACTGATGGTTTACTTGGTGTTGAAAGGTGTGCAGGGCAAAGGTTTAATTTCTTCGGCAAAGAGAGAGACAAATCTCAACTTCACACCCCATTTTGGACCAAAGCTATTTTGAATGGTTTTTAGACCTTAAAACCCTCTCTTTCAAAACATTTTTGAAATAAAATTCCCACGATGTTCCGACGCTCGCATGTCGGTAAATGGTGCGCTTTTCGATAAATCGAGCAAGGACAAAGTGGAGATCAATGAAAGAGAGATGAAATCTTTGAAAAATCTTTCAAAACACTTTACTTGGGGGTTTGGAGTTGAAGAAAAGAGGAAAGGAGAGAAGAAAACTAGTTTGGGAGAAGTTCGGCATGAATCCGGGTAGAAGGGAGTTGAGCAGCCCTCGCTGAATCGGGCTTATTCAATTGCATACTTGGATTTTAGCTATGAGGCCACCATCGTTGGAAAGAAGACTTCTGGGGCTTCATTTTGCACTCAAGAATCTCCTAAAGCCAAGTCTGGGTGAGGGAGATATGGTTGGTTGAAGTAGGGGATCAGTCCGGCTGGATCGAATCTGCGCGGCTTTACCAAAAAGGGCATAACTTTTTGTACAGGAGGAATTTTAATGCAAGGTTTGCGGCATTGGAAAGCTAACTTCTGGGGCTTCAATTTGGACACCCACCGGCCATTTTTTGACCTTTTCAACATATATCGGCAATATATTTAGCCGACCGGCAATTTATTGTGCCGATCGGCCATTTATTTTGGCCGACGACCTCCTTTTCTGGCCGGTTTGACCTTTTTGCACCTTCCAGGCATGGTGCATGCCAGCTGTGCCAGCTGGGACGCACAGACCCGACCCCCCATACACATGTGTGGCCATTTTGAGCCTTTGCACCCCTTTTGATCCAACCTTTTGCACCCTTTTGATCAAGCTTCTTGAGGAAGCTTTGACAAAGGGTCAAGTTTCCTCAAGAAGCTTGCACCCTTTGGGATAGCTTCTCTTAGAAGCTTGGACCCCTTTGACCCTTTGTAGCTTGTCTTAGAAGCTTAGTCTTGCCTATATAAGGAGCTCTCCTCCTCCATTGTAAAAGGTTGGTTGGTGGAGCAAAAAACCAGAGATACATAGATATATATCTGATATATATACACACTCTCCTCCATATCCTCCATAGCTCCCTTCTCCAAAGCTCAAAAGTCCATTACTCTTGGCCCTTTGCACTACAACACCTAGCACCACCCCACCACCTCCATTCCAGCAGCTTGGAGGGTCTTCTCAGAGGCTAGGAGGCACCACTTCTCAAGCCAAAAGGCAGCTAAGGGTTGGTCTACAAGGGTGAGTACCTTTTCCCTTATTTTGAGCCCATTTTTGTATCCTATCTTAGCCATACTTGCTTGTATATTTGGGCTCCGACCCTAACTGAAAGTAGTAATATTTTGAGCCATTCTTCATGTTTGTTTAAGGGTGTTTACCTGTTTGAGGCTTCCTTCTTGCACTTGCCTCTTTGCCCCTCTTGTATCCCTCTTCCTTGCATAGCATTTTTGGCCTATATATAATCTGTTTTGAAGCATGATGTAAACTGTGAAGTTGTTTATTTTGAGCCCTTCTTCAACATTGTTGAAGGGCTCATCACTTTTTGGGGCCTCCATGTGTCACTTGCTGTTGTATCCATCTCGGGGTCCCATTTTTGCATGATTTGTTAGCCTCTTGTGCCTCTGTTTCTGGGCTCTGGTCCGAACTACAAATGACCTTATTTTGACCCCCTCTTCATGTTTTATTAAGGGTCTTTTTCTGTTTGAGGTATCCTTTGTATACTTTGTGTTGAAGCCCTCTTTTTGCCCTTATCTTGCATAGTATTTTAAGCATGCTTGTGCACTGATTTGGCTCTGGTCATCAACTGTAAAATATCATATTTTGGGCCTCTCTTCAACATTGTAGAAGGGCCCTTCTTTGTTTAGGGTCAGCAGCTGTCACTTGCTGTTGTATCCATCTCGGGGTCCCATTTTTACATGCTAGCTTAGGCCCATTTGTGCTCATTGTTTGGCCTTGCTTAAAGCTGTAAATATGCTTTTTTTGGGGCTGCCTTGCCTCTATCTTTAGGTCTCATGTTCAAATAATTCATGCTTGATGTAGCTACAAGTCATTTCATGTGCCTAATCTTGCATTTCGGGATCATTCCTTGCATCGGGTGCCATGTTTCCATGTTTCGGGGCTGTTTTGTGTCACATTTCAATGCTGAAATTTGCATGTTTGCATATCATGTTTCATACCTTGTCATGTCTTGGTAGAGTGGCATCCGTGCCTTAGGTTCGGTCCTCGGTTTGCGTGCACACGTGCACGCATTTCAAGCGTCTCATTTTCATCTAATGGCCACTGATTTTGGCATGCTTGCGAGCTATCCATGTTAGTTTAAGTCCATTATCGCATGTTGTTGCATGCCATGTTTGTTTACATGTTTAGGTTGCGCCCCTAGTATACATTGCTCATTTGAATGTTCATGTTGCATACTTAGCCTCCATGCCTAGGTTGCATCTCATTGAGCATGCATCCCTTGCCTCTTGATCAATCATGATAGGGGTTGGGGCCCTTTTGATGTGTTTTATGCTCGCATTTCATTTGATATCGAAGTTGCACACTTGGCTTTCGGGTCATCATGCACCGAAATGCGTGATTGATGGCCCGAGGGTTGAGGGCCTGTAGACACCCCATTTTGACCGTCCTCTAGACTTGGACGTCACCGTTGGAACACTCGGTGATTATCCATGTTTGTGTTTGTTTGGAGTTCCCGGAGTTCTCGGCTCGCGCGCCTTGCCTCAGGACCTCCGAACTCGACCGTTTTGTGTTCGGTTTTGCACCAAACACTTGTGTTTTGCCTTGGAAGGGCAGGGAATGCTTTGTGAGGCATCCCCACACACCACCGGCACTGGCTAGAGACCACCGGCTGGCTGGTGTTGCCACCGGCACTATATTGTGCCGGTCGGCACTATTTTGTGCCGGTCGGCACTTGTTTTGGCAAAATGACCATTTTGCCCTGCCGACCACTGTGCAGCTGCTTTATGAGATATTTTTAGACAGCTGTATGGCTTTAGCCTCCCCTCCATACACGTGTATGGAGGGATGCCCTCCTTGTAAGCTTGTTTGGCAAGCTTTACAAGATTGATGCCTATAAGAGAAGGCCTTCTCTCTTGGCTCAAGGGTTAGAAGAGTTTTGGTGAGAGAGGTGAGAGGTAGCTCTGGTTTTAGGTTAGAAGTTCTATATCTATCCTATATCTATACTTCTCTCTTGTTTGTGTAACTAGGTGTTTGTGCCTTACTTTTGCACATCAACACCTAGTGTTTCACCTTCTCTTGGTTACAGAGGTCCTAAGGGATTGTTCTTGGTGTTCTTGGCTGGATTCAAGCAAAAGAAGGCAACAACATCAACTCTTGCGAAGGTGGTCAACAAGGGTGAGAAACTAGCTCTTTTTACCCCATTCTTGCACCTTGTTTTTACCTAGTTTAGAACTGTTTTTGTGCTTAGTGATTAACACATAAAAGTTCTATTTTTTAACCCTCTTCATTGTTTATTAAGAGTGTTTGGTGGTTTGGGTAGGTTTGACCACCCTTAGGCCTTGAAAAGGCCACTTTTTGTGCTATTTTGTTGAGATCCGAGACTTTTGTGCTTGGGCCTCTTCACCACTGAAATCTTGAGGGATTTCAGTGGTGGAGATGGTGCCATAGAGTCTCAAGAAGGAGAGGACCACCCCCTCTCCTTGATGTCCTTGAAAAGGGCAAGATTTGGCCTCCGAAGGAGCACCATGTTCGGTTGTGTGTTGAGCATGTTTGGTTTGTTTTTCATGCTTATATTGCCGTGACATAACATGTTTCTAAGTTGGTTTTAGCCCTCCTTGCATGTTTTGCATAGATGCTTTGTAATGCCTTGTATTGCCTTAACTTGCTCTAGGTTTGTATGCCTTCTTTCTAGCATGTTTTAGGCTTAGATCCATGAAGCTTGTATGCTTATTTTGCCATGAATAAGGTCTGTCCATGCTTGTTTTGGTCGGCCATGACTTGCATTGCATAGCTCCTTTGTATTTGGCTTGTTGGCCTTATGAGTTTGAGTGTGTAGCATGCCTTGCTTGCTTTATTTTTGATGGTCTGGAACCACCTAGCATGCTATTTCAGTCCCTTTGGTGTGCTTGTATGCTTACCTTAGTCGCCTCTTTAATGCTTTGAAAGCATGTCTTGAATGCCCCCATGTTTTGGCCACTTTGTATGCCTTAGGGTATAAGCCTCTTAGATGCCATCTAGGTACACCCTTGGCCTTGCTTAGGTCTGCCCTTGACCTGTTTTGAGCCCCCTTAGCCTTGTGAGGCTTGGTGGACTTGGCCTTGGTTCAAGCCTACATGGCTTGCCCCAAGCACTTGGCCCCTTTTTGCATGCATTTGCTCATCTTGTTTAACATGCTTTGGCATCATTTTATAGCATGATTTTAGAGCTTAACTTGCATGCTAATTGTCCATGTTTGGTCTCTTCAAGTGTGCTTAAGAGTTGCCTTGCTTATGCCTTAGGTTTGGACCATAACACTTGCATGTGTGTGTGTGTGTTTAGTCTCCGTCTCTAGGCATTTTGGCCACTGATTTTAGGACTATTTGAGTTGCTTAATTCATGTATAAGACCATCCTTCCATTGGTTTGCATGCTTACCTTGCATGCTTGCTTGAACCCTTTGCATGAACATGTTGCATAGTCCATGTTGCATGCCTAGTTGACATGTTTAGGGTTGCATTTGTATTGTGCATGTTTGGCCTCTTGAAGTGAAGTATGATGGAGGTTGAGCATCCTTGTTTGCTTGTTTGCATTGCATGCATTTGAAATCAAAGTTGCATTCTTGGTTCTTAGGGCCATCATGCATGGAAATGCGCGATTGGTGGTCCGGGAATCGAGGCACATGCCCCTTTGAGTCAATAACATGATAAGGGATGTGTTTGGTGCATAAATGGCTTGAATTATATTGTCATGCATAGATTTCCCCTCTGCTGCTGTGACTTGCAGGTTCTGCAGGCATTCAGTGCCGGCCGGCACTATTTAATGCCGACCGGCAGTCAACAAACAGCCGATGGCTTCTTTTTGTGCCGGTGGCCTCCTCCTTCAGCCGGTGGTGTCCTACCCCAGCCGGTGGTGATCCCCAGTGCCCTGAGAGGCACTCCTCGGACTTTGGCATTTTTCTGAGGAGGAGAGCAGAGGAAACAGAGGCAATCCATGCATGGCAGTGCGGTTCCAAGCCAGTCCCGAGCGCATGCTGCATTTGGCCCTCATCCCGAGGCGATTTACTGTTTAATTAGATTAATTATTTTATTTAATTAATTTAGTTGATTTGTAATATTTTAATTAGCTTGCGTAGTTAATTAATTTGTATATTCTTTCGGTCTCTCCGAGTGAGGGCGCATTTGTAATAAGTGTGTGTGAGTGGGTGTATGTCTTCCAACCCCCATTTCTTTCTACCCTTTTATTTACCTGCTTATGATGGTAGATTAGGGCACATCTAAATTAGCATACCTTATGCAATGCATGCGTGCATCCATGCATTTGTTTACATGCACCGGGCTCGGTACATCATACAAACTGCATTGTATTTCAATTTCCAAATTGAATACGTGTTACTTGTAGCATTTCACATGCCATGATTAGGATAGCCGAGCCTGCCTAGATTACATCTTTGCATGTGTTGCATTAGACATTTCAGTATGCTTAGGTCCATACATGGATTTCTAATGAGCTTCTGTTTTGGCTTGGAGTACTAGGTGAGCTTTTATGCTTTAGCATACCGCATGAGTGTGAATGTTGCCATAATAGCATGATTACCATGAGGCTAGTTGCTTATGTGATAAACTGCTTGAATGCCTGTGGGTGGAGGTTGGATTGCGTGAGTTGGAACAACTCATTGAAATCCGTATTTTAGCCTACTTTCGAGTAGCAAAAACCAACACGTTTTTCGAGACAAAACGGATATGCAATGTTTATTTCCAGTTAGGAAATCTAGTCTATACTTGTTTGCTGCGCGCATAACATAGTAATTCTAGGCTAATAATTGGAATAAGAGCATGTAATGTTTTCAAAATCGGATATCACGATTAGTAGAGGCCGGTCTTCGGACCGGGCGAAAGGGGGTGCTCATAGCTGACCTTCCCCGATCGTACCCAAGCTCCCGAGCCAAGACCACTTTGGTGATGACGGACATGTGGCCTTCGGCACCGAGTCAGGGTTTCCTAAATTTCCCATTTCAAAAATATTTAGGTGGCGACTCTGTAATCTGGCAAAGCAGTCCATGTTTGGCACTACTTTTCAAAAATCTGTTTTCTCAAACGATTTGCCGGGTTTGGACTCTTTGGTTCAGATTTAGAACCGTAACAAAAAAAGGGAGTCCGAGCTGTAGCGCGAGGTCCCCCCGCGGACGCGTTACAGATTTTGGCGACTCCGCTGGGGATTTTTAGAGAGTTTGACTCGAACTCGTGATATCCTGTTTTGACTACACTTATGTGTTTCTTTGCATTGCATGTGCATTGGTGCGCCTAGGACACCGTGTTGGCCATCTGCTATTCCTGAGCGGTTTGCTGGAGGCTTGTCTTGTCAAGGCATGTCCGTAAGGCTGACCGGTTGCGGGCTCTGCCAGTATGGGAACACAAACCCCGGTTTTACCGGGGCACCCTTTTCGACCATTCGACCTAGTGCATATTCGGAATCCATAGTGACCATTCCAAACTAGGACAGGTTGCTTACCCGATATAGGTTGTTTGAAACCGCTGCGTGCGTAGTGAAACCCTAGCTCCTGACAAAATAGGACAGGGAAACCCTACCCCAATATAGGGGTGTTTTGGTTCTCATTTATCTGCTATGTGCTTCTAGAGTGTATCTCTGCAGGAAAGTACATGTCAGTTTACCAGTGCGAGTATCCGGCCCGAGGGGCACCAGTATCAGTGTTGTTGAGGAACCAGTTATATCTGCGGGTATCAGTTCAGTTCTGGGAACAGTGATTCTGGGGAACAGTAATCAGTAGTAGAGATCAGATGTTTGACTGCGTCTGTGTTTGATCTGTTTTGGGCTGAAATGCTGTCCGTTTTTCCTTTCAGTTAAGAGAGTCCAGAAAGTCGATACAGAATAGCCAGTGTTTTCCCTTGCTGGGGCAGGGTTTGAGATGACGCAGAGTTCAGAAGAAATAGTGGTTATGACAGCCGCGTTGGATCAAGGGATCACCCTACAGAGTGAGGCCGGCGTAGATATGCCGTATCCTCCTAGGTCGCCCGCTACACGCCCAATCTGGGCCCCCCAGCTCTATCAGGCTCGCGAGCCCACTACATTCGAGTTAATGGGGATGATAGGTGATCTCCAAAGATCTGTGGCAGATCTCGCTTACGGGATGTCAGCCTCGCCACCGGTTGCACCGTATGCCGGAAATTTTGAGCCCCAAGAGCCCCCGCTACTGGGGCGGATTGTGATCGAGCTTAATTAGCCGGAGATGGCCTCCACATACAACAGTGATGTACCAGTACCAACCCAAACCTCTCACCAGGCTGAGGCCAAGGGCAAAGACAAAGCAAAGGCATATGCCGATCCCGTTGAACAACTGCTGTGGGCAGTCGAGGCTTTAAGAGCCGGGGGGATGAACAAACAACAGGTATCCGCGATGACAACCAAAATTGTGAAGGATGCTTTTCCCACTCTACCTGAGGATAGTTCAAGCCAGTCGGAAAATCGGGATAGACCCCGTTATGTTGAAACAGTTTCTCTCACTCCCAACCCCGTACCTGGGAAGGATCAGAAATTCAAGCCCACACCTGCCGATCCGTTCGCCAGCACGTCTAGCAGGAGCACTCAGGCTTCAAAATACCAGCCCCGGGGGCGGAGGGTCTTCCATCCTCTCTACATGCCTTTGTCTAGGGCACTTCTGATTTTGGCCAAAAAGGGGCATCTTACACCCCTTGAGCCTAGGCCACTCCCCAAACCCCTTCCAGCAGGACATGATGCCACTCAGTACTGTGCGTACCACCAGCAATCTGGCCACTCCACCGATAACTGCTTTCGCCTCCGCCACGAGGTGCAGGATCTGATTGACAACGAGGTTATCCTCCCACCCACCTCAGCTAAATCCGTCACCACTCAGTTGTTGGATTTTGAGGACACCGATACTGCGAGTATGTAATTGGGATTCAACCGCCTGCGGGCAGCGCCTCGAATTTTTGATGTGGCGTCTGGCACGCATTTTTGAGCATCCGCGAATGCTACTTTTGTAAATCCTGGCTCGGGTGTCGAGTCAGCCTTTTGTTCTATTTTGGGTCTGTCTCTCTGTCCTGAGTCAGTCCTTTTTGCTTAAGGGTCTGTCTTGTTGTAACGAATCAGTCCCCCCTTTGTATAGAATACCAGGTGACTCCGGGGTTGTTGCCTCAAGCACCGTTTTGTTTTGTAATTACTTCTTTTTGCTTTCTTTTTGGGTCTGCCTCTGTCGTGGAGCCAGTTTACATCCGGGGAACCTGAATGAAACAGCCGCGGCTATCATGTTCCCGTACTATTTGTTTTGGGCTAGTTATGCCAGAGAATTCGAATGGGGTGACAGCGCATTCCACCCGCTCTTGTGTGCCCTAATAATTATTGTTTTGACCTAAGTTTTTCAAACCCTTTTGAACACTGCGGTGAAAACAAAGAGGGAGGAATTCCTCGGGATTTGTAAAACTTTGATCAAACTGAGAGAAAGAGAGGCGTGCTAAGCCCTTAATGAATGAAATCATGCTTGTTAGTGTGAGTACTGAGAAGGACCCTAGCTTGATCCAGATTGGTCCCACACTGTCTTCAGCGCGAGCGATTTGTCGCTTTCTTAAAAACTTTCAAAAAATGTTTTGCGCGGTCCTGCAAAGACATGTGTGGAATCACTCTTGAGGATTGTGCAGCTTAGGATCGCTCTCAGCCTCGAGACTTGAGTCCTTGCCTTCAAACCTTGAACTTGCATTCAGAATGTTCAACGGTCAACCACAATATAAGGCCTGTGTGGCCAAATTTGAAGCAGCCCTCGAACAAGAGGCACCAAAGTCAGATCAAGAAGATCAGACCTCATCAGAAGAAGCTTGCAAAGCTAGATCAGAAGCACCCCTCGAACTAGGGGCAAAAAAATATCCGATGTGCTCGAAGAGCCAAAGGTGGATCTTTCTGCAAATCAATACAACAGCCACTCTCCTGGATACAGAGGGCTTCAATCTCAAAACCATTTGGCATGGACTTGTTACACTTTTACCCTTTGAGAGGCTCGCTGGGCCGAAAACCTGGAAGGGTGACCCAGGCAAAAGTTAGAGCAAGAGAAAAATACAAAGAAAATAAAGCTAAAAATACAAAAAAAAGAGAAAAAAGAAGAAAAGCAAAAAAGAAAAATGCAAAAAGAAAAGAAAAAAAAAAAAAAAAAGAAGAAATGAAAAGAATTGAAAAGAAAAGAAGAACAAAGCTCGCAAGGTCGAATACCTGCAACAGGCGCCTTGGCAAAAGTTAGAGCCTAAAAAGGAGAGGTTAATACCCGAGTGTACCTTAACCCCGAACTACGTAAGGCTTGATTCCCATGTTTGGGATACGTAGGCAACTTCATCATGAAGTCCAGCCCCCAACGCTCTCATAGTGACTAAGTCCATATAATGGTTTTGATCATCCTTGCCTTCTCTGTATCCGGGAGTTCGGTCATCATTGATGAAGACTGTTTACAAAATGCTGCGGCATCGTCCAAACAAGGGGCAACTTTTCGTTGCCATTCAATGCGCCGTGATGCCGTTCAAACAAGGGGCAACTTTCCGTTGCCATGCAGCTCCCCTCCAGCAAGGGGCAATTTTCCTTTGAATCTGAGGTTGTGCATTTCGAGAGCGGGTTCTATGCTCGTTGAGCAGTGGCCGTTTGCAAAAATAGTTTTTGAGAATTTTTACTGAGGTTGACTAATTCTCTCGAAAATTATTTCAATTTTTCCAAAACTGGACCATTTCTTGGACCCAAAAAAGGAAAATTTTCAGTGCTTATAGCCTGGTTTGCATGATTTTCAAATCAAAAATTGAACAAGCATGTTAATCTAACGTTCATTTTGATCAAAACTGTTTTAGAAAGAAAACAAAAGAAATGGTCAAAGTAATGAACTAGGGGCACAGTCGAGTCGGGTATTCCGCCTCTCCTTTGTTATCGACGTACTTGCCTGAAAGGTACCCTATCTATCAGAAGAAATAGCCGTGAGCTAGCTGTATCGGGCGTGAATCCGCCACTTCCTATTCATCCATCAATCACCCTGGGGAGGGACGAAAAATGAGAGAATAAAGAATAGAGAGGTGTAAGTCGAGAGAAAAGTGAGCAAGAGGGTTTTGAGAGAAAAACCGAGCTTGAGGGCCGAGTGGCGTGAGAATCACACAAATCAGAAAGGGTGGGAAACCTGCCCGGAGGGATTGGCTCCTCAAGGTCTTTTGTTTTCAAGCACGTCCATGTGTCGTGTCCTTTGATTCGTCGGTCTCAATTTAGCTTTGAGTCTTTTCCGAGTGTGTCTCGTTGTGTTTAGGTCGTGTGCCTTTTATTTTCTTCACTTGAGTCCTTTCCACTGTGTTCAGTTGTAGGCTCGATGCCCCGGTTGTGAAATCCCTTTTCCAAAGTCAATCGTTTATGCTCAGAATGCTGTGCCATTCTCTACATTTATGCGAGGCAAGAGAAGAAAAGGAAATTTTGGGACATCCGAATGTGTTTCAACTTCAACTGTCTCAGTTTTTGTGATCCGTCTTGTCAGATTGGGCCAATTGTTCAAAGTTTGCCGTGTGCAGAATGGACCGGATATTGTATTGTGAGCTGTGTGCAGATTAATCCCCAGTAGAATGTGGGCTATTTGTTCAGTTTGAGCAGTGATTTGTCTGGGTTGTTTGCTGTTAGTTGGTTGGTTATCCGATTATTACAGTGCAAGTGCTCAATTTTCAGACAACAAATCGTAATCATTTATATTTGAGGTGTAATATGATGCAGTGCAATGCAAAGTACGAGGTATGTAAATAAAATACTTTTCAGATAAAAGTTTGTTTCATATCATCATCTTTTCAAATACAAAGTTTTGAAGAAAGCGAAATCTGCCTGCGGCAGTACATGGTACTCTATCTACCAAAAAGAGAAAAGTACAATAAAAGAAAAAAGAAAAAAAAGCAGCGAAAAATCATCATCAGCAGCAACCTCACGCCTGAGGATCTGTCCTGGCCCTCTTCCTGGGCAGAAGCCCAGGAGCATCGTCGGAAGCATCGCTGTCAGAGCCCGAGCCCGAGCTATCCTCGGCCTCCTCCTCGGACGACTCCGCCTCCATCTCTGACTCGCCATCACCTGGAACTGGTGCTCGCGAGCTACTCCCAACATGAGCGTGTCTCCCTCTGGTACGGGGGAATATCCTGCCATCCCGAGTAAAAAGGGGAGGCCCAGCCGGAGGAGCGCCGCCCACTGGCGGAATCGGAAAGGGAGGCTGAAAAATACGAAAAGCAAATGCATCAGAAAGCCGTGAGCAGTGAATCAGTACAGAATGCAGTGTATGAGTACAGTGTGTGAATGCCGTGAGCAGTAAATCAGTATAGAATGCAGTGTATGAGTACAGTGTGTGAATGCTGTGAGCAGTGAATCAGTACAGAATGCAACGTATGAGTACAGTGTGAATGCCGTGAGTAGTTAATCAGTGCAGAATGCAGTGTGTAAGTATCGTTTATCAGATGTCGTGAGCAGTTTATCAGATTTTGTGTAATGCATCAGTATGTATGGAACAGAGTATGGTTTGAGACTGTGGTCAGAAGAACATACCGGAAGACTGTAGGCGGCCATGACATCGAGGGTCCGCTGCAGCATCCCCATCAGGGAGGCACACAGCTCCACCGACTGCCGTGTGTACTCGGAGGAAGCCTGCAAAAGTATCGGATGCATTAGTATTCTGCGGAATATCAAATAAGCTGAAATGGAATGGCAATGCAAGATGCAAAGTGAAGTAATACGTACCGGGGGTAAGTCGGGAATACCGGCTAACTCGTGACCAGCCAGGGGAGGAACGAAGGGGATCTGGTAGGTCTCCCCACCCTGCCCCCTGTACGTCAACATAGTGGGCAGAGCGGGCCAACCGGACCCTCGTCCCCTCTGTACCCCGCTTCTGCCTCGGACTCGGGCTCTCCTCGAAGATCCCACTCCTGCTCCTGCTTCTGCCCGAGCTGCCGGCACCGCAGGACTCCCTCGCTCAGTCTGGCGACCCCCGCTCAGAGGCCGCATAATGAAGGTCCGGACGTACTCAGAGTAGTCGCCCTCGCCCCTATAGCCGCCCTCGTCCCAGCCAAGGGTGTAGTCCTCCATCTGCTGCGGAGAAAACCTCTCGGTGTCCCTCATGTGCTCAGGAGGGTGAACCGGAACTATCTGCTCTGGCAACCCGAGGGTCTGGCGCAGAAAACGCTCCCCCAGGTACCAAGCCCGACAGACCGGGCCCTCCAGCAAAATTCGGTAACGAGAGGTCTCCTCCGCACCGACAAACCGATCCTGAATGCCTGCTGGCACTGCAGCCCAGGGTCGCCAGATGATCTGAAATTGGAAGTACAGTTTGATACCGATTGCTATTTGAAATACACAAATGCAAAGCAAGTTTAAATGAACCGTAAGTAAAATATACCTCGGCAGAGGTGATGGTGTCGAAGAATCGGCGGTAGAAGCTGAAGGTATCCCGAGGTCGCCGTGTGCACCTCCCATCGTAGCGGCGCGAGAAAGGGATGACCAGGGGAGTCTCCGTCTCCGGCACTGGCTCCAGCCTAGGGAAGTAGGGATACACCCACAACTGCAAAACAGATGTCAGTATGACCATCAGATAAAGCAGAATGCAGTGTAAAGCAGAAATAACAGAGCCGTGTGTTGTGTAGTGTATTTTGCAGAGTGTACAGAGTGAACGGTGTACAGTCAGCATAAAGCAGAGATAGCAGAGCCGTGTGTTGTGCAGTGTATTGTGCAGAGTATGTGTGTGCCGTGTGTGCAATATACAGTCAGTGAAAAGCAGAGTATGTGTGTGCAGTGTGTACAGTATACAGTCAGTGTGAGCAGTGTACAGTGCAGAATACAGAAAGTATGTAGAGCGAAAATGTAAAGACCGAGAAGAGACACCGAAACGAGTTTTCGATCGGTTGGAAATGTCCGAAACGCGATGAATATCGCGAATCCGACGGTAAAACGAGCGTAAAACGCGAGGAAATCGACGAAAAATCGAGAGAACAAAGCTCTAGAGAGAGAGAGTGAAGGTTTTCGGCGGAGGCAAAGTGAGGAAATAGGGTTTCAAGCCCTATTTTAAATGACCCGAGGCAAAATGGCAGAACTGCCCCCGATCAGGCATTTTCTGCCGGTCGGCACTATTTTGTGCCGGTCGGCACAATATTGTGCCGGTGGATGAGTTCAGGCAGCCGGTGGCAGCCGGTAGCCTTCCCACCCAGCCGGTGGTGTTCCCAAGGCCTTGTTTAGGCTAGAAGAGGGGTTTTGGGTCTTCATAGCTCAAGAAAGTGCAAGAAAGTGCATCTCCGACGCTCAACCGGCCTCCGTTTTGACCTCAGACAGTGTCTTCTACGTGTGGCACTCAAATTCATGTGATGACTGTATCCTTTTGTATCCTTTTGTCTTTCATAAGATTTAAAAGTTGCCCCGTGTGTGTTGCACGCATTCATCACACTCTCCGGTGCGCCGCCTCGCGCCGTTTTGCACGTCCCTTGTGACTTGCACTGTTTACATTTCTATGCGGCATACGTGGCACACTTGCGTTGTTCTACGTTCCGTATGGCATGCGTGTCATACTTGCACTTTCGTTTTGCATTTTACAATCAATGAGGTATGTGTGCCTCATTTTGCATTTCACTCTGATTCGCGTGAGGTGTGCTACCTCACGTTCATCATTCTGCATCATTTTGCATTTCATCTTGATCCACGTAAGGTGTGCTACCTCACGTGTCTCATTTTGCATTTCACTTTGATTCGCGTGAGGTGTGCTACCTCACGTGTTTCGTTTTGCATTTCATCTTGATCCACGTGAGGTGTGCTACCTCGCGTGTCTCATTTTGAATTTCACTTTGATTCGCGTGAGGTGTGCTACCTCACGTGTCTCATTTTGCATTCCATCTTGATCCGCGTGAGGTGTGCTACCTCGCGTGCATCATTTCGCATCATTTTGCATTCCATATTGATCCACGTAAGGTGTGCTACCTCACGTGCCTCACTTGCATCTTTTTTATTTTCCATTCGATGAGGTATACGTGCCTCATCTTGCATTTCATTGCATTCCGAGGTACGCGTACCTCGTTTTGCATTCCATTTTCCATCTGATGAGGTATGCGTGCCTCATTTTGCATTTCATCGCATTTCGAGATACGCGTGCCTCGTTTTGCATTCCATTTTCCATCCGATGAGGTATGCGTGCCTCATCTTGCATTTCATCGCATTTCGAGGTACGCGTGCCTCGTTTTGCATTCCATCTTCCATCCGATGAGGTATGCGTGCCTCATCTTGCATTTCATCGCATCTCGAGGTACGCGTGCCTCGTTTTGCATTCCATTTTCCATCCGATGAGGTATGCGTGCCTCATCTTGCATTTCATCGCATTTCGAGGTACGCGTGCCTCGTTTTGCATTCCATTTTCCATCTGATGAGGTATGCGTGCCTCATTTTGCATTTCATCGCATTTCGAGATACGCGTGCCTCGTTTCGCATTTCGTTTTCCATCATTGAGGTACGCGTGCCTCGTTTTGCATTTCATTTCACACCAATGAGGTATGCGTGCCTCATGATTCATTTCATTCTCACTTGCATTGTTTTGCATCCCTTGTGGCACGCGTGTCACATTTGCACAGTTGCCCCAAGCCGGGTCCGGCGGGACCAAAAACACGCGCGGTCCGGCGAGACCTTAAACCCGCTTGATTGCATTGTCATGCATTTTATTACGAGCATTGTCATGCACTTATGCTTTGCATCGTTCTCCACACTAGGTCCGGCGGGACCGAAAACACGCGCCGGTCTAGGAGACCTTAAATCCTTGGAGGGTGCAAGACCTTCGGTACATTGACGTACACCGTTCATTGCATTTGGCATGCATTTCATCGCGCTCTTTCGCGCATCTCATCATCATGCATTGCCCCAAAGCCGGTCCGGCGGGACCTTAAACACGCGTGGTCTAGGAGACCTTAAATCCTCGGGAGGTGCAAGAGCTTCGGCGTGTTAAGTTGCCCCTCATTGCATTTGGCATGCATTTCATCGCGCTATTTTGCGCACCACACTTGTGTTGCCCCGAAACGAGGGTCCGGCGAGACCAAAAACACGCACGGTCTAGGAGACCTTAAATCCTCGGAGGGTGCAAAACCTTCGATACATCGGCATGCGTGCCTCATCCGCATTATCATGCATCGCATTGTAAATATCGCATTGTCATGCATCATTGTAGGTAGCGCATATGTCATGCATTACATTGTAAATATTGCATATATCATGCATCATTTGCATTTCAAAAACCAAAAAACAAAAAAAAAAAAACATCATGCATCATTTGCATCTCACAACAAAAAACAACCAAAACAACATGCATTGTCATGCATACATTTTGCATTCCGGTCTAGGAGACCTTAAATCCTCTGGAGGTGCAATTCCTTTGGTGTTTGTCGTGCCCGAACGACTTCCGTGCTTGCGGTGAGTTCCTAGGAGACCAACGGGGACGGTGAAAACTAGAGTTTGAATGGCTCATGCCTAGAATGCAAAGGTTCGGGATTTCCGAGACTAAAGTCTGGTTTAAATACCCAGGGGGGTGTACCCTCGGCTTGAAACCTGTATGGAAGCCCCATAGGTTGAGGCGGCATGTCTACGCCTCAATCCTAGATACTGAACCAACCTAGTATACCATCCCGTTGGAAGAATAGGGAAAGCTGCAATCATGGTCATTGCATCATCTGCATTGACATGCATTCATTTTGTGAGCATCCATCTAGGTTGCATTTTAGTTGCATGCATCTGCTGCATCATCTTCCATCCATGGCTCGCACCTTTCCTTGTTGAGCTTGGTCTGGTATGTGCTCATACTTTTCACGTCTATACACTCATAGTTCTGCGTGCGCTCGCGCCTTGAGGGCTTCGACACCTTTTCTATGTTAGACATGGCTTGTACGTGTACATGCCCTTCCTAGGCGAGATTTGGTTTGGCCCGCGTGCCATATCCATTGTATCATCTATCCATCATATTACATTGTAGTGTAATTGTTACATCCGGCATTAGGATCATCATTCTTTCCCCAGCGGGTCGTCACCCCACTTATGTCATTCCACCCAATACTTGTTCTTGTGTCTGTCTACATTATTCATAGTTCTGCGTGCGCTCGCGCCTTGAGGGCTTCGACACCTTTTCTATGGTAGACAGACTTGTTACCTCCATCAATCTATTTGACATTTGTGTGGTTTCGAATCGCTCATGAATGAATCATGATTCAATTGCCCTGCATGTAGTTTGCATATTAGTTTCAATTGCATTGCATTTCCATTTGCATTGTTCATACATAGTTTTGTATACATTGCATATCATTTGCATTACATTTAGATTCAATTGCATATCATTGCACTGTTTTGTGCACTTCATTTGCATTGTCATGCATGTTGCTAACAATATTGCACCTGTTAAGTTTGTTTTCTTTTCAGGCACGATATTGTATGTACGGTTCATTCGAGGCCGGTGAAACCGGACGAGCCGCACAGGTATTGTATCTCCCGAGTGAGACGTATCGAGAATTACATAATTCTCTTACATCCTTTCTGCATTGTAGTGTAGTTTGGCGTATTCTAGCTTAAAACTATTGCATGCGTGTTTCGTTACAGCTTTCTTTGCATGATCATAAGTTATGCCCGGCTTCTTGCATTTTCAGTTGCATTTTGCCCCTGCCTTCGGGCGTATATCTTACTTGTCGTGCATGTTTGTCTGAGTCTTCGGCCTTGTCAAAAATGGGTCGTCTCTGGGCTTTGACATTCACTCCCGTCATTGTTATGACTTCCGAGTTCTGTCAAAGAGGGGCAACTGTAGACACCCCATTTTTGACCGTCCTCTAGACTTGGACGTCACCGTTGGAACACTCGGTGATTATCTATGTTTGTGTTCGTTTGGAGTTCCCGGAGTTCTCGGCTCGCGCACCTTGCCTCAGGACCTCCGAACTCGACTGTTTTGTGTTCGGTTTTGCACCAAACACTTGTGTTTTGCCTTGGAAGGGCAGGGAATGCTTTGTGAGGCATCCCCACACACCACCGGCACTGGCTAGAGACCACCGGCTGGCTGGTGTTGCCACCGGCACTATATTGTGCCGGTCGGCACTTGTTTTGGCAAAATGACCATTTTGCCCTACCGACCACTGTGCAGCTGCTTTATGAGATATTTTTAGACAGCTGTATGGCTGTAGCCTCCCCTCCATACACGTGTATGGAGGGATGCCCTCCTTGTAAGCTTGTTTGGAAAGCTTTACAAGATTGATGCCTATAAGAGAAGGCCTTCTCTCTTGGCTCAAGGGTTAGAAGAGTTTTGGTGAGAGAGGTGAGAGGTAGCTCTGGTTTTAGGTTAGAAGTTCTATATCTATCCTATATCTATACTTCTCTCTTGTTTGTGTAACTAGGTGTTTGTGCCTTACTTTTGCACATCAACACCTAGTGTTTCACCTTCTCTTGGTTACAGAGGTCCTAAGGGATTGTTCTTGGTGTTCTTGGCTGGATTCAAGCAAAAGAAGGCAACAACATCAACTCTTGCGAAGGTGGTCAACAAGGGTGAGAAACTAGCTCTTTTTACCCCATTCTTGCACCTTGTTTTTACCTAGTTTAGAACTGTTTTTGTGCTTAGTGATTAACACATAAAAGTTCTATTTTTTAACCCTCTTCATTGTTTATTAAGAGTGTTTGGTGGTTTGGGTAGGTTTGACCACCCTTAGGCCTTGAAAAGGCCACTTTTTGTGCTAT
The DNA here is from genome assembly GCA_036172215.1 of Camellia granthamiana. Classification (NCBI taxonomy): domain Eukaryota; kingdom Viridiplantae; phylum Streptophyta; class Magnoliopsida; order Ericales; family Theaceae; genus Camellia; species Camellia granthamiana. The sequence goes on from CM069917.1 coordinate 73,492,754, forward strand.
TTTGTTGAGATCCGAGACTTTTGTGCTTGGGCCTCTTCACCACTGAAATCTTGAGGGATTTCAGTGGTGGAGATGGTGCCATAGAGTCTCAAGAAGGAGAGGACCACCCCCTCTCCTTGATGTCCTTGAAAAGGGCAAGATTTGGCCTCCGAAGGAGCACCATGTTCGGTTGTGTGTTGAGCATGTTTGGTTTGTTTTTCATGCTTATATTGCCGTGACATAACATGTTTCTAAGTTGGTTTTAGCCCTCCTTGCATGTTTTGCATAGATGCTTTGTAATGCCTTGTATTGCCTTAACTTGCTCTAGGTTTGTATGCCTTCTTTCTAGCATGTTTTAGGCTTAGATCCATGAAGCTTGTATGCTTATTTTGCCATGAATAAGGTCTGTCCATGCTTGTTTTGGTCGGCCATGACTTGCATTGCATAGCTCCTTTGTATTTGGCTTGTTGGCCTTATGAGTTTGAGTGTGTAGCATGCCTTGCTTGCTTTATTTTTGATGGTCTGGAACCACCTAGCATGCTATTTCAGTCCCTTTGGTGTGCTTGTATGCTTACCTTAGTCGCCTCTTTAATGCTTTGAAAGCATGTCTTGAATGCCCCCATGTTTTGGCCACTTTGTATGCCTTAGGGTATAAGCCTCTTAGATGCCATCTAGGTACACCCTTGGCCTTGCTTAGGTCTGCCCTTGACCTGTTTTGAGCCCCCTTAGCCTTGTGAGGCTTGGTGGACTTGGCCTTGGTTCAAGCCTACATGGCTTGCCCCAAGCACTTGGCCCCTTTTTGCATGCATTTGCTCATCTTGTTTAACATGCTTTGGCATCATTTTATAGCATGATTTTAGAGCTTAACTTGCATGCTAATTGTCCATGTTTGGTCTCTTCAAGTGTGCTTAAGAGTTGCCTTGCTTATGCCTTAGGTTTGGACCATAACACTTGCATGTGTGTGTGTGTGTTTAGTCTCCGTCTCTAGGCATTTTGGCCACTGATTTTAGGACTATTTGAGTTGCCTAATTCATGTATAAGACCATCCTTCCATTGGTTTGCATGCTTACCTTGCATGCTTGCTTGAACCCTTTGCATGAACATGTTGCATAGTCCATGTTGCATGCCTAGTTGACATGTTTAGGGTTGCATTTGTATTGTGCATGTTTGGCCTCTTGAAGTGAAGTATGATGGAGGTTGAGCATCCTTGTTTGCTTGTTTGCATTGCATGCATTTGAAATCAAAGTTGCATTCTTGGTTCTTAGGGCCATCATGCATGGAAATGCGCGATTGGTGGTCCGGGAATCGAGGCACATGCCCCTTTGAGTCAATAACATGATAAGGGATGTGTTTGGTGCATAAATGGCTTGAATTATATTGTCATGCATAGATTTCCCCTCTGCTGCTGTGACTTGCAGGTTCTGCAGGCATTCAGTGCCGGCCGGCACTATTTAATGCCGACCGGCAGTCAACAAACAGCCGATGGCTTCTTTTTGTGCCGGTGGCCTCCTCCTTCAGCCGGTGGTGTCCTACCCCAGCCGGTGGTGATCCCCAGTGCCCTGAGAGGCACTCCTGGGACTTTGGCATTTTTCTGAGGAGGAGAGCAGAGGAAACAGAGGCAATCCATGCATGGCAGTGCGGTTCCAAGCCAGTCCCGAGCGCATGCTGCATTTGGCCCTCATCCCGAGGCGATTTACTGTTTAATTAGATTAATTATTTTATTTAATTAATTTAGTTGATTTGTAATATTTTAATTAGCTTGCGTAGTTAATTAATTTGTATATTCTTTCGGTCTCTCCGAGTGAGGGCGCATTTGTAATAAGTGTGTGTGAGTGGGTGTATGTCTTCCAACCCCCATTTCTTTCTACCCTTTTATTTACCTGCTTATGATGGTAGATTAGGGCACATCTAAATTAGCATACCTTATGCAATGCATGCGTGCATCCATGCATTTGTTTACATGCACCGGGCTCGGTACATCATACAAACTGCATTGTATTTCAATTTCCAAATTGAATACGTGTTACTTGTAGCATTTCACATGCCATGATTAGGATAGCCGAGCCTGCCTAGATTACATCTTTGCATGTGTTGCATTAGACATTTCAGTATGCTTAGGTCCATACATGGATTTCTAATGAGCTTCTGTTTTGGCTTGGAGTACTAGGTGAGCTTTTATGCTTTAGCATACCGCATGAGTGTGAATGTTGCCATAATAGCATGATTACCATGAGGCTAGTTGCTTATGTGATAAACTGCTTGAATGCCTGTGGGTGGAGGTTGGATTGCGTGAGTTGGAACAACTCATTGAAATCCGTATTTTAGCCTACTTTCGAGTAGCAAAAACCAACACGTTTTTCGAGACAAAACGGATATGCAATGTTTATTTCCAAGTTAGGAAATCTAGTCTATACTTGTTTGCTGCGCGCATAACATAGTAATTCTAGGCTAATAATTGGAATAAGAGCATGTAATGTTTTCAAAATCGGATATCACGATTAGTAGAGGCCGGTCTTCGGACCGGGCGAAAGGGGGTGCTCATAGCTGACCTTCCCCGATCGTACCCAAGCTCCCGAGCCAAGACCACTTTGGTGATGACGGACATGTGGCCTTCGGCACCGAGTCAGGGTTTCCTAAATTTCCCATTTCAAAAATATTTAGGTGGCGACTCTGTAATCTGGCAAAGCAGTCCATGTTTGGCACTACTTTTCAAAAATCTGTTTTCTCAAACGATTTGCCGGGTTTGGACTCTTTGGTTCAGATTTAGAACCGTAACAAAAAAAGGGAGTCCGAGCTGTAGCGCGAGGTCCCCCCGCGGACGCGTTACAGGGCCACACTCCCTTGAGTCCATTGCATGATAGGGAGTGTGTCTGTGCACACATTTGCTTGAAAATTTCATGCCATGCACTGCTTGCCCTCTGCTACTGTCAAAACTGTCTTCTGCAGGAAGTTTCTGCCGACCGGCAACATTCAGTGCCGACCGGCCATTGGTGAATGGCCGATAACTTCATCAGCAGCCGATGGAAATTCTCTATGGCCGGTGGGCATTTCCTCTAGCCGATGGCATTCTACAGTGTGCAAGGAACATGTCCCAGGACTTTGGCAGTCTTTGGAGAGGTAGGACAGTGTAAACAGAGGCAGCAGTGGCATGGTACGAATTTTCCGGGCGAGACAGACTGAAGCATGCATCATTCACGCATTCCGAGGCGGGGGTTGCGGCCATCTTCTCTTTGCATTTAATTTAATTAGATTAGGAGTTTTGTAATAATTAATTCAGTATTATTCATTTGGCCTGTATATTCTTTCGGACCCTCCGAGCGAGGGCAATTGTGTAATAAGTGTGTGTGAGTGTGTGCATGTCTTCCAACCCCACGTCCTTCTTCCCTTTTATTTACCTGCTTATGATGGTAGATTAGGGCATATTTAAATTAGCATACCTCATGTTATGCATGCGTGCATCCATACATTTGTTTACATGCGTCAGGCTCGGTACATCATGCTAACTACATATGAATTTCAAATTCCAAGTTGGAGTACTTGTTAATTGCAGCATTTCACATGCCATGATTAGGATAGCCGAGCCTATTATAGCTGCATTTTGCCTGTGATGCATTAGCCACTTAACATGAACTAGGATCATGCATTGATTACTAACTAGTTTCTGTTTTGGCTTGGAGTACTAGGTAAGCTTTTATGCTTTAGCATATCGCATGCGTGTGAGTGTTGCCATAATAGCATGATTACCATGAGGCTAGCTGCTTATATGATATAACTGCTTGAATGCCTGTGGATGGAGGTCAAATTACCTAAGTTGGAATAATGCATTAAAACTGTGAGTTTTAAGCCCACTAGATAGTGGCAAAGCCATCTTTTCCAAAGCCCACTCGAGGGTGGCAAAATCTTCATTTTAGCCTACTTGCGAGTAGCAAACCATTTTCAAAACAAACATGAAATGTTTTATTCCAATTTGGGCGATTTGGTCTATACTTGTTTGCTGTGCGCATAACGTAGTAAATCTAGGCTAATAACCGGAATAAGAACACATAACGTTTTCAAAATCGGATATCACGGTTAGTAGAGGCCGGTCTTCGGACCGGGCGAGAGGGGGTGCTCATAGCTGACCTTCCCCAATCGTACCCAAGTTCCCGAGCCGAGGCAACTTTGGTGATAACGGACACGTGGCTTTTGGCACCGAGTCAGGGTTTCCTAAATTTCCCCATTAAAAAAAAATATTTAGGTGGCGACTCTGTATCTGGCAAAGCAATCCATGTTTGGCACTTCTTTTCAAAAATCTATTTTTTTTCTCAAAACGATTTGCCGAATTTGGACTCTTTGGTTCAAGATTAAGAACCGTTCCAAAATCGAGTCCGAATTGTAAACAGTGAGTTCCCTCGCGGACCTGTCTACAAGTTCTTCAGGCTCAGTCTGGCTAAGGTTAAGGATTTGCTCGACTAAGTCAGCGTGTCGCGGTGCAAATTGTACAGCTTCAACTTAACTCAGTCTGGCTGAGCTCTTCAGGCTTAGTCTAGTTGAGGCTTGGAGGGCTCAGTCTGGCTGAGGCTTTGCTTGACTCAGTCTGGCTGAGTTCTTCAAGCTTAGTTTGGCAGAGGTTGTGCTTGACTTAGTTTGGCTGAGCTCGACTCAGTTTGGCTGAGCTCTTCAAGCTCAGTCTGGTTGAGGCTAAAGATTTGCTCGATTCAGTTAGCGTGTCGCAGCGCAAATTATATAGAATAAATAATAGAAGGAGGAGAATGTTTTCGTCATTGATGTGTAGTGGTGCCACTGTCAGTGTATACATTGTATTGAAATGGCAAAAATAAACAAGTGGACCAAACAATAAAACGAACAAAACAACAGGAAAGGACTCCGTCTTATTGGAAATACCGCTTCAACTGTTCAGCATTCCATAGATGATGGAGGTCTCTGCCTTCTATGTCTTGTAGACGGTAGGTGCTTGGTGCTTGGATGTGGCCTGGATTTGATAATGTAAGGTCCTTCCCACTTAACTGCTAACTTCTTTTCGGTCTAGTTTTTAGTAGCAAGAGTGGCTTCTTACAGGACTAAGTCTCCCACTACAAATTCTCTGGGTTGGACTCGGCAATTATAGTGCTGCCTTATTTTTTGCTAGTATGAAGCCAGTTGGACGGCGGCGGTGTTTTCCAGTTCTTTAATGAAGTCCAAGTCGACCCTTTGAAATTCTTCGTTTAGTTGCGGATCAGGATGGGTGATCCTGGCGGTCAGCATACCAATTTCCACGAGGATCACTGCCTTGGCGTCGTATGTTAAGCGAAAAGGAGTCTCTCTAGTAGGGGTTCTAGCAGTCATTTGATAGGCCCAGAGCACGTTCGGCAACTCTTCGACCCAGAGTCCCTTGGTAGCCTCCAACTTGGTTTTGATTATTTCAACAGAGAGTGGTTGGTTACTTGAACCTGGTCGTTAGCTTGCGGGTGGCCAGGGGAAAAGAAACAAGTCTTGATATGGAGCTTTTCACAGAATTCTCTTAATTTGGTGTTGTTGAATTGCTTGCCATTGTTGGAGACGATGGCTTGAGGAACCTCGAAGCGACACATCATAGATTGCCAAATGAACCTGGTGGTATTTCGTTCGGTGATCTTGGCAAGCGGCCTTGCTTCAACCCACTTAGTAAAGTAATCGATGGTGACCATGGCAAACTTTACTTGGCCTCTACCGATTGACAAGAGGCCTACGAGATAGATTCCCCATTTGGCGAAGGGATAAGGACTGCTGAGCATGATCAGCTCTGTTAGAGGGGCATAAGGGATATTGGCGAAGCGTTGGCATTTGTCGCATTTGAGTACAAATTCGATGGTATCTTGGTTGAGCGTGAGCCAAAAGTAACCCGTGCAAAGGATTTTATGAGCTAAGATCGTCCCCCAGCATGGTTTCCACAAACCTCTTCATGGATTTCTTTCATCACATATGTAGCTTGATCAACATTTAAACATCTGAGGTATGGACGTGAAAATCCTCGTTTGTACAAGATGCCCTTGATAATAACATAGTTAGACGACCAAGCCCGAATTTTGTCGGCCTCTTGCTTATTCCCTGGTAGGACTCCCTGTTCTAAGAATGGGATAATGTTGTGGGCCTATGGGATAGGCTCGTCTTGGAGCAAGTGAACCTCTTGTTGATCCGGTGAAACTGCTGGGTGGGTTAGGTATTTAATTTGGACAGCGTGGTTGAGGTCTGATTGGTTGGCTGAGGCTAATTAGGCCATTTCATCTGCTTGAGAATTCTCTGACCTAGGGACATGCTTGATGTGAAAACTATTAAAGAGTCAAGTGAGGGGAAGAGCGATGTCCCTGTATGATCGCATTGTTTCCTCTTTTGCATCGAACTCGCTTGTTATCTGTCCGACAACTAACCGAGAATCACTAAACACTCGGAGATGGTCAACTCTAATGTCTCTGGCTAGCCCAAGATCTGCTACTAGGGCCTCATATTCGGCATCATTGTTACTTGCGGCGAATAGAAATTGGAGAGCACACTTCAAGTACTCACCCTCTGGGGTGGTGAGGATTAAGCTAGCTCTACTACCTTCTTTGCGGGATGAACCGTCAACACTAAGAGTCCAAGAGTGGGGGTCCTCTGTGTCAGGAATGACGGGTGCTGGTATAGGGGATATGTCTGGAGTGAGATTGGTGAATTCCAGGATAAAATCTGCAACAGCCTGGCCTTTGATGGCTGTTCGCGGTCGATAGAAGATCTCGTACTAGCTTATTTCAACTGACCACTGCATGAGCCTACCTGATGACTCTGGTTGCTGCATAACTTTTTTCAAAGGCTGGTCAGTGAGAACCACTATGGATTGGGCTTAAAAGTAGGGTTGGAGGTGTCTGGAGGAGATAACCAAAGCAAGGGCAATCTTCTCCAATAAAGGATAATTTTGTTCTGCCCCTCAAAGTGTGCGGCTGATGTAATAAACCGAACGTTAGATCGAGTCTTCCTCTCTAATTAGGGCAGGGTTGACTGCCGTGCGGGAGACGACTAAGTAAAGGAAGAAGGTCTCCCCTGGAATTGCTTAAGAGAGAAGGGGAGGGTTTTCCATGCATTGTTTTAGTTGTTGGAACGCCTCCTCGGACTCGGAGAATGGAAGGCACTTGTCGGTTACCCTCGACATGAAGCGATTGAGGGCAGCTACCCTGCCCGTGAGCCGCTGAACCTCTTTTACCGTTCTTGGAGACTGCATTTCTATTAGGCCCCGTTTGTTTTGGGGTTAAATAGATGGGAAGGGATTAGGATGAAGGTGCGGTTATTTAGTGTTGTGTTTGTTTGTAGAGTTAGGGAGGGGATTAGGATGGAGGAGGTGATATAGATGGAGGTTGGAAGGGGGATTGAGATGGAGGAGGTGAAGATGGAGATGGTATTAGAAAAATAGTGAGGGGATTAGAATTTTTTTTATTTTTTATATATTGGGATTTTTTTAAAAATATTAATGTTTAATTTTTTATATTTTTTTAGTTGTTTTATTATTTTATATAAAAATAATTTAACAATTCCTACACTAACAACTATCATCAAAACAAACACAATTTTACTTAATCCCCTCACTATTAATTCCCTTACTATGAATCCTCTTCATTCTACCTCTGAAAACAAAAGGGGCCTTAAGGCTTTGATCTTTTCTGGATTGGCCTCAATACCTCTGTGGCTGACCATGAACCCCAAAAACTTACTTGACCTAACGGCGAAGGAGCATTTCTCTAGATTTAGCTTCATCTTATACTTGCGCAAGACTTGGAAGGTCTCTCGTAGGTCTGTTAAACGATCAGAGGAGAGTTTGCTTTTGATGAGAATGTCATCGACGTAGACCTCCATATTCCGACCTATCTGGTTTTTGAAGATGGCATTAATTAGGCGTTGGTAAGTGGTTCCCGCATTCTTCAAACCGAATGGCATCACATGGTAATAATAAGTCCCATTGTCAGTAATGAAAGAGGTGTGTTCCTGGTCAGCTGCATGCATTAAGATTTGATTATAGCTTGAGAAGACATCCATGAAGCTAAGCATTTGCTGTCCTGCTGTTGCGTCGACCAATAGATCTATCCTGGGTAAAGGGTAATTATCTTTAGGGCAAGCTCGATTGAGGTCGGAGTAGTCGACACAAAGTCTCAATTTGCCGTTACTTTTGCGAACCAAGACCACATTAGATAACCATTTGGGATAGTTCACGTTTATAATGAATTGGGCCTTCAACAGCTTATCTACCTTAGCAGCGATGAGATTGTTGCACTCTGGATGAAAAATGCACTGTTTTTGGCAGAACGGTCGAAACTGGGGCTTAATACTTAGGCGATGAGTAATAAGAGAAGGGACAATACCCAGCATGTCTGAATGAGTCCAAGCAAAGACATCGTTATGCTTGGTTAAGAGGGATACAAGGTCGGCCTTGGCCTGGGGAGGTAGTTGGCTGCCAACTTTAGCCGTCTTCGTTGGGTTGGTAGGATCAATGGGTACTTCAACTAGTTCTTCCACTGGTTCCCCTTTGATTAGGTCTTCCTCATCTTTGACATCAAGGCCTTCTATGATCATAGCCTCCCTCATCTTGACCTCCTTTAGTGAGGTGACATAGCATTCTCTGGCCACCGTCTGTTCGCCTCTCATTGTGCTAACCCCTTGATCAGTCGGGAATTTTATGGCCAAATGGTACGTGGAGGTTGTTGAGAGCTGTGCGTCCAAATATGATGTTGTATGCAGAAGGACAGTCGACGAAGAGGAAAGTGAGTAGTTTTGTGGACTGCAGTAGATACTCTTCGATAGTGTTTGGAAGGTTGATGGAGCCTAAGGAGGTCAGCTGATCCCCCATGAAGCTGACCAGAGAGGTTTGTAGAGGCGACAACTTTTCTTCCCCGACCTTGAGTTGTTGATAAGCGTTGAGGAATATGATGTTTGAGGAGTTGCCATTGTCAACAAGTACTTGTCTGACTTTGTAGTTCGATAAGAGAGCAGAAATGACCAGGGGGTCATCGTGGGGGTAGTGGACGCTTGTGCAGTCCGTCTTCGTAAAGGTGATTGGTTCAGACCATTGCTTGGGATGTTTATACGGGCGGTCCACCATTGTCACTTCCTTATCGAAGCCTTGCCTGATTTTTTCAAGCTCAGCTCATTGTGCCGACCGAGATGGTTCCCCGCACGCGAGCCCTCTGGCGATGACCCTGATTTCGCCTACCGGGGATGTCACGACCCCAACCCGCCCCTAGTAGGATGGTGCCGTGATGGCCAGTAATCCGAGATTACCAAAGGCCAACTTTCAAAATCACACACAATCAGAGTATAATATATGGGGCTAACAAGAGCGGAAGCAATAACAAAATACAAGTGGTCCATAAGAGCTGTGCATAAGTCAAATGGAATGGCATACATCATTACATAACTTTACAATTTGGATATAAGCAAATTAAATTATACATGACATCTTAACAAAAGGGCTTCACAGCCGACATATACAAAACATAACGAATACAAGTCCAGGAGCAAGATCTTCAACACTGCCGACGTAAACATGCATACAAAACATCGGGCACAAACAACATCTCGGCGAAGCCGACTTCTAGCTTGGAACCTACATATATACATAGGGAGGGTGAGCTTGGATACTCAGTGAATGGCATAAATAATAAAGGGTTTACATGAATGATACCCGAGATCTTTTAACAAACAATACATGAAATAAATCAAGCTCATTTCAAATCTTTCAAGGCTCCAAGAGATGCTTACTAACATCAATACAATACAAGAGGTGACATCTCGGACAAACAAGCCCACGCGGTAACACCGTCAGTGGCAAGGCAAGACAAGACAAGAGAGATCTCTAACAAGGGTGTCGTTGCATTACAGTCCCCGACACTAAGGACTTCCAAGACAAGGGTATCGTTGCATTATAGTCCCCGACACTAAGGACTTTCAAGACAAGGGTATCGTTGCATTATAGTCCCCGACACTAAGGACTTGTGCTACAAGTGCTTATAGTCCCCTAGCACGTACGGACTTTCCGAGAATGTCATCCAAGACAGAATTTATACTTGGCAAGCAAAACTTATACTTGATACATAAAATAGGGGTATTCATTCATGCTTATCAAATACTTTCAAAACAAGACAAAACAAAGCTTATCAAAACCTTATAACATAACTTTATTAAAAATACCACTCACTTAGTTCTTGGAACGTCGGATTCAAGGCAAGGTCCAAGTCCTACAAACACATGACAAAGTCTACTGAACATACATCTCAAAACAAGTCTTACATGCATGCAAATGATCTCGGAAAACATGCTGGGAGTCAAAACACTGTTTTACATGTCAAGGGGACATGCTGGGTACCAACCAGGCCCTTGCCGAGGTCCCACACCTCCTAGCCGAGGTGTGGTTGCCACGGCTTCAGCGTGCAACTGCATGCCGAGGTTCATACAAGACAACCCAAAGGTGCAAGTGATCATGCAAGGTAGGCCAAGGTGAGATACGACGCTTGGCCTAAGTGTGGTCTAGGTAAGGATGATCTCGGCGACTACACTTCGGGAAGTGAAGTCTGGAAATCTGGGTTTCCACCCGTGAAGAACATGAAGAACATGAACATGAACATGAAGAACATAAATGCTAAAAATCATAACTTGCTTATACAAAATCTGGGGTTTCATGCCATGAGTTCGAAAACATGGACCTGGGCACCCATACTTGAAGATCATGTGAAAACAAACATGAAAACATAAATCTTGGCATGAGCTTTCGGATCAAAACATGACTTTTCTTGAAGAACACTTGAATACCATTTTCTCTTTCCAAAACCGAGCTTCAAAACGATGCATGGCTTTCAAAACATATTCAATCATGCAATGTAACAACATAACATAAGGAACAACACGAGAGGATCAAGAATCTAACCTTAGAACACGAATCTAACGGTTGGATCTCTCGGAATCAAGCTTGGATCTCTACTCTCTCTCTAGGACTCCTCTCCCTCTTCCTAGAGCTTCTCTCTCTTCTTCCTTAGGACAAAACACAACAAATGATAGGTTTCTCTCTCTAACGGCTGATTTAACACTCAGCTCGGCCACGTGGCACTACCGGGTTGGTCCTCTTCAAAAGGTGACTGATTGACAAGACAAGGTTCTGACAAAGCATACTCAACAAGCTACACAGCAAACACTCCGGCAATGAATGACATTGGCAAGGACAAGACATCGGCTAGCAAAGGGCAATGACCTCAGCTAAGAACAACACTTCGGCAGTAAGATAACAATGACATCGGCTTGAAAGGACAGAGCCTCGGCAACTAAGATGACAATGATCTCGGCTAGGAAGGACAACACTTGACTGAACTGTGCCACACCTCGGCCTAGATGTGCCACACCTCGGCCTAGGTCATACCACCTCCAGGACAAGATCACTTGGGTTCAAGATAACATCTCGACCCAGATAATACACACCTCGGCCTCGGCGATACACACCTCGGCCCAGATGATAATCATCTCGGCCAGTATGCCAGAACAAAGGTAGAGATCAAACAAAGGGATTCCAAAACAGTTAAAGGCTTAAGATGACCTCGGCTTGGATCAACCTAGGCTCCACATGACTTAGGCTTAACATAACTTAGGCTTATCATAACTAGGGAGGAACAAAGCATACATATAACACTTAGGCAAATCAAATACATACAAAACAAGACAAGATTCATACATGCCAACTTAACAAGACAATTGTATGTGAATGCACATGAACATGACTAGGCCATAAATGTGGGTCCTTACAGGGGAGGTAGGACTGCCTTGTGCGGGGTTGTTGTGGAGCTCGGTCATCATGCTGTCTAGGTGGTTCAGGCTGTCTAGGAGGAGTATGTCGGTCATTGTGCTTTTGACGCCCCAAAATTTGAGGACATCATAATAAGGTTTAAAACTTAAGATCAATTTTTTTAATTAAGAATTCTAATCATTGTTACCACCAAGTTTGCCATCATCCATTAATTAACAAAACAGAAATAAAAAATTCTTAAATTATAACTCCAATCAAACTTAAAACTTAGTCTTAGTATATTCATGAAAGAAAAACACAAATATAAAAAGGAAACTAGAGAAAAACTAGAAAATTCAAAAAAATGGTTCATGGGACATGAGCACACTTCAAGCTAACTAAGGCTGAATGTCGCCTTCCAAGACCTCGGTGTTTTCTTCAGTCTCTTCGGTACCTGGCATAAAACGCCAGGGCAACGGGAAAGCTAATGAGCAACGAGCTCAATAAGATGCTATAACCTGAAATACCCACCCCGATAATAATACTCACAATTAATGAATACTGTGTAGTAATAAGCAGCATTTAATATGCATAAGAAGAATGCTATCAGTTGATATAATAACAATAGACAATAAGAAGAATGGCAAGCGGAAATAGTATTTCATTATAAGGAAGATGTCAACTTTTTATTTTAAATTCACATAGATTTAGTTTATCAGGTAAGTCTAAGTAATTTCCCGCAGAGCACTATTTCCACTCAACCGCTAAGCAATGTCCACGGGCAATTCTGACTCCCCTTTGGTCAAATATTCAAATGTTATTTTCCGTAACTACGAATGATGCCCACACACCAAGGTTACGCACTCGAGTCATGACATCATGGTTTGCCCCAAGGAAACGGTCTATGTTGTGACACTCGCACCACCAACCTTATATCGTCTACACCGTTAAGATCCGAAATACCTTCCCGTTCCATGTTGGGGTTCGCAACTTACTTGCGCAAGACTCTAACCTGGGCTCACCCCTATCACTTTTAAACTTTAATGCATCGGTTCAATTTCGTATTCCTTTACTTTGTCGAATTCAAATTTTGATGTATGTGCGAGTTTTAGTTTGAAAACCATAGTGACATAAGGTTTATATAGCACAACACAACCATGTATGGCAACCAAAACAAGTATTACAGAATGTCTTAGGAGTCATCACAAAATTTCTTAGAATTTCCCACACTTCTTATTTTCAGCATTGAATGATCGGACCAAAAATAATGAAACCCATACCAAACGAAATTCAATTATTACGATATTCTAACTGGTACTAGTTCAATGAGTTAGGCAAATATTTTGAGAAGAATACCAAGGCTAAAAATAATTTTAAAATGGAGAAATAAAATTTGGAAGAAAACTGGTTTCTGGGACAGTGAGTTACAGCAACTTCCAACACATGTGTTTTGTGTTTGGAAAATAAAAAGAGACCTCAAACGGTGTCAAAAAGAGGTATGGTTAGAATGGATTGCTAAATATTTGACTTTAGAACATATTTCCAGGGGAGTTTGAAGACTGAAAAACAATGGAAGATGGTCAAATAATTTTTCTAAGAAAATTGGACATATTCTGTCGCATTTTAGTAAAATTACAATTTCTCCTCTTAGACTTATCCATTTTTTGTGAAATCGGTGGAAAATGAAAGATAAATCTTTTATCTAACTATCCCAAGTGGTCGTACAGAAAAATAACACTTTCAAAGAAAATGGGACCTGTTTGAAGTCATTGTTCCTACTGTGTTGTAAGTAACACTTAGAACAAATATTTATTTTGGTAAGAAAATGGTGTCTAATGATTTTATAAAATTGTTTTTACATGATATAGAACACCTAACCTATATATACCCCTAGTAAAAACAGATTTTTAACACATGTTATTTTCAATTTATTTGAGCATTTTTCATCTGATAAAATCTGAAACAGCAGAAAATATAAGTTTCAAGTATAAGTGAACCAACTTTATCTCATTTTACTCTCATGCAAGATTATTTCAAACAATAGAGAATATCTGAGCACATAAGATAAAATCAGTTGCTAAACTATCTAATCTATGCTTGTAAGAAAGAATATAAATCATATAATCATGAAATTCTCATTCTATCAAAATGTGAATATGCATTGAGCTATTCTTACTATGTATGTATTAACAATGCATACTCTTGCATATATTTAATATATAGATTCAGTAAAAAAAAAGATCTAAGGGAGGATAGAGGTTGAGTATTTCTACCTCAAGAGTTTTTTACAAACTATTCTCAAGATTAGTTTTGAAATGGTGACCACCAAGCACCATCTCCTCTTCCTCCCTTTTTTCTTTTCTTTTTTCCTCTCTTTTTCTTTTTCCTCAGCCGTGTGTATAGAAATGAAAGTGCTGAAATAGTGTTCTATTTGTAGCAGTTTGGAGGCAATTTTTATTTTTATTTTTTATTTTTTTTCTTCTTGACTTGGGAACATTACCTACAATGTATAGGCCAAGGGTGTGGTTGTATGCATGCTTGCTCTCAACAGACTCCTTCTTTGGGAAGGAAGGGTGGCCGAATTCCTCTACCCAAAAAAAAATCTGATTTCATTTTTTTTTTTGGGGTGTGTGTACAAAAATAAAAATCAATGTATATATATAACCTAGTCACTAGATGTTTTGCTCCCTACTATCCTCTGATTAATTTAGTTACTATTTATTTAACTCATTTAGTTTCCATGACTATATTTAGATACAGAAATTTAATCACAGAAAGATAAATAAATTTATTGAAAGGAATTTAATATTGGTATTAATCATGATGCTATTAACATTATTATTTAATACTTTAATAATCACTATTAATTGACTTACTATTGTTATTAACAAACTAATTAGTTTTCCAAAAATTCAGGTTCTTACAACTTATCCCCCTTAAATAATTTCGTCCTCGAAGTTTTAACGTGTACCTTTATCTTCAAACAACTGAGGGTAGTTGGTCCGTATTGCATCCTCTCTTTCCCAAGTAGACTCCTCCACTCCACAAAGCTGCCATAACACTCACACCAAGTGGATGACTTTGCCTTTCAAGTTCTTTTCTCATCGATCCATAATCTTTATAGGCCTTTCCTCAAAGCTTGCATCTTCATTGAGATCAATCTCTCCCCAGTTGACAATATGGAAAGGGTGTGTCTCATATTTTCGTAACATTGAGATGTGAAAAACATTGTGCACAGCTACGAGCTGTGGTGGTACTGCTAAACGGTAGGCCACATCTCCTACTTTGCTCTTAATTTCAAAGGGTCCCACATAACGAGGTGCAAGTTTTTCTTTCTTCCCAAATCGTGTAGTACCTCGACGACGTTGAACTTTGAGAAAAACATGATCTCCTACCTCAAACGTTAAGGGTCGTCTCCTTTGATCGGCATAGCTCTTTTGTTGACTTTGGGCTGTGATTAGTCATTTTCTGATCAGTTTTATCTTCTCAGTGGTCTCCTGAACCAAGTCTGGTCCTAACAAGGTTGTTTTCCCTACTTCAGTCCAACAGACTGGTGATCGACAAGGTCGCCCATAAAGTGCTTCATACGGTAGCGAACTCAACGAGAGGTAGGTGTTTCTCCTAACTTCCTTTAAAATCCGTAATGCAAGCTCGAAGCATATCCTCCAAGGTTTGTATCGTACTTTCAGACTGCCCATCTATTTGTGGGTGAAATACCATATGAAAACATAGGTTCGTTCCCATTGCTTTCTGCAAGCTCTGCTAAAATTGTGAAGTGAATCAAAGATCACGATCATACACGATGCTAACTGGTATTCCATGTAATTTGATCACTTCTTTGATGAACAATCTACTGAGTGAATCTATTGTATCTGATGACCTAACAGATAAGAATCAGGCTATCTTAGTTAGTCGATCCACCACTACCTACACGTCATCATGTCTCTGTGGTGATCGAGGCAAACCCATCCCGAAATCCATGGTTATGTGTTCCCATTTCCACTCTAGGATTGGTAAGGGTTGAAGTGTTCTTGCCGGTCTTTGGTGTTCAGCTTTTACTTGTTGACATGTCAGGCACTAAGACACAAACTTTGCTACATCTCTTTTCATTCCGCCCGACTAATATTGGCATTTTAAGTCTTGGTACATCTTAGTACCTCCTGGATGTACTGCAAATACTGAATGGTGCAATTCCTTAAGTACCTTTTCCCTTAGTGAGTCGTCGCTTGGCACGAACATTCTACCTTGATATTTCAAACTCCCATTTGTGTGAATTTCCCAACTAGGCATGGTTTCACTAGATTCCATTCGTGCCTTGATGAATGCTACCTCCTGATCATTCTTTTGTGATTCTAATATCTAGCTCAAAATTTTAAGTGTGGCAATTTAAGCACCAAGGTAAGCCTTTTCATCTTGAACCTCCATCTGTACCCCAAATTCGTTGAGCGTTCCAACTATATTCTATTCTCTACGTGCTAAACTAGTGACAATCCCTCTATTCTTGCGACTTAGCACATCTATTACCATGTTAGCCTTGTCGGGATGATAGGAAAGGGTAAATTGGTAATCCTTGAGATACTCCATCCAGCGTCTCTGATGCATGTTCAAATCCTTTTGGGTGAACAGATACTTCAAGCTTTTGTGATCGGTAAATATCTCAAACTTTTCACCATACAAGTAGTGTCTCCAAATTTTGAGTGTGTGAACTATAGCTGCTAACTCCAAGTCACGAGTCGGATAATGTGACACTTTTTTTTTTGGGTCGCTCGAGCGTCAAAAGACATGCTCGAGCAGAAAATCTTAACTCTCAGTATCTTTTGAAGTTTACAGGTGGGACGCTCAAGCGTAGGAAGTAGCGCTCGAGCGGAAAATGTTAGCTCCCAATTGTTCTCTTATAGCTCTGCAAAACTTCTAAGACATGTCATTCTACGCTCGAGCGAGGGATTTGTTGCTTGAGCAGGCCTTTTAGTTTGTGTCTTACGCTCGAGCGGGAAAAGTGGCGCTCGAGCAGACTGCGTGAATTCAGCAACCTGAAAAACATGATTCTAGATCTTTTCTTCCACTTTCCCTTTTCTATCTTCCCTCTCCTCCTCTCTTACCCAAAAAACCCTAAGTTCTCTCTCTAAAATACCTTCCATTCCACTAAGATTTAGTTTGGATCACCTAGCAAAAAGCGAAGAACACTTGGAGATCATACTCCTCTACCAATTGGATCTTGATTTGGCGAAGGATTCTTCTAGGGGCTTCATTCTCTTCCTATTTAAAGAGGTAGGGATACTTTTATCCTTGTATTTCTTTGCTTTGAATGGATTTCATGGTGTGGTTGTGATTCATGAACCAATTTGAGAATAATGTTGGATTACTCCCAATTTCTATATAAGAAACCATTTTATTTGATTCTTATTTGTAATTTCTTATACCCTCCTCTCAAAACATGTTTATAAATAATATTTAAACCCATTTTTATGATAAACAAGACAAACCCCCAAATTTGGTGAAACCCTAAATTTCCAATTGAATTGAAAACCCTTAATTGAATGAAATTTCCTTTAACTCTAGGAATGTTGTGAGCAATAAAAAGGTGATAGATGAGGAAGTTGTTATGGTAGATGACTTGAGGTTTGGATGTTAATTTCTTTAAAATGTGGTGTTGTATTCCATTCCTTGGCTATGTTGGATGCTTGTTGATTGAAATAAAATGTAATTGAATTGTTAATAGTGCATGAGTCCAGATATGAGTCACTTTTGAAAGTATAGTGTTGTGTTGGTACCCGCACGGGGAGTTTAAAAGGTGCCCAATTGCCCTGTCCAGGCTTATCGCTGGACGAATGTAGGAAAAATGATTTTTTTGGGTGTCTACACAGTCTCGCCGTATAATAGCCAGCGAAAGTGGAAAAATGGATGATTTTCTTTGGGTGCCCACCGCCTACCGTATAATAGCCAGCAAATGTGGGGGTGGTTTTAAACAAAAGCAAAGGGTATTTTGTGTTGGACTCTTACATGTGGACTCATGGCTTCCCCTCTATGGTTGTGATTGTTGTGTGTAATGCTTAATGACATGAATTGCTTGGTACCTAATGATATAAATTATAAACTGTTACTCTTGAGTCATGATGTATTGCTATGATTGAATAAGACCATTTGTGAAGATATATTTCCTTGTTTTGTTTTGTCACATAGACATCATCATCCAGTTTGAAAAGATTAAATACTTGGTTAAATGTATTCTTACTAGGCAAATAGCTCAACCCTATATTATTTTTTCAGGAATTGATGAAGTACTACCCCCTTGATGGATGGGGTCCAGCTGTAGCTCTTTTTGGGAAGAAGTTGGCTCAAGTGTGTTTTGATCTTTTGAATTGGAATTTTTGTAATAAGACTATCAAGTCATTTTGTTGTTACCGTATGCCTTAGTGGCTTATATTTTGAAAAATCATCTAGTTCATTAAACTGAAATATGAGTACTGAATCTTGTGAGATTATACATGATAAATTGTAATCCTTTAACTTTTTAGTTCAATGAAAAAGATGACTATTGAGTATGCTTTTGTGTTGTTTTAGTCTATCTTCTTGTGAGAAATTCCAGGGCGTTACAAATAATTCTTCTCATGGTTCTTTAATTGCCTTGATCCATATGCCACCACTTTGCCATTTTGCATTAATATGCACCCCAGACATTCTTTGGAAGCATCACAATACACATTGTACCCAACGTCACATTCTGGTACTATGAGGATAGGGGCACTCGTCAATCTTTTCTTGAGTTCTTGGAATGAATTTTCACAAGACTCGTTCTATTCAAACTTAACTCCTTTTTGAGTCAAATGTGTCGTTGGTTTGGCCAATTTTGAGAAGTCTTGAATGAATGTTCGATAGTAACCAACCAATCCTAAGAAACTACCAATCTCGAATGTGTTCTTCGGTTACTTCCATTATGTCACTATTTCTATTTTAGTTGGGTCCACTGATATTCCCTTTTCAAACACCACGTGACCTAAAAATTTTACTTCCTCCATCCAGAACTCATATTTACTAGCCTTAGCATACAGTTGGTCCTCTCTCAAGGTTTGAAGTACTATTCTCAAGTGTTGTTCATGGTCTCCTTCAAACTTGGAATACACCAAAATATAATCAATGAAAACTACCACAAATTGATCTAAGTAAGGTGTGAATATTTTGTTCATTAAGCTCATGAACACGCCTGGTGCATTGGTTAGGCCGAATGGCATCACTATGAACTCACAATGGTTGTAACGGGTTCAAAATGCAGTCTTAAGAATATATTCTTCCCAAATATGCAACCGGTGATACCTAGACATGAGGTCTATCTTTGAGAAATACTTTGCCCCTCTAAGCTAATCGAAAAGTCATCAATCCTAGGTAATGGATACCGATTCTTAATGGTAACCCTATTGAGTTGTCGGTAATCAATGCACAACCTAAGTGTCCCATCTTTCTTCTTAGCAAATAAGGCTGGTGTTCCCCACGAGGACGTGCTTGGCCTTATAAATTCATTGTCTAATAATTCTTGCAACTGTGTCTTTAGCTATCTCAATTTAGCGGTGCCATACGATGTGGTGCCATTGAGATCAGGTTGTAGTTCAATGGTAAAGTCTACTTCTCGCTTTGGGGGTAGTCCTAGTAGTTCCTCTGGAAATACATTAGCATACTCATATACCACACGAGGTAGCCCTGGTTCCATACAGTCTTTATCTTCCAGAACTAAACTGGCTAGCCACTCAGCCAGGTGATCATGACACATTGACTTTCAAAGTGTCAGTGATAGAGAATCTTGTCTATCCTCCTTAAATTGGAATCGTGTTCTGTCTTGAGAGTAAGAAGTCACCGTCTTTCGATAGTAATCAATGGTGTCTCTATGGGCTGATAACCAGTCCATTCTTAGGATAACGTCAAAGTCTGACATTTCCATGACTCGTTGGTCGCAAGTTAAACGCAAACTAGAGACTCCTAGTTCACATGATTTGCATTCGAGATCTACTTGAGTTTGACCTCCTAGCAGTGAAGCTACACTCATAGGTGTTCCTAAACGTTAAGGCTCTAATCCCAAAGTACACATGAAGCAGATATGAAAGAGTGTGATGCTCCAGAATCGAACAAGACTTGTACACAAGAGTTCATAAGGATGAGTATCCCTTGAATCACTAAAGGATTTCCAGTGTCTATTTTGGTTTACGTCGTGGCTTAGAGACTTCTAAGTTGTAAGACTTACACACGGGATCTACTTGGATTGAACTACCTAAATGTGGTTCTACACTCATGACCATTTCTAATTGACCTAACTCTAATCCCAAGATTCACACAATTGTAGTAGAGAAGAAAGAGTATGACGTGGCTACGACAATAGCATAATTAACACAAGAATTCAAATGGAATTTGAACAGACGGTACAGTCAGATGACATAATGGTTTTGAACTTTTAATAGGTTTAAGATTATGGAGCTGGTGACTAAACTAATATTTGAATTGAAATTACATTTGGCCATATATATTTCAAACCAAAAACCTAAGATTCTTCACCCTGTAAAGATTAAAAAAGTGCAATTGATTTTCAAGAGAACAAAATACAATACAATAATCAAGGCTCACAAATTGCCAATTGCTCATCCTAAGGCAATACTTTCCCGAATTGGAAAAGTTCAATCGAGATAGAGAAGTGATGATTTTACATCCGACAAATCTGGCGTCAAGCTAGAGGTACAATTAGGATCAAACAAGGATAGTTACTATGATTAGCATAAAGCTTGCATAAATTGTGAGTCACATAACTCTATTCCTTCTAACATATGACACCACCCCTTAATTGAGATTAAACCTCTTCCCACCATCCCTAGGTATTCTAACCTAGAGCTCTGATACCAAGTTGTGACGCCCACATTTTGAAGACATCATAAAAAGGTTTAAAACTTAAAATTAATTTTCTTAATTAAGAACTTCTAATCATTGTTACCACCAAGTTTGTCATCATTCATTAATTAACAAAACATAAATTAAAAGTTCTTAAATTACAACTCCAATCAAACTTAAAACTTAGTCTTAGTACATTTATGAAAGACAAACACAAATATAAAAAGGAAACTAGAGAAAAACTAGAAAAATCATAAAAATGGTACATGGGACATGGGCACACTTCAAGCTAACCAAGGTTGAATGTCGCCCTCCAAGACCTCGGTATTTTCTTCAGTTTCTTCGGTACTTAGCATAAAACGCTAGGGCAACGGGAATGTCAATGAGCAATGAGCTCAATAAAATACTACAACTCGAAATACCCACCCCGATAATAATACTCACAATTAATGAATATTGTGTAGTAATAAGCAGCGTTTAATATACATAACAAGAATGCTTTCAGTTGATACAATAACAATAGACAATAAGAACAATGGCAAGCGGAAACAGTATTTCATCATAAAGAAGATGCCAACTTTTTTTTAAAATTCACATAGATTTAGTTTATCAGGTAAGTATAAATAACTCCTTGTGAAGCACTATTTTAGCTTAACCGCTAAGCAATGGTCACGGGTAATTCTAACTCCTCCTTGGTCAAATATTCAAATGTTACTTGCTGTAACTACCAATGATGCCCACGCACCAAGGTTAAGTACCCGAGTCGTGACATCACGGTCTGCCCTAGTTTTATTAGTTTGGTGTTGTAAGGCCTGGGGAATGCCCCTTGTATATCTTTATATGTTATCATTTTATTTTATGATTTATTCAACAAAAAAATAAAAAATAAAAAAGTTACTCATATTGCTTTTATGATTTTGCTTTAATCAATTACTAACCAGTCAATGTTATGTCTTTAAAATAGTGCCTAGTAGACACCCTTGTGGCTTGACACACGGGTTGCAGGTTCAAGCAATTGTTGAGAGACATAGAAAGCTTAAAGTTCCCATACCATAGGAGTATCGTGTGCTAGTGGGGAATCATGCCTCTCAAGGCTTTTGTTGGGTACAAATTCATAAACAACAAAGCAATCTAGACCTTCAATGGTACAACCCAAAAGTCTTACAAGGTTCTTGTGTTGAATTCCATTGATCAAATTTATCTCACTGAAGAATGTTGCGATCAGATCAAGGTGGAGAGTATACATCAGATGCTTTCGAGAATTATTGCAAAGAGCATGGAATCAAGCATCAAACAACACCATCCTATACACCACAGCTAAATGGTGTTACTGAAAGGAAGAATCACACAATCTTAGATATGGCAAGGAGCATGTTGAAAGGAAAAAGATTGCCCAAGCAATTTTGCATTGAAGCCGTATCATGTGCTGTGTATCTACTAAATAGATTCCTAACCAGGAGCCTTTACTCTATGACTCCAAAAGAGGCTTGGAGTTCACATAAGCCAAGTGTCAACCATCTCAGAATATTTGGGTGTATTGCATACACCAAGATTCTAGAAGCAAGAAGAACCAAGCTCGATGATAAGGGAAAAAATGTATCCTTGTCGGATATGGAGACAGAACAATGGGATACAAGTTGTATAATCCCATTACCAAAAAGGTGATCATAAGTAAAGATGTGATATTTGAAAAAGAAGAAGCTTGGAACTGGAATCAAGATGAAGTTGCTAAAGATGCAAAACTCACTCTTGAAGATGAAACATCAAAAGCTTCAGTTGAAATCAGAGGAGAAGTCCCAGATGAGCAACAAACTTCTATATGTGGAACCCGCATATCACATATAAGAGGTACTCCATCATCATCATCATCTTATAGAATTGGCACGCCATCATCATCATCATCAGATGATAGTTTTTTCAAAAGACATAGAGGAATAAAGAGCTTAAGAGACATATATGAAGCCACAAAAGCCATAGAAAAAGAAGATTTGAATTTGTTTTGCCTACTCGTAGATAGTGATCCACTTACTTTCTCAAAAGCCATCCAAGAAGATAAATGTTCATGCCATTGAGAAAAATGACACATGAAAGCTTACTAGTCTATTGGAGGGACACAAACTCATTAGAGTGAAATGGGTATACAAGACAAAGAAAAATGCGCAAGGCGAAGTGCAACGCTACAAGGAAAGATTAGTGGCAAAAGGCTACAAGCAGAGAGCTGGAATTGATTATGGAGAGGTTTTGCTCCAGTTGCCCGGTTGGAGACTATTAGGCTAATGATTTCTTTGGCTGCCCAGCACAAGTAACAGATCTATCAACTTGATGTGAAATCTGCATTTCTTATTAGTTTTCTTAAAAAAGAAATCTATATTGAACAACCTTCGGGGTATGTTCAGAATGGGCATGAAGACAAAGTTTACAAATTGAAGAAAACACTTTATAGATTAAAGCAAGCTCCGCGTGCATGGAATACTAGAATTGATTAGTATTTTCATGACAATGGTTTTGAAAAATGCCCATATGAGCACGCACTATATTTGAAGAAGAAAGCTAGTGGAAGCATATTGCTTGCTTCTCTTTATGTTGATGATCTAATTTTCATCGGCAATAATCCAGCCATGTTCAAAGAATTTAAAAGAAGCATGGTCCAAGAATTTGAAATGACAGATATTGGATTGATGACTCATTTTCTCGGCATTGAAGTGGCACAAAGAAAAGATGGAATTTTTATTTCCCAAAGTGGCTATGCCAAGGAAATTCTCAAGAGCTATGGAATGGAGAATTGCAATCCAATGAACACTCCTGTAGACAATGGAGTGGAGCTCAAAAAAGGTACAAAGGCGAGTGATGTGGATCGAACTTATTTCAAGAGCTTAGTTGGAAGTTGTCGTTATCTTACTTGCACCAGGCCAGACATACTCTATGGAGTAGGACTGATTAGCAAATGTACGGGAAAGAAATACACCTTCTCGTATAATCCTGTTGATCAAATCTGCGTTCCTCCATACGTCGTCGTTTTGCAACCTGAAATCACAAGCGTGAGCTGGCCGGCGGGTGTGTGCCGGAAACCTCTCCAATGCCTAAGTCAGCAAGCAAGACAAATAGGCAAAAGCTCTGTATATTCAGGAATCAAAATTGTGTTACCTCCCCATAGATGATATTTGTGAGCTTTTATAGGTTTCGAGTGGCACAATCCTAGTAGGACTCTTACTCCTCCATGTAGAGTCCTCCTAGGACTCATACTCTCGAAGGATAATGCTTATCCTCCAACACCCCCCTCACTGCTTAAACCAAGTGAGATGGTTCTTCCCATGGCTGAATTACCATGCAACCGACCTAACTTTTACTTCGGCTATTGCTTTCTTCCCTCTTACCTCGGCTTTTACATGCTAAGACCGATACATAAGAGAGCAAGGCCGAACTAACTCTGGCATCACGTACATAAGAAAACTTCCGCATACCTCGGTTCCATGCACTTGACCGAACTAATTCTGCCGACCGAATCATCCGCAGTGCACTTCTCGACCGGACTAAGAATAAAGCCTTCTGCGACAGGACTAATCACCACGGCTGCGCGACCGGTCTAGCTCCAAGGCTCCTTCTTTGGACCGGAGTGACTTTTATGGTGATTTCACGCGGCCCTTCACATTGCGGCCCAAAAATAGCCCATTATCCAGCTCGGCCCAATTTTCTATATAAATTACCCTCTCAATTGCCCCTTAATTCCATCTGCAAAGCATGATAGGGATTACCTATCTCTCAGCCGAGCTACAGTTTTAACCTTTCCAGCCGAGCTAACTTAACTCATTAGCCTTTCCAGCTGAGCTAAAAAAACTCTGAAGCCTGTCCAGCCGAGCTAAGCACAAGCCGAACTGTCCTCGTCTGGTCGAAACGTCTTTTCAATCTCAGAAGCTAAATCGCTTCTGCTCCCCAAGACACGTGGCAGGCTCTGATTGGATGGGAGCAGCTGTCGCGCCGCCCTCGTACTCCGAAAAATTTAAACAGTTCCCGCCTCGAATCCTTCCAAAACAAATCCTCTGCTATTCTGAATCATTTCACCTTACTATTCACTCTCTCACTCTGAGCTTCAACTGTTCTTCAACCTCTGAGCTCGTGTTCGTCGTTGCTGTCGTTGGTTTCACCTTCAGTTCTTGCCTCTTCATCTGGTAAGTATTGCACATCTATTCCTCTTTCTCTGTTTTTGGTTTTGTATGCTTTTGCCAAACACTCTTTTGGCTTCTATTTTCCACTGTTTTTGTACTTTCTGGGAAAAAACCCCTTATGAATCACTTGAACTTCATGAAATAATCTGTAGAACATTGTTTTGATCCAAAAATATGTGCCAACCGAACTAGGACACTGTTTGTAGATGTAGATCTACCCAGACTGTAACCGAACTAAAACTTGCGTGAATAGAAATTCCAATAGGTCAACTTCTGATGCACCTTAGTCGTTGTAAACGAACCGAAATAAGCCTTGAACTTTAGCACACTGGAAACCTTGGCCTTCAACCGAGCTAAGTCTTGGGGCTAAGCCAGCTTTCTTAGTTTCTAAACCGAACTCAGAAAGCTGCCCCTATAGGCTTAACCGGAGTAAGAAAAACCGTAGTTCAGACTGAGATAAACAACCCCTTTGCTCAAACCGAGCTACCAAGCACCTTGCTAGAGCCGATATAGAACCTGTAGCATCCCACGCAGCCGAAGTAGGACCTTTTATCTTTCTTTTGATTTTGTAGCACGGTCCGATGATATGTGCTTAACCCCTTTGTTTTCCACTTTGCAGACTTAGGTTGCCCAGGCACTCCACTGCGCCCTCAACTGAGCTACTGAGCACACTTTTCTGACCGAGATAATTTATTCTTAACTTATACAATAAATGGGGAAGTATAGGTTTTTGGTAGAAACCCCAGGAGGCCTAGTCAAATTCCGAAGGGAGTACAACATCCCTGACGACGTCCAACTTATATTGGCCAAAAAAGATGAAACCCTATGGGGAAAGGAAGGCTTCGTCCCCTTTACCCTTCTTTCAATTATAGAAACCGGACTAAGATTTCCAGTCCAGCCACTAATTTGCGAATTCCTTAGACAGACACGACTATGCCCAACCCAACTCTCCACCAATTCATACCGTATCATAATGGGAGTAGCCGCACTAAACCAACAAAAAGGAATCAACCTCGGTCTAGCCGAAATATTCCACCAATACTCCATAGGTTCCAAAGAAGAGAGCTGGGTTTATTATTTAAGAATACGCCGCAACCGAGAGAAAATAATAAAAGATACACCGGACAAAGACTTGAATGACGATGATTTTTTCTGGGTGTCTGGGAATTATGAAGATCACCAAGCCCAGATTCCTGGCCGAAGAATAAACTGGAAACAAGGAGAACCCGGTATAACTACTTCGGTTTTCTCTTGTGCCTCTCTTTGATTTTAGCTTCCAATCTGAACCGAGCTAACAGTTGAATTTTTCTTTGCAGACACAGCTTACCTTCGTTCATTGTACAACTACCCCAACCTCCATACCCTCCGCGCCGCACTACGGGTTAAAGAAAGAGGTTGGGCTAGACTTCTAAATTTCGAGCCGACCTACAGATACAGCGGTCGCCGAAAAGCGAGAGTGACCGACTTTCTCCTAGAAGACGCACCTGAACCGGACCCAACCTTGCCCCAGATAAACTTGATCCCACTTACAGCCGAACAAGAGATGGCAAAAAGGAACAGATTGAAGGCATTGCTGACCGCAACGACCCCAGCCGAGGTACCACACACCGGTCAAACCACTGAGACCGTGGTAGCCCTCTCTTCTCAACAACCATCCTCATCACGTCCACGCAAGCGTGCCCGGACTAGCCAAACCGAGCAACGACTTGTTGATGAGGATGAGACCATTTTGCCACCAAGCCCCCCTCCAAGTCCTCAACGAAGCCCACAACCGGAGCACTCCGACCGAGCTGGCTCCTCAAAATGGACTCCCAATCTTATCTTCTCTAACCGAGATATAATGGATTCTGACTCGGTGGTTGCTGAGAAGGATCACTTGATGGTTTTCAACCTAGCCAAGAGTGTATGCCTTCCCAAAGATATGGAGCACCATCAAAAGCAGCTAAACACCGAACTCAAGTCCATCCAGTCTGCAACCAAATCCATGATCCTGGTAAGTAGCACCATCCTTTTTCCTGTCTAATTCTTCCGCCTTTTACTTCGGCTAACAAGAAAATTACTATTCTTTTGCAGGCCATTCAGAAAAACAACCTCACTCACAGGAGAGTGCTAGAGCTTAGAAGAAATACAAGGCAGGCCATGGCAGAGGCCGAATCAAAAATGGCCGAGCTAGAAGAGGCCAGAAAGCAATTGGCCGAGCTACGAACTGAAAACGGCTGGCTGACCGAACTGGTTAGTTCGGCTGAAGCGGAAAAGCAGAAGGTTGCTGTTGAGCTGAAGGATAAATATCTGCGCCAGCTGGCGAAGATTGAAAAGAACAAAGACACCGAAATAAACCAGCTGAAGGAGAGCGTAAAAGATGCCGAAAAGCGAGGCTTCAAGAAGGCAGAGGACGCATACACCCTTCAATGCGACGCAGCCAAGGACCTGTTCTTTAAGTGCGGCTGGAGGAGTGCGGTGGAGCAGCTCGGTTGTACGCCTGACACCGAGGTCTACAACGCTCCACAGTATTCCATTCCGGCTTCACTGTCGCAGTACGCTGCCGATCTTCAGAGGCAATTTCTCGAAGGCTCAGGTTTTGATGATGATGAAGATGAAGATGAGCCAATTGACACTCCGGTCGTTAATGAGCAAGCCAACGATCAATCAGTTCGGCTGGAGCCAACAGTTGAAGATCTGACTGATGAGTTGGTCAGCGACACCGTGCTGTCAGTTGGTACCGATGTCCAGGCTGAGACCGAGCTCCCACCTCAAACCAGACTTCGTGTTGATGCTGATGCGGAGTTTGATGCTGAAATTGATGATCTCCTCAACTGATTTTCATTTTTCTTTCTTCTTCTCTTTGTTTTGAATTTGTAACCGGGCTGCAATCCCTCGGTTGTATTTTGTTTTGTACTTCAATGAAAGATGTTCTGTGCGCAACTCTTATCCCGGTTTTGTTTTGTATGCTTGCACTTGTAATGAATGTTTCAATGAATTCATTTGCTCAACTGTGATCTCGGTTTGAATGCTTGCTTTCTAACTGCTATTGGAAATATTTTTTGCAATATTTTCAACCGGGATACCGTACTCCGGTTTTGGTTGGTTAACCTGACTTACTAGCCAACCACTCTTTGGCCGACATAATTACTCCGGCTGAAGAGTAACTAAAATTGGCCTATCCAGCCAACCGCTCTTCAGACTTAAACTTACTTCGGCTGAAGAGTTGCAAGAGTTGGTTTAATCCAGCCAACCACTCTTCAGCCGTAAACTTACTTCGGCTGAAGAGTAACAAGAGTTGGTTTAATCCAGCCAACCGCTCTTCAGACTTAAACTTACTTCGGCTGAAGAGTTGCAAGAGTTGGTTTAATCCAGCCAACCACTCTTCAGCCTTAAACTTACTTCGGCTGAAGAGTAACAGTAGTTGGTTTAATCCAGCCAACCACTCTTCAGCCTTAACTTTACTTCGGCTGAAGAGTAACAAGAGTTGGTTTAATCCAGCCAACCACTCTTTAGCCATAAACTTACTTTGGCTGAAAAGTAACAAGAGTTGGTTTAATCCAGCCAACCACTCTTTAGCCTTAAACTTACTTCGGCTGAAGAGTAACAAGAGTTGGTTTAATCCAGCCAACCACTCTTCAGCCGTAAACTTACTTCGGCTGAAGAGTAACAGGAGTTGGTTTAATCCAGCCAACCACTCTTCAGCCTTAAACTTACTTCGGCTGAAGAGTAACAAGGGTTGGTTTAATCCAGCCAACCACTCTTCAGCCGTAAATTTACTTCGGCTGAAGAGTAACAGGAGTTGGTTTAATCCAGCCAACCTCTAAGTTGGTTTTTTCCAGCCAATTTAGAATAAAGTGTTTGGTTATTTCCGACCAAACGTCCTGCAGCCTGGATCCTTATCCGGGGCTTAGGAAGGGTGTTGGTTTAATCCAGTCAACCTCTAAGTTAGTTTTTCCAGCCAACTTAGAATAAAGTGTTTGGTTATTTCCGACCAAACGTCCTGCAACCTGGATCCTTATCCGGGGCTTAGGAAGGGTGTTGGTTTAATCCAGCCAACCTCTAAGTTAGTTTTTCCAGCCAACTTAGAATAAAATGTTTGGTTATTCCGACCAAACGTCCTGCAGCCTGGATCCTTATCCTGGGCTTAGGAAGGTTCATAGTTGGTTATTCTGGCCAACTATGTTTACAATGCTCCTAACTCACTAAAGTTGCCTTCACTGAAAACAATTATGCTAAAAATAATCGGTTTGTTTTATTGAGAAAGTAAAAAATTACATGTACTTAAAAGAAAAAAAAAAAGCTAGAAATAAAACAACTTGAGATTGGCAGTGTTCCATGGCCTAGGAATTGCTTTGCCGTCCTTATCTTCCAAGTGGTATGCCCCTTTGCCTGCTAATCCGACCACTTTGTAAGGTCCTTCCCAATTAGGCCGCAACTTGCCATCTCCTGGAACCAAGGTGTTTCCCATCACTTTGCGTAGTACCCAATCTCCGATCTTGAACTGCCTTGGATGCACCGTTTTGTTATACTTTCTGGACAATTCTTGTTGGTAGGAGGCAATGTGAACCAATGCTCTGTCTCTTCTTTCTTCTGCAAGGTCAAGTTCTAATGCTATGGCTTCGCCATTCAAGTCTGGATCAAAATTTTCGCTCCGGATTGTGGGGAGGCCAACTTCTAATGGGATGACTGCCTCCATGCCATAAGCTAAGGAGAATGGTGTTTCTCCTGTCGATCGCCGAGGTGTGGTGCGGTAAGCCCATAAAACATGAGGGAGTTCCTCTGCCCACTTGCCTTTAGCTTTCTCTAACCTTTTCTTCAATCCATCCAAGACGACTTTGTTTGATGCTTCTGCCTGACCATTTGCTTGGGGATATGCCGGTGTAGAATTGTAGAATTCTATTTTGTATTCTTCACAAAAGCCTCTGAAAATTCTGCCGTCGAACTGAGTGCCGTTGTCTGAGATTAGTGCCTTTGGTATGCCAAATCGAGTGATGATGTTCTGCCAAACAAACTTCTTCACATCTTTTTCCTTGATTGATGCCAAGGCTTCTGCTTCCACCCATTTTGTGAAGTAGTCGGTTGCGGCGAGAAAGAACTTCCTGTTGCCTGGTGCTGTTGGAAGCGGTCCTACTATGTCTAAGCCCCACATTGTGAAAGGCCATGGGCTAGTCAATGGTAGTAGTTCTCTGGCAGGTTGGTGTATTTGGTGCGCAAACTTCTGACACTTTCGCATTTTTTGACATACTTCTCTGAATCCGCTTGCATGTATGGCCACCAGTATCCTTGTGAAATTGCTCGGTATGCCAATGATCTTCCTCCTTGATGGCTGCCGCATACACCCTCATGTATTTCAAACAGGAATGCTTCCATTTTGCTGGGGTGGACACACTTTAAGTAAGGTCCTGAGAACGACTTCTTGTACAATGCCAAGGATGGAGAGAGCCAAAATCGCTGCTACTTTGCTCATATTCTGTTGGCTTCTTTCTTTTCTTCCGGTAAGGTGCCGTCTTTCAGGAATAATATGATGGGATCCATCCAAGAAGGGCCTAACTCTGCACAACATACCTCTTCTGCTTCCGGGTCTTCAATGCTTGGTCTAGGCAGGTAGTCGATTAGTAGTGGGTGAGGGATGGAGGTGTCTGCCATTGAGGCGAAGCCTGCGAGTTCGTCCGCTCTGCTGTTTTCCTCCCTGCCGATCTGTTCTATCCTTACCACTTCAAATTTCTTTATCTCTGTTCTGACCAACTCTTGGTACTTAGCCATTCTGTCATCCTTTGCTTCATAGTCGCCTGAAATTTGGTTTACCACCAGCTGTGAGTCGCTGTAAACCATTAGTTCGGTGGCCTTCATGTAAAATACTGATTTCAGACCTGCAAGAAGCGCTTCATACTCCGCTTCGTTGTTTGATGCTGGGAAGCCAAGGTTGACTGCCTGCTCTACCACTAGGCCGTCTGGAGAGATAAGGACTATGCCGAGTCCTGCTCCATGCCGGTTGGATGCTCCATCCACGAAGAGCTTCCACATCTCCCCGACGAACAGCTTCCAGCAAGTGGAGGGATCAGATGATGCCTTAGGGTCTTCCATCCTGCCGGAGTCTTTTTCTTCAAAGTCCATGCTTGCTGTCTGCCCCTTGCTTTCTGTTTGTACCAAGTCTTTATTTGTTAGTGAGTCTTGACTTGGTGTAGCATGGTCTGTCTTTGAGTTCCTTGCTTCGCTTTGGTCTGCCTCGGCGTCTGGCTAAGTATCCTGTACTAGGGGTTGCGCTATTCCGGCGTCAACTTCTATCCCTAGTTCGGCTGTTTCAGTCAGGTCGACTGGGCAGATGTGATGACTTCCTGGTGTGAATTCTGCGACAAAATCTGCCAATGCTTGAGCTTTTATTGCGGTTCTGGGTTGGAACTTGATGTCGTATTGTCCCAACTCTACTGCCCACTTCAGAATTCGCCCAGAAAAGTTCGCCCTTTCAAATAAAGCCTTTAATGGGAAGGCTGTGAGAACAACTATGGTGTCGGCGTGAAAGTAATGCGACAACTTCCTTGAGGCCATCATCAAGGCTAATGCTAGTTTCTCTAGTAGCAAGTACCTTGTTTCGGCGCCCAGCAGTGTCTTGCTGACGTAATAGATGGGTAGATGTTGGATTCCTTCTGCACGGACCAACACTACGCTGATTGCGTGCTGTGAGACTGCCAGGTACAAGAAGAGTTCTTCTCCAGGAATTGGGGTTACAAGTAGTGGTGGAGAAGACATGTACTCCTTCAAGCTTTCCAGAGCTCAGTCGCATTCGTCGTCCCACTCAACTTGGCCTTTAGAGCATGGAAGAATGGTCGTAGTCTATCTAACGACCGGCTTATGAACCGATTGAGCGCGGCTGCCATGCCAGTGAGATGCTGCACTTCTTTTACTGAGTTTGGTCTCTCCAGATCCTGAATAGCCTTGATCTGAGATGGGTCCGCCTCAATACCCCGGTTGGTCACTAGGAAGCCCAGGAATTTGCCAGATCCTACTCTGAATGCACACTTCGACGCGTTAAGGCGTAACTTATGCTTCTTCAGGATCTCAAACATCTCGCCTAGGTCCTTGATATGGTTATTCTCATCCTTGCTCTTGACCACCATATTGTCGATGTAGGCCTCCATTGTTTTGCCTAACAATGGCTCGAACATCTTGGTGACCATTCTCTGGAATGTTGCCCCTGCGTTCTTCAGGCCAAAGGGCATGACCTTGTAACAGTACAATCCTCTTGGAGTTGTGAAGGATGTGACCTCCTGGTCTGGTTCATGCATGGCGATCTGGTGGTAGCCTCTGTAAGTATCCAGAAAGCTAAGTCGGTTGTGCCCTGCCGTCAAGTCTACCAGTTGATCTATTCGTGGTAGAGGAAAGCTG
The DNA here is from genome assembly GCA_036172215.1 of Camellia granthamiana. Lineage (NCBI taxonomy): Eukaryota > Viridiplantae > Streptophyta > Magnoliopsida > Ericales > Theaceae > Camellia > Camellia granthamiana. Next base: position 73,524,872 of record CM069917.1, read on the forward strand.
TCTTTTGGGCACGCCTTGTTGACTGTTTTGTAGTCGACGCAGACTCACCACTTGCCATTCTTCTTTGGTACTACGACTGTGTTGGAGATCCATCTTGGGTAGTGTACCTCTCTGATTGCTCCTGCCGCCAGCAGGTTTCCTACTTCTTCCGCCACTATTTCGGCGTGGTGGAGTGCCAATCTGCGCGTATGCTGAATGATTGGTCTGGCGGATGGGTGGACATTGAGTTGGTGACAGATGAAGTTGGGATCAATGCCTGGCATGTCGTAAGGTGTCCAGGCGAACACTTCGATGTTAGAGGTCAAAAATTCCAAGACCTCCAATCTCTCAGTGCTGGACAACGACGAACCGAGCAAAAAGAACTTATCCGGGTTCTTTTCATCTATTCTTACCTCTACCAAGTCCTCCACCGCTTTCTGGCTAGCCGCTTTGCCAACATCTGCGAATAGCTCATTACTCTCAGGTTCTTCCACCGAATGTACATATCCTTTGGCAGCGCGGCTGCCATTCACCGTGACAAAGCACTGCTTTGACATGATCTGGTCTCCATAGACTTCTTCTATTACTCCGGTGTCGTTTGGGAACCGCATTACTGGGTGGTAGGATGATGCCACCGATTGCATGGCATGCAGCCATGTTTTGCCCAAGATGATGTTGTAAGTGGAGGGGACCTTCAACACCCAGAACTCCACTTGTTTCGTCACACTCCCTGCTCTGACTGGGAGGATTATTTTGCCGACGGGCCATTCTGGCATTGAGTTGAATCCAATCAGGGGAGATACGGCAGGTGCCAGATCTTTATCTTGCAACTTCAATTGTTTGAACGTCTCGTAGTACATTATTTCACATGAACTACCCTGGTCAATCAGAATTCGCTTGACGTCAAAATCCTTGACTCGGAGAGTGACAACCAGAGCATCATTATGAGGGCAATATATCCTTGCCAAGTCTTTATCTGAAAAAGACATAACGTTTGTGGCCTCTGCCTTCCCCTTCTTGACTGCAGGTTGGGCACTTAGTACCTCTCTCAAGTGCTCAGCCTTCTTGATTGATCCTCTGAGCTCACATACACGCTCAGGTTCGAAAACTCCATGTATCACATTGATCACGCCTTGAGGTGGTGCGTCGATCGGCATCCCATTGGGGTTATTATGATCTTGGGGGGCTGGTTGCGTCCCTCCTTCAATGTATTTGTCCAAGTGACCTGCTGCCACCAATTCTTCCAAGTGTTGTCTCAATGGCGTGCAGTTCTCAGTGCGGTGCCCCTTTTCTTTATGGAAGGTGCACCGTGACCTGTCGTCGTAATCCTTCTGAGCCTCGCCTAGCTTGGCTGGCCACTTGACGAAAGGCTCGTCTCGAATCTCACTAAATATTCGGTAGATCGGTTTCTTGAAGACCGTGGTTATGGTGGTGCGGACTCTCAGCCATCTCTTATCCTGGTCTTCTTCGTTGTCTCGCTTGCCTCGCCCGTTTCTGCTCGGACGGTTTACCGCATTGACCTTTGCTGAGGCCTTTTTTTCTGGCACTGCGGTTGTGCTAGACTTTGTTTTGGCACGTGCGCCATCCTTTTCCACCCTGATGTGCTGGTGCACTCTTTCCATCAGGGCCTCCATGGTAAGTGGTGGCGTCATGGTGATCGAGTCCCTTAGTCTGTTTCCGACTGGAAGTCCTCTTTTGTATTGTGCAATGGCTAGATTGGTGGGACAATCCCCAATCTGGTTGAACGTCTCCCAGTAATGACTGTTGTAGGATCGTAAGGTTTCCTTCTCGCCCATGTCGATGGAGAGTAACTGGTCGATCTCCACCGGGGTTTTAGTGTTTGTTCAGAACCTTGTTACAAATGCTTCCGCCAATTGCGCCCAAGAGGCTATGCTGCCTTCTGGAAGTTTTTCAAACCAAGTCAAGCCCAGGTCGCCAAGGCTTGATGGGAAGAGGATGCACGTCAAAGCCTCGTTTCGTCGGTATACGGCCATAACCTGACGAAAGTGGCTCAAGTGTGAGTAGGGGTCCGTCTTCCCTTCGTATGTAGTGAATTTGGGCTGAAGGAAGCCTGATGGTAGGGGTGCATTCTCAATCGCTGGAACAAACTGTGAGGTCTGCAGCCTCGCCAATGCCTTGTCCGTTGGTTCGTAGGCAGGACGCGGTATTGGCATTCCAACCTCGACGCTTCCATGCGTCCGAGGAGCCAACCGGTGTAAAGCAGAAACTCTATGTGGATCATGTGCCCTGGCGTCTTCCCTGCATCGTGCCTTTTCTTCTAGCACGGTTCGTAGGTCGGACGATCTGGGTAACTCTGTCTATCTAGATCTTGTTTGGTGCGTATGTGAAGGCCAATAAGTGCTCCCTTCCGTGTATGACCTCTCGGATCTCGTCCTCTCAGACCTGGGGTGACGAGTTCTGGAAGATCTGGGTTGAGTATCGCCTGTCCTGAGGCTTTTACTCTCTGCTTGTGAAGGTGTGGTGTTCCTACTACGACCTTCCGAGTGACGAGGAGGCGTCTTGGTTGTGCGCCTCGGTCCTGTCGCCACTTCTTTTCCTTTCATCTGGCGCTTAGGGATTCCATATCTGCCACCATCCGTCGTATTAATTCGTCTTGCTCCTTGACGCGATCTTCCAAGGTTTGATCAATCCTCCGCCTTTGTCTTTCTGGACTCTGTGAACGGGAGTGGTGAGGGCTGTCAGTCCGCCTTCTCTCCCTTGTGTCCCTCCTGGGATTCTGTCGTTGCTCCAAGTCCGCCATAGGAGGGATCAAAGGTAGTCCTTCGCGTCTCGCACCTCCCTGTGGTGTTTGTCCGTCGATGGCGGACTGTGACACATCTTCGTTGTGCGCCATTGATTCTTTCTGAGGAAAAGCTTGATCAAGAGGTTTTTCTTGTCTGAATTCCCACAGACGGCGCCAATTGTACGGGAAAGAAATACACCTTCTCGTATAATCCTATTGATCAAATCTGCGTTCCTCCGTACATCGTCGTTCTGCAACCTGAAATCACAAACGTGAGCTGGCCGGCGGGTGTGTGCTGGAAACCTCTCCGATGCCTAAGTCAGCAAGCAAGACAAATAGGCAAAAGCTCTGTATATTCAGGAATCAAAATTGTGTTACCTCCCCATAGATGATATTTGTGAGCTTTTATAGGTTTCGAGTGGCACAATCCTAGTAGGACTCTTACTCCTCCATGTAGAGTCCTCCTAGGACTCATACTCTCGAAGGATAATGCTTATCCTCCAACATCCCCCTCACTGCTTAAACCAAGTGAGATGGTTCTTCCCATGGCTGAATTACCATGCAACCGACCTAACTTTTACTTCGGCTATCACTTTCTTCCCTCTTACCTCGGCTTTTACATGCTAAGACCGATACATAAGAGAGCAAGGCCGAACTAACTCTGGCATCACATACATAAGAAAACTTCCGCATACCTCGGTTCCATGCACTTGACCGAACTAATTCTGCCGACCGAATCATCCGCAGTGCACTTCTCGACCGGACTAAGAATAAAGCCTTCTGCGACCGGACTAATCACCACGGCTGCGCGACCGGTCTAGCTCCAAGGCTCCTTCTTTGGACCGGAGTGACTTTTATGGTGATTTCACGCGGCCCTTCACATTGCGGCCCAAAAATAGCCCATTATCCAGCTCGGCCCAATTTTCTATATAAATTACCCTCTCAGCAAATATATGGAAACACCGGATCAGTCATACCTTTATGCAGCAAAGAAGATTCTTTGCTACATCAAAGGTATAATCGATGATGGTTTATTCTATAAACTGACTGATAATTTTAGTCTTGTTGGCTATTCGGATAGTGACTGGGGACGTGACTTAGATGAACGAAAGAGTACTACTGGGTTTGCTTTCTTTATGGGAAATACAGTGTTCATTTGGTCATCCAAAAAGCAAGCTATTGTGACACTGTCAACTTGCGAAGCTGAGTATGTTACAGCCAACTCAACTGTGTGCCATGCATTTTGGTTAAGAAATGTGCTAAAGCATTTAGGATTTCCACAAGAAAATCCTACTGAGATCTATGTTGATAATTGTTCAGCAATTGCATTAGCAAAGAACCCAGTTTATCATGAAAGAAGTAAGCATATTGACACCCGCTATCATTTCATCTGAGAGCACATGAAAAATAAAGAGGTGAAATTATTTCCTTGCAGATATTTTCAAGAAGCCATTGAAAAATGATATGTTCAACAGAATGAAGATGATGCTCGAGATAAAGTAGCATGGAGAATCAAGATTAAGGAGGGGATGTTGTGAAGTAATCTTGCTTCACCGCCAACCTATAATGAAAATCTTTCTTTTCCACCGGCCTAGCTAAGAGTAGAAGCATGGAGGCTGAAATTAAGATTTTCAACAATGGCTGGCTACAACTGTTTGAAATTTATAGCCTCAGCTACATTTGCATTTAATGTTTTTATATTGTCTAATTTATCTATAAATAATCTATGTATCGTAGAGATCAGGGTGTGAGAGAAAGAAAATAAAAAGAGAGATAAGATTGTAGTTCATGCTTTGTTTGTTTTTCAAAATTATTTGAGTGAATTTAAATTGAGTTTGGTTCAATGTTAATCCTCTCATTATGAATCACCATAAGTGGTTTGCACCCCACTCCCACCAACAATATTAATGTTTAAAACTTTATTGCAAACAAAAATTCAAATTTATTCATATTTCATAATAATAATAATAATTATTATTATTATTCAAAAACAATCGAAAATCTATGTACCTGAAAAATATCTTGAAATTACCTCAAAATTGAAGTATATGTCATAGATTCAAATTTTGTGGTGGTCATATTCAAATTATTCACATATTTTATTTTTGAGATAATTTTCAAGATTTTTTTCTGGGTACCTAATATAAACTATTTAGAATATATCAACTACCTATTCTAATCTATAAACATGTTTTTTAGGATAAAATGGCATTTACAAACCAACATAGGACATTTTAATTTTTATGCACAAAATGGGAATCTTATGTATACTTCTATAGTAATGTCAACTACTTAGGCATGTTGAGTGCATGTCTTATCTACTTAGGCATGTTGAGTGCATGTCTTATTAGATATGTCGAATACATATCCATACTACCCTTACTCAAATGTCGAGTATTTGACACATATACTTTACAAATATAGAAGAGTGCACATAATATGGGAAGGAGTAAAGGAGCCTAGTCAAGTTAATGAAGGAGTAAAGGAGCCTAGTCAAGTTAATGACAAGTTTTTGGGTGTTTTTTATGGTTGCGTTTCAAGGAGAGTTTAAACCCATCTCTTAAGGACCTTTTGTGTGGCATTTTTTCTTTCTCACATTTCTAATAAATAGTTTTGTTGTATAAGGGAGGCACCTATTTGGGTGCCCTAATAAGGTTGTATTTATACAAAAAAGAAAGAAAGAAAGTAATACCATTATTTTCATGATCCGATTCCCCGTAACATACTAGTTTTAAATTTTTTTGCTTGTTTTATGTTTATAAAAGCAAATTGTTTTGTTAGAGAGAGAGAGAGAGAGGAGTTCATATCATAATTTCATGATTATATTTCTTTGTAGGTGGTTATTTAGTTTGAACCTTCTGTCTATTCCTAGTTTTTGTTCTCATGCAAGGTGATTTGAATTTCTGTTCATGGACCTTTAAGTGGGAGCTTATGTTAGATTCTTATAATGTTTTAGCTAACTAACCAAAAGGAAGGAATGTAGCTCAATCTATTCCAACTAAAAAACGGAGGGACCATGCAGACAAGGATCAAGGGAAGATTGCCAGTGATAACCAAGATGGATGCTCCGACAGTTTCTCAATTTTCTCCTCCACGACATTACCAACAGAAAAGGACCGAGAAGAGTTGATTGCATTAAAGGAACAAGTGGAAGATCTTCATACGAAATTATTAGAGAAAGAGGAACTCCTGAAATCAGCAGAGATTTCAAATACCCATATGACTTCCATGAATGCAAAATTTGAGGAGCTGAAACACCAGGCTGCAGATAAGGATTCATTAATCAAGTCTACTCAACTACAACTATCTGATGCAAAGGTATTTGTATAATGCTTTTATGCTTTCTGTTAAAATTCTCTGTGTTTTCAAATTTTGTGTAATCCATTTTAGAGCTCTTGCTTGGACATTTAGTATAATTTAATGTAATGGATTCTTGTTTTGATAGAATATTAGTAGAAGATATTACTATTTGACCTCATTGTTTTGATAGAATATTAGTTCAAACATTATCTAAATTCCAAATTTTGGTCTCAAAATCAGCGAATGGCCTGTTTTAATGGAAGGGTGACATTACCTAGCAATGGTTTGTGACTTCCAACATAAACTAAGATAGATACATATAGAAGGTGATATAATAATTTTCTTCACACCAAAGAGTAAGTTTACCTGGCAGTATTTATGTCATCCATTACAAGATAACATAGGGAGCTTCAGTAGTTTCTTTTTAAGGCATGCTTTTTCAGTTATGGTTCTATTACTTATTTCTCTTTCTGTCTTTTCAGACGATTTGAAATTTTTGATGTGTAAAATAAATAAGTTAATTTTGCAACTTAATGTGCTAAGATATTTTGTTTGATAAACTCAACTCAACAAGATCTTAAGATAGTCAGCTACAGGATCTTTTTTTCAATTACTATTCGTAGTCAAACCCTTGATTTTAATATAGTAATTTTTTTTTTTCTTTTCTCCTCAAACCACAATTCTCTGAAGCCCGCCTCCTTTTCTTTTACCACACTCCATGTTGATTAAATCACTCCTCTGTACAAGCGATTTAATTGGTCTATGATGCACATGATCATACCGTCTGAAAGACAAATGGTTTTCTCAATTTGTGTCACTTCTATCTTATTTCTAATGAGTTCATTTCTTAATTTATCTTTTCTTGTAACTCAGCTTATCCTTTTCAATATTATCATTTAATCTATACTCAATTTTTGAACATATTTTTCCTTAGTTGCCTAATATTTACTACCATACATTATAGCAGATCTTATAGCAGTCCTATAAAACTTTTCGCTTAACTTAATCGAAATCCTATGATTGCGCAAGACTCTTGATGTATTCCTTAGTTTCTTCCATCCTGCCTAATTATGTACAACAAAAATGATCTGAATTGAGACAAAGTGTGGTGTGAAAATAGTAGCTCCCTTGGCCCAATCTACCAATCATGGAGCATTGCCTTGAGAAGTACTCCCTTTTTGTGGACAGCCTAGTAATTGTTTGTTTCTTCACTTCAAATTAACCGGTTTTCACCAAAAATAAATAAATAAAGAAAAAAAAATGGTTTTCATAATTTAAACTCTTTCCTGATATTGGATTATGCTTGGTTAGTATGTGCATCAGTAATTTGCACAGGAAGTCACAAACACACACACAAACAAACACGGGTGGGTGCGCACCCCTTCTGTGTTGGGATCCGGGATCCCCCCAAGACCTTTGCGGAAATTAAACCAAGCAGAAATACACACCCACACACAAGGAGACACAATATTTAACGTGGTTCGGCCTCAATGCCTACGTCCACGGGAGAGTAGCCGGTTTTCACTATACCAATTTGGAGATTACAGAAAGATTACAATAGAGGAGGAGCTCACACTCTCCTCACTCACACACTCCCGTCTCCCTCGCTCACACCGAGGGAGACGGGTCTCTCCGTCTCACATCTCACCCTCACTGATATGCTCACTCTTGGCTGGTTTACTCACATCTTTCTCTCCTCCCTCCCTCACAATTTATAGATTCATGGAGGAAAAAGAGAGGGGACAACAGTGGCTTGGTGGCTTGGTGGGTTCTCCCACTTCCTCTAATGCTCCCAACCACCCCACTCTCTAAGGTAAGTGCTCCACTCTCTTTAGCACTCACAAAGGGATGATCCAACAAATCACCCCCTCAACCCTTGTGAGGTGATCCACTGCACACACTGCTGCTATACTTGTCACGCCCAAATTTCAACATAGTCTTCATCTCTTCACTGAGACGCTGCATCCCCTAAAAGGTAGAGATAATACACCAGAGATACAAGAGGAGGAGGGAATCCTACATCCTCAACTCAACTCACACCACTCTCTGATTTGGAGAGAGCCTCTGCTCCCATCTCCCACGGATCTCTTCCACGCTTCCTGTCTCGGATGTCTTCAGCATAGTCTGCATCTCCTCTCTGAGATGCTTGCACCCCCTGAAGCTAGAGATAATACACCAGAGATATAAGAGGAGGAGGGAATCCTACATCCTCAACTCAACTCACACCACTCTCTGATTTGGAGAGAGCCACTGCTCCTATCTCCCACAGATCTCTTCCACGCTTCTGTCTCGGATGTCTTCACTTGCTATGCTTGAACTTGCGTAACCAAGATATCTGACACCCCCTGATTGGATGTCCTGCACCCCCTGCTGGGATGCCTTTGACTGTCATGCATTACCTTGCAGGACGAACACTGGAGCAACTAGAAAACTTCACAGTTTGATACATCAACATCCTCAATTTTCCTTGCTCGGAGCTTATTTCTGAACTATCAGCCTTTGCCCTCTGCACTTCTGAACAACTTCCTAGCGTTTCCACATACGCTCGTTGTCTGTGCTGCAATCCCTGATGTTTGGTTCTATCTTACTTGTACGTCCGTACTGATGTTTGACAGTTAGCACTTCTGCCAAGACAACTCCCACCGGTCTGTACAAGTTACCACTATGCAACCCTGTGCATAGTGCTCGCACCCATGGCTTCTGGTCTCCCTGCGTCGAGCTCGCCTGAGAGATCCGCATCAACTCTATCCTCCGCTGCCATGGAAGAAACCACCATAGAAGAAAAAAAGGACTTGCCACTCATTGGCGCGCACTCTTGCGTTTGTCTCAATTTCTCTGTCTGGAAGTTCCTGTGAACTTTCAACAACCCGCTACTGCACACTCCTCTGGCGCCTCTGTACGATACTCTACCGTACCCTTGCACTACTGCACGTCTGCATTTGTGCTCCTACGCTTAGTATGCTCCTCTGCAACTATTGTTCTACACGTCCGCATACCACCAGTACTTACTCGTATACAGTAGCGCCAACAGCTACAGCATTTCCCTGAGCCTGAACTGGTTGCCAAATCATCTATCCGTCGATGAATGGTCTTCTCTTCTGATTGAACCAGATCCTCCGATGAACTCCGGAGATAATCATCTTTGCAATCCTCTGATCGCCCCTGACCAATCCTGATCTCCCTCGATCTGCCATCAAGCCTGATCTCCTCTGGCCTTCAATGATCTATCTCGAGTTGTATCTGGTTGTCCAATCTGGTTAGAATCTACCCATTCTAACCTCTTCAGTGACTCCGCAGCGTTCCACAATATCCGGCAACCTCCCTCCGAGTATTAAAGATGACAAACTCCCATGTTTTAACAATCTTTAAAAAACCGTTCAGAATTTCACCATTCTGACCTCGCGGTTGCGTCCGGAACGGTCCGATTAGCTAGAACCAACCTTCGCTGCATTTCCGGGGACCTCACTGAAAAATATCCCCGAAAGCTGGGCCACACCACAATATTCTGAACATTCTGGGCCAAATTGCAATTTTCAGAAGTTCGGGGAATATTCCGTGTACCAACAGAATATTCCGTCTACTGCATCTGATGCCGTCCGTCTCTTTAATCTGCCTTCTTTTTACAGAAACTCCGTCTCCAAAATCTGACCGTACAGATGTGTCTGGAATACTCCAAATAGTCGGAAACCACTATTGGATCGCCAAAAACGGACTCCAAATGGCTTCGATCTAGCCAAAACATTTTGTACGCCTCAGATCTGCGGCTGCACCATAGCCGCGAAGCACTGGATCCTTCCATGCGGTTGTACCATTGCCGCGTCGCACTAGATCCCACCCTGCCTCTGGTTGACCGGTCAACCACTGCTGACGTGGCAGATGACGTGGCGTGCAGTGACTGGTCCACTGTGCCACGTGTCACTGACATGGCACGCGCACGTGTCACTGACGTGGCCGGCCACGTGGCGTTGACTGGCTGGCCACGTGGCATCCCTTCGCTGACGTTGCGCCGACGTGGCACGCTGACCTGGCGTGCCCGTGTTGCCCGCGCGTGCGGTACACTCGCGTGTCCCCAGTCGTCTTCCTCCTCTGCCGCGCGTGGGAGCGCGTGTCTGCGCGTGGTATGACGCGCCGACCTCCTATCGGCGCGTGACGGCGCGTGTCGCGACTGGGTCTCACGCGCCTTCTTCAGGTGGCGCGTAAGAGCGCGTCCGGTGTCCCCTGGGCTTCTGCTTTTTGTTTCTGGGCTCCTCTCGTCGAGCCCTTGCTCTTGGTATGCTCAAAACTCGATTTCGAGCAATTCGATTTCTGGGCAGATTCGGATTTTGCACTGTTTTGGTTCCGAAACGCCACCGACGAGGCTCTGATACCAATTGTTGGGATCCGGGATCCCCCCAAGACCTTTGCGGAAATTAAACCAAGCAGAAATACACACCCACACACAAGGAGACACAATATTTAACGTGGTTCGGCCTCAATGCCTACGTCCACGAGAGAGTAGCCGGTTTTCACTATACCAATTTGGAGATTACAGAAAGATTACAATAGAGGAGGAGCTCACACTCTCCTCACTCACACACTCCCGTCTCCCTCGCTCACACCGAGGGAGACGGGTCTCTCCGTCTCACATCTCACCCTCACTGATATGCTCACTCTTGGCTGGTTTACTCACATCTTTCTCTTCTCCCTCCCTCACAATTTATAGATTCATGGAGGAAAAAGAGAGGGGACAGCAGTGGCTTGGTGGCTTGGTGGGTTCTCCCACTTCCTCTAATGCTCCCAACCACCCCACTCTCTAAGGTAAGTGCTCCACTCTCTTTAGCACTCACAAAGGGATGATCCAACATTCTGTTGGAGAATTCTTGCATCATTGTTACTACCTTCCTTTTATCTGCAGATTAAGCTGGCTGACAAACAGGCAGCACTTGAAAAATTACAATGGGAAGCAATGACTTCCAACAAAAAAGTGGAAAAGCTCCAGGAAGACCTAGGTTCCATGCAAGGAGAGATTTCATCATTTTTGTCGTTGTTTGAAGGCTTGACAAAGAATCATCCCACCATGTGTTCTGAAGATTATGATGTCGCACCTTATCATTTGAATCATCTTCCTCATACGGTAAGCTCATTATTAAACCCCCCACCACCATCACCTCTTCTGTGTTTCTGTTTTATTACTATTATATTCTGAATTTTTGGTTGCATTTGAAGCATTGAATTCATGCTTAATTGGTAATTCTTAGGGTTTGGCAATTGCTTTTTAGCAGTTTTTTTGTTGGGTTCTCATTTTTTTTTTGGGTGAGCTTTTTCATAAATTTTTTTTAAAAAATTACTTTTAGATTCTACTAGATTAGATGTACTTGAAAAGTAAAATAAAAATAAAAAGATTTTGAAACAAGTCTACTATGGACATAAAAAAAAGTTTAAAAAGTTTACTGTTTTTGGCCTTTTTTTGGGGGCTGAACTTAATTTGGATTTTTTCAAAAAAAAAGAAAAAAATTGTTTCTTAGATTTTTTTAGACTTTGAAAATTAAAAAATTTTGACTCAAATTTATAAAAATTTCACAAAAGACAAACAATTCAAAAAAAAAAAAAAATGTGACTTTTTTAACAGTTGCTAAACGAAGAGGAGAAGACAGTTATGACATGACGAGGGGGTCAAAGGGGTGCCTCCTTGAGGGGGTCCAACTCATTTTCCCTAACTTATGTATTGCCATAAAACGAGGCCTTTGGGTTCATGGTTAACTTCAATCAAGTAAAACTATGCAGAATAAAAATGTTAGTGGACTGATCAAAATCATCATAAGCAATTAGCTATTAGTTTATTTTATTTTAATTTTTTTGTAAGGTCTTAAAAGGAATTGATGTAGGTCAGCAATTCATTTATCTTTTGTTTGTTTGTTGGGTTGCTATGCAATATGTAAGTTCAAAAATCTGAGTTGGTTTGAATAGGACGATTGGGACGAGACAGAGATGCAGAAGATGGAGGAGGCTAGAGAAGCCTATGTTGCCATTGTTGCTGCCGCAAAAGAAAAGCAAGACGAAGATTCTATTGCCACTGCTGCCACTGCAAGGTTACATCTTCAATCATTTATTTTTAGAAAATCTGAGCAACAGAAGTCCCTAGTTGGGATTCCAAGCAACTATGCTAAGAATACATAAAATTTTCACATAACGGGACACAAATGTGAAACAAAGAGGTGAGACCCACCCTTTATATCACTTCTTTGTTCCGTTCTGTGAACTTTTTTTGTGCACTTAGATTTACTCTTTTGATAAACATATGATTATTCACTCAAGATTCAACTCTCTTTGTTGTCCAATCTTTTATATTATGTGTTTTTCAAATATTTAATACAGAACACATGTTTGTAGATGTTCTCATGTGTGGGGTTCATCATTTGTCAAATGAAACTGAGGGAGGTGGGTTGGGAAGTAATATTAGTAATGCAATTTGGTAAATGAGATATTTCTTGTTTTCATTGGAAAACATGCTTATTTAGATATTATGAGCTTTTTTTTTTTTTTTTTATCAGCCAAGAAAAAACTTTATTGACATAAAACACAACACATGCATAAATTACATCAACAAAGTGGGGAGGTACATTAAGCATCAAAGCAATCCGTAACGATCCCAACTAGGTTGGCACCGCCAAGGAAGCACAAACAGATGCAAGCACAATCCCAAGATTGGAGAGAAACCAATCAGATGCAAGAAAAAGAATGAAAAAAAGCCTAAGGAGTTGCCAAAATAACAGCTGGGCAGAAACATCCACCAATGCAGCAAAACAACTCAGAGTTAACCACTGCATCACCACTGCTTCACCCTACCAGCCCTGCAGATGTTGCTCCAACTCAAATTAACACACCAACCCAACTGCAGCATTAAACACAGCCCACCCGATGGCTCAGTGCACCAAAAGCACCCCCAGCCTCCACTGCTCTGCTAAATCAGATTAACACACCAGCCCCACTGCAGCAAATAAACTCAAGCCAATGCAGCTCCAATCACACAATCAAGCCAATGAGCTTTTTACAGTCGAACTCTGTCTCTTCATGAAGTCAGTTTATTTAAATATTTAATTCTCCCGCTTTGGTTAAGTGTGTTTAGCAAACACAGTTTTATAAAAACATTATTGCTAATCACGTTGTTTACTTTGCATATAACACTGTTTGAACCATCTTTTCGGATTCTATTTTCCATAAGTCTTTAGATTCAAGTAAGAAAAAATGCCGTTAACAATGCTTTTCAAGGAAAACGAGATTGTTAATTATAAGTTGTCAAAATCTTGTTAAAAATTTTCACAATTGTCAGCAAAAAAATTTCTGTCAAATGGTCTAGTTTTTATTTTGCTTAAATAGTAAAAAAGTAACTTAAAAAGTTATAGCCAAACAGAGCTTTGAGTTGAGCATGACTTGATCGTTTATGTTGATTCAAACAGAGCTTTTGATATGATGCTACATCATTCTATATAAAATTTTTATTAAATTTGTATTATACTACTAACAATTTTTTTAAAAACACATACTATTATCATCAAAATCACAACAATGCTAGTTGCACAGAATAAAAAAATTAAAAAATTGCATAGAAAGTACATTGTGCATTGGATTTATTTTAAATAATGACACTAAAAAAAAGGAATCAATGGTTCAAATTTTTTTACTCATGAATCTTACACTTTATCAATTTAATTTTTACCACATAACTATATTTAGAATAAATTATGAATTAATAAAGATGTGTCATTGCATTTTTGTATTTGAAATATTACTCAACACAAACGCATTAAATCTAAGCCCAAAAAATGCACTATTTGTATACTTTTTTGTGCCCCAATTCAATGTATCTGGCATGTGACCATGATTGATGGAAACGACAAAGAAAAACAAGGGTGGTGACCTAGTGGAGAAGACATCCTTCTCCAGAAAGTGTGACTTAGGTTCGAATCAGTGGTAGATCCCTTCCTATGGGTTGGATCAAATCAGGCCGGCAATCAATTATCCTGGGATCTAGACCCACAGATGCAATGATGATATTTCATAGTATCTTTTTTTTTCATTCAAAAGAAGAAAAGTAAAGAAAAGTAAAGAAAAACAATTGTACTACATACCACCCCCCAAAAAAATAGAAAAACAAAATGAAAAAACAAAATTTTATTCAAAATTTAAATGCGGACAATTTATTCTGCATATGACTCATAGCACACTAACTCTACATGTACATCCTATACTTCATGATCATGATAAAATTTTATCTTAGCTAGAATTATTTGAAGAAAAATACCTCAGAGAGAGAGAGAGAGAGAGAGAGAGAGAAGTGCGAAGTTTCAAAAACGACAACAATGAAGACGAGCAGTCAGGGCCTTGTGGTGCTTCCTAAAGTGGAGTGAGTCTGGTTTTGGCATTCGGACAGGGCTTCCCATCCCTTCACTGGACAATCTACATATTTAATTCAAATTTCTGTGTTCATAACTATGATTACACAAACTAATAATAATCCCAAAAAAGTAAAAAAATAAAAAATTAATAATAAAAAAGAATAGATTTAGAATAGTTGGTCGTTAGTTATAGTTGGGAACTTACACAGGGAAGGCAAACGAACTAGAGCTTCCATCAGATTGATCAGTGGAGGATTCACTTGATTGGGTGGTGGTGGTGGATAATACCATTGTACTTTCTTTAGTGATTTCTTCTTCTTCTTCTTTTTCTTCTTCTTCTTCTTCAATGATATCATTCTTCTCATCCCCTCTCCAAACACCCCTATGCAATGTGGTGTCAATTTCCAAGTTCATGTTCCATTTTCCCTTTCCCTACAACAATATAATTTTTACTTTTCTCTTCAACTTATTTTATTTATTTTGATAAGTAAGTATTTTATTTCCAAAATAGAAAAACATATGCAATGATGAAAATACAAGTCATTCAGTAATTTCAGAATATCAACTGTCATTTTTCTAATATTCCCAACCAATAAATATAGTGAAAATTTTTACATATTTGACAATTGCGACCCATGTTTGTCAGACAGCTGAGATGAGAGATATGATAACCCACTTAATGTTTTTTAACGTTTCTGATTTATCGGGAACACTACATAAATAATGTCATATGGTATTCTAGAACGACTTAATAATTTTTTCATTGTTAAATCATTTGCCCAATTTGGTAAAATTTTCTCTACTTTTCTCGTGATGGGTCCTCGCAAACAATATGTTTATTTGGCATTGTGGGAAAAAATTAAGAAGATAATATATGTTTGCACCATTAATTAGAATAAGAATGTTAAATAATAATTTTTAAAAACTGTAACATGTATATATATATTTTTTGAGTTTAGCATATATACCAAAGTGTGTAATGAACTAGAAATCAGAATATCTAAGCTGTTTTCCAAAACAAAAAAATGAAAATATGTGCATATTTGTTCTATTTCAAAATCAAGTTTAGTTAAAAAGTAATAAAATTTTATATATCGATATAGCAAAAAATAAATAAAAATATAGATATGATTAGGATGTCTACGAAAAATATTTTTAGAATATGTAATATTGCATAATGTATAACAATTAGAAAATCAAATGTAATATATGATTAATGCAAAACATAATTATGTTAAGTATCAATGATCATCAATCCTAATTGGTCGGTCATCATAGATAGTGAGAAAACAAAAAAAAAAAAAAACTGACAATAAAGGAGATCAATGAATCTCTAGGTACTATTTTATAATTACAAAAATACCTTATATTTTTAATATTTCTAAAAATAAACACAATATAATTATTTCACTATCTTCATTTTTTTTAAATTATATTTATATCTCGACATAAAAATAAGAAAAAATAGCAAGTATTTATTTTGAGCCGATTAAATGCACAGTCTTATTCTTGAAACCTAAGTTATAATAGAACAACATTACTACAGTGTCAAATCCCGCCCTCAGTGTTTGAAACACGGAGAGTCCATTAAAAAAATGGATTTTTGCTAACCTTGTGATTGATAGGCCTTGTTGAGCTTCGGGTCATGCGATCAACATGATCGGACACTTCTGGCTTTCCGTCCTGTACCACATGAATCGCTCCATCCTCTTTGAAACAAAAGACAATGTAATCCTCATCCGCAAAGTGTGGCCAGCTCGACTCATCGATCTCCTTCTCTTCTAACTCGATATTGTTACTTTGTGTCGAACTTGGGACTATTTCTTTGTCTCCATCGCATTTGTTATCGCACAAAGCCATTTTGTTCATCTCATGAAAGGTTTTTTTGTTGTCACCATTAGAGTTAAACACCATGGTTCCTCTGGGAGCTTGAGCTGATGAAATGCAAAATGTATCTAGTTCTTTATCTACCTCACACCATTTTAATTAACTCAAGTAGTGTAGAGAGATAAAATGGGAATCACTTTGAGAAAACCAAAAAATTATTAAAAACATTTTTTTAAAACTGAAATTGTAGAGGAGTTGGGTTTTTGATCTTTTAAACAGGGTTCCATTTCAAGTGATAGAATTGACATCAATGAAAGATATTATTATAATTGGTTGTAGATTTTTAAATATATATATATATATATTTAATTTTTTTTATTATCACAACCATACTATTCCATTACAATTGCCTAAGCTAAAGAATCTTAAGTTGAGGCAACTAAAAATATATAAAAAAGAAATACACAAAGCTAACTTCAATAGAATTCTTTCATCAAATTCAAATTTGATGAATAAAGAGCTAAAAGTGAGCTCTAATCATTTCATTAAACTTGTATTAAATCAAGGGAGAGAGAAACTTTTCCCAAATTAAGTACAAACCAACTCCTTCACTAAATTTCTAACAATCATATTTGGGCGCTGCTTCATCCCCCGAAAGGGGGCCTCCCCGAATCCCCCGTTTTTCCGTTTTAAGTAAAAAAAAAAAAAAAAAAAAAAAGAAAACAGAAAAAAAAAAAAAAACAGTTTACCAAAAATAGAAATTAGGGGGATTAGGGGAGATTTTTTTAGGGGGATTATTCATTTCCCATCATATTTTTACTCAAATTTGATAAAATTTTAAAAACAATAAGGATCAGGGATGATTGTCTTTCAAAAAAAAAAAAAAGTCAAAACATGTTTTTAGAATAAGTTCTGAATTTTTCCACACACACACACAAAAAAAAAAAAAAAAATTGATGAAAAAAAGAGTAAAGATTGGAATTTTAACCAAAATTTTCTTCAAAGTTAATAAAAACAAGAGAGAGAGAGAGAGCGAGAGAGAGAGAGAGAGAGAGAGAGAGATTATAAGTCTGCATGAAATTAAAACTTTGAAACTTTGTGTTGGGTTACCTAAAGGAAATCTGCATGAGAGGAAACATGTCGCCCAATCCCTTATCATCCATGGTGTGCACATTGTTTTAGAGAGAGAGAGAGAGAGATGAGAGAGAGGCACTTTAATGGCAAAAGAAGAAGAGGTTGGAGTGATAGCATAGAAGAAGGAATGACAAATTTGAATTTGAAAAAAACATTGCATTCATGGAGAGAGAGATTTATGGAGATAAACATGGCAACATATTAATGTTTAAAACTTTATTGCAAACAAAAATTCAAATTTATTCATATTTCATAATAATAATAATTATTCAAAAACAATCAAAAATCTATATACCTGAAAAATATCTCGAAAATTACCTCAAAATTGAAGTAAATGCCATAGATTCAAATTTTGTGGTAGTCACACTCAAATTATTCACATTTTTTTTTAAGATAATTTTCAAGATTTTTTTTGGGTACCCAATATAAACAATTTAGAATATATCAACTACCTATTCATCTATAAAGTCAACATAAATTTTGTCACGCTTCTTTATTTTCCAATGATACCCATAAAAAGGTTACAAATTCAAACCATCTTTATTATTTATCAAATCGTCTAAAATTTTACATGTAAAATCACAAGCACATCGCTCGCTGGTATATATAAAAATCAAGTGGCTCTAGTTTTAATAGTGTAACAAGGTAACATTGTATCTAATAATTGCATCCATTTGGTTCGTCTCTTGGCTAAGCAGTATCTGCGAGCTAGCCTGAACATCCCCGTGCCTCCAACGACCGGCATTTCCCTAATCTCATTTGCGATTGGATTCCAACCAATGACACTGAATGAGCTTCCATTGTAGGGACCAGTAATGAAGTTGTATGTAAGCGTCATCAAAAAGCTAAGCTCATCGTGCTGAGATGACATACCGTAAATCCCCTGAGCGCGGCCCATCACGGTTGAGTTCAGAGCAGGAGTGACAGTGAGCGGGTTGTCTATCATGTAGATGGATTCGAACATGACTGCAATAGGGTTTGAGCCAGTAAAGTTGGACTGGCCAGCTACCCTAACTGCAGAAGGGTTTGGACCACCCACCATGTCATGCATGTAGAACTCGACATGGGTTTGCTTGAGCTTCTTGGCTTCTATGGCTTAAGAGACCACAAGGATTGCAATGACGAAGAAGATCAAATGTTTCATTGCCAAAGAAATGTCAAGAATTCAATTGAATTGCTTATGTTTTTTGAGTCATATATATTGAAAACAGATGCATATAAATAGAGAGTAGTGAGTTGTTTTTCGACCAAGTAATGTTTGTTTTTTCAAAGCAGTTGAAACATTGACCCCCTCCATGTACGGATGTTATATGTTTCCAGACTGTTAAGGACAAAATCTCCACGTGGCAAGTCCCCATTTGTTGTGGTCCACAGTAGGTGGGATTAGAAGGAAACTTTGAGGTTTTTCTAATGGAAGCTTCTTCTTCTCCTTCATATTATTCAAATTTTCTGAATGGTTTAAAAAAGACAGAAGACCAAAACACTGAGTCAAAAGAAAACACCTAAATAAATTTGAAACTCGTAAAAATTCAAAAAGTCATCCCAAACATACTAATTTTTTTTACATTAAATTTTAACTAAAAAGTCAAAAAGTTACTAAAAAAACCTGTTTCTAAATGAGGCCTCTAAAATATGAGTTTCACATGTAAATTCTATTTGGACAGGTGTCCCACTTTTGTCTTATATATGTGTTCTAGTGTGATGACTGGTTCGAAAGCCGTCTTGTTTCTTTTGAGTTATGTTGGGTAAGTAGTTGTTGAAAATTCTTTCTCTAAATATTTTCAGTTGCACTGTTTCATTTCCGAGTTTTCACTTGTCCCGGAGGGTGCGAGGTCGACTCCGAAGGGTCGGGAGAGAAGCCGAAGTTTTTTCGGGCTGGAGGGCCAGGGCTGCACGTATGGGGCCTTGGGCCGCACTTGCAGTAGAGGGGCTGCACTTGCGGTAGAGGGACCGCACATGCGAGAGATTAGGCTGCACGTGCGGGAAGCAAGGGAGAGGGCTGTGTGCACACTGCCTAAAAGGCAGGTGCGGAAGTGGAGGTGCAGGGGAGACCGCACACGTGGGGGTGATAGCCATACGTACGGGAGGCCGCTCCGCACGTGCGGGAGAGGGAGCTGCAAGTGCGGCCAGACACGTGCTCAGCCTCGTTTTTCGTGCTTTTCAGCTATGTATTGCCCTTTTGCTCATTTTTCCTCTCATTTCAGATTATATGTCTCTCTCTACAATGTTTCTCTCTTTTTCTCTCATCTCTCTCTACCCAAACCCTTAAAACTTTGCATTTCTTTTGATCTCAAGAATCCATTGAGATTTTGGTGCTAGTCCCTTATACCAAAATGATGAGCATGTCGAGGGCTTCGTCTTGACCGGTGGAGATTGAATTCCGGAGGAGTTCATTTTTGGGCTTTTCTCATCTTTTCTCTTGAGGTAGGAATTTCTTTGATCTTTTTCAATCTCTCTTTTATAGATAGACATGTGATATGTTTTTATTGCATAAAAACCATGTTGTTAAGGATTTTTTTTTTGAAAATCGTGATAGGGGGTTTAAGATTTGATGTTGAGCTTGAGATTTGAGAAATAAATTGTTGTTGGGTTAATCTGGAGAGTGGTTTAACTTGGTCATGTTTAGAAAGTGATGAAGCCCTAAATTTCTCTTTGTATAATTCCCAAAATAGTAAAAAGGGGGTTTGAAATTGTGAAACTAATCATATTATGAGCTAAAGGGATTTTAACAAAGAATTGTTGATTGATTTAAGATTAAATTGGTCTTATGATGTTAGCATTTATCTTGTGTTGGGTTGCCCATATTAGAGTATAACAAATTGGTAATTGTAAATTTCTAAAAGGGGTTAAATCATGAGATTGGAATGTTGAATTTTATTTTTATTTGAGTGGAAATTGAGTGTGTCATGATTTGGTTATCCATGGATTGGGATTTTGGTTAATTGAAAGAAAAGAGTCTCATTCTATATATACACTAGCGTATGCCCATGCCTAAAGACACGGTATAAATAATATTAAGATTAAAATACAGTTATAAAAATATATTTAACAGACTGTACTCTACAATTTCAAACAAATCAAATATTAAAAAAAAAATTAAATATCAAATAATGCACACCAGCTAGTGCTTTGCAATTTAAAAGAAATTAAAATTAAAATGCACATCAGTTAGTGCTACTGCTGCCAATCAAATTATAACTATATAAGAAAAACAAATATTATATTGTCATACACCAAAAGAGTGGGTTAAAACTTTATAAAAAAAAGTGGGTTAAAGCTTTTCAGAATATGTATGCTTTACAAAAGATGTGTCAATAACATGTCTTCAAACATGTGAATATAAGTTACTTGAATAGTATTAAGGTCACACTCATCGCGGACAACAACATTTACATTTCTTTCTTGAAGAAATTGAATCTATATATATAAATTCTTTAGAGTGATAAATAAAACTTTATACATATAAATAAGAAAAAAAATCATTTATTTCTTGATATTACCGTTCGGTGTAAGTCTTCATCCACCTATAAAGTATGAAGAAAAAAGCATTTATTAAAAGAAAATTAGATGTGATAAGTTTAAAATAAATAAATAAATAGGCTTTACATTATAAAAGAGGTACTTAAATTTATACGGAGGGAACACAAACACACACACACACAACAAAAAAAAAAAAAACTTACTTGACCGAAAATAGTGATATTATCCATAACTGTTGTACTTCAACCTGAAAATGTTTGGTTATATAATTATGGTTGTTCAATGATGTATTTTAACAGTCACATTAAAATGATAAAATTAAAATCAGCCCTGCCAACATGAAGAATATTAAAATGGGAACACCACAATTGTCCAAATTTGAACTTTTCTCTTCCTCAACTGACTTCAATTTTATAGTGTTGAAATTAAATTTATCATTATCATTTAGAAAGTCCAAACATAAATGTATGCCACCAAAAAAAAAAAATGTTTAATCAGCAATTTATACTAACTATCAAGTAAAACTAACCCAATACATTGAAAAATACAATGGAACATTCCCAATAAAAATGGAACAAACAACCCCAAATTCATAATAAAAAATGAAAAGAATACAATCGAACAAACTAACAATGGAACAAACTATACGTACTGGAAAAAAACTAAAAAAACACATTGGTTAAACCAAACCTACTGTTTTTAATTGCAGGAAGGGAATAAAATAAATTTATCACCTATCTTATAATTCAATTAAAAATACAATTGAAACTGTTAATCACTTCAATAATTAATTATGAAGCATTAATAAGTGACTATATGAAGATACAGGAAAACTTGATATATGTTATAGACAAATGAGACACTTGGTAATGAAAAAAAGAAAAGAAGCATAAAAATGTCATAGACAAAGCATACCTATATATATAATGAACAGCCATCAGCCAAACCATACCTATACATGAATAACTTACAAAGCAAGACCATAATGAGGAGTTTACACAAACCATATCTATATAATATTCATGAACCCAATTAAATTCCTTCAGATCTTGAAAATAAGACTGCCTTATTGTTTTTCAAAACCTCAGTTAATTTATTGTGATGTAGCATATTAAAATTCAGATTATGATGATTTCTACTCAGCTAATAAAGTGTTATGTGATATTATACCAAAGCACACAACATAGAAAAACTAAATACTGTCCAGAAAATGTAAACAAATTAAAACCCATTTAAAAAATAAAACACATCAAGTATTAATTCAGATCCAAAACCTTTTAAAAAATTAAATCCATTTAAGAAACATAATGTTAAGATTAAATTGAATAAATTACATTTTAATCCAGATGATAAATTATATTAAACTGGACAAATTACATTTTATCTAATAAATATCTATCTATTATTGCAAAACATTTACAAATGATAATATTAAATTTAAAAAAAAAAAAAATCGTACACTAAAAGCAAATTGAACAATTTAATTCCCAACGGAAGCCAAGCAACATATTAAAGTAGGATACCTTTAATGGTTTAGCCAATTTTCTATGAACAACAGCTCATTAAAAAATAAAAATCAAATAGAGAGAGGAGCACTAAAGATTTAGCCAATTTTCTTTTTTGTATAATCAATTTTACTCCCCAAAATTACTATATGTGAGAGAGAGAGAGAGAGAATTCATATTAAAAAAAATTTAAAGTAAGACCTACCAAGTACCCATGAGCTTCTTAAGACTCAGCACACAGATTGCAAAAATTTAAAGTAATACATTTTCCTTTTTATTTTCAACATGTGTACATGTAGAATAACCTTTAAAAGGAAAATCACTTTATAACTATTATTACATTTTTAGGACTCACCAAGTTGATGGTCCTCCAAAGTGATCATGAGGCCAAATATGATGTTTTCATAATCCTGTTTCATGTGTCATACTGATTCAACATTACAGTTTCATATATATATACAAACACACACACACAAGTCACTGTTGGAAACCTTATTCATATCCAAATGCATGTAATGTGAAGCACACATAATGATTTAGTCAAAGATTCAAATGGCTCTCTCTAAACTCCAAAAAACAAACTAATTCTGTTAGTCAAAAGATATCAGACAATTATATTGTTCAATATACCACAGGAACAAGCAATCAAATCAAATCTGCATGATTGACAAAATATGGATGCTAACATCCATCACAACTTCTTGCATAAAAAAATTTATACAGTAGACAACAACAAAGTAAGATGGGAAGCAAAAATGCAACTCCTCAAAACAACTCCTCTTCATACATTCCTTTTAAATCTATAGTTTCATACATCTTTCTCAATATCATAACTGGAAAGAGACATGTAGTTAAAGTATAATGTCAAAAACTTTTCAAAAGAGAAAAAAGAAAGTTCATAGAGATACACATATAAAACCCAAAAATCATGGCCTTATTAAATATCGTAAAGATCTTTGGTGAGATTTCTGAAAACAAATGCCAAATCTTCCAAATAGGAAAGACCATCTTTTGTTAAAAGCAGAAAACACAAACAGGAAAGACCCACCTAATTAGGAGCCAAGAGTCTTTACCTTAATGTGAAGAGTCCGTGTGATAGCAATTAAACATAATAAACAGAGTGATCTTTACATTTAGTTTGAGAAGAGTGAGCGAAGTGATCGACTCAAGACAAAAAGAGAAGGGGAGCGAGTAGTTCCGACAATGTAAGAACCAAACTCTTGTAAACTCCCAATTCCAAATTTAAATCTCCACCTATGTCTAGCTTTTTTGAAGTGGCAGCATGATATTGGAGTAAAACAATTATGTATTGCCTCCCCAATCCTCAAGAGACCAAAAAATAAAGAAAAAGATACAGAATTTCCATATCAGCAAGTGCTGAAATCAGATATATAATTACGAAGAAAACAATCTCCAGAAATAGCAGTTAAGGATCTGCAATGTTGAAGCTGTCTTTGAAACTGAAAAGATTGAAGCCCGTTTTGAAATAATTGAACCAGATATTCTATAGTTGTATCTCTGCCAAAGTTCCGGAAGCGAAAGATACTCATCATAAGTTGCAACAAAGGTGTCACAACAATCCTCTCGATGAGGAGATGCATTTAGCTGAGAAAGAAGGTTTGAAAAATTACATTGATTTGCCTACTGCTAAAGAAAAATTTAAACGACAGAAATCAAGAGTGCAGCGGCTTGTTTCAGGTGACAGTAATACTAAGCTTTTTCATAAGAAAGTGGCTTCTCATATGATGAGTAACAAAATTCTCAACATTTCTGATGAGCAAGGCAACAGATTGGTGGAATGTAAAGCTATCAAGGAGAAAGTTGTTAGATTCTACAAATACGCTGGAAAATAGTATGATGAATATTTTGAATTTGGCAAAAGTACCAGGGCTTTTTAAGGTTGCCTTAATTGCTCCAGTTTCTAACAAAGAAGTTAAAAAGGCAATGTTTTCAATTATGGGAGATAAAGCACCTGGCCCTGATGGGTATATACTTCTTTTTATCACACAAATTGGCATGTTGTGGGTGGAAAAAAAAAATACCATCTTTTGTTAAAAGCAGAAAACACAAACAGTAAAGACCCACTTAATTTGGAGCCAAGAGTCTTTACCTTAATGTGAAGAGTTCGTGTGATAGCAATCAAACATAATAAACAGAGTGATCTTTACCTTTAGTTTGGGAAGAGTGAGCGAAGTGATTGACTCGAGACAAACTTGAAGAGTGAGCGAAGTGAGTGATCTGTTTGAGGGCAGTTTCAGGAAGAAGAAAATCTGACCTCACATCGTTTGAATTTAAACAAACAAACAAAAAGAATGGAAATTTTTTCTGGATTTTGAATAACAGTATTTTAAACAATGAAGGGTTGAATCAAATAACCCAAACAATCCCAATGTGGAAAAGAGAATAAATTTATGATACCCATTATAAAATCTATATAATCACAGAAGATCCATTTGAAGCCCACAAGAGGTTTGATCAATTGTTGTAGAGAAAACCATCAAGAAAATATCAAAGATTTGCAAAATCCATTACCAACATCATCATCAATCAGGATTCATGAAACCCAGAAAACTCATTCAACAAAATAACCAATTAAAAAAAAAAAAAAAAAAAAAAAAACTAATCTATACTATTAAGCCAATGAAAAAGAAAAAAAAAAAAAGCAGAAAACACAAACAGCAAAGACCACTTAATTTGGAGCCAAGAGTGTTTACCTTAATGTGAAGAGTCCTTGTGATAGCAATCAAACATAATAAACTGAAGAACAGCCGATTGATTTGGCTGGGCAGTTTCGGGAATAAGAAGAACAGTCGAATGATTTGGCTGGAGAGCAATTTTGGGAAGAAGAAGAACAGGGAGGGAGAGAGAGAGATAAAGAGGGAATGGGGTGGGTGAGAACAGAGAAGGGAGAGGGATAAAGATAGAATGGAGGGGAGACGTGGGCAAATGGGAAGGTGAGAAGAGAGAAGGGAGAGAGATAAAGATAGAATAGAGGGGAGACGTGGGTAAGTAGGAAGCTTACTCTCTGGGCGGGAAGTAAATGAAGATATATAATTAGGATTGATATATATTTAAAGGGGTCATCTCAGCCGTTTATCTAAACACACAAATGAATCATGATCATTAAAATGTCCTAATAGGACAATTGTCTCTAGGATAATTTCAAAAACCTTCTTCCCTTATTATATAGATATATCTATATATGTAATCGGTGTATTGTAAATTGTAAATTTTAGAAATTGACATTGGAATGTAGAGACAATTATAACTCTTTTGTAAATTGAGAAAGAACCTTGGTAAAAGTTGAAAACCTTGGAACATCATTGTTGTTGGACCTAATGCCTCATAAGAAATGGATGATTGTATCTCGTGCATTTAATACATATTGCTTAGAGGTTTTGTCCTTGGTTATCGGTGGAGGATGACATTGTGAATGTTGAAAAGGTTATGTGTCTATAGTATACTTGAGTATTCTATGATTGTTGTAATATGTGATGGTTGGAAAAATGTGTAATGCGCTGAGAATCAGAGGTACCATTACCTTCCAGCTAGCGCCTGGAGAATTGGCAAAGGTACCATTCCCTTCTAGCCGGTGTATGGTAAATTGGCATTTCATTGTGGAAAGATGTATCATTGGCTTACCATGCTTGAGGCAGGTAGAGCGGAATTATTTATTATTATTGCTTCAGTATATTTGGGTATGTCATGTGTTATGATGATTGTGGTTTTTGAAAGGTCGAATTGCCTAAATTGTAGAAGTAGATAGTTGTGGATGCTTATTGTATTCCCTATATACTAACGATATACTTGCATGGGCATGAATGTTTGGGAAGTAGACGTGGGTAATGCGTTGAGACTGTGAAAGAAAATAAAGAACATCGAATACTTGAGAACATATTTTTGAAAAGGCAAATCGAGTGTTAAGTCTAGAAAGTGGAAGAGAATGTAACGGGTCTAATGAAAATGTTTGTTTCAGAAATCTATTATTGTCATAAATTTTAAGAAAAGTAACAAGAAGGAAGTAAGGTGAATTGCTTACGTCTTTGAACGAAAATGAATAATTTTGAGAAAAGCCTTATATATGTATATTTGTGTATGAACTGTCACATTATTATATAGTATGAGACTAAGCATTCATAATCATAGCTATCTATAGGTTGTTATTGTTGAGGATCATGTTGAGATCCCTACTGGACTATATGTTCATCCCACGTTGCTAATCTTTTTTAGGTGAATATGGAGAAATGTTTCAAGGTCTTGAATCTTCCTTATCTGTTGGCCACGGGGCCTTATATTTGTGGGCGGAATGCCATTGATGTAAAAGGGTTAAGCCCTTTCTCTGCCTTTTTAGATATAAGCCTTCGGGCAATTTATTTGGATATACTCATGTTGCATTCATTTTATATTCGAATGAGAGAATTATTATTTATGTATCCATTGTAAATATAACGAGCTTCTGTATACTATCTCTGAAATTGGATTTGTAATAATGGTTTTGGTAATGGAATCCGAGTAATAAAAAGTGAGGCGTGACATCTAGTATGTGAAAATCTTCTATATTTCTACCACAACTGCTTGAGAGAAAGATCTTCCTATTTGCTTTAGCCTTACTAAGAAAGGTCTGTATAATTATATACAAAGTTAATTATATATATGGTTTACACATCAGAGGTGGTGTGTGTAATTTTCCATTTTTATTTTTAGATATTTGGAAGTTGGATATGTGGTTGGCAAACTATTATCAAACTTGTAATGCTCAATATACTTTTTTCAAACCTCAAGAAATAGTAGTGTAATTTATTGAAATAAAAAATAATACAAGAAAAATGTTAATGACCACCCTGTAAAAATTATATAAGAATATATAAATAGTTCATAGAAATATTTAAAAACATGTTAAAAATGCAATAAAATTGTATATATTTTAGCATTTCCTCCACCGTGTGATATTGTTAGCACAACCCTATATTAAAAAAAAAAAAAAGTAAGATAAATTGCACTAACTTCCCTCATGCTTTTGAAAAAAAAGACAACAAATTCTACAAATTTAGCTTAATTATGTTGTACTCCCTTGAGATTTAAATTGACATATCACTTTGTTTCCTTACCATCAACTCAGTTAATCATATGAAAGAAAATAGGGAAATTTAGCTATAAACCTTCTTTACCTTCCTTTCATTGTTAAAAGGACTAAGAAAAAAATTATACTTTCTAAACCCCCTCATAATTATAAAGCCTTGCATAAAGGACAAAATTTATTATTTAAATATTTTATCAGACTATTATACCCCTCAACTAGATCTTCCCACCTTCTCCGTCTCTCTGTTCATCTACTCTACCAAGATCAGCGACGGACATCACAGATTTCACGTCCGGTAGTGGTGGTGGATCTAGATCTGGAACCAACAGATTTAGATCTCATAGTTGAGCAGAAGCAACGATAGATCTGGATTTTCGATTCAACAGCAAAGGCAACGTTGAAAACGACGACCTCGTTGACAGCAGCTTCAATCGCCGTTGGCTTCTCGAGGTTATGCTGTTGCATACAGCGGTGTCGACATGAAAAATGCTTCAGTGGAGGTGAGGCTGGAGTTTGAATACGGTTACGATGCTAATGTGGTGAAAGGTTCGGAGTTTGATGTGATGAAACAGTGAAGAAAACGACAACTGAACTTGTGACGAAAGTTCTATCCCAATCCGCAGCACAGAGTCTGCGTAGTCTCTGGATCTCTCTACGGCTGTAAGAAGAACAAGAAAATATATGTATATATATTTGTGTGTATGAGTGTTGTTAAACACATGTATTCTTTTCATTGAGATTTGTGATTGTTGATCGAGTTTTAGAAGTTTTTCTTCTCAATTAGATATGTTGATTTGTTGATTAATTTGTTTTGTTTTTGTTTGTTTGTTTTTTTTTTTTTTTTTTTTTTTTTTTTTTTTTTTTGTTGTTTTTTATCTAATTTCATTTGATAGAACCAGAGTAAAATTTTACCCTGGTTCTATTGCTCTGTTTTTTGTTTCAGATAATGAGAGTAAAATTTTATTCTGGTTCTATTGCTCTATTTTTTGTTTGAGAGAATTAGAGTAAAATTTTACTCTGGTGTTAGAATGACAGTAAAATTTATTGTCAAGAGGTGGTCATTGCCGAACAATTCAGCCGCCACAAACACTGCCTTCGCTTTTTTACTTTTGTACATAGTAACATTTTACTTTTAGCTTCAGAGTCTCACAGTTTACTCATTTTTCAGAGTAAAATTTTACTTTCATTTTAGCTTCAGAGTCTCACAGTTTATTCGTTTTTCAGAGTAAAATTTTACTTTTATACAAAGTAAAATTTTGAAATACACAGTGAAGATGGCTTAATAGGAGAGCTGATAGACATGAGGGTAATATAGTAAAAGCAACAAGTTTTAAAATATTAGGAGGTTTTGAAAGTACTTATATAATTCTTGTCCTTTTGAAAGACAAATTAGATAGTGAGGGGACTATCACCAAATCCCCCAAGAAAATAATATTGTCCTATTTATACTGAAATATATATTTTATTTTAATTATCTTCCATGTGTCCACACACCACATGCATTAATCTAGTTTGCTTTACCTTTACTAAAAAGGAAATCCACATAATTATGCCGAACTTATTATGAGGCTCGTATTTTTTCCAAATCTCAAGTGTAATTTACCCTAAAAAATCAATGTTATAAAAGCTAATAAATTTCATGAACTTTTGTTATTAAATAAATCTGATTTTGCCAAACAGCAATCATCTTTCACAATCAGTTGGGTATTAGTTCACCTACTCAAATCTCAAAAATGTGATAAAATACATCAGCAAACTACATGCGGAACTTTCATATGTGAAGAAGAAAATATGTCAAAAATGTGCAGCCACCGACTTTTTCATAGGATTAGGCAATTACTATTTACAATTTTAGAATGGAAATGATCATAAATTCAAAGAATAGTAGTTTTAAGAACATGGTATGGGATTGGCAACAATAGAAAACTATGATAACAAATAAAAATAAATCAATTAATCTATCATCACCTGGAAAATTCAGCAGAAGTCGCTCGGTTTGCCAATTTTAATGTCCTGCTCCGCTAAAAAGCCTGTAATGGCATTTCTTTGCCAACTTTTGAAACTCCTGCATCCATCAGTAAATAATTGACGACCTTAGTTAGATTACCGGTAAAACAAATGAACAAAGTCCCTGCCAATTATGCTCATAAAAAGTAAAAAATAAAAATCATTCCACCATGCAAGATTATAGACTAAATTACGGTAAAATACTAGGCTGTGGAAAAATCCCACATGGAACTCTTAGCTCAATAAAGTATGATCAGACATGTATTCTTCGCATTAAACACCAGACAAATCTGTGTAATCAAGTCAATTTGATATTTTAATTACTTTGTATAACTTCAAGTGGTTGGTGGGGTAAGACTTTAATTTCCAAGTTTAATCACTCCCCTACGCCAAAGTCAAGTACAATGTTTAAAATTCAATTTCTTGATCATTCAAGGCTCAAGTATGACTTGTACAACTAATTTTTCAATTTAAAAAGGTTTAAAAATAAATTTCTTGACCATTTAAATATGAACTATATAACTAAGTTTTCAATTTAAAAGATGTTTAAAAATTAATTTCTTGATCATTTAAGGCTCAAGTATGACTTATCTAACCAATTTTTCAATTTAAAAGAAGTGTACTCAATTTTCAAGTTTGTGCTAGATCGTACAAGTGTACTTTCCTTGTAAAGGTATATTTGGTGAAATATCCTTCATAAATTGTAAATATTTAATTTCACAGATGAATCACATTTATCTCAATATCATAAAAAGGCATATAATAAATTGAAGTGCAAAGTATAAAAAAGATGAACATCAAGATTTTTATAGTGGTTTGGTGACTTGCCTATATCAACTCCTCACATCCCTACCGGCATTAATCCACTTTAATCAAATGGATTTTCACTAGGGTAACCCAAAACTTCTACAGTCACTCCTTCAAGGATTTTAACTAGGTACCTCTTCCACAATCATATAATGGGTTTAGGCTCACTCAAAATCACAAACTTAAAACGCTTTGCTAGACTTACAAAATCTATAAAATGAGGGGACCTGATAACCTTAACCCTTAAGCCCAAAATGACTCCATGTAAGACTAGTGTGGTGTGAGATGAACAATAGTGTAAAGTCTATACTTAAGGGACAAGGATTGTACCTTTCACAAGTGGATATAGGGATAAGCTCTTGAAAGCACTTACTTTATGAATGAAAGCTACACACTCTTTCATATGTTAGATTTACACTCAAAATGCGTACGTTGGTGTATAAGAGATGTATAAGGGTCTCTAGGTGCCTTCCTCTCATCAAAAGACCCCCAATGGGAGTGTTCGGATATTTATGTCAAGACTTCAACGGCTATTTTTTTCTAAAAATTTCCAAGGTATGGTCGACCATATTGACTCATAGTAGTTGTTCACATCCATCAAGATGGTCAACCAAATTATGATCACTGTAGTCTACCACATTCATGAGCATAGTCGACCATATGATGAGACAGACTAATCCTACTCTGTGGTCCTCTCTGTGGTCATCCATGCTACACAACATGGTCAAACAAGCTGAGAAACTTAGGTTTTTATGGTCTTTGTTTGTTTGTATTAACTTGGTTCTATCCTAATTCAAAACCTTCTTCATGCCGATGAAACTCTTCCACAACACTTAATGCATGCCGAAGAAAATCTCCCACCACTTCAAGCTTCTATGGTGTTCTAAGTAGTCAAATGTGCTCTCTTCATAGTAGTGACTTCAGTTCTATAAGAAAGACCTATTTTGATTTGTGTGAAATCTCTAACAAATAATGCAGATGTCGAAACTAACCATTTTATGGTGCTGGGCAAAATTAGCATCCCCACAATTTCAAGTTTATAGTAGTTTTTCTTTTACACAAGATGAGCATTTAAAGTATGATAGCAGGGCTTTCTTTGCATCAAGGGGATTCTGTGAACTTCCAATGTACTTGGCAAATACCTGACTTGTTTAATCACCTTATGAATGATCTCATAATTGATTCATCCACTGATTGCTAATTTGCATTTATACTGTTCGATTGATAAGATTTTGTGAGAGAAGAAATGAAAAATGAGAGCTTGGGTTGGGGTCGCTCTTGTAGACATTCCAGGTTTTATGCTCTTACGAAATCTTAGCAATCAAACACAGCATTAAGGTAAACTTGGTTTTATGTCTATGTATTAAAATAAAAAACAATTCTTTGGTGGGAATGACTGACTTGTGATCAAGATGTGCCATAACTTCACCCCCTGGAAAAGCTGCCTTTGTAGTCTCACAGGCAACTTTGATTGCTTCTCTCCAAGTTCCACCAACTCCCTCCACATTTGTCTGTTTAGATTGACCCAGATCTTCCATAGGCAATGAATACCCAGAAAGCAGATGGCCCACCCAAGCACCACCTTTCCTGAATTTTTTTTTAAAAAAAATGGAACTTTTTAATAACAAGAACCTTTACAACCTCAACTTAGGCATCAAAATTTGAGAATAAAATATTTTAAATGTTAATTTTATTAATTGCAATTTGAAGTTATTTATGAACCCCCAAACAGGACCAGGCTAGTATTCACGCATAATGAAATCAATGCAGATATAGTTTAAGCAAAATGTTTAGTTTGTTGTCATAGCAACAATTTCAAAGAGAAAATTGAAAATATTGAACATTGACTTCAGGTGAAAAAAACACTGTTGCAAACAGAATTTTCATCAGAATTTGAAACTGGCAATGGTGCCAACAGAATTTTCTTGCTTTTTTTTGTGAGTTCTTTTTTATTTATCTTTTTAGTAAGGAACTTCAATTTGCTTCATCAACTGAAACATGAGTTTTCTGTTAGGAAATAACACCAATTGAAACAAAAACAAATCTAAAAGGATATAAATGTAGGAATTAGGCTGAGGACAAACCACTAGAAGCAGAGTTCTGAGTTATTAGAATCTTTTAATCTTGACTCCTTTTCACATTCAGTTGATCTAAATGGACATGGCTTAAAAGGATAGATCTATTTTATCTTGACAAGTTTGATGTATTAAAATATTTCACTGTTTCCAGTCAAAACATTACCCTGATCTAAGGAATCTGTTCCATTGATGCCCTTTTAAATCATTTAGCATATTAGATAAACAAACTAATGGAATACTTGGAAGTTGGCAAGTGTATAGCACGCCATTTTACATCATGATTTTTCTCTTTTTTGTATTTGGTGGGGGAAAGAAATTTTCAAATTTAACCCAACCAAATGAAATGTGGTGAATATGATGATAGGTCCTACTCAAACAAATTATCTAACAATGAAAGAGGATGGAAAAGAAAGGACTGTATGGAAGCACCTGTGCAAAGCAAAGACAGCAGGAGGAAACCAAAATGAGAAATGTCAAGAATCTTTCAACCAAACCCAACCAAATGAAATTGCAGTGATTATGACGATAGGTCCTACTTTGACAAAGTAGCTAAAAGTTTCCTATAATTAAAGAGGATAGCAAATGCACTAAGACAAACCCAAATGACAAATTCAAAAACGACTCATTCGGTCACAAATTCAAAGTTTCCTATTATGATTAACAAGAAGATTTTGATCTCCAATGTCAGCAAACTAACAAAAGCTTTTCATATTATCAATACAAAAAGACAAAAAATTACATGGAAAGAAATGGCACAATACAAGAAGAGTCATTGAGAATTGATCCATGTTCACAAACTTATATCCACTCCAGCTAATCAGGGAACATACACATGTATATATATACATCTATAAGAAAGAAAGAAAGAAATAAAGAAAGAAAAAGATACTCAACTAAAGCAATGGCTTGGGCAGCATCCTGCCTCTTCCAGTACTCTTCCATACTGCCTAGAAACAGAAGGAAGCAATTTGCAATGAATTAAATCATAAAAATATCCAACTGGGAATTAAGATTGACAAAGATAATTTCAGGTTTGACCTGTCTATTGCTTTAAAACAAGCTATTGCATATCAAACATGGGGCGGAAAACAAAAAAACTGTAAAACATAATCTTATCTTCAAAAAATTGCAAATTGTATTATTAATAAAACCGGCAGGATTTGTGAAGAGAAGTATACCGATTTCTACAAACATTGTAGGTGAATTAATTTCAGGTCCATGATGAGTCGCTTCCAATGTGACCTACACCGAGCAATGCCAATAGGAAACAACCCACCCTATGTATGTGTGCTCACACATGAAAGTATGCTTAAAATGTAAATAAAAATATATATCTACCAAAAAAGGAAAGCGATGCAAGGTAAGGAAAGATACACTGTAAAAAGATAAAAATATATGTTAATTATAATAACAGTAAAATTATTTTATAGGTAAAAAAGAGAAATGGCAGAACTCAAACGAAATTACATGCCAATCAAGGCTAAACTAAAACAAATTCTAGATTAACTCATGCTTTGGGGATATTTATGAAGTGTCATAATTACTTTCTTTTGAACTTTTGAGGCCATGTTCCAACTCTTGTAAAACGAGGTGGGCATAGAAAGTAAATGGAGAAAGGATTCAAGATTTCAAATTATTAAAAAACGGCCTTCCAAATTTCCGATAAGCAAATTTACATGAACAGAGTGCAAAACGAGGTCAACTAACTCGAGAACATTAGTGGTGAGTGTCTACTAACCATATACATGCATGCAATTTCATTTTTTCCTTCCTTGCTTGTTCAATTCACCACATTTGGGCATGTTTCGAATTTTATACTTTTTAAAACTATTTAATTGAATTTGGAAAAAAGTAGGTCACTCACTACATTTTAGGAAAAAAGGGGAAACATGGTTGAAGATGGGAGATAGTAGAGAGCCAGATAATAAAAATGAGAATTAGGTATAATTATTTTGAATACTTTTAAAATGATGGAGGAGCTTAGAATCTAGTAATTTAACAAAATAAGTGATAATTAAAAAGACTAACAATGTGTTACCTCAAATTCAGGAGTGAGATTATGCGATTCAGCAATAGCCTTCAAGAGCCACAACCACGGTCCTATTCAAGGATTAGGTGGTGCTACCCACCTGGGCTTTCCACCTGCAGGTGGCACCTCGTCTTGGCATAAATGAGGCATGCCTAAACCAAATGTCACACACAGAAAACATTGCACGACGACACATAATCAGTACACGTAATGCATATCACAGCAAGTAATTCGAGGAACAGTAAATCAAAACCTATCAGCATAGTTTTAGTACCAATTGGATGAACAGTAAGTGCGGGACGATTTGAGGCTGCCGTGTGGTTGCTCAAAAATATGACCTCATCGACAACTTCTCCAGTCGCCTCCTCCCAACGCTTGTCCAAGTGATCCTCCCTTACAATACTCTTATCATGCTTCAGTAACCTCACTGCCCTATTCATAAAACTCGACATATCCTATACACAAACCTGCAAAAATTTAGTCCTAAACCAATATAATCATGATACGAATTCATACATTTGTCATAAGAGGCTTTAACCATTTCACATTTTTCTTTAAATTTAAATTAAACAGATAGTATATGGAAAAACTTTATTATCAAACTACAAAAAAAGGTGATTAACAACCGCACCAATTTTTTCTTAATGCATATCACTATTTGAACTATCTTTCCGCATTCTATTTTTCCCACAAGTGTTAAAAACCAACAATACTTTCACCCAAAAAAAAAAAAGGGTGATTGGTAAACACGTCTTACACTATTTATTTAATTTTGAATTTAGCAAAACTTAAAATGTTAAAAGCCCTTGTGACACCAATAACCCTTGTGACACTTAAAATGGGTTCAGAAACCATTCCAACATTGAACAATTCCATTTTTTGTGGAGTTGGGCCATGCTTGTTTGAAAAGACCGAGTTACATGGGATTAGCATAGCATTCCAGTTAGTCCGAGGATTATCAATCCTTTTAGATTATATTTCGTATCCTATGTTTGGATTGATTTAAGATTATGAAGAGTGATGAACAAAATCCTATCAATGCTGCAATTTAAATTTGTATTCCACCATCGCTTTGATTCAATAGTCCCCACATGGGGATAGTGTGTCCACATGGACTATTAATCTAAAAATTCCAATTTTCTTAGTAAATATTAAGCATTTTGTTGGTTTATTAATTCAAATCTTGAAATTTAAATAATTAGTCCGAATCTTTTCTTAATCCTTAATTTTGTAACTTTTAATTAATCAGAATTCTAACTTTGTTAATCAGGATTAAGCATTTTGATACAGTGATTCCATTTTCAATATTTGAGGTGACAAATAAACTGATTTGTGAAGTGTTGTTAAGTGATGATGAGCGGCGCAATATAAGGACTGAAGCGAGAGGAGATGCTAACCTGGAGGAGAGGACCAGGATACCAACCGGGCATGGATAGGAGGGCAGAGGCTGGGCCGATGGAGGCTGGGTCGATGGTGGTTGCCACCACCAGCGTCACCATATCTCCGATTGTCTTGCTAAAATGCGACCGTACAACCCTTGTAATGCTTGGTATGTAAGGGCCAAAGGGAATGTTTCGCCTTAGAGTTAGCTGTCCAAATCCAAGTACTGTCTGTCATCTTTCACCACTGAGATGATATTAATCTTTGCGAATTCAGAAAACAAATTTTTTTTCAAGTTGAAAGAGAGAAAATATTATATAAGGATTACGAAAATTAAAAATTAATCTGATAAAAATAAATATAAGATATTTTTAAAAATTAAAAAATTATTTTAGCCATGATTACTTTTAAGAAAAATTGGAGAAAAATGACAAGGACAAAAAAAATTGCTACTCAATGATATTTCCAAACAAATTCCAAAAATTAAAAAAATACAAAATAGAGAGCAGAGCTTCTCTCTCTAGAAGATTTCCGACGATATTGCGATGACCCCCTTTATATTTTTGAAGTGTAAATTTACACTCTTAGAATATAAATCTGTAATTTTAAAGTGTAAATTTGTACTTTTGATGTTTGCAATAGAGATTTTCAGAATTTTTTCCTCCGATTTTAGCATAAATTTTTAGATTTTCAATACTCACAATAATTGCCTCATCTCTCAAGCCTTCTCTTATACCATTGTGGGTGTACTTCTTTCTCAACTCAACTTCTGGCGGTGTTCGAAGTCCAACGACGACGGTGGCGAAGTTGGGCAGTGATAACAAGGAAGACATCAACTGGTACGGCAGGCTTTTCAAGCAGATCTTTCTTGGTTTGATGTATATTTTGCTTTCTAAACTACATCTTTGAGAAAAATTAGTAGTTTTTCCTAAATCGTAATTAATTGGTTTTTCAACAAATATATATATATATATGTATATATAAAATGAAATGATGATATCATGAATTTATAAAGACAAAACTACCCTTCTCTTATTGTCTTCCCCTTCATTTCTTCTACAACTTTGGCTAGCTACCACCCTAGCTCATTTTCTTGTTGGATCGTCTGTGACGTGTGGTTGAACTCCATTAGTGTCTCGATGGTAGGTCCTTTCTTATGGGTTGGATGAAATTAGGCAAGCAATCGATTATCTCGGAGCCTAGACCTACGAATATAGTGATGATACCTTAGAGCATCATTTTTTTTTTGTTAAAAAAATAAATAAATAAAATAAAAAATAAATAAAATAAACAGAAAAACAATTGTACTACATACTACGCCCTCCCCAAAAAAAGAACAAAAAAAATTTATTCAAAATTTAAATATGAACAATTTAATCTGCATATGACTCACAGCACACTAACTCTAAATGTACATCCTATACTTGATGCTCATGATAAAATTTTGATTAAATTTTTATCTTAGCTAGAATTATTTATAGAAAAATACTAAGAAAGAGAGAGGGGAGGGGGGACAAAAGAAAGAAAGAAAGAAAGAAAGAAAAGCGAAGTTTCAAAAACGACAACAGTGAAGACGAGCAGCCAGGGCCTTGTCATAACGCCCCAACCCTTTATATGTCATCGATATTGTCCGCTTTGGGCCACGCCTACACGGATTTGTTCTTCCCAGTGGGTCATCCAGCCCAGAACTACTCCAGCCTAAACACGCTTAACTGGGAAGTTCTAATAGGGATCTTACCACTTAGGAAAAGGCCTTGGTGCTATATAAGGGTCTAGGTTTTTACTTTTATAGCCTAAGAACTCTCCCTACATTCGTGATGTAGGACACTAGGGCCTTATAATTCACCCCCCTTAAGGCTGTACGTCCACATGCAGTAGCCTGCTAGCTCGCAAGCCCGTCCACATGCACCGAAAGACACCAGGGGCCCACACTCGGTACTCTAGAGAGTCGACTCTGATATCATTTATAACGCCCCAACCCTTCACATGTTATCGATATTGTCTGCTTTGGGCCACGCCCGCACGGATTTGTTCTTCCTAGTGGGTCATCCATCCTAGAACTACTCCAACCTAAGCACGCTTAACTGGGAAGTTCTAATAGGGATCTCATCACTTGGGAAAAGGCCTCGGTGCTATATAAGGGTCTAGGTTTTTACTTTTATAGCCTAGGAACTCCCCCTCCATTCCCGATGTGGGACACTAGGGCCTTACAATAAAAAGTTGGGGGATAATCAATCTGTCAGACAGCCTCTTGACCGTCATAGCCAGTTTGCATTAGCTGAGAACGATCCCCTGTGTATCTGTGGACCAGCAAGCCGTACCACAGAGCCTCTAATCATGCTCTAATCAAGAGGCTTTTGTTCATCCACCAGATTTTAGGTCCTAACTCCTTAGAGCTTAAGGATTCCGAAATACAATCCTATAGAACAGATCAACAACACCCAAAAGCTTAAGTCCAAGTTATTTAGTAGCAAGGTAGTAGTGCTTTATATACCCAAGATCACTCATGCAAACTTTCGATGTGGGACAGGGTGTTACAAACTCCCCTCACTTATAAATTCTCGCATCCTCGCAAGGGTCTATAATCAATCAGAATACCACGACAAGCTCGTGGCCAGCCTAGAATAAGTGGTTCACATGGTTGTGTGCATGGGTCAGCTCTGAAACCATTTGTAACGCCCCACTACTTGCTGGCCCAAGTAACCTGTGGGTTGACCAATAATATCCAAAAGCTTAAGTCCAAGTTATTTAGTAGCAAGGTAGTGGTGCTTTATATGCCCAAGATCACCCATGCAAACTTTCGATGTGGGATAGGGTGTTACACTTGTGGTGCTTCCTAAAGTGGAGGGAGTTTGGTTTTGGCATTTGGACAAGGCTTCCCATCCCTTCACTGTACAATCTGCATATTTAATTCAAATTTCCATATTCATAACCATGATTACACAAGCTAATAATAATCCCAAAAAAGTAAAACAATAAAAAATGTATAGATTTAGAATAGTTGGTTGTAAGTTATAGTTGGGAACTTACATAGGGAAGGTAAAAGAACTAGAGCTTCCATCAGATTGATCAGTGAAGTATTCACTTGATTGGGTGGTGCTGGTGGATAATACCATTTTACTTTCTTTAATGATTTCTTCTTCTTCTTCTTCTTCTTCAATGATATCATTTTTCTCATCCCCTCTCAAAACACCCCTATGCAATGTGGTGTCCATTTCCAAGTTCATGTTCCATTTTCCCTTTCCCTTTCTCTACAACAATATAATTTTACTTTTCTCTTCAATTTATTTTATTTATTTTGATAAGTAAGCATTTTATTACCAAAATAGAAAAGCATATGCAATGATGAAACACAATAAGTCATTCAGTAATTTCAAAATATCAACTATCATTTTTCTAATATTCCCAACCGATAAATATAGTGAAATTTTTTATATATTTGACAATTGTGACCCACTTTTGTTAGACAGCTGAGATGAGAGATATGATAACCCACTTAATATTTTTTAACATTTCTCATTTATCGGGAACACTACATAAATATATATATATATATATATATTTTATCAGCAAAACAAAGGAACTTTATTGATAGTTAAACGAAATTACATCAATAAAAAGGTTGTATGCAAAAGCATCAAAGCAAAGCAAAATGATCCCAACTAGGTTGGCACCAATAAACAAGCCCAATCATCTGCTAGCATGATAACGAGTTGGTGAGAAACCAATCAAAAAAAAAAACCACCAAAACAAAGAAAAAACCATAGGGGCAACACCAAGAGTTAAGAACAGAAATCACAGCAACAATAATGATAGAGTGAAAAACAATAACAAGCAGCACCACTAGTAGCAACAAGCACTGAGTCAACCTATTCCTTTGTTACAGAACTTGATTTGTTGCAAGTTAAACAAGAAGTCATTAATAGAGAAAGGTATACAAGGAGTTGAGGCTCTAACCCACAAGGCAACCCTGGTTTTAATTTGATCACACAGACCAGAAAAAATTGGTTGCTTACCAGAAAACACCACCTCATTCCTATGCTTCCAAATGGACCAAAAGGTAGCAAGAGGTAAAACATTCCAAACTTTTCCCTCAAATCTGTTACTAGTAAAACCAGCCCACAATTGTAACACACCTTCCACTAATGCAAGCATAACCCATTGTGACCCCCACCAAAGAAAAATATCAGCCCAAACCTTCCAAACAAAAGAACACTACATAAATAATGTCATATGGTATTCTAGGACGAGTTAATAATTTGTTCATTGTTAAATCATTTGCCCAATTTGGTAAAATTTTCTCTACTTTTCCTGTGATGGGTCACAAACAATATTTTTATTTGGCATTGTCGGAAAAAATTAAGAAAATAATATATGTTTGCACCATTAATTAGAATAAGAATGTTAAATAATAACTTTTAAATACTGTAACATGTATATATATATTTCTTTTGAGTTTAGCATATATACCAAAGTGTGTAATATATATACCAAAGTGTGTAATGAACTAGAAATCAGAATATACAACTGTTAATATATTACTCTTATTTGAGTATAAGGCACAACATCAAGAGGCATTTTTTCACCTTTTTGTTATAGGAGATAGAAGGTGACTCATTTGTAGGATAAATATATCTTTCATATTCTTCATTCAACACATGATCATGGCCACGGCTTATTGTATTGCTGCCACTGTTGTAAGCTTTCTCTGCATACTCACTACCATATCTAAGTAGTTTTTCAAAACAAAAAAAAATGAAAATAAGTGCATATTTGTTCTATTTCAAAATCAAGTTTAGTTAAAAAGTAATACAATTCTATACATCGATATAGCAAAAAATAAATAAAAATACAGATATGGTAAGGATGTCTATGAAAAAATATTTTTAGAATTTGTAATATTGCATAATGTATAACAATCAGGAAATCAAATGTAATATATGATTAATGAAAAACATAATTATGTTAAGCATCAATGATCATCAATCCCAATTGGTCGGTCATCATAGATAGTGAATGAAAACCAAAAAAAAAAAAAAAACTGACTATAAGGGAGATCAATGAATCTCTAGGTAGTATTTTATAATTTTATAATTACAAAAATACCTTATATTTTTAATATTTCTAAAAATAAGCACAATATAATTATTTCACTATCTTTATTTTTTTAAAATTATATTTATATCCTGACGTAAAAATAAGAAAAAATAGCAAATATTTATTTTGAGCCGATTAAATGCACAGAGTCTTATTCTGGAAACCTAAGTTATAATAGAACAACTATACTGCAGTGCCAAATCTCGTCTTCAGTGTTTGAAACACGGAGAGGCGATTAAAAAAATGGATTTTCGCTAACCTTGTGATTGATTGCCCTTGTTGAGCTTCGAGTCATGCGATCAACATGATCAGACACTTCTGGCTTCCCATCCCGCACCACATGAATCGCTCCATCCTCTTTGAAACAAAAGACAATGTAATCCTCATCCGCAAAGTGTGGCCAGCTCGACTCATCGATCTCTTTCTCTTCTAACTCGATATTGTTACTTTGTGTCGAACTTGGGACTATTTCTTTGTCTCCATCACATTTGTTATCGCATGAAGCCATTTTGTTAGAGTTGAACACCAAGGTTCCTTTGGGAACTTGAGCTGATGAAATGCAAAATGTATCTGATTCTTCATCTACCTCACACCATTTTAATTCACTCAAGTAGTGTAGAGAGATAAAATGGGAATCACTTTGAGAAAATCAAAAAATAATTAAAAACATTTTTTTTAAAAACTGAAATTGCAGAAGAGTTGGGTTTTTGACCTTTTAAACAAGGTTCCATTTCAAGTGATAGAATTGACATCAATGAAAGATATTGTTATAATTGGCTGTACATCTTTAAATATATATATATTTAATTTTTTTTTATTATCACAACTATACTATTCCATTTCAATTGCCTAAGCTAAAGAATCTTTAGCTAAGGCAACCAAAAATATATAAAAAAGAAATACACAAAAAGGTAACTTCAATAGAATTCTTTCATCAAATTCAAATCTGATGAATAAAGAGCTAAAAGTGAACTCTAATCATTTCATTAAACTTGTATTAAATCAAGGGTGAGACAAAACTTTTCCCAAATCGAGAACGAACCAACTCCTTCACTAAATTTCTAACAATCATATTTCTACTCAAATTTGATAAAATTTTAAAAACAATACAGATCTTGGATGATTGTCTTTCAAAAAAAAAAAAAGTTAAAACAAGTTTTTAGAATAAGTTCTAAATTTTTACACCCAAAAAAAAAAAAAAAAATTTGATGAAAAAAAGAGTAAAGATTGGAATGTTCCATATCAGAGTTAAGCTTTTAACCAAAATTTTCTTCAAAGTTAATAAAAATAATAGAGAGAGAGATAGAGAGATAGAGAGAGAGAGAAATAGAGAGAGATTATAAGTCTGCATGAAATTAGAACTTTGAAACTTTATGTCGGGTTACCTAAAGGAAACCTGCATGCGAGGAAACATGTTGCCCAATCCCTTATCATCCATGGTGTGCACATTGTTTTAGAGAGAGAGAGAGAGAGAGAGAGATGAGAGAGAGGCACATGAATGGCGACAAAAGAAGAGGTTGGAGTGATAGGGTAGAAGAAGGAATGGCAAATTTGAATTTGAAAAAAAACACTGCATTAATTCATATGGCCAGAGAGAGAGAGAGAGAATTATGGAAATAAACATGGCGACATATTTGTTGTGAAGTAATCTTGCTTCGCCACCAACCTATAATGAAAATCTTTCTTTTCCACCAGCCTAGCTAAGAGTAAAAGCATGGAGGCTGAAATCAAGATTTTCAACAATGGCTGGCTGTAACCGTTTGAAATTTATAGCCTCAGCTGCATTTTCATTTAATGTTTTTACATTGTCTAATTTATCTATAAATTGCTAACATTGTCTAATTTATCTATAAATAGCCTATGTATCGTAGAGATCAAGGTGTGGGAGAAAGAAAATAAAAAAAGAGAGAAGATTGTAGTTCATGCTCTGTTTGTTTTTCAAAATTATTTGAGTGAATTTAAATTGAGTTTGGTTCAGTGTTAATACTCTCATTGTGAATCATCATAAGTGGTTTGCACCCCACTCTCACAAATAGTGGTATTAGAGCCGAAGGTTGCTCGAATTTGCAAACATTCTGCAAAATATTCCAAACAGAGCATCGTTTCAAAACTTGCTTAGAAATCAAAGTTGTCGAACTCAACTATTGATCACACCGGTGTTTAAGTCTCATCGAGACGATTGTAGACACCCCATTTTTTACACCCTTTTAAGACTTGGATGATCTTGCAGGTACATCCAGTGGCGAGTCTGATTGCTCACTGAGTACTTGAAGTTCGCGACAGAACGCCATAGGTTTGAGTTTTCCAAACCCTGCATCCTTTTTGCCTCATCTTTGGACCATGCTTAGATCATTTCAGATTGAGGTTGGTGATGGCCTGCCGGCTATTTTTGAGGGGTGCCGGCCATGGCTTTTGGCCTGCCAGCCATTGATGAGCTTGGCCGGCCACCAATGAACCCTTGCTGGCCATCACTAATGACCGGCCAGCCAGTAGTGTTCCAGCAGATATTTTGTGATATTTTGTGCCAGCTGTTTGCACAGATTGATGCATCTTCCAACACGTGTGGCTGGATCTTTGTGAAGGGAATTTGCATTTTCTATATATATGACCCATCTCTTGCATGTGGAGGGGTTAGAAAATTTAGAAGACAAAAATTCTCTTTCTCTCTCTCCAGAATTTCCTCTCTCTCTTGTTATTTTGTGCCTTAAGTCTAATTTTTCTACACTTTTGCACATCAATCCTAAACCAAACACTCTCACCTTGGAGTTGAGGTCTCTTGAGGTCCTTTTTGAGCT
Source organism: Camellia granthamiana (assembly GCA_036172215.1). Classification (NCBI taxonomy): domain Eukaryota; kingdom Viridiplantae; phylum Streptophyta; class Magnoliopsida; order Ericales; family Theaceae; genus Camellia; species Camellia granthamiana. The sequence continues at coordinate 73,568,488 of CM069917.1, forward strand.
CTAGAAGTGGATTTTAGCTTGATTTAGCTTGTTTTGTTGCTCTAAATTGCATCTTGTCTTCAAGAGTTATAACACTTGTATTTTAAGCTTCTTTTAAATACTTGTTTTGCCATCTTTACATGCTGTTTTTGAGCTGGTTTTGACCTCCAAAAATCTCTGTTTTTATGGTTTAAAAATGGTGGTTTAAGGCCCTTTTTGAGTTAGGGGTGGTTCATCCTTTTGCTACTTAGTTTGTTAAGCTTTTGTGCCTCTTTTCAAAGCTTTTAAATCCATTTTTTTTGGCCTTTTAACCACTAAATTTCAGAGGATTTTCAGTGGTAAAAACCTTGTTTTGAAGTCCAAAATTAGAGGGGTTAGCCTCCTCTCCTTGTGTCTTATTTGCATGCTTAGATAACTTCATCTGTTAGCATGTTTTTCTAGCAATTTGTAGCTTGAGTCCAGCATGTTTTTGCCTTTGTTTTGACCTATTTTGGCTCTGTTTTGGGCTGGTCAATTCAGTTGAGGCTTGTATTGCATAGTTATAGGGTTAATTCCTTCACTAGCTTATTGTTTTAGGCCTTTAAACATGAGTCGCTTGAGTTGGTTGCATATTATAGTGTCATTTTGAATGTAATTCCAGCATACATAGCTCTGTCACATTCTCATTTGTTTCACTCTTTGAATTGCTTTTAAGAGTTGCTTCAAGTTTGGGATTCTTTAAGCTTGAGATAGAGTTTATACGTAATAGTTTAATCCTCTTTGAGGATTCATTATCAACGGCATGAACTCTCTCTTGCCATACATCATCCTTTGGTTGACACTTTTCTCTTTAGAGGACTCTCACCAATGGACTAAATCAACTAAAGAATAAGTTGGTAACTTAAAATGAGTAAACAAAAGTGATAAGTAAAACTTGAGCAAGATAAGCATATTGTGTTACATTGCATGTGTTCAATCGGACGTTATATTGAACACAAGGAAGATTGGAGCATTTCATACTCAAAGTGATGAAATGAGCCAATCTCCTTGGTCTCTATTGCCCTTGATCACACATGATAGGGTGATGGTCTTGAGTCTTGTTTTTGCATACAATGAAATTGTATTCCTTGGTTCTTTGGCCATCATGCATTGAAAATGCTTGGTTGGTGGTTTTGGAGCCAAGAGTACCACCCTTTGGAGACGTTTTGATGATAAGGAGTGGTACACAGTACATACAACCTGTGAAATTACTTCTTTCCTACTCTGTGTTGTGCTCTGTTGCAGCAGAATGAAGTTGTTCATCAGTGGCCGGTAGGCCATACACTAATGGCCAGCAGCCTTCATTAGTGGCCTGCCAGCCATTGATGTACTCTCAGAACAGTGCCCTTTCAGCATACCAGAATTCAACTATGCAAACAGAGGCAGTCAGCAGCGAAGCAGTGGCATTCCGGGTGGAAGTCAAGCGCGTGCATGTGCATTTGATGCATCTCAAGTTTAACTAGCTAGAACAACATGCCTATTGTTATTTTTGAGCTGGTCTTGTACTTAATTAATTTAGTTTGATTAATTAGCGCAACATGTATTTGATTAGCTTAGATTAGTTAATTGATTGTTGTTAATTAAGTAGCTTAGCTTTAGCTATTTCTTTATTTTGTTTTGTATTAATTAGCTTAACTTAGATTAGCTTCATTCGGACCCTCCTTCGTGAGGGCGTAATGTTGTAATAAGTGTGTGTGCACGTGTGTATGTCTTACAACCCCATGTATTTCTCCCTTTTACTTAATCGCTTTCGATGGTTAGATTAGGGACATTTTCAATTAGCATATCTTATGCTTGCATGCTTGCATCCATTCATTTGTATTGCATGTACCGAGGCTCGGCGCATCATTCAAACTGCATCATCATTTCAATATTTTTTTGAATACGTTTTTAATCGCATGTTGTTCAAATCATGCCATATTAGTAGCCGAGCCTATTAATTGCATATTGCACGCGTTGCATTAGACATCTTGTATAGTTAGGATCATGCATCTTTCTAACTAATTTTTGTTTTGGCTTGGAGTACTCAGTAAGTTTTTAAGCTTTAGCATATTGCATGAGTGTGATTGCTATATTGCCATGTTTAGCATGCTTGCATAGGCTATGTGCTTACTTGTTAAAATGCATGAATGCCTGTGGATGAAGGCTTTGTTATTTGAATTGGAACGATTCAATGAATGTGAGTTTTAAGCCCACTTTGTTGTGGTAAATCATGTTTTAAGCCCACTTCAGGTGGCAAATCCGCATTTTTAAGCCCACTTGAGGGTGGCAAATTCAAATCATTTTCGTAAATAAACATGAGTTGAATTGTTCCAAGTCTTACAAACTAGTCTATACTTGCTTTGTGCGCATCACATCGTAATGTTAGCTAATAACCGGAATAAGAACACATAAAGTTTATAAAAGAGCATATCATGATTAGTAGAGGCCAATCTTTGATCGGGCAAGCAGGGGTGCTCATTTTAGGACCTTCCCCTCTTGTACCCAAGTTCCCAAGCCGAGGCAACTTTGGTGATGACGGACACGTGGCCTTTGGCACGAGTTAGGGTTTCCTAAATTTCCCCAAAAATAAAATATTTAGATGGCGACTCTGTATTTGGCAAAGCAGTCCAATTTTGGTATTATTTGATTTAAAATCAGTTTTCCAAAAAGGTTTGCCGGATTTGGACTCTTTAGTGTTTATCAGTTTTACATTGCACTTGTGAGACTAGATTCAGAACCACAGGTAGAGTCCGAACTGTGAGACCTTCTTTTCAAACCCTTTCCGAAAGGCGGGGGCGCGAAAAAAGGCGAGTCCACAGTTTCTGGCGACTCTGTTGGGGAGTTAGAGAACTTGACTCAAACTCATGATATGTTGTTTTATCTACACTTATGTATTTCTTTTGCATTTGCATTGGTGTGCCTAAGTCATAGTGTTTGCCATCTGCTATTCCTGAATGGTTTATTAGAGGCTTGCTTGGAAAAGCTTGCCAAAAGGCTGACCAGTTGCGGGCTCTACCGCGATGGGAACACAACCCTTGGATCTGGACTACTGCTGTACTGTTTGATCCTCCTTTCACTTCTCGGTGTTAGGTGTGAGAGGTATATTAGGTAGTCTTGCTGAGGTACCCTTTTTGACCAATTGGCCTAGTCGCATATCGGAAGCTATAGAGACTATTCCAAACTAGAACAGGTTGCTCACCCGAATGCAGGATTGTTTGAAACCTCTTGATTGCGTTGTGAACCCCTAGCTCCTAACGAAATTAGGACAAGGTAACCCTACCCCATCATAAGGGTGTGTTGGCTCTCACTTGCTTAATATGTGATTTTAGAGTGAAACTCTGTAGGAATGTATGTATCAGTTGCAAGTCTGGGTATCAGTTTAAGGGTATCAGTTTTGAGACAGAAATCAGTGTTTGAGTACAGTCATCCAGCTTAAGATTACAACTGCATGTTGTTTCTGTCTAAGCCAAGGTGCTGTCCGGTTTCTGATTTTTGCTTCTTTTTGCTTTATTTTCGTTTTGAAAGGTAGAGTCTTTCACGATTGCTTCAGACGAGGTAGTTACCCCCCAAGCACTCTGGACTCGAGTAAGGCGACTTTACTGATCTGGGGATCTTGTAAGAGGACAACCAGTGTTTGCTTTACTACCCCCGATTACAAGACGGAGGAGAGTCAGGCATAACTCACCAGTTCGATAGTTACCTTCATTTAGCGAAGTCCAGTTTTCTACTTCCACTTCAGAAAGAGAGTACACACCAGTTCTGATAGATCAGCACCCCTTAGTCAATATAGAAGAAATGCTCCGCCAACTCTAACAGACTATTGAGAATATGCAGCTGGATGCTACCCGCCAAGCGAAAATTGCAGCCCAGCAGGCTGAGTTGATCAGTAGGCTCCAACAGTAACAACAACCACAACAAGCAGTAGCTTCTGCTTCACATCCACCCCCAGTCAAGGTTCCAATACCTGGGATTACAACTAATGTCCAGGAAAATGCGGACATTCCGGCAGAACCAGTTCCACCCCAGACTTCCAAAGCACCGGTTTACCCAACAGAGGTGCCATTTGAGTTTGAGGTTGACCCTACTGCACTAAAAGTGAGCAAGCTTGAGAAACTTTTCAAAAGAGCTCAGGGTGTGAATTCAATCCCGAATATTGAGGACGACTATACGAATTCTGCAGTGACATTGCCAAATAGGTTTAAAATGATGCATATAGATTGCTTTGATGGCTCGAGTGATCCCATGGTCCACTTGCGGCTAGTTTTAGACATTCTGCGGCTGATGGGCCTGTCTAGACTGCAGAATTATCCCTCTTCGGCCGAACCCTATCAGGTATCGCGGCCATTTGGTATGCTAAACTTGAAGATTCTATAAAGAGAAGCTGGGAAGAGATGGCTGAGGCCTTTATTGCTTAATACTCCTACAACACTCAAATCGAGGTCACAACTCGTGATCTCGAAGCAACTCGCCAAGAGCCGAAGGAGGACTTCTTTGATTTCGTCACTCGGTAGAGGGCCAAGGCCTCCATGATGACCACCTGGCCAGCTGAAAAGGATCAAATCAGAATGGTCGTTCGTAATCTGCAACCAAGGCTATTACAGAAGATGATAGTCATACCTCTGCCTACTTTTGCTGACCTTCATGAAATAGGGGTGCAGATAAAGGATGCAATGAAGCAAGGTCTGATAGACCACGAGAAAGAGCAGCCCAAGAGGGCTTTCACACGCAGTTCCAATGCGGCTATGAGTAGTAGTGCAGCTGCAAGGCCTTCTGATGTTGGTATGGTCACCACCACACCGAAAACTGCCAATCCTTTTGCCGGTACATCCGACACAACCTCACAAACAGGGAAACATCAACCCCGAGACCAGAGGATTTTCACCCCACTATACATGTCCTTATCCGCAGCCCTGAGGGTCTTAATACTGCACCACTAGGGCATCTGAAGCCACTAGAGCCACGCCCATTGCCCAATCCTCTCCCTCCTACACACAACCCAGCCAAATACTGCGCCTTCCACCAACAGCATGGTCATGACACTAACCTATGCTTCAGATTGTATCATGAGATTCAAGATCTCATTGACAATAAGGTGATAGTGCCTCCTTAAAGGCCTAACGTCACCACAAATCCCCTTCCACCACATAACCAGGTCCCTCCACCTCGGCAAGTAAACCTCATCTATACATTGGTTATCCCTTACGACCCCAGTATATACATCACCCTTTCCCACCTACCTAAGCCGGCGTTATTCATCCCGGAGAGCACAGACTTGTGCATGAAGAGCGCGTCCATATCCCGAACCAAACCTGTGGTGGTGACTGTGGTAGAAGAAGGCAGGCTAGCCTTGGTGAAGAATGAGAATGCAGTTCAGTACCTGAGGGATCCGTGGACTTAGTTGGAGAAGAATATAACCCATACCACTACATTATGCCAACTAATCAGGCCAAACCAGAGGTGGAGTTGCCAATAGGGATGGAGGTTAGTGTCGTTCGGGAGGATGGACCAAACCAGGGATTGGATGACTTAGCCGATCTCGAGAAGGACATCAGCAATCTGCAGTTTTTCAATGAACAAGATCTGGGAAATGTACAAATTGATTGGTTTGATTTAAACAGGTCAGCAGATAACTCGGGGTGGCTCAGTGATGAACTTGACATGGATGAGGGACTTCAACCAAAACTGGAACAGCTGGAAGCAGGAACTGCTATAAGGGCCGGAACGGTCGATGACAAGGGAAAGTTGTCGAAGAGCACCAGCACTAAGAATTTTGCTTAGGAATTGAGTAGTCTTAGTACAGCTGATACAGAGCAAGAGGCCGCACTGAAGCAGTTTGAACAGGAAAGAGCTGAGAATAATTAGAAAGCTGGAAAAGCCAAAGGCCCTGCGAGGAATGACTGCGGTGTGGATGTGGGAATACTTACAATGGAACCAGACAGTTGCTTGTTGGTTGCCGGAGGAATATGGAAGGAAGATAATGATTTCCGTCTTGCCCACACTGATGAAGATTGCGGACAGAATCTGCCAGACGATACTTGGTATTCTGAGGAAGTGGATCACATGACTAGGAGCGGGCGGTACTTCATGCCTCCACACTTGGACTAACTTGAAGCATCTAGAAAGGATAAAGAGGTTGAAAAATAGAAGGAGAAACTGTTAGAAGAAGAAGTTGTACTGAAGTAGCTGAAGAATATTCAGGTGGACATATCTATTTGGGGGTTGCTCATGGCTTCGCGCATACACCGGCAAGTAGTATTGTCTGTAATGGATAAGGCCAAGCTATCTATCAACACAACTCCAGAACAGTTAGTGGGACTGGTCTTCCCAGGAGGTGCTTCGCCGACTTTAACCTTCACGGATAAGGAATTACCTCCTGAGGGCTCTGAGCATAATAAACCACTATACATCTCTGTTGAATGCAAAGAAAAGTGGGTACTCGTTGTACTGGTTGATACTGGGTCTGCGATTAATGTTTGTTCGTCGCGTACCGCCTATGCTATTGGCTTGAAGCCAGCAAACTTTGTACCTACGACCCAGGTGATCTGGGCTTACGACAACATGAGTAGAGAGGTGATGGGAACAGTTCAGATCAGATCACAGGTTGGCCTGGCACAATAGGACATCGAGTTTCACATCCTGGATGTTCCAGCTACCTTTAACTTGCTACTTGGGCGACCCTGGCTGCACCAAGTAAAAGCTGTTTCTTCCACTTTGCATTAGATGCCAAGTACCCTCTTGGAAAAGGGGTAGCCATTATTTTTGGAAACTCTTCTATACATCCTCCGCCAGAGGTCACTATACCAATACTGGAGATTGTACACGGCAACGAGGATGTATTCGTGTCTGGTTTTACCTTGGTTGAAGCCCGGGTGGTGCAAAACATCTTAGCTATTTATGAGGGGTTATATGCCAGTGCTCAGTCAATCTGCCTCATGAATAAGCTACAGCATATACCGGGAATGGGATTAGGAAAGAGCAGCCGGAACGGCGTTACCGCACTGGCTGAAGTGCCACAAACCCTCATGCCTTTGGTTTGGGCTACATGTCTACCAAAGAGGACTAGGTGAAAAAAGGGAAGGAAATGGCAGGAATAACCAAAGCAAAGCAAACTGGGAAACACTACGAGCTTGTACATAGACCAATTCAAAGAACTCTGAACGGTCGTTTTGTCTGGGAGGGGGAGGACTTCCCATTTTGCGGCTTTCCTGAGCCCTGGTTGAACTCTGAGAAGCGGCGTTTGCCTGGCTTTGAGATTTTCTTTGACCTATAGCTGCAAGAGGATAAAGCCACATAGGAACAGACTGATTTACCTACTGAGGCAGAATAGAGTACAGAGGATGAGTCCAACGGCGGTGAACTTGAGATAGCAGTAGCGCTGGCTTGTCTCCTTTCGAATCCTCAGATCAAACTGGAGAGCTTGGGGATGACATCACTATTTCCATGATCGGAGACCAATCAGGTGTGGACCCTTCCGGTGGTATTCTGGATGCATCTATCATACCCTCCCTCGTTTGGCAGCTAGAGGAGGGCTTTTTGTCCAGTAGTTCTGAATCAGGTAGTAAGCCAGAATCTGATTCCACAGAGTCTGTGGAGTCGGAATCAGATTCTAGTTCTTCTGAGTCGGAGTCCGGTATTCCTGGGGTTGATAACCCGGATGTCGTTGTTTTGTCAAGGTCGTCTTTTTCCTTTTCTTTTGAGTCGATTGTAACCGAGGAATTGGACGAGCTGGAAGCTTTGAATGAGAATGATACCACTGCTGTTTCTGAGTACGTCTCTGTGCCATTTGTGTATTGTATTGATCATGACTTTCAAAATTTTGATAAAAACGATGAGGAAGGAATTCCTCTGGTTTTGAAACATTTGATTAATCGAGAGGATGAGAGGTTTGTAAAACCCCTTGTTGATGAAATCACTCCAATTAATGTGGGTACTGAGAAGTATCCACGTCTGGTCCAGATCAAGTCTTCGTTGTCTTCAGAGGAACGCGGGCGCTTAGTCGCTTTATTAAAAGATTTCAAAGATGTTTTCGCGTAGTCCTACGAAGACATGCCTGGAATAGATCCTAAGATTGTACAGCATCGAATCCCTCTTGTCCTTGAGGCCCGGCCCGTCAAGCTTCGGAGAATACGCCCAGATTGGGCTTTGAAAATTAAGGAAGAGTTCACCAAGCAGATAGATGCAGGGTTTTTGCTAGTATCTGAGTATCCTACTTGGTTGGCCAACATTGTTCCGGTGCCGAAGAAAGATAGCAGAATTCGGATGTGTGTGGATTTCAGAGATCTGAACAAAGCTAGTCCAAAGGACAACTTTCCTCTATCGCACATCAACGAATTGGTGGACTTCACCGCAGGCCATGCGTTGTTCTCCTTTATGGATGGATTTTCCGGGTATAACCAGATCTTGACGACACTCAAGGATAGGGAAAAAACTACTTTCACCACGCCATAGGGAACCTACTGCTACAAGGTGATGTCGTTCGGTCTGAAAAATACTGGGGCTACTTATCAACAGGTTGCAACCACTATTTTGCATGATATGATGCATAAAGAGGTTGAGGTGTACGTGGACGACATGATTGTCAAGTCCAAGGAAAGAGAGGGCCACTACACCGCCTTGAAGAAATTTTTCCAACGGATCAGGGAATATTAGTTGAGGCTGAACCCACAGAAATGCACTTTTGGTGTCACAGCAGGGAAAATGCTAGGGTTCTTGATTACACAGAGGGGCATTGAGGTTGATCCTTCCAAAATCAAGTCATCCTAGAAATGCCACCACCACGGACTAAAAAGGAGGTGCTGTAGACACCCCATTTTTGACCGACCTTAAGACTCAGACATCACCGATTGAGCGCTTGGTGATGTTGCATATTGTGCTCGTTCTGAGGTTGCGGAGTCACGGCTGCGAGCCTTGCCTCCGGACTTCCGGACTCTTTTGTGCCTTGCCTCGGTTTGTGAACCAGGCCCTGTTTTCTTTGTTTTCTCTTCCCGAAGGGAGGGAGAGGTCTCGTAGATCATCTCTTAGTGGCCGTAGGCTATGTTTCATGGTCGTAGGCCATTTTTCCCATTTCGAGCCCGGTTTCTGATTTTCGGAGCTGTCAGTCGTGTGCCTTGGTTCGGGACCGCTTAACTACCCCCGTTTGCTCCGGTTTTTGGCACACACCTTGTTTCCTCCCTTTTGAGGGACACTGTGGCCCGAGAGACTAACTCCGTGGTCGAACGCCACTTCCGGGGCCTAGCAGCCTGTTTTCGGGGCCCCGAACAGCGTGTTTCGGCCCTCGAACCTTCGTTTTGCATCCGTCTTGGTCCATTTTTGGCAGGGACCTTATTTTCATTGTTAGAAAGGTTGTAGGAAGGTGGGAGGCCAGCAATTTTTCTGAAAAAACCAGTTTTATTTCTTCATCGCCCGTTTTCTTCACTAGGAAGCTGGTTTTTCCCACTCCCGGGCCACTTTTTCTGACTTTCCACCACATCATTGTGTTGTACACACCTGGGAGGCCACCAATATGGGTAGGCCGACCAGCAATTGTTCTTGACCCTTTTGAACCCCTCTAAAAAGCTGGTTTTTCTCTCTCCTGGTTCACATTTTCTGGGTTTTGATCATACAGCTGTGTTGCACTCATTTAGGAGGCCACTTTTTGGGGTGGCCCTTTTGCACCTGGCGGGCCATTTTTGTCCCTCCTGGTGCATTACAGCTGTGCCAGCTGTTTTGCACCAGACCATCTGTCTGAGGGTCTGTCCTTTTGGGGGGATATTTGAATTGGTTTTTTTCTCCTTTTCTTTGGCTTCTCTCCCTCTATATAACCAGCACCCTACTTCATTTCTAAGGGTTAGAGAAAAACCAGCTGAGGCATTGATACACCATCCTCCATATCTCTCTCATCCAAGCTTCAAAACACCCTTGATCTTGTACCATTTACACACCAACTCATAGCCTACCACCTCCACACTCTATTCCAGCAACTTGGAGGCCATTTGCAGAGGTTGAAAGCTCAGAATCTTGGACCAAAGGCTGCTGCTTTGCTGTGCTACAAGGGTGAGTCCCTATTTCCCATTTTCTTGCCTTATTTTGCTCTATATCTTAGCCCCTTTTGCAAGCATTTCTGGGCTTCGACCTAAACTGAAAATAGTCTTATTTTGAGCTTAAATTCATGTTTGATCAAGAAATTTTTTCTGTTTGAGGTCTTCTACTCCCCCTTTGTGCTTTATCTCTCTTTTAGAGCTTATCTTGCATAATATAATAGCTTTATTTGTGAGCATTTCTGGGCTTCGAGCCAAACTGTAAAGTATCTTATTTTAAGCCCCTCTTCAACTTTATTGAAGGGCTCTTTGCTGTTTGAGACCATCTGCTGCCTCTTGTCCTTTATCTCTCTTTTAGGGCTATTTTTGCATCCTGTTTTAGCCCTACTTGTGAATATTTTCGAGGCTTGATATAAACTGAAAAAAATCTTGTTTTGACCTCCTCTTTAAGTTTTCTTGAGGTCACTTTTTTGTTTGGAGTCATCTCCTTCCTTGCATGCTTCATTTCCACATGCTTTGAGCCATGCATTTGAGCATTTGCATAAGTCTTGTTTTGGCCTCTTAGCCACTGAAATCCAGTCGATTTTCAGTGGCTTTGATGAGGATTTGAGCTTTGAAATCATAGAGGGGTGACCCTCTCACCCCTCATTCTCTTTACTAGCATGTTTGGCCTTCCAAAGGGACCCTATTTTGCATGCATTGAAGTCACTTTTCAGGTTTTATTCTAAGGGTTTTGAGGTCTGCCTTGGCTCTGTCCGAGCCCCTTTTGGTCATATTTTATGTCTATGATGCATGTGTAGAGCAATCCCATTCAAGGCATCTCAAAGAGGCCTTTCTTTGCATGTTTCCGAGACTGATTCCAGGGCCTATTGGGTGGGTTTTAGGACTGTCATAACCCATTTCCAGAGTTGATTTGGTCTTGCTAAGTGTCTATCTTGTAGGTGCTTAATAACCCCTTGTATGGTCCTTTAAAGGAACCCATTATTTTTGCATATGTTCGCTGTATTTCAGAAGTTATTTGGGCATATTTTATTCACTTATTTTGGCTGGTTTGATGAGTTCTCTTGTGCTTCATATACATGCCATGTAAACCATGCTTGCTAGTCATAGTTGCATGCTATTTTAGTCTATCATGCTAGCATCTTTTGGTCATGCTTTGAACTAGAAATGTTCATGTTTTGGGACTGCCTTGGCTCTGTCTTTGTGCTTCATAGTCAAATAATGCATGCTTTATATAGCTATAAGTCAATACATGTGCCTAGTTTTGAGTTTCGGGGCTCATCTCATGCATCGGGTGCCATGTTTCCATGCTTCGGGATCATTTTGCATCATGTTTCAGTGCTGGAATTTGCATGTCTGTATGCCATATTTCATGCCTTGCCATGCCTTGTTAGAGTGGCATTTGGTGCCTTAGGTTCGGTCCTCGGTTTGTGTGCCGGTGTACACGCATTTCGGTAGTCTCATTTTCATCTTATGGCTACTGATGTGAGTGTGGCTGAGGTCCACTCATGTTGGTGTAAGTCCATCGTGCATTGTGTATGCCATTCCATTTCATAGCATTGCGTATGCTAGGTTGTATGATTAGTCGCATTGTGTATGCCATCTTAGTTTAGAGCATTGTGTATGCTAAGTTGTATATTAGTCACATTCATGCATGTCATGCATATTGCATTGTGTTTGGGATAGGAGTTAGCCTAAGCACAGGAAACGAGGTACGTTTCGTACTCCGAGTGACGGAACGTGTCTCAATTCCCGGTCGCCGACACTTCGGATTAACCATGATGGAGTCTCGGCCTTGTTGTGTTTATGCGTGCATTCATTTCATATTGAGTTATGCAATTCGACTTCTCGGCCATCATGCATCGAGATGCGTGATTGGTGGCACGAGGATCGAGGCATGCATACATATGTGAAAATACATTTGCCATGCCCCTTTCTTGCTCTCTGTTGCAGCAAATGAGAAACCGACAGTCTTTTGGAGCTTCGTGCAGTATTCCGGGCTTAATTATAAACAGAGGCTAATTGGGGCATCGCAATGGATTTCCGCGCAAGGCAACTCAAGCATGCATCATCCATCATTCGGAACAGAGCTGAGGCAGTCCATAGGTTTGCATGCTAATTTACTGCTTTCCTAGATTAATTTGTTAATTAATTAGGGTTTTGTACTTATTCGGACTGTATTATTTATTTGGGACTGTATATTATTTATTCGAACCCTCCGAGCGAGGGCAATGTTGTAATAAGTGTGCGTGCGTGTGATGTATGTCTTCCAACCCCACGTCTTTCTCCCTTTTATTTACCAGCTTATGATGGTTAGATTAGGGCATATTTCAATTAGCATACAGTATGATAGCATGTTTGCATTCATTCATTTGTCTTGCATGCACCGGGCTCGGCGCATCATATTAACTGCATTGTATTTCAATTCCGAGTTGAATACTTGTTAGTTGTAGCATTTCACATGCCATCTTTAGAATAGTCGAGCTTATCTTAGTTGCATTTTACATGTGTTGCATTAGGCATTTCTGTATAGTTAGGATCATGCATGGATTTTTAACATAGCTTCTGTTTTGGCTTGGAGTACTCGGTAAGTTTTATGCTCTAGCATCCTTGCATGCGTGTGAGTGACTGCCATGATAGCATGCTTACCATGAGGCTATGTGCTTATGTGATATAACTACCTGAATGCCTGTGGGTGAAGGTTGGGTTATTTGGGTTAGAACAATTCATTGACTGTGAGTTTTAAGCCCACTAGATAGTGGCAAAACCATCTTTTCTAAAGCACACCTGAGGGTGGCAAAATCCGCATTTTAAGCCTACTTGCGAGTAGCAAACCACTTTAAAAAATAAACAGGAAATGTTTTATTCCAATTCAGGCGACCCAGTCTATACTTGTATGCTGTGCGCATCACATAGTAAATCTAGGCTAATAACCGGAATAAGAACGCATAATGTTTTCAAGACTAGATATCATGGTTAGTAGAGGCCAATCTTTGATCGGGCGAGCGGGGGTGCTCACGAAGTGACCTTCCCCAATCGTACCCAAGTTCCCGAGCCGAGGCAACTTTGGTGATGACGGACACGTGGCCTTAGGCAACGAGTCAGGGTTTCCTAAATTTCCCAAAGTAAAATATTTAGGTGGCGACTCTGTATCTGGCAAAGCAGTCCATGTTTGGCACTTCTTTCAAAAATCTGTTTTCTTAAAACGATTTGCCGGATTTGGACTCTTTGGTTCAGATTGAGAACCGTGACAATTTGAGTCCAAACTGTAGTGAGCCCAAAATGAACAGAACGGGACTCATCCTCCCGGGGACGTTCTGGGACGTCTACAGGTGCGAGGCTTTCTGGGTAAAGTGCAATTCATAAGACGGTTTATTGCAAAATTAACCTTGACTTGTGAACCACTATTTAGTCTCCTGAAAAAAAGAAAGAAATTCCAGTGGGATGACCGATGCCAGTTCGCTTTTGAGCAGATCAGGCAATATCTTCAGAACCTACCCGTGCTGTCACTGCCAGAGCCGGGAAAGCCATTGATTTTATGTTTATTAGTAACCGGCACGACAATGCTTGCGCAAGAATCTAAGGATAGAGTGGAGAAGGCCATCTATTACCTGAGCAAGAAGATACTAGAATGTGAGACCTGTTACACTCCGTTGGAGAAGGCTTGCTTGGCCTTGGTATGGGCTACCAGGAAGTTGAGGCACTACCTGTTAGCTGACTCCGTAATTCTGGTTTCAAGATTAGATCCCATCAAATATCTCTTCGAGAAACCAGCGCTTACGGGTAGGCTAGCGCGTTGGTTGCTTCTTCTCTCCGAATTTGATCTGAAATATATGACTCGCAAGTCCGTCAAGGGGAAAGCGGTAGCAGAGTTCCTGGTAGATCACCTAGTAGAGGGAGGCGAAGCAGTAGAGTATTTGTTCCCAGATGAGGCCATTCTGTAGGTCGAGAAAGAGATTTGGACCATGTACTTTGACGGAGCATCTAACCAGTACGGTTATGGGATAGGGGTGTTGCTAATAGCACCCGACAATTTCTATGTACCTTTAGCCTTCAAACTCCGATTCAAGGTATCTAACAACAAGGCAGAATATGAAGCATGTATTGCTGGCTTGGAAGCCGCCCTGGAACTAGGGGCAAAACGTTTGAACGTCATTGGGGACTCAAACCTGGTTGTATCTCAAGCAAAAGGTGACTGGAAGGTTAAGGAAGAAATGATGAAAATCTATCACCAAACCCTAGATGTTCTGATTCCTAGGTTTGAGAAGCTAACCTTCACGTATCTGTTAAGAGAGAACAACAGGTTCACTGATGCCTTATTAACTTTATCTTCCATAATAGACATCCCTCTAGGAGTCCAGATGTGTCAGATCATCATTGAACAGAGATATGTGCCGGCCTACAAGTTGATTGCCGCGATAGATGAAGTACATGATCAAAACCCTTGGTATCATGATATCTGGAACTTCTTAGAAAATGAGGCTTATCCACTAGAGGCAAATGCCAAAGATAAAAGGGCAATACGGTGAATGGCTGCTCAGTTTATCATCTGCGGGGGTAAATTGTACAAACGAGGCCATCTAGGAATGCACAAGCTGTGTGTTGACGCAGAAGAGTCGAAGCACTTAATGGAGGCCATCCATGGAGGGGAGTGCGGATCGCACATGAGCGGGGTAATGCTAGCTCGGAAGATTCTCAAGCAGGGCTATTACTGGTCAACTATGGAGGAGGATTGTATCGGTTTTGTTTGGCGATACCACAAATGCCAAATTCACACAAATCGCATGAACATCCCGTTATCGAAGCTTTATAACATGACTTCACCATGGCCGTTTTCAGTCTAGAGAATTGATGTTATTAGGGCAGTTATGCCGAAAGGCTTGAATGGGCATGAGTATATTCTGGTAGCAATAGACTATTTTACAAAGTGGGTCGAGGCCCAATCCTATGCAGTACTGAAAGCGTCGCACGTAGCCAAGTTCATCAGGAATAATATCATTTGTCATTATAGGGCCCCAAATGAGATCATTTCAGACAATGGCTCCCACTTTAAGAAAGAAGTGATCGACTTGTTGGAAAAATACAACGTGACTTTTCATAAGTCATCCACATACCGGTCGTAAACCAACGGAATTGTTGAGGCCGCCAATAAGAACATCAAGTACATTCTACAGAAGATGGTTGAGACTTACAGGGACTAGCCAAACAAATTGCCATTTGCTCTCTAGGGCTATAGAACATCAATTCGGACATCTACTGGGACAACTCCGTATTCTCTGGTTTATGGGATGGAAGCTATTTTGTCGATTGAAGTGGAGGTTCCATCACTGCGAGTTATGGTTGAGTGCCAGATAGCAGAAGCAGATTGGCAGCAGAGCAGGTTCGAAGAACTAATGCTATTCGATGAGAGGAGGCTAAAAGCACTGTACCACGTCCAAGGTTATCAAGGCAGAATTTCCAGGGCTTTCAACAAGAAAGTTAAGTCCAGGAATCTGAAAGAAGGGGATTTAGTGCTGAAAGACAACCGAGCTTCCATCCATGACCCTAGGGGCAAGTTCAGACCCAATTAGATTAGTCCTCACATCATCAAAACAATCTGGTCGGGTGGAGCTATCATTCTTATGGACCTAGATGGCCTGGAATTCTCCCAACCAATCAACATGGACAAGTTGAAGAAATACTATCCTTGAAAGGCTCGCTAGGCTGAAAACTCGGAACGGTGACCTAGGAAAAAGTTAGAGAACAAAAATTAGCAAAAAAGAAAAACTGAGCTCACAAGGTTGAAAACCCAAAAAGGGCTGCCTTGGCAAAAGTTAAAGCATAAAAGGAGAGTGTTAATATCCGAGTGAACCTAAACCGAACTACGTAAGGCTTGATTCCCATCTTCGGGATATGTAGGCAACTTTATTCTAAAGTCCAGCCGTAAACACTTCAGCTCAACTGTCCTGTCCATGAGATTGTTTTGGTCATCTTTGTCTTTTTTGCATTCAAGAGTTCAGTTGTGATCTTCACTATGAGAGCTGGTTATAGTGCAGTGCAGTGCTATTCAGACAAGGGGCAATTTTCCATTTATTGGATTCGTGGTTGTACATCTCGAGGATAGATTCCATGTGTGTCCCGTTGTGATCCTTATTGAAAATGGTTTTGAAAAATTTTAATAAAAGTTGATTTTGTTCAAATTAATCCTTTTACAACTTAGACCATTTTTTGACCAAAAGGAAAATTTTCAGTGCCCACAACTTCAATACAAAGTTCTCTAACTCTCGATGCAAATCAAAGTTGTTTTTTATTACATTCAAAAGGAAAACTTGAAAGTACAAATCAAAGCAATACACTTGGGGGCATAGGTGAGTCAGGTGTTCCTGTGTCCCCTCCCAGAGCTTGTGGAAGCTTCAGATGCTAAAGTAGGCCCGGTTTGCACCTCATCTTTAAGCCAAGCCAGGCATTCGCCAGATAAGGCGTAATTAAAATTGGAAGCAGGAGCCAGAAGTTCTCTTGTTCTCCATGCAGTGGGATATCGAGCTAGTTGTGAGCCTCAGATTGGAAATGAAGCCAGGTACTCTACTCCCTCTTCTGGGCAAGTCTGGTCGTGTCCAAACTGACGCCTAAATCGGAATGAAAAGTAGAAAACACAGTGTGTCAGGCTAATCAGTTGAAAACCGGGTTGTCAAGCCATGTTGTAGCTCATCTCGGGCAGATCAAACTAGGGTCAACGCCAAGCAATGTCGACAGCAGACCTGTTGCACATCTAATGGCACCACCATCCCTCGTTTGGGAAATCAACTAGCCGTTGGCGAAAGAAATAGCCTTATGCTGAGTATGCAAGGCAAGAGTCCACTACCTTCAACCTGTCCATGAGCCATATCTGGGGAGAGACGAAAAATAAGAGAGATTAAAGAATAGAGAGGTGTATGTGGAGAGAAAAAGTGAGAAAAGGTTGTGAGAGAAAAACAGAGCTTGAGAGCCGAGTGATATGAGAAACACATGTGAGATAGGATGGGAAACAGCACTTGCAAAAGTAGTGGACTTCCCACGAATTTGGTTGTCTCCCGCCTATGAAAGGTGTCCAAGCCTATCAAAATCTCGGCCAGTGCTAAGCCAACGCAGCTTTTGCCCTCTTTCAAACCTTAGGCCACTTCGATCAAGCGAATGCTAGACCCTCTGAAACCCGGGGCAAGAAGAAAATGAGCCAACATACACAAGCAAAGGGCATGTTGCCGAAAACTTTGCCAAAGATAGTCATCGCAGTCACCGATGTCAAAAAATTGATGAATGAGGCTGGGAATATCCAACTCCCCGTTATGAATCAAGGATCGAGCCTCATGTAAAGTGAGCCCACACATCCTTTCCAAAGCTTGGATGTGACCAAAACGGGACTGGCGCAAAATTTCTTCGTTACACCGGGATTCCCTTAGAACTTGGAATTCTTCAATTGTTGGGCATAGTTCTTGCCCCTTGAAGCTGAAAATATGTGTAATCGAGTTCCAACATCTAGCCACGGCGTGGAGGAACGGAAAACACAGCGGGGTACGACTTAGCGGGAATAGTGCATTTATCCCAAAATCTCGAAAATTCACCTTTTCCGAGCCATCTAAAGTGGCAATCCAATTTGAGAGTTTTTTTGGCAAAGAATGGCTCCATTTGTGGCAAAATAGCAGCTGGAATGAAGAAATCACGAAGCTGGAACTTTTGTAGAAGATAAGGCAGTGAGTGGAGGCCAGATGTCAACATTTTGGAGGTTCTGCACATTGATGGCTGACAAGGCTCATTGATGGCCGGCAAACGCTCATTAATGGCCGGCAGGGGGTCATTGATGGCCGGTAGGCCACCCTACATGGCCAGCAACCTTCCTTTTGTGCTTACTGCCCTCTTTTGTGAAGATTCAATTATATGTAGTAGTTTTGTTCTGTTATTTGTGTGTTCCAAGGTCTTGTTTTGAGTCCTATTTCGGCTTGGACATGTTCATTGAGTTGAATTCATTTTGTTCTGCTTATCGAGTTGTATTTGTGTTAATTAGTTTGTCGAGTTGTTGTGTTGTTTGTTGAGTAGTTTAGTTGTTTATCGAGTTGTTTTACTTTGTTTGTTAGTACAATTGTTGGTCAGTTCGCTATCCCGATTCAGACTGTTGTGGCAATACAAATATTTGGTTTTCAATGTCAAATTCAATCTATATCTTATGCAATGTGGTGCTTATTATGCAAAAGTACAACACTTTTTTCAAATGAAGGCTGATTTTCATTACGATCATGGCTACTTTTTACAAAAGTGCAGTACAAGGTTTTAAAGCAAAATAAAACCCATCTGAGGCTGTACAAAGTGCTAACGCTACTAGCAAAAAGAAACTAAGCAAAAACACAAAAAACAACGCTATCCATCTCAGGATCTAGAGGCCCTCTTTGTCCTCTTCCTTGGCGGAGCAGACTTTGCAATACTGTCTCCACCGGTGCCACTGTTTGAGTCTGGGCCAGAGTCTGAACCGAGCTGTCTCCACTCCCCTCCTTAGAGCCCTCCTCGCCATCAGCATCCTTAGTCTCAGAACCTGAACCAGTATCACCATCCTCACTCTCGAATGACTCTGAATGCCAACCCGTCGCCTCCTCGGTCTCACTAGTATCAGTGTCATCGTCGCCCAGGATAGGCTCTGAAGGGCCACTCTCAGCTCGGGTGCGCCCAGCTCAGCCTCGACTTTGTGTCGAAGTCTCTCTCTCTCTCTCTCCTCCCTACCGCCAGAGAGGGTACTGATGGTCCTATTGTAGCCGCCGCTGATGCTGTCGGAACGAATGGGACCTGAAAATGTGTTTGTCATATGTCAGCCACAGTATGCGTGTCAGATAAGTGCAATGTAAATTCAAATGCAGTGTATCAGTGCAATGTGGGTCAGATGCAGTGTATAAGTGTATGAATTCAGATGCAGTGTATCAGTGCAATGTGGGTCAGGTGTAGTGTATCAGTGTAATGTGGGTCAGATACAGTGTTTGTGTGTAGTGTATCAGGTTAGTGCAGTGTGGAACATATTACAGTTGAGATGCTAGTGTTTTAGCGGAAAGTTTGATAGCATGAGATGTAAACTGAAGGAAAATTACCCAAATGTCGTAGAGATTGAGCAGGTTCATGCTCCTCTGTACCATCCCCATCAGGGAAGCCGCCAGCTCAAGAGCATCCCCGGTGTACTCTATAGATGCCTGCAAGTGCGTTGAAAAGATTAGTGTTCTATAAGCATAATTGGAAAAAAGTTGACATGCAAATGTAAAGTATGGTACATACTGGAGTCGGGCCTCGAACCCCGACAAGCTCATGCCTAGTTAGTGCAGGCTCAATAGGGATCTGGAAAGCCTCCCCGGTATGCCGCCAACAGGTAAGTGTAGTGGGAAGCTCTGGCTAGCCAGTCCCCTGTCTCGCCTAGGAAGCCCCTCTGCTACGGGCCCTACTCGCCGGACTCGCTTTGCGACTTACCCTCACAGTAGGAGCTCTCGCTCTTTCACCCCCACGAACGCCAGTCAGAGGTGGCTTCAAGTGTGTCTGGATAAAGACTGCATAATCGCCCTCTACACAGAAGTACTTTGCCTCTAGGCCTATCATGAATTGGATCACCTCGTCAGAAGTCAGGCTGTGTGTCGCTCTCATAGATTTAGGTGGTGTCATTGGTATAAATGGGACAAATAGGCCTAAGGTCTGACGGACGAAACTCTCGCCCAGGAACTAAGCTTGGCAAATCGGGTCCTCAAGAAGAATATGATGCTGAGAAATACCTCGAGCTACAGTGTATTGGACTTAAAGCCTCGTCGGCATCATGGCCCAGGGTTGCTATGTGATCTGAAATGGAAATGAATGGATTGTTAGTCGTTGTTAGTTGCTAATGTTTGGATCAAAACAGTTATGAAGTAAAAATGATGATAATTGTGTCTCAAGTTACCTCGTGCACCGCGACCATGTCGAAGTACTGGCGAAAAAACATGAAGGACTCGCGAGTCCTACGGCGGAACTGGCCGTCGTATACCCGAGAAAGGGGGACTGTCAATGGCACCTCTTCTAAAGGCTCAGGAACGAGAGCCGGGAAGTATGCGTAGACCCATAATTGCAGGAAGAATGTGGAAGTGTGTATATTATCAATACAGTATGAACAGATGCAGAAAATGCAAAGCAGAAAGCTTATAGTATGGACAGATGCAGAAAATGCAAAGTAGAAAGCTTACAGTATGGACAGTTGTAAAAAGTGCAAAGCAAAAAGCACACGTATGGAACAAATATAAAGCAAGAAATGCTTGAACAGAAAATGTAAAGTGTAAAGAGGGAATTAAGATGTGTACCTCCCACGCTCACCAGTAGCCTCCAACCAAAGTCCCTCGTAGACGGGAGCAAGAGCCTATGTATCCGTATAGTGTGGGGAGGTCGGCTCCGCCCCAATCATAAAACTGAACTTGAGGAAGCACCACCAAGGTGCTCAGCAAATACAAACCTACGGTGTTCCACCTATTTGAGAACAAGGTGGTACAAAAGATGAACATAAGGAAGCCTCCCGCATACTGCTCTATCTCCTCAATCGTCTCGGGGCTCACTCTCCCTGAACTGCTCCTCAAACCAGCTGTATCGCACCATGCCTACCCGGGATATTGATGGATATACCCCAAGCAGCTCGAGCCATGCTGTCTCCCACTCCCCTATATTAGGGTCAAGAGGGATTGGATCACCCTCTACGCCTAAGCCAGTGATCATGGCAAAGTCGTAGGGAGTCATCGTCATCTCCGATGTGGTGGAAAAGTGGAAGGAGTTGGTGGTGTCCCACCACCTATCCACCAGTGCTCCTAAGAGAGGACGGCTCACTATAACCCGAGTCAAGCTGGAGCAGGAGAGACTGAAGCCTGCCTCATCAACGATGTCACGAACCCTAGCTAGGAGCTCACCATACCAATCTCGAGCAGTCATTGTACCATAGCCCTTAAAGGCGCGAGACCCGCCCTGTGGCAATACATGAAATGTAATCAGATCGATACAATGTATGAGGCAGTGTATAAATGAAGGCAGTGGCAAGAATGCAAACAGTTAAAGGCCGGAACATATGAAAATAGTTTTCGTACCTCAATGGCAATGGCCGATAAATGAGACGCCGGCTCCCTTAACAGGAGGTCTTCTGGTGCGTCCTCAGCAAAGTCAGTAAAGGATCTGATGCCTCCTGCAGTGGGCAATATTTGTGTCTGAGGGAGGTACCTCACTGGATCAAAGGGCCGTATACTCAGCAGTAATGGCTCTGGCTCTGGCTCGGCCTCGGGCTCGGCCTCAAAGTCCGCCTCAAAATCTACTAGAGGAAGCTCCGGGGGAATCCCATCATGAGGAAGATCATCCGCCATCTGAAAGGTGCGAGATAGGTTGAAAGTAAGAAAAAACTGAAGAAAAATAGTGAAGCTTTGAAAAAGTCAACCCTAAGAGAGAGAAAATGGCAGAAAAAGTCAAAGCCAGGAAAAGTGCACAGAACTCGAGAGAAACTCGAAGGGAATGAGCCTAGAATGGTGGAAATGAGGAAAGAAGCGTTGAAATCAAATTCCAATCGGTTCAAAGGAAAGAGAACTAGGAGGATTTAGCAAATAAAGTTTGTGTAGGGTGTCGGAAAACGCGTAGAGTGAAGTTATTCATCAGTGGCCGGCAGGCCATACACTAATGGCCGGCAGCCTTTCATTGATGGCCGACAGTGCCTTTTTGTAGCAGGCACATGGCTGGCAGCCTCCATTAGTGGCTGGCCAGCCACTGATGTACTCTCAAAACAGTGCCCTTTCGACAAACCAGAATTCAATTGTGCAAACAGAGGCAATCAGTAGCAAAGCAGTGGCATTCCGAGTAGAAGTCGAGTGCGCGCATGTGCATTTGTTGCGTCTCAAGTTTAACTAGCTAGAATAGCATGCCTATTATTATTTTTGAGCTGGTTTTGTACTTAATTAATTAGCACAACATGTATTTGATTAGCTTAGATTAGTTAATTGATTGTTGTAATAATTAAGTAGCTTAGCTTTAACTATTTCTTTATTTTGTTTTGTATTAATTAGCTTAGCTTAGATTAGCTTCATTCGAACCCTCCTTCGCAACGGCGTAATGTTGTAATAAGTGTGCGTGCATGTCTGTATGTATTCCAACCCCACGTCTTTCTCCCTTTTACTTAATCGCTTTCGATTGTTAAATTAAGGATATTTTCAATTAGCATACATTATGCTTGCATTCATTCATTTGTATTGCATGCACCGAGGCTCGGCGCATCATTCAAACTACATCGTCATTTCAATATTTCTTTGAATACGTGTTTAATCGCATGTTGTTCAAATCATGCCATATTAGTAGCCGAGCCTATTAATTGCATATTGCATGCGTTGCATTAGACATCTTGTATAGTTAGGATCATGCATCTTTCTAACTAATTTTTGTTTTGGCTTGGAGTACTCAGTAAGTTTTTAAGCTTTAGCATATTGCATGAGTGTGATTGCCTTATTGCCATGTTTAGCATGCTTGCCATAAGGCTATGTGCTTACTTGTTAAAATGCATGAATGCATGTGGATGAAGGCTTTGTTGTTTGAATTGGAACGATTCAATAAATGTGAGTTTTAAGCCCACTTTGTTGTGGCAAATCATGTTTTAAGCCCACTTCAGGTGGCAAATCCGCATTTTTAAGCCCACTTGAGGGTGACAAATTCAAATCATTTTCTCAAACAAACATGAGTTGAATTGTTCCAAGTCTTGCAAACTAATCTATACTTGCTTTGTGCGCATCACATAGTAATGTTAGCTAATAACCGGAACAAGAACACATGAGGTTTATAAAAGAGCATATCATGATTAGTAGAGGCCGATCTTTGATCGGGAGAGCGGGGGTGCTCATTTCAGGACCTTCCCCTCTCATACCCAAGTTCCCGAGCTGAGGCAACTTTGGTGATGACGGACATGTGGCCTTTGGCACGAGTCAGGGTTTCCTAAATTTTCCCAAAAATAAAATATTTATGTGGCAATTCTGTATCTGGCAAAGCAGTCCAATTTTGGCATTATTTGATTTAAAATCAATTTTCCAAAAAGTTTGTCAGATTTGGACTCTTTGGTGTTTATTAGTTTCACATTGCACTTGTGAGACTAGATTCAGAACCACAGGTAGAGTCTGAACTGTGAGGCCTTCTTTTCAAACCCTTTCCGAAAAACGGGGGCGCGGAAAAAGGCGAGTCCACAACGATCACACTACAAAAAAAATCGTGTCGGAAACTGAGCCAGGAAGAGCTAGCACGTTCCACTCGTGCCAGTTGACGTCGTTCTCATGCTCCGAGACGCGCTCTACGCGCTGTACGTGCGAACCAGATAAAAAAGATGACTCAGACACAGTAAACAATAGCTAAGTTAAATAACATAACTTGAGACACAAAACACGAAGGAACTGTTTGGCAAAGTGGTTTACTCATATTTCTTAATCACACGGGTGGAGGTTCGAAACTCGCTAACAGCAATTCTAATTATTTTTTACCAGGCCAATAGAGTCGAGCCAAGCTATAGAGAGGAGCCGCACCGCCAAGCCGTAGAGCCGAGCGAAGCCGCAAAGCCGTAGACCGAGTCGAGCCGCGCTTCGAAGCTGTAAACTGAGTCGAGTTGCTGACATCACGTTGACGTCAACCAATCCGGAGAAATTATCCGGTGCTTCTCAGAAGTTCCAGATTCCACCAATCTGAACTGTCTAATTATTTTGGCTAGATCTAAGCCGTTTGAAGTCCCTTTTCGGTGATTCAATAGTGCTTTTCAACTATTTGGAATATTCCGGACACATCGGTGTGGTCAAAATTTACAAATTACATCCTGAAAATTTGTAGATTTCTTAAAGTCAACCAATCGCCAACAAAAACAATTTCTTTCAGCCCCAGTTTCCAAAACTCAGCAAGGAGAACTATGAAAATGGAAGTATTCAAATGCAAGTCCTACTAGCCTCACAAGATTTGTGGGAGTTTGTGGATCGAGGATATGACGAGCCAGTTACTCTCGAAGATGAAGGAAATTTAAATGAAACTTAGAAGACGACGTTAACAGATTCAAGGAAGAGAGATAAAAAGGCCTTGTATCTACTCTATCAAGGCATTGATGAGTCAAGCTTCGAGAAGATTTCAGCAGTAGCAACCTCTAAAGATGCATGAAGTATTCTTCGCAATTCACACCGTGGAATTGAGAAAATGATCAGAGTTCGACTCCAGGTGTTACGTAGCGAATTCGAGATGCTACACATGAATGAGAATGAGTCAATTTCTGAGTACTTCAACAAAACATTGACCATTGTTAATCAGATCAGAAGATATGGAGAGAAGATGAAATCTCTTCAAGTGATAGAGAAGATTCTACGATCACTCAGTCCCAAATTCGAGCACGTGGTTGTAGCACTAGAAGAGTCCAATGATCTCAATGCCATGACCATCGATGAGTTGACGGGCACACTTGAGATTCATAAACAAAAAGATCAACAAGAAGACTCCCTCAAGTTCTCTAGAGCAAGCTTTTCAATCAAAGCTCTCTTTCAGAGATGACAGAAATAAACAATAGAGGACATCACAAAGAGGCCGAGGAAGAGGTCGTGGTTACAATAACCGAAGTTCTGGTTTTCGAGGAAGAGGTGGAAGAGGTCCAGCCAAAGGAGAAAGAAGTCAACCACACTTTGTTCCAAGAGGAAGAGCGAGAGGAAGAGGAGGTGGTTACAACAACCGACCAGGATTTGACAAAAGCAATGTTCAGTGCTACCATTGCCATAAGTTCGGGCATTATAGCAATGAATGTCGAAGTAGAGCAACAACAAAAGCCAGAGAACAAGTAAATTTTGCCGAGTAGGAAACAAACAAAGTTGAACCTATAGTCTTGTTTGTCCACCATGGAGATACTAAAAACCAAAACAATGTTTGGTGTCTAGATTCGGGAGCCAGTAATCACATGTGTGGTAAAAGAGAGTTGTTCGTCGAGCTTGACGAGACTATACAAGCACAAGTCTCATTTGGTGACTCTTCAAAGACTCCAGTGAAAGGAAGAGGCAACATTCTGATCAAGCTCAAGAATAGAGATCATGATTACATCTCCAATGTTTATTATGTTCCTACCATGAAGAACAACATTTTGAGTATGGGATAACTCCTAGAGAAAGGATACAACATCAGCATGAAAGATTGTCATCTTATCATCAAAGACAATCATCGTAATTTGATTGCTCGGGTGAGAATGTCCAAGAATCAGATGTTTGCGTTGAACATCCAACATGATGCTGCGAAGTGTTTAAGTGCCATCATCAAAGACAAAGACTGGCTATGGCATTTGAGGTTTGGACATCTCAACTTTGGAAGCTTGAAGCTGTTATCAAGCAAGAATATGGTGAAAGGGCTCCCTCATATTACTCATACTAATGAATTCTGTGAAAGCTGCATTCTTGGCACGCATCACAGAACAAACTTTGCCAAAGAAGTGAATTGGAAAGCATCAAAGCCACTGCAGCTAGTACACACTGATGTGTGTGGTCCGTTGAAACCAGTGTCAAATGGACAGAAGAGATACTTCCTTACATTCATTGATGACTATAGCAGAAAGACACGGGTGTACTTCCTCAAAAACAAGTTGGAGGTATTCAACATCTTCAAAGAATTCAAAGCTTTTGTTGAGAAACAAAGTGGCTACTATATTAAGATGTTGCGATCAGATCAAGATGAAGAGTATACATCAGATGCTTTCGAGAATTATTGCAAAGAACATGGAATCAAGCATCAAACAACACCATCCTATACGCCACAACTGAATGGTGTTGCTGAAAGAAAGAATTGCACAATCATAGTTATAGCAAGGAGCATGTTGAAAGGAAAAAGATTGCCCAAGCAATTTTGGGTTAAAGTCTTATCATGTACTGTGTATCTATTAAACAAATGCCCGACCAGGAGCCTTTACTCTATGACTCCAGAAGGGGCTTGGACTTCACACAAGCCAAGTGTCAATCATCTCAAAATATTTAGGTGTATTGCATACACAAAGATTCCAGAAGCAAGAAGAACCAAGCTCGATGATAAGGGAGAAAAATGTATCCTTGTCGGATATAGAGACAAAACAATGAGATACAAGTTATATAATCCCATTACCAAAAAGGTGATCATGAGTAGAGATGTGATATTTGAACAAGAAGAAGAAGCTTGGAACTGGAATCAAGATGAAGTTGTTAAAGATGCATAACTCACTCTTAAAGATAAAACATCAAAAGCTTCGGTTGAAATCACAGGAAAAGTCCCAGATGAGCCACAAACTCCTATATGTGGAACCACCATATCACATATAAGAGGTACTCCATCATCATCATCTCACAGAATTGGCACACCTTCATCATCATCAGATGATAGTTTTTTCAGAAGACATAGAGGAATAAAGAGCTTAAGAGACATATATGAAGCCACATAAGCCATAAAAGAAAAAAATCTGAATTTGTTTTGCCTACTTGTAGATAGTGATCCACTTACTTTCTCAGAAGCCATCCAAGAAGATAAATGGAAGAAAACAATGGATGAAGAAATTCATGCCATTGAGAAAAATGACATATGGAAGCTTACTAGTCTACCGGAGGGGCACAAACCCATTGGAGTCACAAGACAAAGAAAAATATGCAAGGTGAAGTGCAACGCTACAAGGCAAGATTAGTGGCAAAAGGTTACAAGCAGAGAGCTGCAAGTGATTATGGAGAGGTGTTTGCTCCAGTTGCCCGGTTGGAGACTATCAAGCAAATGATTTCCTTGGCTGCCCAACACAAGTGGCAGATCTATCAACTTGAAGTGAAATCTGCATTTCTTAATGGTTTCCTTGCAGAAGAAATCTATATTGAACAACCTTCAGGGTATGTTCAGAATGGGCAAGAAGACAAAGTGTACAAATTAAACAAAGCACTTTATGGATTAAAGCAAGCTCCGCGTGTATAGAATACTAGAATTGATCAGTATTTTCA
The DNA here is from genome assembly GCA_036172215.1 of Camellia granthamiana. Taxonomy (NCBI): domain Eukaryota; kingdom Viridiplantae; phylum Streptophyta; class Magnoliopsida; order Ericales; family Theaceae; genus Camellia; species Camellia granthamiana. The sequence goes on from CM069917.1 coordinate 73,595,444, forward strand.
TGACAATGGTTTTGAAAAATGCCCATATGAGCACGCACTATGTTTGAAGAAGGAAACTGGTGGAAGCATGTTGCTTGTTTGTCTTTATGTTAATCATCTAATTTTCACCGGCAACAATCCAACCATGTTCAAAGAATTTAAAAGAAGTATGGTCCAAGAATTTGAAATGACAAATATTAGATTGATGGCTCATTTTCTTTGGCATTGAAGTGGCACAAAGAAAAGATGGAATTTTTATTTCCCAAAGTGGCTATGCCAATGAAATTCTCAAGAGATATGGAATGGAGAATTGCAATCCAGTGAACACTCCTGTAGATAGTGGAGTGCAACTCAAAAAAGGTACAAAGCCGGGTGATGTGGATCCAACTTATTTCAAGAGCTTAGTTGGAAGCCTTCGTTATCTTACTTGCACCAGGCCAGACATACTCTATGGAGTATGATTGATTAGCAGATATATGGAAACACCAGATCAGTCACACCTTTATGCAGCAAAGAGGATTCTTCGCTGCATCAAAGGTACAATCAATGATGGTTTATTCTATAAATTGACTGATAATTTTAGTCTTGTTGGCTATTCAGATAGTGACTGGGGACGTAACTAAGATGAACGACAAAGTATTACAGGGTTTGCTTTCTTTATGGGAAATACAGTGTTCATTTGGTCGTCCAAAAAGCAAGCTATTGTGACACTGTCAACTTGCGAAGTTGAGTATGTTACAGCCAACTCAACTGTGTGCCATTCAATTTGGTTAAGAAATGTGCTAAAGCATTTAGGATTTCCACAAGAAAATCCTACTGAGATCTATGTTGATAACCGTTCAGCAATTGCATCAGCAAAGAACCCAGTTTATCATGAAAGAAGTAAGCATATTGACACCCGCTATCATTTCATCTGAGAGTATGTGAAAAATAAAGAGGTGGAATTATTTCTTTGCAAATCTAAAAATTAGCTTGCAGATATTTTCATGAAACCATTGAAAAATGATCTGTTCAACAAAATGAAGATAATGCTCGGGATGAAGCAGCATAGAGAATCAAGATTAAGGGGGAATGTTGTGAAGCAATCTTGCTTCACTGCCAACCTATAATGAAAATCTTTTTTTCCACCAGCCTAGCTAAGAGTAGAAGCATGGAGGCTGAAATCAAGATTTTCAACAATGGCTAGCTGCAACCGTTTGAAATTTATAGCCTCAGCTGCATTTGCATTTAATTTTTTTTACATTGTCTAATTTATCTATAAATAGCCTATGTATCGTAGGGATTGCGGTGTGGGAGAAAGAAAATAAAATAAAATAAAAAAAGAGGGAGAAGATTGAAGTTCATGCTCTGTTTGTTTTTCAAAATTATTTGAGTGAATTTAAATTGAGTTTGGTTCAGTGTTAACCCTCTCATTTTGAATCACCATAAGTGGTTTGTACTCCACTCCCACCAACAATATTAATGTTTAAAACTTTATTGCAAACAAAAATTCAAATTTATTCATATTTCATAATAATAATAATAATAATAATAATTCAAAAACAATCAAAAATCTATGTACCTGAAAAATATCTCAAAAATTACTTCAAAATTGAAATATATGCCATAGATTCAAATTTTGTGGTGGTCATACTCAAATTATTCACATATTTTATTTTTCAGATAATTTTCAAGATTTTTTTTGGATACCCAATATAAACTGTTTAGAATATATCAACTACCTATTCTAATCTATAAACAAGTTTTTAGGATAAAATGGCATTTACAAACCAACATAGAACATTTTATGCACAAAATGGGAATCTTATGTATACTTCTATAGTAACATCAATTACTTAGGCATGTTGAGCGCATGTCTTATTAGATATGTCGAATACATATTCATTCCACCCTTACTCAAATGTCGAGTATTTGAGACATATACTTTACCAATATAGAATAGTCCACATAATATGGGAAGGAGTAAAGGAGCCTAGTCAAGTTAATGACAAGTTTTTGGGTGTTTTGTATGGTTGGGTTTCAAGGAGAGTTTAAACCCATCTCTTAAGGATCTTTTGTGTAGCATTTTTTCTTTCTCACATTTCTAATAAATAGTTTTGTTGTATAAGGGAGGCACCTATTTGGGTGCCCTAATAAAGTTGTATTTATACCCAAAAAAAAAAAGAAAAAGAAAGTAATACCATTATTTTCATGATCCAGTCCTCGTAACATACTAGTTTTAAATTTTTTTTGCTTGTTTTATGTTTATGAAAGCAAATTGTTTTGTTAGAGAGAGAGAGAGAGAGAGAGAGGAGTTCATATCATAATTTCATGATTATGTTTCTTTGTAGGTGGTAATTTAAGTTTGAACCTTCTGTCTATTCCTAGTCTTTGTTCTCATGCAAGCTGATGTGAATTTCTGTTCATGGACCTTTAAGTGGGAGCTTATGTTAGATTCTTATAATGTTTTAACTAACTAAACCAAAAGGAAGGAATGTAGCTCAATCTATTCCAACTAAAAAACAGAGGGACCATGCAGACAAGGATCAAGGGAAGATTGCCAGTGATAACCAAGATGGATGCTCCGACAGTTTCTCAATTTTCTCCTCCAGGGCATTACCAACAGAAAAGGACCGAGAAGAGTTGATTGCATTAAAGGAACAAGTGGAAGATCTTCAAAGGAAATTATTAGAGAAAGAGGAACTCCTGAAATCAGTAGAGATTTCAAAGACCCAGATGACTTCCATGAATGCAAAACTTGAGGAGCAGAAACACCAGGCTGCAGATAAGGATTCATTAATCAAGTCTACTCAACTACAACTATCTGATGCAAAGGTATTTGTCTAATGCTTTTATGCTTTCTCTTAAAATTCTTTGTGTTTTCAAATTTTGTGTAATCCATTTTAGAGCTCTTGTTTGGATAGTTAGTATAATTTAATGTAATGGATTCTTGTTTTGATAGAATATTAGTGGAAGATATTACTATTTGACCTCATTGTTTTGATAGAATATTAGTTCAAACATTATCTAAATTCCAAATTTTGGTCTCAAAATCAGCGAATGGCCCATTTTAATGGCAGGGTGACATTACCTAGCAATGGTTTGTGACTTCCAACATAAACTAAGATAGATACATATAGAAGGTGATATAATAATTTTCTTCAAACCAAAGGGTAAGTTTACCTGGCAGTATTTATGTCATCCATTACAAGATAACATAGGGAGCTTCAGTAGTTTCTTTTTTTAGGGTGAACTACCAATAGTTCCTAATAGTTGGATTTCATTCCCATTAAGTCCTATTGAAAATAAGTCTTGGTAAAATTGTTGCTAAAACTAATTTTTTTGTGATAATTTTTTATATATGTCGCTAAAAATTGACAATTAGTGACTTTTTTTGTCATGATTTTCATAAATTGTCGCTAAAACTTACAATTAATGACGTTTTTTAATTACAAATTTTTCCCATAGGACGTATTAGATAATAAGTTCACTTGTTAGGACCTATACGTAAGTACCCCTTCTTTTTAAAGCTTTCTTTTTCAGTTATGTTTCTATTACTTACTTCTCTTTCTGTCTTTTGAGAGGAGTTTGAAATTTTTGATGTGCAAAATAAATAAGTTAATTTTACAACTTAATGTGTTAAGATATTTTGTTTGATAAACTCAACTCAACAAGATCTTACGATAGTCAGCTACAGGATCTTTTTTCCAATTACTATTCGTAGTCAAACCCTCAATTTTAAGATTGTCATTTTTTTTTTTTCTTTTCACCTCAAACCACAATTCACTGAAGCCCGCCTCCTTTTCTTTTACCGCCCTCCATGTTGATTAAACCACTTCTGTTCAAGCGATTTAATTGGTCTATGATGCACATGATCATACCGTCTCAAAGACAAATGGTTTTCTCAATTTGTGTCACTTCTATCTTATTTCTAATGCGTTCATTTATTAATTTATCTTTTGTTGTAACACAGCTTATCCTTTTCAATATCATCATTTAATCTAGACTCAATTTTTGAACATATTTTTCCTTAGTTGCCTAATATTTACTACCATACATTATAGCGGATCTTATAGTAGTCCTATAAAACTTTTCACTTAACTTTAACCGAAATCCTATGATTGCACAACACTCTTGATGTATTCCTTAGTTTCTTCCATCCTGCCTAACTATGTATGACGAAAATGGTCTGAATTGAAACAGAGTGTAGGGTGCAAATAGAAGCTCCCTTGGCCCAATCTACCAATCATGGAGCATTGTCTTGAGAAGTACTCCCTTTTTGTGGACAACCTAGCAATTGTTTGTTTCTTCACTTCAAATTAACCAGTTTTCACAACCAAAAACAAAAAAAGAAAAGAAAAGGTTTTCATAGTTTAAACTCTTTCCTGATATTGGATTATGCTTGGTTAGTATGTGCATCAGTAATTTGCACTGGAAGTCACACACACACACACACAAGCAAACAGGGGTGGGTGCACACCCCTTTTATTGGAGAATTCTTGCATCATTGTTACTACCTTCCTTTTTTCTGCAGATTAAGCTGGCTGACAAACAGGCAGCACTTGAAAAATTGCAATGGGAAGCAATGACTTCCAACAAAAAAGTGGAAAAGCTCTAGGAAGACCTAGGTTCCATGCAAGGAGAGATTTAATCATTTTTGTCGTTGTTTGAAGGCTTGACAAATAATCATCCCACCATGTCTGCTGAAGATTATGATGTCACACATTATCATTTGAATCATCTTCCTCATACGGTAAGCTCATTAAAACCCCCACCACCATCACCTCTTCTGTGTTTCTGTTTTATTACTATTATTTTCTGAATTTTTGGTTGCATTTGAAGCATTGAATTCATGCTTAATTGGTAATTCTTAGGGTTTGGCAATTGCTTTTTAGCAATTTTTTTGTTGGGTTCTCATTTTTTTTTTTTGGGGGGGGGGGGGGGTGAGCTTTTTCATAAAATTTTAAAAAAAATTTTACTTTTAGATTTCTTTTTTTTTTTTTTTTTTGATCAGCAAACAAAGGAGATTTATAGATATTAAAACACAGATATATCAGGAGCATCCAGGCATAGCCAAATGAAACCAAACAAAATGGCACCAATAAGCTAGCCCGAACATGCACATGAGCAATACAGTTGGTGAGAAGCCAACTAGAAGACAAACCAGTAAAACAAAGAAAGACCGCAAAGCATCACTCAAAAATGCAGAGATAAGCATCAGGCCTCCCAAAACAGAGGAGACAATAACAGCCAGTAGCACCAATAAGCTAGCAGCAGTAGGCACCAGACAACTCAGAAAATAGCAAGTCACCAGCAAAATAGATCAGCAAAACAGCAGAAGGCACCAGCAATCAGATTACACCAGCATACCAGATCGGAACCACATATTCAAACTAACCAGAAGACAGCACCAATCAGAAAAGAAGAAAAGGCTAAGAACACTCCAGCAAGCATCACACAGAGAAGAAAAAATAGACACACCATCAACCTATCCCTCTTCTACAAAACTTAATTTGCTGTAAGTTAAACAAAAAATCATTAACAGAAAAATGCAGCCTTGGATCAGAAGCTCTAACCCACATAGCAACCCTGGTTTTAATTAGATCACGTAAACCAAACAGATCAGGTTGCAGATCAGAAAACAACACCTCATTCCTATGTTTCCAAATGGACCACAAGAAAGCAATAGGTAAAACATTCCAGGCTTTTCTCTCAAAACTATTACCCGAAAACCCAGCCCAAAACTGTAAAACTCCATCCACTGTTGCCAACATAACCCATTGAGACCCCCACCAGAGGAAAATATCAGCCCAAACCCTCCAGGCAAACGGATACCACAATAGAACATGATTGACCGACTCTGCTTCAGCTTTGCAAAACATACAGTGGATATTCGCAGTAGCAGGAATGACACCAATCCGATGAAGGAAAGAGGACATTTTTAACCTTTGTCTCCAAGCCAGCCATACAAAAGCTTTTGCTCTAGGGATAGATACATTCTGCCAAATCATCTTGGAGATAGTATCATAATCAGTAGATTGCAAACTATTTTCGCACCACTTATATGCAGATGATATGCTGAAATAGCCAGAATTTTCAGCCCCCCAACAAAAACCATCAACCTTATCCGCTCTCAACTCACGAGTGTTATTAACCAAAGAAACCAATCAAGCCACCTCTTCCTTTTCCCAAGCTCAAAGCCTTCTATTAAAGCATTCCTCCCACTCATGTAAACTCCTTAATTCAATCACTTGTTTAACTGTTTACAGCTTATCGGGAGATATATTATAGAGTCGAGGAAAATCATCTTTTAAACACCTATCTCCAGCCCACTTATCCTCCCAGAAAAGAGTTCTATCTCCATTACCAACAGATATGAAAGTATTGCTAATAAAAAAACTGTGCAGGGCAGGGTTGACAGCAGCCACAGAAAGTATATCCTTTCATAACCGGGAATGCAACTGGGAGGCTTCCAAATTTGGGTACCACCTACTGCCTTGAATGTTATATTTCCCACATAAAACTTTCTTCCACAACAAATTCTCATCTCCACCAAACCTCCACCACCACTTCAGTAGCAAGCAAACATTAACATCCCTAAGGCTCTTGATACCTAACCCACCTTTAATAACACTTCTAGTGACTTTAGACCATTTAACCATATGTATCTTGCTCTTGATCACATTTCCACCCCATAGAAAAGCAGCTTGGATCTTGTCTAACTCTTTAGCAACTTCTTCAGGCATCTTAAATAGTGAAAGATAATATACTGGGAGGCTAGACAAAACTGCTTTGATAAGAGTAAGTCTCCCAGCAAGGGATAAGAACCTTCGTTTCCAACTAGCCAACTTAACTTTAACTCTATCCACAATAGGCTTCCAAGTCTTCAATCTCCCTGGATTAGCCCCAAGAGGCATCCCAAGGTACTTAAATGGAAGCTTTTGACACTTACAATTCAGTCTACCAGCAATTGCAGCCAGCAAGTCATCTTGAATCCCAATGCCAAAAATCACACTCTTATGATAATTGATCCAGAGCCTAGAAATCATTTCAAAGCATCGAAGAACCCTCTTGATATTCACCACTTCCTCCCAATTTGCCTCACAAAAAATAATAGAATCATCAGCAAATTGAAGATGGGACACTGAGATTTCATTAGCCCCAATAACTGCACCTTTGAAAAAATTTAACTCCCTGGCCCTGGTCAACAAGATGTTAAGACCCTCTGCTACTATATTAAAAAGAAAAGGGGAGAGAGGATCCCCTTGCCTTAGGCCTCAAGATGGACTAAACTCCGATGTGGGGGAGCCATTCACAGGAACTTAAACTCGAATATTTGAGATACACTCCTGCACCCAAGACAACCGCTTTGCTCCAAAACCAAAATTCTTCATCATAGCGAGCAGAAAAGACCAATTGACAGAATCATAGGCCTTTTCGAAATCAAGTTTCAGAATAATACCACGTCTTTTGGTTTTCTTCCACCAGTCAACAATTTCATTTGCAATTAAAATCCCATCAAGTATACTTCTACCTCCCACAAACGCTGACTGCCCTTCACTAATTATACTAGGCATCACCAGCTTTATTCTGTTAGCCAAAACCTTAGAAAGAATCTTATACAAAGACCCAATTAAACTTATAGGTCGGTAATCCCCAAGACTAATAGGATTATCTTTCTTAGGCACTAAAGTGATAAACGAACTACTTAACCACCCACCAATTTGCCATACCAGTGAAAATCTTGCATAAACTGAAGAACCTCTTTCTTTACAACCTTCCAACATTTCTGAAAAAATAACATACTAAATCCATCTGGCCCCGGAGCTTTATTCCCATCACAACTTCTCACTGCAGCCCAGATTTCTGCCTCAATTTGGTCTGCCACTACTGTACTGCCTATAGATTTAAAATTACCTATGAATTTGGGCCTAGAACTCTACACTTCAGTGAAATGAGCTTTGAAAAAATTGAACACTTCATGTTTAACTCAGACTGGCTCATCATATACTTTTAGATTCTACTAGATTAGATGTACTTGAAAAGTAAAATAAAAATAAAAAGAGTTTGAAACAAGTCTACTACGAACATAAAAAAAGTTTAAAAAGTCTACTGTTTTTGGCCTTTTTTTGGGGGGTGAACTTAATTTGGATTTTTTCAACCAAAAAAAAAAAAAAAAAATTTGTTTCTTAGATTTTTCTAGACTTTTTAGCAGTTGCCAAACGGAGAGGTGAAGACAATTATGACCAACTTATATAGCTACCCATCAACTTACTATGTATTGCCGTAATAAAAGAATATATATTGTATTGTTATATATATATATATGATATTTCTTTTACTCCTGTATTTGCTTAGTAACTAATATTTTTTTTGTAGTTCACCTACATCAAACGAGGCCTTTGGGTTCATGGTAAACTTCAATCAAGTAAAAATATGCAGAATAAAATTTTAGTGGACAGATTAAAATCATCATAAGCAATTAGCCAGTAGTTTTATTTTATTTATTTATTTATTTTGGTAAGGTCTTAAAAGGATTGATGTAGGTCAGCAATTCATTTATCTTGTGTTTGTACTCTTGAGCAAAATGGGTTTGTATAATGTGTTTGTATAAAGAAAGTCAAATTCCAACATTTCAATTGTTGATTGGTGTGAACTTCACGTGAAAGTCATACTAATTAATAACTGAGATTCTATATTCAATATAACAGTTAATAATTTCTCTTTTAATCATCCCCATATGACATAAATGTGAAACAAAGAGATGAGACCCACCCTTTATATCACGTCTTTGTTCCGTTCTGTGAACTTTTTTAGTGCACTTGGATTTTTACTCTCTTGATAAACATATGATTAATCACTCAAGATTGAACTCCCTTTGTTGTCCAGTCTTTTATATTATGTGTTTTTCAAATATTTAATACAGAACACATGTTTGTAGATGTTCTCATGTGTGGGGTTCATTTGTCAAATGAAACTGAGGGAGGTGGGTTGGGAAGTTATAGTAGTAATGCATTTTAGCTAATGAGATACTTCTTGTTTTCATTGGAACGCATGCTTATTTAGATATTATGAGATTTTTACAGTCTAACTCTCTCTCTTCATGAAGTTAGTTTGTTCCTCTCTCTTCATAAAAACATTATTGCTAATCACATTGTTTACTTAGCAAACACATTTTTATAAAAACATTATTGCTAATCACATTGTTTACTTAGCATATAATACTGTTTGAACCATCTTTTCAGATTCTATTTTCCCTAAGTCTTTAAATTCAAGTAAGAAAAAACGCCGTTAACAATGCTTTTCAAGGAAAACGTGATTGTTAATTAGAAGTTGTCAAAATCTTGTTAAAAAATTTCACAATTGTCAGCAAAAAAGTTGCTGTCAAATGGCCAATTTTTATTTTGCTTAAATAGTCAAAAATTAACTAAAAAAATTATAGCTAAACAGAGCTTGAGTTGAATTAAGCATGACTTGATCGTTTATGTTGATTCAAACAGAGCTTTCGATATGATGCTACATTATTTTATATAAATTTTTTATTAAATTTGTATTATACTACTAACATTTTTTTTAGAACACATACTATTATCATCAAAATCACAAAAATGCTAGTTGCATTGAATAAAAAAAAAAAATCAAAATCACAAAAATGCTAGTTGCACAGAATAAAAAAAGTAAAAAAATTGCATAGAATACATTGTGCATTGGATTTATTTTAAATAATAACACTATACACTCAGACCTATGAATTTAGAATTTACTCAAAAAAAAGAATCAATGGTTCAAATTTATTTTATTCTTGGATTTTATACTTTATCAATTTAATTTCTACCGCATAAATATATTTAGAATAAATTATGAATTAATAAAGATGGATTCATTGCATTTTTGTGTTTGAAATATTATGCAACACGCAATGAATCTAAGCCCAAAAAATGCACTATTTATATACTTTTATGTGCCCCAATTCTGTGTATCTAGCATGTGATGTGACCATCATTGATGGAAACGACAAAGAAAAAACAACCACAGGGGTGGTGGCCTAGCGGAGAAGGCATCCTTCCACACAGGTGTGACTCAAGTTCGAATCTTGGGGAGACAAATTTGCTGCGTTACAGCTGGCTCTCTATGGAGATCTCGCCCTGTACTCCGATCGAAATCTAGGTTCTCATCTATGACGTGTGGTTGAGCTCTATTGGTACCTCAGTGGTGGATCCCTTCCTATGGGTTGGGTCAAATCAGGCCGTCAATCAGTTATCCTGCTAAATCCACGGATGTAGTGATGATACCTCAGAGTATTTTTTTTTTCATTCAAAAAAAAAAAAAAAGAAAAAAATTTGTACTGCATACCACCCCTCCAAAAAAATAGAAAAAAAAAATGAAAAAACCAAATTTTATTCAAAATTTAAATGCGAACAATTTATTCTGCATATGACTCACAACACACTAACCCTAAATGTACATCCTATATTTCATGATCATGATAAAATTTTGATTAAATTTTTATCTTAGCTAGAATTATTTGAAGAAAAATACCGAGAGAGAGAGAAAGAGAGGGGGGACAAAAAAAGAAAGAAAGAATGAAAGAAAGAAAAGCGAAGTTTCAAAAACGACAACAGTGAAGATGAGCAGCCAGGGTCTTGTGGTGCTTCCTAAAGTGGAGTGAGTCTGGTTTTGGCATTCAGACAGGGCTTCCCATCCCTTCGCTGCACAATCTGCATATTTAATTCAAATTTCCATATTCATAACTATGATTACACAAACTAATAACAATCCCAAAAAAGTAAAAAAAATAAAAAAAATTAATAATAAAAAATGAATAGATTTAGAATAGTTGGTTGTAAGTTATAGTTGGGAACTTACATAGGGAAGGCAAAAAAACTAGAGCTTCCATCAGATTGATCAATGGAGGATTCACTTGATTGGGTGGTGGTGGTGGATAATACCATTTTACTTTCTTTAGTGATTTCTTCTTCTTCTTCTTCTTCTTCTTCTTCTTCTTCTTCAATGATATCATTTTCCTCATCCCCTCTCCAAACACCCCTATGCAATGTGGTGTCCATTTCCAAGTTCATGTTCCATTTTTCCTTTCCCTACAACAATATAATTTTTACTTTCTCTTCAACTTATTTTATTTATTTTGATAAGTAAGCATTTTATTTCCAAAATAGAAAAGCATATGCATTGATGAAACTCAATACAAGTCATTCAGTAATTTCAGATTATCAACTATCATTTTTCTAATATTCCCAACCAATAAACATAGTGAAAAATTTTATATATTTGACAATTGCGACCCACGTTTGTTAGACAACTGAGATGAGAGATATGATAACCCACTTAATGTTTTTCAACGTTTCTCATTTATCGGCAACACTACATAAATAATGTCATACGGTATTCTAAGACGACTTAATAATTTTTTCATTGTTAAATCATTTGCCTAATTTGATAAAATTTTCTCTACTTTTCTCGTGATGGGTCCGCAAACAATATGTTTATTTGGCATTGTGGGAAAAAATTAAGAAAATAATATATGTTTGCACCATTAATTAGAATAAGAATGTTAAATAATAATTTTTAAATACTGTAACATGTATATATACATATATATTTTGAGTTTAGCATATATACAAAGTGTGTAATGAACTAGAAATCAGAATATATAACTATTAGTATATTACTCTTATTTGAGTATAAGGCACAACATCAACATGATCAACATATGATCAACATGATCGGACACTTCTGGCTTCCATCCTGCACCACATGAATCTCTCCATCCTCTTTGAAACAAAAGACAATGTAATCCTCATCTGTAAAGTGTTGCCGGCTCGACTCATCGATCTCCTTCTCTTCTAACTCGATATTGCTACTTTTTGTCAAACTTGGAACTGTTTCTTTGTCTCCATCGCATTTGTTATTGCACGAAGCCATTTTGTTCGTCTCACAAAAAGTTGTTTTTGTTGCCACCATTAGAGTTGAACACCATGGTTCCTTTGGGAACTTGAGCTGATGAAATGCAAAATGTATCTGGTTCTTCATCTACCTCACACCATTTTAATTAACTCAAGCAGTGTAGAGAGATAAAATGGGAATCACTTTGAGAAAATCAAAAAATAATTAAAAACATTTTTTTTAAAACTGAAATTGCAAAAGAGTTGGGTTTATGATCTTTTAAACAGGGTTCCATTTCAAGTGATAAAATTGACATCAATGAAAGATATTGTTATAATTGGATGTACATTTTTAAAAATATATATATTTAAATTTTTTTTTTCTATCACAACCATACTATTCCATTTCAATTGCCTAAGCTAAAGAATCTTAAGCTGAGTGTCACAAGCTGCTAAATTTCCTATGGCAAAAACTCCTACATAAGAGCTTGGGAGCAAAGAGATTAATGGAAGGATCTAGAACTTCCTAGCTCATTCCAACACTTGAGAGAACATGGAGGATTCTAGAACATCCTTGAATAATCAAGACCCTTGTATATACTAGACTTGTAAATATCTAAAGCAGAATATTGTTGTAGCTTGTAAGAAAGGCTTCCAAGGAAAGGTTCTCTATGTATTTCCTAGTGGCTTCTAAAGTGTTTTAGGAAAGGCCAAGAGTGCCTATAAATAGGGGAGGAGCTCATTTGCTCCAAACCATCCAAGAATTGTAAAGCTTTCTTCCAAAGTGAATACAATGCATTCTCTCAAACTCTCTTGTGTCCTTCTAACTTCTCTTTCCTATAAGTTTGTGAGTTAGGCTGACTTAGTATCATCAAGTGAGACTTGAGATTGTCTAAGTGCCACACGGATAGCTAGGAAACAACCAAGGCCGTGACATGAGGCAACCAAAAATATATAAAAAAGAAATACACAAAAAGGTAACTTCAATAGAATTCTTTCGTCAAATTCAAATTTGATGAATAAAGAGCTAAAGGTGAGCTCTAATTATTTCATTAAACTTGTATTAAATCAAGGGAGAGGCAACACTTTTTCCAAATCAAGCACAAACCAACTCCTTCACTAAATTTCTAACAATCATATTTTTACTCAAATTTTAAAAAAATTTAAAACAATAAGGATCCGGGAGGATTGTCTTTCAAAAAAAAAAAAAAAAATTTAAAACATGTTTTTAGAATAAGTTCTGAATTTTTCCACCAAAAAAAAAAAATTTATGAAAAAAAGAGTAAAGATTGGAATGTTCCATATCAGAGTTAAGCTTTTAACCAAGATTTTCTTCAAAGTTAATAAAAACAATAGAGAGAGAGAGAGAGAGAGAGAGAGAGAGAGAGAGAGACATTATAAGTTTGCATGAAATTAGAACTTTGAAACTTTGTGTTCGGTTACCTAAGGAAAACCTGCATGCGAGAAAACATGTTGCCCAATCCCTTATCATCCATGGTGTGCACATTGTTTTAGAGAGAGATGAGAGAGAGGCACCTGAATGGCAACAAAAGAAGAGGTTGGAGTGATAGCGTAGAAGAAGGAATGGCAAATTTGAATTTGAAAAAAACACTGCATTCATAGAGAGAGAGAGAGAGAGAGAGAGAGAGATTTATGGAGATAAACATGGCAACATATTAATGTGTAAAACTTTATTGCAAACAAAAATTCAAATTTATTCATATTTCATAATAATAATAATTATTCAAAAACAATCGAAAATCTATGTACCTGAAAAATATCTCAAAAATTACCTCAAAATTGAAGTATACGCCATAGATTCAAATTTTGTGATGGTGATACTCAAATTATTCACATATTTTATTTTTGAGATAATTTTCAAGATTTTTTCTGGATACCCAATATAAACTACTTAGAATATATCAACTACCTATTCTAATCTATAAAGTCAACATAAATTTTGTCACGCTTCTTTATTTTCCAATGATACCCAAAAACTGGTTACAAATTCAACCCATCTTTATTATTCATCAAATTATCTAAAATTTTACATGTAAAATTACAAGACATCGCTCGCTAGTATATATAAAAATCAAGTGGCTCTGGTTTTAACAGTGTAACAAGGTAACATTGTATCCGATAATTGCATCCATTTGGTTCGTCGAATATGTCTTGGCTAAGCAGTATTCGCGAGCTAGCCTAAACATCACCGTGCCTCTGACGACCAGCATTTCCCTAACCTCATTTGCGATTGGATTCTGACCAACGACACTGAATGAGCTTCCATTGTAGGGATCAGTAATGATGTTGTACGTAAGCGTCATCAAAAGGCTAAGCTCATCGTGCAAAGATGACATACCATAAATCCCCTGAGCACGGCCCATTATGGTTGAGTTCAGAGCAAGAGTGGCAGTGAGCGGGTTGTCCATCATATAGATGGATCCGAACATGGATGCAATAGGGTTTGAGCCAGTAAAGTTGGACTGGCTGGCTACCCTAACCGCAGAAGGGTTCGGACCACCCACCGTGTCATGCATGTCAAACTCGACATGGGTTTGCTTGAGCTTCTTGGCCTCTATGGCTTGAGAGACAAAGCCATATCAAGAACTCAATTGAATTGCTTATGTTTTTTGAGTCATATATATTGAAAATAGATGCATATAAATAGAGAGTAGTGAGTTGTTTTTCGACCAAGTAATGTTTGTTTTTTCAAAGCAATTGAATACATTGATCCCACTCCAAGTATGGATGTTATATGTTTCAAGACTGTTAAGGACAAAAAAAAATCTCCACATGGCAAGTCCCCATTGGTTATGGTCCATAGCAAGTGGGATTAGAAGGAAATTTTGAGGTTTTTCTAATGGAAGCTTCTTCTTCTCCCTCATATTATTCAAATTTTCTGAATGGTTTAAAAAAGACAAAAGACCAAAACAATGAGTCAAAAGAAAACACCTAAATAAATTTGAAGCTTGTATGGATGTTGCTATCCTGGAAAATAAAATTGCCTAGAAGATTAATAAGCCTAGACTAATCACACCCTCATATAAGTCATATGCATGGCTTTGAGAGGGTAGAAAGTTGTTCAGATGATTTTCATAATAAAACACACATTGAAATAAAATATGAGTTTCACATGTGGATTCTATTTGGACATGTGTCCCACTTTTGTCTTATATATGCGCTTTTTTTTTTCTTTTTTTTTATCATCCAGAACACCCCCAAGGCAAGACCCTTAGGATTTACCTTTACAAGCCAAACTGGGAGAGGTTAGCCGATCCATCTAAACTATCGGATTTTCACTTGAGTGGTACGGGATTCGAACCCTGATCAATAAAGAAAGGAGCATACTCCCTTACAAACTAGGGTGGCCTCTTGGTGGTTTATATATGTGTTCTAGGAAAAAAGATTAGGAGCTCTAAATTAAGAGCTCTAATAGCTCTAATTGGTGTGTGGGTCCCATGTAATGTGATGTTTTGACCTTATTTTTTTTCTCTTCTTCTTCTTTTTTTTTTTTTTTTTTTTAATAAATTTTTCACATCATTAATACTCTTTTAGAGCTTCCAAATTAGAGGGATGTATCATTTCTGTGTGTTCTAGTATGTGAAAATCTTCTTTATTTCTACCACAACTGCTTGAGAGAAAGATCTTCCTATTTGCTTTAGCCTTATTAAGAAAGGTCGGTATAATTATGTACAGAGTTTATTATATATATGGTTTACACATTAGAGGTGGTGTGTGTAATTTGCCATTTTTATTTTTACATATTTGGAAGTTGGATATGTGGTTGGAAAACTATTATCAAACTTGTAATGCTCAAGTTTGAGGAGCGTCGGTGTTTGGAGTTCGAGAAAAAATTGCCAACCGGGCTCATGTTTAGAGTGGTTGGATCCATGATTAGGGACTATGGGTGCCTTGTGGAGGCTGTAACCCATCTTGAGACTATCATGCATGAGGAGGAGGAAAGAATGAGGGGCTCCAGAAGGAGTCACGACAACCAGAGAGACAGTAAGAGGCAAAGGGGTTCTAATCCCCAACAGTCCCAGGGAGCGCATTCGAGGTCTACCTTTCTAGTGCCGAGTTCGGGTTCTGGGAGAGGTGGTTAGGGAGACATTACTTGTTTTAAGTATGGCCAGTTGGGCCACAAGTCTCTAGCATGCCCGCAGAGGGGAGGAGGGTAGCAAGCAACATCATCTTCGACTCGTTCTCAAGGCCAAAGTCAAGGGAGAGGCCAGCCGCTCACTTGTCATCAGTGTGGGCAAGCAGGGCACTTGAAGAGGTTTTGCCCACAGTTGGGTGGCACACCTGGTGTGTCTGGTTCGAAGCAAACACAGAGTCGCCGGCCTACACAGTCAGCACAGGCCTCAAGGGCCAATCAGGGAGCCTTTTCGGCTCAGTCAGTGCAGCAATCCTACACTCCGAGGGGTGAACAGGTAGATTAGAGGCCAACTGGGCCCGTGTATACTGTTACCGCGCCAGATCTTATACCAGCTCCATCTGTTGTGAGAGGTACCTTCTTGTTTTGCAATTCAGTTGCTAGTGTGTTGATTAATACGGGTGTATCCCATTCATTTATTTCGTCTGCATTTGCATCGATTTTGGGGTTGGAGTTGGCATAGTTAGCATCTCCTATTTTTGTAGAGTCACCTATTGGTAGTGAGGTTGTTCTAAAATAGGGGTGTCGGGGTTATGACATAGAGGTTGCAGGTCGTCGACTTTCATTTGCATTTATTTTGCTTGACATGTCGAGTTTTGATGTTATTTTGGGTATAGACTGGTTATTGTCATACCGGGCTGTTATAGATTGCTACCGTCAGAGGGTTACTGTATTTACCTTGAGCAGTGATTGGTTTTATTTCTTGGGAGACCGGGTGGATAGAGTCTTGTCACCGGTATATGATCCACGTTGGCGGAGTGAGCTTAGTTGTCTTCTTGCTAGCTTTTTGAGTAATGAGTGTGATGAAGTTCGGGTTGAGTTGCCATGCGTGGTTTGCGAGTACTCGAATGTCTTTCCCGAGGATCTTACTAGTCTACTACCTCACCGAGAAATTTAGTTCTCTATTGATCTAGTGCCTGGCATGGCACCGATTTCTATGGCACCATATCGGTTTGCACCAGCTGAATTGAGTGAATTAAAGATTCAACTTCAGGAATTATTGGATAAGGGTTTTATTCGCCCTAGTACTTCGCCTTGGGGAGCACCGGCTCTCTTTGCTAAAAAGAAAGATGGAGCGTTACGACTTTGTATTGATTACCGAAAGTTGAACCAAGTTACGGTTAAGAACAAGTATCTAATGCCACGTATAGATGACCTGTTTGATCAGTTGAAAGGATCTCGATGTTTCTCTAAGATAAATCTGAGATTGGGTTACCACCAGTTGAGGGTAAGAGGGGAGGACATCCCGAAGACGACATTCTGTACGCAATATAGCCATTACGAGTTTCTTGTGATCCCTTTTGGGCTAACCAATGCTCCAGCGGTGTTTATAGATTTGATGAACCGAATCTTTCAAGAGTTCTTAGACCGTTTTGTGGTCGTCTTCGTGGACGATATCTTGATTTACTCACCCTCTGAGGAGGAGCACGAGGAACACTTGTGAGTGTTGCTTGAGTTACTTAGAGCCCACAAACTATATGCTAAGTTTGGGAAATTTGAGTTCTGCCTAAGGGAAGTTAAGTTCTTAGGCCATGTGATATCCGAAGAAGGGGTGACTATAGATTCATCCAAGATAGAGGCAGTGCAAGATTGGGCACAGCCTAAGAATGCCTTTGGGATCCGTAGTTTTCTGGGGTTGGCCGAGTCTTATCGGAGATTTGTGAAGGATTTCTCCAGACTAGCCTCACCTTTGACTAGGTTGACGAGGAAATGAGTCAAATTTATGTAGAGTGAGACTTGTGAAAAGTCATTCCAAGAGCTTAAGGTTAAACTTACCACTGCTCCAGTCTTGATTATTCCGGAGAGGGGTTTAGGATATTCAGTATACTGTGATACTTCACAGGAAGGTTTGGGCTGTGTCTTGATGCAAGAAGGGAAGGTACTACCTATGGCTCGCGATAGTTGAAAACCCACGAGAGGAACTATCCTACACACGACTTAGAGTTAGTAGCGATGATTTTTGCATTGAAGATTTGGAGGCACTATTTGTATAATGAGAGATTTGAGCTGTTTTCCGATCATAAGAGTCTGAAATATTTGTTTACACAGAAGGACTTGAACTTGAGGTAGAGAAGATGGATGGAGTTCATAGAGGATTATGATTTTGAGTTGCATCACCATCCAGGGAAGGCCAACGTTGTTGCTGATGCTTTGAGTAGAAAGTCAATTAGTAGTGTAGCATGTATCGCCATCCGGGAATGGGAATGTTGGGTACCCTTGGAGAGTTTGACTTATATTTGGGCGAGTCTGTCGAGTTTGCAGCCTTATTTTCAGTAGTTGCACAACCTACACTTGTGAACTGAGTGTTAGAAGCGCAGAAGGGTGACCTTGAGGTAGAATCCGTCCGGAAGAAGATCTCCAGCGGGAAGGTAGAGAAGGGCTTAACTGTGTATTCCAACAGAGTGTGAGATACCGTGACCGTTTGTTTGTGCCGGAGTCTTGCCGAGAGGAAGTACTCCAAGAGTTTCACCATTCACGCCTTGCGGTGAATCCGGGAGGCACAAAGATGTATCATGATCTGAGTTGCCAGTTTTGGTAGAGGTGTATGAAGAAGGATGTGGTCGTGTTTGTATCGAAGTGCCTTACTTGTCAGCAAGTGAAGGCCGAACATCAGAGGCCAGCGGGTTTGTTGCAACCCTTGCCTATAGCCGAGTGGAAATAGGAGCATGTTACGATGGATTTTGTTGTGGGCCTTCCAAGGACTCAACGGGGTAGTGATACCATTTGGGTGGTAGTTGACCGATTGACCAAGTCGGCGCATGCGCGTAAGTGATTTGGTAGATTATCTTGCCGACCTTTACATTAGGGACATAGTGAGGTTGCATGGGATCCCTGTGACGATTATTTCGGATAGAGATCCGCGTTTTACAGCTCGGTTGTGGCAGAGCTTGCAGAGTGCCTTGGGCACTAGGTTGACCTTTAGCACTGGTTACCATCCTCAGACTGATGGACAGTCCAAGTGTACCATTCAGATCCTTGAGGATATGCTTTGAGGCTGTGTCCTTAATTTTAAGGGGTTGTGGGAGAGACACTTACCCTTAGTGGAGTTTGCCTACAATAACAGCTTCTAACCGAGTATTGGCATGGCACCATTTGACGCCTTGTATGGCCAACCGTATAGATCTCTAGTGTGTTGGGCCGAGGTAGGTAATGCACCTTTGTTGGGTCTAGAGTTGGTTCGGGAAACGACGGAGAAAGTTGCACTTATCCGTAAGAGGTTGGTTACAGCCCAGAGTCGCCAGAAAAGTTATGCCGACCGTAGGAGGAGACCTTTGTCTTTTGAGGTGGGAGACCATGTCTTTTTAAAGATATCACCTAGGCGGGGTCTTATAAGATTTGGAAAGAGTGGGAAGTTGTCCCCTTAGTTTGTTGGCCCTTTTGAGATCCTTAAGAGGATTGAGGAGGTTGCCTATCGTTTGGCGTTCCCGCCACAACTTTCTGGAGTGCATGACGTATTTCATGTTAGTATGCTTTGAAAGTATGAACCGGATCCATCACACGTGTTGGATTGGACCGACTTAGAGGTAGATGAGGATGCCTCGTATGAGGAGAGACCAGTGAGAGTCTTGGATAGACGGGGCCAAGTCTTGCGAAAGACAATCTCCTTGGTCAAAGTAATGTGGAAACATCACGGGGTTGAGGAAGCAACTTGAGAGCGTGAATTGGAAGTCTGTGAGAAATATTCGGATTATTTGTTGATGTTTGAGTATATGTTGAGATTTTAGTTTTGTTCATGAACTATAAAGACATTGTATATGTTTTGAATTATGAGAACATTGTATATGTTGAATATGTTTTGGAAATACAAGTCCAATTTGAACATTGTATATGTTGTTGAAGTTTTAGAAATGCAAAATTTATCATAAACATTGAATATGTTTTAGAAATATGAGATGTACGTATTGAAATTGGTTAAATTTCGGAAGATGCATATTGATAATATATGTTAAAATCTATATTGTGAATTTGTTCATTTTTTGAAAGGATTGAATGACTGGTAGGTGGGTCATGGGATTGAGAATTGATTTGTAATCATTTTGGAAATTGGCTAAAACATGGTTTTGAAATATGATCTGAAATTTCAGGGACGAAATTCCTTAAAGGGGGAGATTATAGTGATTCCAGTTTTGACCCGACCTTTATTGTATTTCAAACGCGGATTTCGTGGCTTAATATTGTTATTCATGTCTCTTTCACGTTTCTTCCTTTTCCATTTGAGTATTGGAGTGTCTTGGGCATGTTTGAGACAAGTTGATTGTTATTTGGTCTAGAATGTTGTTGCCCAGATTTTGGCTTCTTCGCTCGAGCGACGCTTCTTGTGCTTGAACGAGCTTTGTGAACTCCTAGCATTTTGCAGAGCTGTAGAGATTCTGGAAGGGTAGTGTTCTTCGCTCGAGCGAGGCTTCTTGTGCTCGAGCGATGGTGTGCGCCTGTAAAAATTCTGAAGGTATGTATTTTGCGCTCGAGAGAGGTCACTTATTGTGTCTGGTTGCTCAAGCGACAACTCCTTCGCTCGAGCAAGCCTCGCATATATCAGTTCGCAGCAGACCATTTTTATATCATTTTTTGATATCTTTCTCACAAAAACCCTAAACCAGTTCTCTCTCTCTCTCTAAAATTCAACTTCTCTCTCCAAATACACCTAGATCTAAGGATCTCTACACCCTACATTCTTTGATAAAGAGTTAGAGCATCTCAAGAGCTTTCATTTCATCCAATTAAAGTTTGATTTCGTCATTCTTGAAGTTCGTCCTCTTCTCCATTGGGCTTCTACACTTAAGGTAGGGATATTCTACACCTTAATATGATTTTTAACCTAGATATTTGTAGTTATGTATAAATGATGAGATTTGGGAGTGATTTTGGGTAAACTAGGGTTTGGACTCAAATTAAAATAGGGGTTTTCCATGTTGGGTTAGAAAACGAATATGGGGTTTTGAATATAAAGCTCTCTTGTGATTAAATGGTGAAATTTAGCCTTTGGTTGATATTTGGAAAAAGGGAGAAATTTGCCCTAACATGTGTTAAATAATTATTTTGTATAAATAATGAAATTGATATGAGGAATGTGAAATTGGGAGGGTGTATAAATGAATGGTGTAGTTGGATTCGTTTAATCACTCACTTACGGAAATTTGATTAATTATCTGTTACAAAGATTGTATATCTGTTTAGAAATATCTGTATTGGACTATCAGTAGAGGATAGCTATGAGTATTGTAGAAATTGCATGAGGATTAGGAGAATTGAAACTAATCATTTAACTATGTCATTGAATATGACAGTGTGTTGAGATATTGAATATGTGTAATTAAATGTCATTGAATATGACGGTGTCTTTAAATACATTGCATATGTATAATGTTTTGGGAGGAGAAAGGGGATGTACTCTATGTTTTGGGAGGAGATAGGGGATGGACTCCATTGAAAATTAAGTTGGTCGGAGTATCCAGGGTGAAAGTCCCGAAATCTTATGTATACATGGGTGCCGATCCCGTGGACGAAATCTCCGTAAAATGACAAGATTAAAGTGTTTTTTTTATGTTTGTTGTGTTGATTGAAAATCATTGAGTTGCAGTCTCAGTTGGGTATTCGGAGAATTATAAACTTGGCCTATGAGTTGAAAAGAAATGAACTAATATGAAATGAATAAATGGGAATGGATCTAGATGTGAATGTTGGTATCGTGTAGTCATGTGAAGTAGATGTGTTTTGATTATAAGTGTTGAACATACATACTTGGCACTTGTGTCTTAGTTAAACCTCATATAGTGTTGTAACAAACCCGTGAGGGACCTCGGCTACAGTTCGGACTCCCCATTTTTGCTTGTTGCAGTTCTTAATCTGAACCAAAGAGTCCAACTCTGGCAAATCGTTTTGAGAAAACAGATTTTGAAAAGAAGTGCCAAACATGGAATGCTTTGCCAGATACAGAGTCGCCACCTAAATATTTTTTAAAATGGGAAATTTAGGAAACCCTGACTCGGTGCCGAAGGCCACGTGTCCGTCATCACCAAAGTTGTCTTGGCTCGGGAGCTTGGGTACGATCGGGGAAGGTCAGCTATGAGCACCCCCTTTCGCCCGGTCCGAAGACCGGCCTCTACTAACCATGATATCCGATTTTGAAAACGTTATGTGTTCTTATTCCAGTTATTAGCCTAAAATTACTATGTTATGCGCACAGCAAACAAGTATAGACTAGATTGCCTAATTTGGAAACAAGCATTGCATATCCGTTTGTTTTGAAAAGCGCTTTGGAATTTGCTACTCGCAAGTAGGCTAAAACACGGATTTCAACGAGTTTTTCCAACTCAAACAATCCAACCTTCACCCACAGGCATTCAAACAGTTTATCTCATATAAGCACTTAGCCACATGGTAAGCATACTATCATGGCAACATTCACACGCATGCGATATGCTAAAGCGAAAATACTTACATCGTACTCCGTGCCAAAATAATAAACTGGTTAGCAAACATGCATGTCCTAGTTCATGTTAAAATGACTAATGCAACACAAGCAAAATGTGTAATCTAGACAGGCTCGGCTATCCTAAACATGGCATGTGAAATGCTACAAGTAACAAGTATTCAATTTGGAAATTGAAATACAATGCAGTTAGCGTGATGTACCGAGCCCGGTGCATGTAAGACAAATGTATGGATGCACGCATGCTACCATACTGTATGCTAATTTAAATATGCCCTAATCTACCATCGAAGCAGGTAAGTAAAAGGGAAGAAAGAAGTGGGGGTTGGAAGACCTGCACACCACTCACACACACTTATTACAGATTTGCCCTCGCCCGGAGGGACCAAATAAATAATACAAATTAATTAACTACGCAAGCTAATTAAATATTACAAATTGCCTAATCAGTTAACAAACTAATTAAACTAGGAAAAGCAGTAAACCGCCTCGAGAGGAGAGCCAGATGCAGCGCACGCTCGGGTCCTGCTCGGAAGTGCACGGCCATGCATAGTCTGCCTCTGTTTTCCCTGCTCTGCCTCTCTGAAGACTGCCAAAGTCTCAAGGATGCCTCTCTGGATACTGGGAATCACCACCGGCTGAGTAGAATTACCACCGGCAGTGAATTGTGGTCACCGGCACAAAATGAATTCATCGGCTGGTGATTTACTGCCGGTCGGCAATGTATACTGCCGGTCGGCAAAGAATGCCTGCAGAACCTGCAACTCACAGCAGCAGAGGACAGAACTTGCATGGCAATACAATTCAAGCAATGTACGCACCAATCATGTCCCCTATCATGTTTATGACTCAAAGGGGCATGTGTCTTGATTCTCAGACCACCAATCACGCATTTCTATGCATGATGGCCCAAAGAATCAAGTGTGCAACTTTCATGTCAAATGAAATGCAAACCAAACAAACGAACCAAGGCCCAATTCCTATCACCAAGTCAAGGAACAAGGCATGCATGCAAGATGCAATGCAACCCAGGCATGCAAGCTAAGGATGCAACATGGCATGGCAAGACACTTATGCAAGCATACAAGCAAACATGAGGCAATGCAAACTGATGAAAAGGTGGACTTAGACATGATTTAGGCAACTCTAAATAGGCCTAAAACAGTGGCCAAAAACCAAGGAATTGGGATCAAACATACATACACACATGCAAGTAAGTTGGACCAACACTTAGGCATTAAATAAGCAACTCTAAGGCACACTTGAAAGGGGATATCATGGACAATTAGCATGCAACATAAGCTCTAAAATCATGTTAAAACATGGTGCCAAACCAAGCAACAAGGCAAGCTAAACATGCAACAATGGTCCAAGCATTCAAGGCTCACCAAAGAGGCAATAGACTACACTTAGTACAACCACACATGGCAAGACTTAGGCAACCAAAAACAGAGTTTTAACACATGAAACTAAGCCCAAAAGACCAACTAGATAGCATCTAGATGGTTTGAATTTAAAGGCATGCATAAATGCTAAAACATGGAGCATGCAAGGCAAGCTTCCAAAGCTTCAAAGAGGCATTCAAGGCAAACATATGAGCATGTCAAAGGGACTGAAATAACATGTTGGGTGGTTCCAAACCACCGAAATGATGCAAGCAACACATACTACACATTCACATACTCGAAGCATACAAGCTCAAATACAAAGGAGCTATACTAAGCGTGCCAAGATCGACCCAAATAACTATGGACAGACCTAAAACATGGCAAAATGAGCACAAAACCTTCACAAGGCTAAACCTAAAACATGCTAGAGCAAAGGCTAACAACCTAAGGCATATTAAGGCAATAACAAGGCATTACATGGTAGGTATGCTAAGTATGCATGGTGTACCAAAACCAATACACAACAAGGTTATATCATTGCATAATAAGCGTGGAAAACAGCCAAGACATGATCAATACACACTCTAACATGATGCTCCCTCAAGAGGCCAAAAGGGCCCCTTTCAAGGACAACAAGGAGAGGGGGTGGCCCTCCCCTTTTGGAGACTTCAAGGCACCATCTCCACCACTGAAATCCCTCAAGATTTCAATGGTGAAGAGGCCCAAACACCAAAGTCTCGAAACTTGCACAAAAATAGCAGAAAAAGGAGCCTTACAAGGCTTAGGAGGGGTCAAACAAACCCAAACCACAAAACACTCTTAATAAACAATCAAGAGTGCTAAAAAACAGAACTTTTTTGTATTATACACTAAGCACGAAAACAGCTCTAAGATAGGTAGAAAAGCAATGCAAAAATGGGGAATAAAAGGGAAGTTTCTCACCCTTGTAGATCACCTTCACAAATGATGCTCCAACAGCCCTCCTTGGCTTGAATCCAGCTCCAAAACACCAAAACCAGCCCCTTAGAACCTCAGTAGCCAAAGGAAGGTGAAGCACTAGGTGTTTGTGTGCAATAGTATGGACTAAAACACCTAGAACACAAAGAGAGAAAAAGATAGATAGGAAATATGTATGAACCCTAACCCTAAAACCAGAGCTTCTCTCTGTGTTTTTCTCTCCAAAATTCTCTAACCTCTATGCCAAGAGAAGAGACCCTTCTCTTATAGGCAACCAACTTGTAAAGCTTATACAACAAGCTTACAAGGAGGGCATCCCTCCATACACGTGTATGGAGGGGAACCAAATGCCACACAGCTGTCCTAAAATATCTGCAAAAGCAGATGAACAGTAGTCGGCTGGCCAAAAATGTCATTTTGACAAAAATGACTGCCGACCGGCAACAAAGAGTGCCGACCGGCCACATACATTGCCGGTGGCAACAAAAACCAGCCGGTGGCCTCTAGCCACCGCCAGTGGTGTGTGGGGATGCCTCACAAGGCATTCCCTGCCCCTCCAAGGCAAAACACAAGTGTTTGGTGCAAAACCAGACACAAAACGGTCGAGTTCGGAGATCCTGAGGCAGGCCGCGTAGCCGAGACCTCCGGGAACTCCAAACGAACACAAACATGGATAATCACCGAGTGTTCAAACAGTGACGTCCAAGTCTTGAGGACGGTCAAAAATGGGGTGTCTACAGTTGCCCCTCTTTGACAGAACTCGAAAGTCATAACAATGGTTAGAGTGAATGTCAAAGCCCAGAGACGACCCATTTTTGACAAGGCCGAAGACTTGGACAAACATGCAAGACAAACAAGGTATGCGCCCGAAGGCAGGGGCAAAATGCAACTGAAAATGCAAGAAGCCGAGCATAACTTATGATCATGCAAAGAGAGCTGTAACGAAGCACACATGCAACAGTTTTAAGCTAGCATACACCAGACTACACTACAATGCAGAAAGGATGTAAGAGAATTATGTAATTCTCTGTACGTCTCACGCAGAGGATACAATACCTGTGCGGCTCGTCCGGTTGCACCGGCCTCAAATGAACCGTACATACAATATCGTGCCTGAAAAGAAAACAAACTTAACAGGTACAATGTCGTTAGCAACATGCATGACAATGCAAATGAAAGCAAGACAACGCAGGTCGCAAGGAATGTAAGACAATGCAAATGAGGCATGCATGCTAATGCAAATGACGACACGCATGCCAACGAAAATATGACACGCATGCTAATGGAAATGAGGCACACATGCCGATGAAGAAGATGGGGCACACCTGCCAATGGAAATGAGACACGCATGCCGATGAAGATGGGGCACACATGCCAATGGAAATGAGACACGCATGCCGATGAAAGTGAGGCACACATGCCGATGAAAATGAGGCACAGTGCCAATGCAAGTGAGGCACACGTGCCAATGCAAGTGAGGCACACGTGCCAATGCAAATGAGGCACATATGCTAATGAGAATGAGGGACACGTGCCAATGCAAATGAGGCATACATGCCGATGAAGAAGATGGGGCACACGTGCCAATGCAAATGAGGCACACGTGCCCATGCAAATGAGGCACACGTGCCAATGCGAATGAGGCACACGTGCCAATGCGAATGAGGCACACGTGCCAATGCGAATGAGGCACATATGCCAATGAGAATGAGGCACACGTGCCAATGTAAATGAGGCACACATGCCAATGAGAATGAGGCACACGTGCCAATGTAAATGAGGCACACATGCCAATGCAAATGAGGCACACGTGCCAATGGAAATGAGGCACACATGCCAATGAGAATGAGGCACACGTGCCAATGTAAATGAGGCACACATGCCAATGTAAATGAGGCACACGTGCCAATGAGAATGAGGCACACATGCCAATGAGAATGAGACACACATGCCAATGCAAATGAGGCACACATACCGATGAAGAAGATGGGGCACACATGCCAATGCAAATGAGGCACACGTGCCAATGAGAATGAGGCACACGTGCCAATGCAAATGAGGCACACGTGCCAATGAGAATGAGGCACACGTGCCAATGAGAATGAGGCACACATGCCAATGCAAATGAGGCATACATGCCGATGAAGAAGATGGGGCACACGTGCCAATGGAAATGAGACACACATGCCAATGCAAATGAGGCACACGTGCCAATGTAAATGAGGCACACGTGCCAATGAGAATGAGGCACACGTGCCAATGTAAATGAGGCACACATGCCAATGAAAATGAGGCACACGTGCCAATGAGAATGAGGCACACATGCCAATGCAAATGAGGCACACATGCCGATGAAGAAGATGGGGCACATGTGCCAATGGAAATGAGGCACACGTGCCAATGTAAATGAGGCACACATGCCAATGCGAATGAGGCACACGTGCCAATGGGAATGAGGCACACGTGCCAATCAGAATGAGGCACACGTGCCAATGGAAATGAGGCACACGTGCCAATGCAAATGAGGCACACGTGCCAATGAGAATGAGGCACACGTGCCAATGCAAATGAGGCACACGTGCCAATGCAAATGAGGCACACGTGCCAATGCAAATGAGGCACACGTGCCAATGAGAATGAGGCACACGTGCCAATGCGAATGAGGCACACGTGCCAATGAGAATGAGGCACACGTGCCAATGTAAATGAGGCACACATGCCAATGAGAATGAGGCACACGTGCCAATGCAAATGAGGCACACGTGCCAATGCAAATGAGGCACACGTGCCAATATAAATGAGGCACACATGCCAATGAGAATGAGGCACACGTGCCAATGTAAATGAGGCACACATGCCAATGAGAATGAGGCACACGTGCCAATGTAAATGAGGAACGATGCAAGTGTGATACGCATGCCTCATAAGATGCAAAATAATACAAATGAGACACGCATGCCTCATAAGATGCAAAATGATACCAATGAGACACGCATGCCTCATAGGAATGGAAAATGATACGAGTGTGACATGCATGCTACACGGAATGTAAAATGTAAATGAGACACGCATGCCTTAGGGAAATGCAAAATGATGCAAGTGTGACACGCATGCCACACGGAATGTAAAATGATGCAAACGGACTTAAATGCGTAACAACGCACGTGTTTCGGAATGCATGACAATGCATGGTAAGGGAATGCACGACAACGCGAACGATGCGCGAGGCGACGTATATATTGAAATACATGACAATGCTTGTAATAAAAATGCAATGACAATGCATGAGAGATGTGCATGACAATGCAAGGGGTGCGTGTTACGACGCATGTAGTATGTGCATAACAATGCAACTGTGAGGCGCATGAAAGCGCGATGTAATGCACCGAAATAGTGCGATGAACACGTGCAACGCACCCGGGGCAACTTTTGAATCTTGTAAAAGGCAAAAAGGATACCAAAGGATACAACATTGTATGAGTTGGAGTGCTACGCACAGAAGACGCGGTCCGAGGTCAAAACGGAGGCCGGTTGAGCGTCGAAGATACACTTTCTTGCACTTTCTTGAGCTATGAAGACCAAAAACTACTCATATGGCCTAAACAAGGTTGTGGGAACACCACCGGCCGGGAGGGGAAGCCACCGGCTGTCCACCGGCTGCAAAATAATTTCATCGGCACAATATTCTGCCGGCCGGCACAAAATGTTGCCGACCGACAAAAAGTTCCTGAGTCGGGGCAGATTCGACATTTCACCATGGGTGTTTTAAAATAGGGTTTCTAAACCCTATTTCTCACTTCCTCCTTAGCCGAAAAACACTCCCCTCTCTCTCTAGAGCGTTTTCCTCTCCTCTTTTCTCCGTTTCTTCGCGTTCTATGCCCGTTTCGTCGTCGGATTCGCGATTTTCTTCGCGTTTCGGACATTTTCAACTGAACAAATCTTTGTTTCGGTGCCTCTTTTGCCGTTCCCACCTTTTTGGGGTTTGTTCCCCTTGCTTTCCTCTTGATTTCCGTACCCTTTTCACATCCCGGCTTTTCCGGCCATTTTCGACCTTCTCGGGGGTTGACTTTTCGGTTGACTTTCCATATTCTAGCCCGGTTTTCCTCCCTCCGGCTATTTTCTCATCATTCTTGACATGGCGGACGACATTCCACGCGGTGGGACTCCCCCGGATCACGAGATGGATCCCGGGGTCGAGCTCCTACCTTTGAGCGAGCGCCCGTTCGACCCGGCGACCTACCGGCCGGCGATTCATGTTCTGCCCCCTGACGAACTGCGCCAGTTCAGGAGTTTCGACATGGCGTTGGATCCCGAGCTTCTGCTACGTGAGCCTGCCTCTCACCTATCCTTCGGCGCTTCCGAGGTAACATTTTTTCTCTGCTTTATTGTCTGCAATGTAGAACTTTTTAACTGTCAACTGCCATAACTGATTACAGTCTTTAACTGCTTAGTTCCAATACACCGATACTCTATATATTGTAGTTGATTGCAAATGCACTTGCAACTGATTATCTGTTTAAGACTCACACGTGCACACACACTGCACTAGCCTTGAACCACTCAACACACGGCACACACCGTATTCCACTGCAAACACCGGCACCCGATACCTGTTTGAATCTGAAAATATGCACGCATGCCACATTTGCACTGAACCACTCAAACACGCTGACGCATCACACGTTGTAGTTCACTGTAAGCACACCGGCACCCGGTATCTGTTTGAATCTGAAAATATGCACGCATGCCAAATTCGCACTGATTTTGACTATTTCTTCAAAACTGTACATTTTATATTGCTTCGCAACTACTTGTTTGAAAGCAGGGAGATTCCCATACCATCTGCGGGTATAGGAACATTGTCGCTCGTGAGTGGTACGCCGAGCTTCCCGACGCAGTTCGCCATATTGTGGACCAGGCTGGCTTTGGCGCATTCTGCAGAGGACTCTCCAGGCTCACTACATGCATACCTCTCCTCGCCGCTCTGGTGGAGAGGTGGTGGGACACCACCGGTTCATTTCATTTCTCTGCGACGGGGGACATAACGATGACCCCTTATGATTTCTCGATGCTCACAGGCATCGGGGTAGGGGGTGATCCGATCCCCTTTGATACGGATATGGATGAGTGGACCGCGGCTCAGATCTACTTGCTCGGCGAGCTGTTGCCTTTGGCGTGTCCCGGCTTCGTCCGATATTCCTGGTTCGAGGTGCAGTTCAGGGTCCAGCCCACCCTTGTTGATGCAGCCCCGATGACTCCGGAGGCCGTGGAGAGATACGCACGCGGCTTCCTCATGTTCTTGTTTGGGACGACCATTTTCGCCGACCGGGCGAACACCGTGCCTCTCTGCCTGCTCAGCGCACTGGTGGACGTCAGAGACATCTTGCATTACGACTGGGGTGGCGCTGCTTTGGCCACACTCTACGGATATATGAGCTCAGCTTCCCGCGGCAGCGGACAGTTGCTCGGGGGCTACTGGCGTGTTTGGGAGGTACATTTCTTTTTCTGCCTTTCATTTCTGTTCTATATTTTCTGTACTCTGTACACTGCACACACTGTAGTCTGCTTTATACTTGCTGTATACTGTACACACGGCACACACATACTCTGCTTTACACTGACTGTACACTGCTCACACTGCACACTCTGCACAATACACTGCATAACACATGGCTCTGCTATTTCTGCTTTTACTCTATATTTTGCTTTATCTGATAAATGCACTGGTATTTACCTTGCAGTTGTGGGTTTATGCCTACTTTCCTAGGCTCGCTCCCGTACCGGAGACG
The DNA here is from genome assembly GCA_036172215.1 of Camellia granthamiana. Classification (NCBI taxonomy): domain Eukaryota; kingdom Viridiplantae; phylum Streptophyta; class Magnoliopsida; order Ericales; family Theaceae; genus Camellia; species Camellia granthamiana. The sequence goes on from CM069917.1 coordinate 73,626,019, forward strand.
GAGACTCCTCTGGTCGTCCCTTTTTCGCGTCGCTTTGACAGGAGATGCACCCGGAGGCCGCGAGAGACATTTAGCTTCTTCCGCCGCTTCTTCGACACCATCACCCCCGCAGAGGTATGTTTTACTTGCAGTTCATTTAAGCTTTGCCTTTCCACTGCATATTTCAATAACAGTAGATAACAAACTGTATTGCATTTTCAGATCACCTGGCAGCCTTGGCCTCCTTTGCCAGCCATGATGCGGGATCGGTTTGCCGGTGCCGATGAGACCTCACGTTTTCGGATTCTGCTGGAGGGCCCGGTCTGTCGGGCTTGGTACCTGGGCGAGCGTTTCCTACGCCAGACCCTGGGTTTACCGGAGCAGATAGTCCCGGTGCACCCTCCTGAGCATATGAGGGATACCGAGAGATTCACCGTCGAGCAGATGGCGGACTACACTATTGGCTGGGAGGCAGACGATTTCGGAGGCGAGGGCGATTACTCGGAGTACGTCCGGACCTTCATCATGCGACCTCTGAGCGGCGGCCGCCGAGCGGAGAGAGAGAGACCAGCGGCGCCAGCGGCTGGAGTGGGAGCAGGGGCTGGAGGGGGAGCGTCGAGGAGAGCTCGAGTCTGTGGCAGGGGCGGAGTCCAGCGAGGGCGAGGGACCGGTTGGCCTGCTCTACCCGCTTCATTGACTTTCCGAGGGCAGGGTGGGGCGACCTATCAGATTCCTTTTGCTCCTCCGCCGGCTGATCACGAGTTTGTCGGTGTCCCCGACTTGCCTCCGGTATGTATTACTTCATTCTTGTACAGTTATTTCATTTCAGTTTATTTGATATTCCACAGAATACTGATGTATCTGATACTTTCGCAGGCGTCTTCTGAGTACACCCAGCAGTCATTGGAGATGAATGCCTCCATGATGGGGATGCTACAGTGGACCTTCGACCTCTTGGCCCTTTACAGCATTCCGGTATGTTCTTTCTGACCACAGCCTCAAACCATAGACAAACTGCTTTACATAATCTGATGCACAACACAACATCTGATAAACTGCTCACGGCATCTGATACACGATACTTACACACTGCACCCTGCGCTGATTCACTGCTCACAGCATACATACACTGTATCCATACACCGTATTCTGTACTGATAAACTGCTCACGGCACCCACACACTGTACTCATACATTGCATTCTGCACTGATAAACTGCTCACGGCATCCACACATTGCACTCATACACTGCATTCTGTACTGATAAACTGCTCACGGCATCCACACATTGTACTCATACACTGCATTTTGTACTGATAAACTGCTCACGGCATCCACACATTGTACTCATACACTGCATTCTGTACTGATTCACTGCTCACAGTATTCTGATGCATTCGCCTTTCATGCTTTTTCAGCCTCCCTTCCAGATTCCTCCGGTGGGTGGCGCTCCAACTGGACCTCCCATTTCTACCCGGGATGGCAGAGTATATCCCCGCACCAGAGGGGGGCGCACTCATGTCGGGAGCAGCTCGCGGGCTCCAGTTCCAGATGACGAGTCTGAGGCAGAGACAGAGGCGGAGGAGACCGGTGATGGCTCGGACTCGAGCTCAGACGGCGATGCCCCTGGTGATGCTCCTGGTGATGATGCTCCTAGACCTTCGTCCAGGAAGAGGACTAGGACAGATTGATAGCCCCGGGGCCATTTTTGACATTTGATACAGATTTTTGCTCTTTTTTTTTTTTTTTTTTTTTTTTTTTGCACTTTCCCCTTTTGTTAGTAGTTAGGGTACTTTGTACTGCCGCAGGCAGATTTTGTTTCTAAAACTTATGTACTTGAAAAGATTATGAAATGAAACAAACTTTTTGTCCGAAAAAGAGTGTTGTATCTGCACACTTCATACCTTGCACTGTATTGCATCATATTACACCTTAAATGTAAATGATCTTAATCTGTTGTCTGAAAAGTGAATACTTGTAATTTGAGCACTTGCACTATGATAGTCGGATAACCAACCAACTAACAGCAAACAACTCATACAAACCACTACTCAAACTGAATAATACAGCCCATACTCTACTGGGGATTGATCTGCATACAGCCCATAACACAGTATTCGATTCCTTCTGCACACAGCAAACCTTGAACAAATAACCCCGATTTGACAAGACGGACTACGAAAGCCGAAACGGTTGCAGTTGAAACACACTCGGATGCCCCAAATTTTCCCTTTTCTTCTTTTGTTTCGCACACAATGTAGAGAATGGCATAGCACTCTGAGCATAAACGATTTCAACTTTTGAAGAGGGATTCTGCAGCCGGGGTATCGAGCCTAAAACCGAACACAACGGGAAAGACTCAAGCAAAAGGTGAGCGGCCTGGACACAACGAGGCATGCTCGGAAAAGACTCAAGACAAAAATTGAGACCGACAAATCAAAAGACACGACATACGGATGTGTTTACAAAAAGACCTCAAATCTCGAGGAGCCAATTCCTCCGGGTATTATTTCTCACCCTTTCTGATTTGTGATACTCACATCACTCGGCCCTCAGGCTCGGTTTTTCTCTCAAAACCCTCTTCTTACTTTTCTCTCAACTTACTCCTCTCTATTCTTTAATCTCTCATTTTCAATCCCTTCCCAGAGCGGTTGATGGGTAAACGAGAGATTGTGGGCTCATGCCCGATACAGCGAGCTTGCAGCCACTTCTTCTGGTAAAGAGGGTGCCTTTCTGGCGAGTATGTTGATGGGGGAAAGACAGAAGACCTGACTCAATTGTGCCCCTAGTTCGTCACTTTGACCATTTTTTGTTTTCTTCCTAAAACAATTTTGACCAAAATGAGAGTTGAGTTAACATACCTGTTCGATTTTCTGATTCAAAATCATGCAAATCAGGTTGTGAGCACTGAAAATTCTCCTTTTCGGGTCCAAGAAGATGGTCCGGTTTTGGAAAATGAAATAGTTTTCGAGAAAATAGTCAACTTCAGTAAAAATTTTCAAAAACTATTTTTTACCAACAATCGATGCTCGACGAGCACGGAACTTACCCTCGAGATGCGCAACCTCGGATTGGAGACAAATTGCCCCTTGCTTAAAGGGGGATAAGGCAACGGAAAGTTGCCCCTGGTCTGGACGGCAACTCAGGGCAACTTATGGCATTGGATGGCAACGGAAAGTTGCCCCTTGTTTGGATGATGCCGCGGCACGTTGCAAGCCAGTCCTCGTTGATAACGATCGGACCCTCGGACGCGGAGGAGACGAAGACGGTTTGAATCAATATATGGACACAGTCACCTAGAAGGTGTTGGTGGTTGGATTTCAAGAGGGAGTTAATCACGTAGTTCCAGGTTGCTGCAATCGAGACATCAGATTCGGAGGAGGCACAAGTGATCAAAACCATGACATGGACTGAGACGCTATGGAAGCGTTGGGGGCTGGACTTCAGGATGAAGTTGCCTACGTATCCCAAATATAGGAATCAAGCCTTACGTAGTTCCGGTTAAAGTACACTCGGGTATTTTAACCTTCACTGTTTATGCTCTAACTTTTGCCAAGGTGCCCAATACGGGTTTTCGACCTTGCGATCTATGTTTTTCTTTTTCTTTTTCTTTTCTTTTCTTTTCTTTTGCATTTTCATTTTTTTATTTCTTTTGCTATTTTATTTTTTTTGTTCTTTTTCCTCTCTTGCTTCTTTTTTTTGTCTCTTTTTTATTTCTTTTTTCTTTGCTCTAACTTTTGCCTAGGTCGCCCTTCCGGGTTTTCGGCCCAGCGAGCCTCTCAAAGGGTAAAAGTGTAGCAAGCCCATGCCAAATGGTTTTGAGATTGAAGCCTCTCTGTGTCCAGGAGAATGACTGTTGTGTTGATTTGCAGAAAAGTCCGTCACGGTTGCTTCACGAGCCTTGCCGGGTGGGATCTGATCTCCTTGATCTGACTTTGATGCCTCTTGCTCGAGGGCTGCCTCAAAATGGGCCACATAGGCGTTTCATGGCACTGTTGAACGTTTTGAACGGATTCCAGTTTGCAACAGATAAATTGAATCTTGAGGCTGAGAGCGATCCTGGGCTGCACAATCTCAAGAGCGATTCCACACAGGTCTTCGCAAGACTGCGCGAAACATTTCATTTTTGAAAGTTTTTAAGAAAGCGACAAATTGCTTGCGCAGAAGATAGTGTGGAACCAGTCTGGATCAAACCAGGATTCTTCTCAGTACTCACGCCGACAAGCATGATTTCATTCATTAAAAGCTTAGCATGCCTCTCTTTCTCTCAAAATGATCAAAATTTTGCAAAACCCGAGGAATTCCTTCCTCTTCGTTTTTATCGCCGCAGTGTTCAAAAAGGGTTTTTATGAACAGCTTAGGTCATTACAACGATGTTTAAGGCACAAGAGAGTACGTGGTATGTACTGTCGTTCCATTCACATCCTCTGGCACGGCTGACTCAAATAGCAACAAGTACGGAACGTGATAGCCACAGCTGTTTCATTCAGATTTGTTGGTATAACTGTAGACACCCCATTTTTGACCGTCCTCTAGACTTGGACGTCACCGTTGGAACACTCGGTGATTATCCATGTTTGTGTTTGTTTGGAGTTCCCGGAGTTCTCGGCTCGCGCGCCTTGCCTCAGGACCTCCGAACTCGACCGTTTTGTGTCTGGTTTTGCACCAAACACTTGTGTTTTGCCTTGAAAGGGCAGGGAATGCTTTGTGAGGCATCCCCACACACCACCGGCACTGGCTAGAGACCACCGGCTGGCTGGTGTTTCCACCGGCACTATATTGTGCCGGTCGGCACTATTTTGTGCCGGTCGGCACTTGTTTTGGCAAAATGACCATTTTGCCCTGCCGACCACTGTGCAGCTGCTTTATGAGATATTTTTAGACAGCTGTTTAGCTTTTGCTTCCCCTCCATACACGTGTATGGAGGGGATGAGCCTTTGGTTGACTTAGCTTGTAAGCTTTGTTGCCTATAAGAGAAGGCTCTCTCCTCTTGGCTCAAGGGTTAGAAAAATTGGAGGGTTAGAGAGAAAAGACAGAGGAGAGGCTCTGGTTTTAGGTTAGAAATACTATATCTATCCTATCTCTCTTTTCCTTGCTCATTTTGTACACTAGGTGCTTTAGTCCATACTTTTGCACACAAGCACCTAGTGTTTCACCTTCTCTAGGTTTTTGAGGGTCCAGAGGTTTGTTCTTGGTGCTTTGGAGTTGGATTCAAGCAAAGGAAGGCAACAACACCAACATTATTGAAGAGGTCTTCAAGGGTAACAAAACTACTCCTTTTTACCCCATTCTTGCACCTTGTTTTTACCTAGTTTAGAACTGTTTTTGTGCTTAGTCTATAATACAAAAAAGTTCTGATTTTTAGGCCTCTTCATTGTTTATTAAGAGTGTTTGGTGGTTTGGGTAGGTTTGACCACCCTTAGGCCTTGAAAAGGCCCCATTTTGTGCCTTTTTGTGAGAGATCCGAGACCTTGGTGTTAGGATCTCTCCACCACTGAAATCTTGAGGGATTTCAGTGGTGAAGATGATGCCTTAGAGTCTCAAGAAGGAGGGGGCCACCCCCTCTCCTTAATGTCCTTGAAAAGGGCAAGTTTTGGCCTCCAAAGGAGCACCATGTTTGGTTGTGTTTTGAGCATGTCTTGGCTGCATTTCATGCTTATTATGCCATGATATAACATGTTTCTAAGTTGGTTTTAGCGCTCTTTGCATGCCTTGCATAGTTGCTTTGTAATGCCTTTTGATGCCTTAACATGCCTAGGTTGTGTGCCTTAGTTTCTAGCATGTTTTAGGCTTACATTTGTGAAGTTTTTATGCTTATATTTCCATGTTCAAGGTTTGTCTCATGTTGTTTGAGTCAATCATAGCATGTTTAATATAGCTTCTTTGCATTTGGCTTGTTGGCCTTAAGAGCATGAGTGTGTGGCATGCCATGCTTGCATTATTTTTGATGGTTTGGAAACATTTATCATGTCATATCAGTCCATTTGACATGCTCATATGTTTGCATTACATGCTCCTTTAATGCTTTAAAAGTATGTGTTAAACGCTCCTTGTTTTGGTCACTTTGTATGCCTTAGGGTTTAAGCCTCTTAGATGCCATCTAGGTACACCCTTGGCCTTGTTTAGGTCTGCATGTGACCTATTTTGAGCCCCCTTGGCCTTGTGAGGCTTGGTGGGTTTGACCTTAGTTTGAGCCCCTTGGCTTGCCTTAAAGCCTTGAACCACTTGCATGCTTTGTTTGGCTTGCTTTGTTGCATGATTTGGCATCATGTTTTGCATGGTTTTCAGAGCTTATGCTACATGCTAGTAGTCCATGTTTACCTCATTTCAAGTGTGCTTGAATGTTGTTTGTTATGCTTAAGTGTTAGTGCCTTAACCGGTGCATGTGTGCATAATTGTTTGGCCCTCATGCCTTAGCATTTTGGCCGTTGTTTTGAGCCTTGTTAGAGCTACCCAATTCATGTATAAGTCCATCCCATTCCTTAGTTTGCATACTTGCCTTGTATGCCTACTTGTATGCTTGCATAAGCGCCTTGCATTGTCCATATGGCATAGTAGATAACATGCTTAGGACCTCATTGCATAGGCATGCATGCTAGGCCTCTTGAAGTGAAGTATGATGGAGGTTTGGCACCCTTATTTGCTTGTTTGCATTGTATGCATTTGAAATCAAAATTGCCCTCTTGGTTCTTTGGGCCATCATGCATGGAAACGCGTGATTGGTGGTCCGGGAATCGAGGCACATGCCCCTTTGAGTCACTAATATGATAAGGGCTGTGTTTGGTGCATACATGCTTTGAATTGCCTTGCCATGCATGTTGTTCCCCTCTGCTGCTGTGAGTTGCAGGTTCTGCAGGTATTCAGTGCCGGCCGGCACTATTTAGTGCCGACCGGCAGTCAACAAACAGCCGATGGCTTCCTTTTGTGCCGGTGGCCTCCTCCTTCAGCCGGTGGTGTCCTACCCCAGCCGGTGGTTATCCCCAGTGCCCTGAGAGGCACTCCTGGGACTTTGGCAATTTTCTGAGGAGGAGAGCAGAGGAAACAGAAGCAATCCATGCATGGCAGTGCGGTTCCGAGCCAGTCCCGAGCACATGCTGCATTTGGCCCTCATCCCGAGGCGATTTACTGTTTAATTAGATTAATTATTTTATTTAATTAATTTAGTTGATTTGTAATGTTTTAATTGGCTTGCGTAGTTAATTAATTTGTATATTCTTTCGGTCCCTCCGAGCGAGGGCAAAGTTGTAATAAGTGTGTGTGAGTGGGTGTATGTCTTCCAATCCCCATTTCTTTCTCCCTTTTATTTACCCGCTTATGTTGGTAGATTAGGGCACGTTCAAATTAGCATACCTTATGCAATGCATGCGTGCATCCATGCATTTGTTTACATGCACCGGGCTCGGTACATCATACAAACTGCATCGCACTTTCGATTTCTAAATTGAATACGTGCTACTCGCGCATTTCATATGCCATGATTAGGGTTAGCCGAGCCTGTTTAGATTACACTCCTGTATGTGATGCATTAGCCATTTAACATGAACTAGGTCATGCATGTTTTGCTAACTGGTTTCTTGTTTTGGCACGGAGTACGATGTAAGTTTTTTATGCTTTAGCATGTCGCATGCATGTGAATGTTAACATGACGGTATGATTGCCATGCGGCTAAATGCTTATGTGATATTACTGTTTGAATGCCTGTGGGTGAAGGTTGGATTGCTTGAGTTGGAACAACTCATTGAAATCCGTATTTTAGCCTACTTACGAGTAGCAAAATCTAACACGTTTTTCGAGACAAAACGGATATGCAATGTTTATTTCCAAATTAGGCAATCTAGTCTATACTTGTTTGCTGCGCGCCTAACATAGTAATTCTAGGCTAATAATTGGAATAAGAGCATGTAATGTTTTCAAAATCGGATATCACGGTTAGTAGAGGCCGGTCTTCGGACCGGGCGAGAGGGGGTGCTCATAGCTGACCTTCCCCGATCGTACCCGAGCTCCCGAGCCAAGTCACTTTGGTGATGACGGACATGTGGCCTTCGGCACCGAGTCAGGGTTTCCTAAATTTCCCATTTTAAAATATTTAGGTGGCGACTCTGTAATCTGGCAAAGCAGTCCATGTTTGGCACTACTTTTCAAAAAATCTGTTTTTCTTCAAAACGATTTGCCGGATTTGGACTCTTTGGTTCAGATTTAGAACCGTAACAAAAAAAGGAGTCCGAGCTGTAGCGCGAGGTCCCCCCGCGGACGTGTTACAGTTTCTGGCGACTCTGCTGGGGATTATTAGAGAGCTTGACTCGAACTCGTGATATCCTGTTTTGACAACACTTATGTGTTTCTTTGCATTGCATGTGCATTGGTGCGCCTAGGACACCGTGTTGGCCATCTGCTATTCCTGAGCGGTTTGCCGGAGGCTTGTCTTGTCAAGGCATGTCCGTAAGGCTGACCGGTTGTGGGCTCTGCCAGTATGGGAACACAAACCCCGGTTTTACCGGGGCACCCTTTTCGACCATTCGACCTAGTGCATATCGAAATCCATAGTGACCATTCCAAACTAGGACAGGTTGCTCACCCGATACTAGGTTGTTTGAAACCGCTGCGTGAGTAGTGAAACCCTAGCTCCTGATAAAATAGGACAGGGAAACCCTACCCCAACATAGGGGTGTTTTGGTTCTCATTTATCTGCTATGTGCTTCTAGAATGTATCTCTGCAGGAAAGTACATGTCAATTTACCAATGCGAGTATCCGGCCCGAGGGGCACCAGTATCAGTGTTGTTGAGGAACCGGTTATATCTGCGGGTATCAGTTTAGTTCTGGGAACAGTGATTCTGGGGAACAGTAATCAGTAGTAGAGATCAGTTGTTTGACAGCGTCTGCGTTTGATCTGTTTTGGGCTGAAATGCCGTCCGTTTTTCCTTTCAGTTGAGAAAGTCCAGAAAGTCGATACAGAATAGCCAGTGTTTTCCCTTGCTGGGGCAGGGTTTGAGATGACGCAAAGTTCAGAAGAAATAGTGGTTATGACAGCCGCGTTGGATCAAGGGATCGCCCTACAGAGTGAGGCCGGCGTAGATATGCCACATCCTCCTAGGTCGCCCGCTACACACCCAATCTGGGCCCCCCAGTTCTATCAGGCTCGCGAGCCCACTACGTTCGAGTTAATGGGGATGATAGGTGATCTCCAAAGATCTGTGGCAGATCTCGCTTACGGGATGTCAGCCTCGCCACCGGTTGCACCGTATGCCGGAAATTTTGAGCCCCAAGAGCCCCCGCTACTGGGGCGGATTGTGATCGAGCTTAATCAGCCGGAGATGGCCTCCACATACAACAGTGATGTACCAGTACCAACCCAAACCTCTCACCAGGCTGAGGCCAAGGGCAAAGACAAAGCAAAGGCAGATGTCGATCCCGTTGAACAACTGCTGTGGGCAGTCGAGGCTTTAAGAGCCGGGGGAATGAACAAACAACAGGTATCCGCGATGACAACCAAAATTGTGAAGGATGCTTTTCCCACTCTACCTGAGGATAGTTCAAGCCAGTCGAAAAATCAGGATAGACCCCGTTATGTTGAAACAGTTTCTCTCACTCCCAACCCCGTACCTGGGAAGGATCAGAAATTCAAGCCCGCACCTGCCGATCCGTTCGCCAGCGCATCTAGCAGGAGCACTCAGGCTTCAAAATACCAGCCCCGGGGGCGCAGGGTCTTCCATCCTCTCTACATGCCTTTGTCTAGGGCACTTCTGATTTTGGCCAAAAAGGGGCATCTTACACCCCTCGAGCCTAGGCCGATCCCCAAACCCCTTCCAGCAGGACATGATGCCACTCAGTACTGTGCGTACCACCAGCAATCTGGCCACTCCACCGATAACTGCTTTCGCCTCCGCCATGAGGTGCAGGACCTGATTGACAACGAGGTTATCCTCCCACCCACCTCAGCTAAATCCGTCACCACTCAGTTGTTGGATTTTGAGGACACTGATACTGCGAGTATGTAATTGGGATTCAACCGCCTACGGGCAGCACCTCGAATTTTTGATGTGGCGTCTGGCATGCATTTTTGAGCATCCGCGAATGCTACTTTTGTAAATCCTGGCTCGGGTGTCGGGTCAGCCTTTTGTTCTATTTTGAGTCTGTCTCTTTGTCCTGAGTCAGTCCTTCGTGCTTAAGGGTCTGTCTTGTTGTAACGAGTCAGTCCCCCTTTTGTATAGAATACCAGGTGACTCCGGGGTTGTTGCCTCAAGCACCGTTTTGTTTTGTAATTACTTCTTTTTTGCTTTCTTTTTGGGTCTGCCTCTGTCGTGGAGCCAGTTTACATCCAGGGAACCTGAATGAAACAGCCGCGGCTATCGTGTTCCCGTACTATTTGTTTTGGACTAGTTGTGCCAGAGAATTCGAATGAGGTGACAGCGCATTCCACCCGCTCTTGTGTGCCCTAATAATTATTGTTTTGACCTAAGTTTTTCAAACCCTTTTGAACACTGCGGTGAAAACAAAGAGGAAGGAATTCCTCGGGATTTGCAAAACTTTGATCAAATTGAGAGAAAGAGAGGCGTGCTAAGTCCTTAATGAATGAAATCATGCTTGTTAGTGTGAGTACTGGGAAGGATCCTGGCTTGATCCAGATTGGTCCCACACTGTCTTTAGCGCGAGCGATTTGTCGCTTTCTTAAAAACTTTCAAAAAATGTTTTGCGCGGTCCTGCAAAGACATGTGTGGAATCGCTCTTGAGATTGTGTAGCTTAGGATCGCTCTCAGCCTCAAGACTTGAGTCCTTGCCTTCAAACCTTGAACTTGCATTCAGAATGTTCAACGGTCAACCACAATATAAGGCCTGTGTGGCCAGATTTGAAGCAGCCCTCGAACGAGAGGCACCAAAGTCAGATCAAGAAGATCAGACCTCATCAGAAGAAGCTTGCGAAACTAAATTGGAAGCACCCCTCAAACTAGGGGCAAAAATGTCCGATGTGCTCGAAGAGCCGAAGATGGATCCTTCTGCGAATCAATACAGCAGTCATTTTTCGGGATTCAGATGACTTCAGGATCTCAAAACCATTTGGCATGGACCTGTTACACTTTTACCCTTTGAGAGGCTCGCTGGGCCGAAAACCCGGAAGGGCGACCCAGGCAAAAGTTAGAGCAAGAGAAAAATACAAAGAAAATAAAGCAAAAAAATACAAAAAAAAAGAGAAAAAAAAGAAGAAAAGCAAAAAAGAAAAATGCAAAAAAAAAGAAAAAGAAAGAAAAGAAGCTCGCAAGGTCGAAAACCCGCATTGGGCGCCTTGGCAAAAGTAAGAGCCTAAAAATAGTGAAGGTTAAAATACCCGAGTGTACCTTAACCGGAACTACGTAAGGCTTGATTCCCATGTTTGGGATACGTAGGCAACTTCACCTGGAAGTCCAGCCCTTAACGCTTTCATAGCGTCTCAGCCCATGTAATGGTTTTGATTACCTATGTTTCCTCCGAATCCGATGTCTCGATTGCAACAACTGGAGCTGCGTGATCAACTTCCTCTTGAAGTCAAACCATCAACACCTTCCAGGTGACTGTGTCCATATATTGGTTCAAACCGTCTTCGTCTCCTCCACGTCCGAAGGTCCGATCGTCATCAACAAGGACTGGCTTACAATATGCCGCGGCATTATCCAAACAAGGGGCAACTTTCCGTTGCCTCATATCGCCATAAAGTTGCCCTGAGTTGCTGCCCAAACTAGGGGCAACTTTCCGTTGCCCTCTTCCCCCCCTTCAAGCAAGGGGCAATTTTCCCAAATTGCCTCCAATCCGAGGTTGCGTATCTCGAGGGTAGGTTCTGTGCTTGTTGAGCATTGACTGTTCGCGAAAATAGTTTTTGAAAATTTTTACTGAGGTTGACTATTTTCTCGAAAATTATTCCATTTTCCAAAATCGGACCATGTTTGGACCCAAAACGGAAAACTTTCAGTGCTTACGGCCTGACTTGCATGATTTTCAAATCAAAAAATTGAATAAGCACGCTAATCTGACGTTCATTTTGATCAAAACTGTTTTAGAAAGAAAACAAAAAAATGGTCAAAGTAATGAACCAGGGGCACAGTCGAGTCAGGTGTTCTGTCTCTCCCTTGTCATCGACGTACTTGCCAGGAAGGCACCCTATCTATCAGGAGAAATAGCCGTGAGCTAGCTATATCGGGCGTGAATCCGCCGCTTCCTATTCATCCATCAATCACCCTGGGGAGGGATGAAAAATGAGAGAGTAAAGAATAGAGAGGTGTAAGTCGAGAGAAAAGTGAGCAAGAGGGTTTTGAGAGGAAAAAACCGAGCTTGAGGGCCGAGCGGCGTGAGAATCACACAAATCAGAAAGGGTGGGAAACCTGCCCGGAGGAATTGGCTCCTCGAGGTCTTTTGTTTTCAAGCACGTCCGTGTGTCGTGTCCTTTGATTTGTCGGTCTCAATTTAGCCTTGAGTCTTTTCCGAGTGTATCTCGTTGTGTTTAGGTCGTGTGCCTTTTATTTTCTTCACTTGAGTCTTTTCCACTGTGTTCAGTTGTAGGCTCGATACCCCGGTCGTGAAATCTCTTTTCCAAAGTCAATCGTTTGTGCTCAGAATGCTGTGCCATTCTCTACATTTATGCGAGGCAAGAGAAGAAAAGGAAATTTTAGGACATCCGAATGTGTTTCAACTTCAACTGTCTTGGTTTTGGTGATCCGTCTTGTCAGATTGGGCCAATTGTTCAAAGTTTGCCGTGTGCAGAATGGACCGGATATTGTATCGTGAGCTGTGTGCAGATTAGTCCCCAGCAGAATATGGGCTATTTGTTCAGTTTGAGCAGTGATTTGTCTGGGTTGTTTGCTGTTAGTTGGTTGGTTATCCGATTATTACAGTGCAAGTGCTCAATTTTCAGACAACAAATCGTAATCATTTACATTTGAGGTGTAATATGGTGCAATGCAAAGTACGAGGTATGTAAATAAGATACTTTTCAGATAAAAGTTTGTTTCATATCATCGTCTTTTCAAATACAAAGTTTTGAAGAAAGCAAAATCTGCCTGTGGCAGTACAAAGTACTCTATCTACTAAAAAGAGAAAAGTACAAGAAAAAAAAAAAAAACAGCAGAAGTCTGTAATCATCATCAATGGCCTCGCGCCGGGGGATCCATCCTCGCCCTCTTCCTGGGCAGAAGCCCAGGAACATCGTCGGAAGCATCGCTGTCAGAGCCCGAGCCCGAGCTATCCCCGGCCTCCTCCTCGGACGACTCCGCCTCCATCTCTGACTCGCCATCACCTGGAACTGGTGCTCGCGAGCTGCTCCCGACGTGAGCGTGTCTCCCTCTGGTACGGGGGAATATCCTGCCATCCCGAGTAGAAAGGGAAGGCCCAGCCAGAGGAGCGCCGCCCACTGGCGGAATCGGAAAGGGAGGCTGAAAAATACGAAAAGCAAATGTATCAGAAAGCTGTGAGCAGTATATCAGAACGCAGTGTATAAGTACAGTATGTGAATGCCGTGAGCAGTTAATCAGTGCAGAATGCAGTGTATAAGTACAGTATGTGAATGCCGTGAGCAGTTAATCAGTACAGAGTGCAGTGTACGAGTACAGTATGTGAATGCCGTGAGCAGTTAATCAGTACAGAATGCAGCGTATGAGTACAGTGTGAATGCCGTGAGCAGTTAATCAGTGCAGAATGCAGTGTATGAGTACAGTGTGTGAATGCCGTGAGCAGTTTATCAGATTTTGTGTAGTGCATCAGTATGTATGGAACAGAGTATGGTTTGAGACTGTGGTCAGAAAAACGTACCGGAAGACTGTAGGCGGCCATGACATCGAGGGTCCGCTGCAGCATCCCCATCAGGGAGGCACACAGCTCCACCGACTGCCGTGTGTACTCGGAGGAAGCCTGCAAAAGTATCGGACGCATTAGTATTCTGCGGAATATCAAATAAACTGAAATGGAATGATAATGCAAGATGCAAAGTGAAGTAATACGTACCGGGGGTAAGTCGGGAATACCGGCTAACTCGTGACCAGCCAAGGGAGGAACGAAGGGGATCTGGTAGGTCTCCCCACCCTGCCCCCTGTACGTCAGCATAGTGGGCAGAGCGGGCCAACCGGACCCTCGTCCCCTCTGTACCCCACCCCTGCCTCGGACTCGGGCTCTCCTCGAAGATCCCACTCCTGCTCCTGCCTCTGCCCGAGCCGCCGGCACCGCAGGACTCCCTCGCTCAGTCTGGCGACCCCCGCTCAGAGGCCGCATAATGAAGGTCCGGACGTACTCAGAGTAGTCGCCCTCGCCCCTATAGCCGCCCTCGTCCCAGCCAAGGGTGTAGTCCTCCATCTGCTGCAGAGAAAACCTCTCGGTGTCCCTCATGTGCTCAGGAGGGTGAACCGGAACTATCTGCTCTGGCAACCCGAGGGTCTGGCGTAGGAAACGCTCCCCCAGGTACCAAGCCCGACAGACCGGGCCCTCCAGCAAAATCCAGTAACGAGAGGTCTCCTCCGCACCGGCAAACCGATCCTGAATGCCTGCTGGCACCGCAGCCCACGGCCGCCACGTGACCTGAATTGAAACAGTTGGTTATTTGCTGGTTATCAAAATACACAAATGCAAAGCGAAATTTAAATGAACTGTAAGCAAAACATACCTCGGCAGAGGTGATGGTGTCGAAAAATCGGCGGTAGAAGCTGAAGGTATCCCGAGGTCGCCGTGTGCACCTCTCATCGTAGCGGCGCGAGAAAGGGATGACCAGGGGAGTCTCCGTCTCCGGCACTGGCTCCAGCCTAGGGAAGTAGGCATACACCCACAACTGCAAAACAGATGTCAGTATGACCATCAGATAAAGGAGAATGCAGTGTAAAGCAGAAATAACAGAGCCGTGTGTTGTGTAGTGTATTTTGCAGAGTGTACAGAGTAAACGGTGTACAGTCAGAATAAGGCAGAGATAGCAGAGCCGTGTGTTGTGCAGTGTACTGTGCAGAGTATGTGTGTGCCGTGTGTACAGTATACAGTCAATGTAAAGCAGAGTATGTGTGTGCCGTGTGTACAGTATACAGTCAGTGTGAACAGTGTACAGTGCAGAATACAAAAAGTATGTAGAGCAGAAATGTAAAGCAGAGAAGAAGACATACCTCCCAGGCCCGCCAGTAGCCTCCGAGCAACTGCCCGCTGCCACGGGAGACTGAGCTCATGTAGCCGTAGAGGGTGGCCAGAGCCGCGCCGCCCCAGTCAAAGCGCAAAATATCTCTGACATCTACCAGTGCGCTGAGAAGACAGAGGGGCACTGTGTTCGCCCGATCGGCGAATAGGGTGGTCCCTAGCAAAAACATCAAGAAGCCGCGTGCGTACTGCTCCACGGCCTCCTGGGTCATCGGGGCTGCGTCGATGAGGGTGGGCTGGACCCTGAACTGAACCTCGAACCAAGAATACCTGACAAAGCCAGGACGCGCCAGAGGCGGTGCCTCGCCAAGCAAGTAGACCTGGGCCGCGGTCCACTCATCCATGTCAATGTCGAAGGGGATCGGATCACCCCCTACCCCGATGCCGGTAAGCATCGCGAAGTCGTAAGGAGTCATCGTCATGTCCCCTGCCACCAACAAGTAGAATGAATCGGTGGTGTCCCACCACCTCTCTGCCAGGGCTGCGAGGAGAGGCCTGCAAGCGGTAAGTCTGGACAATCCCCTACAAAATGCGCCGAAGCCGGCCCGATCGACGATCTGACGGACTGCGTCAGGTAGCTCGGCATACCACTCTCGAGCGACGGTATTCCCATACCCGCGGATGGCATGGGAACCTCCCTGTTTACAAACAAACAGTTGCGAATCAATATGAAATGTACAGTTTCGAAGAAACAGATAAAGTCAGTACAAATCTAGCATGCGTACAAGTCTTTCAGATTCAAACAGAAACCGGGTGCTGGTGTGCTTACAGTAAACTACAGCGCGTGATGCGTCAGTGTGTTTTGAGTGGTCCAGTGTAAACTTGGTGCACGTGTGCACATTTTTCAGATGCAAGCAAATGTCAGGTTTCAGTGCACCAGTAGGTGGACTACGGCCCGTGATGTGTCAGTGCTCCCATGGGGATCAGTGTAAACATAGCATGTGTGCGTGTTTTTCAAAGTTCAAACGGATGCCGGGTCCCGGTATATTTCAGTGAATTACCAACGTGTGATGCGTCTGCGTGTTTGTGTGATTCTGTGCAAGTCTAGCATGCGTGCGAGTTTTCAGATTCAAATAAGCACCGGGTGTCGGTGAGTTCGTGTCAAAAGTGCAATGTGTGCCGTGTGTTTAGGTGATTCAGGCTAGTGCAGTGTGTGTGCATGTGTGTCGGTCCTAAGCAGATATCAGTTGTGAGGTTGTCTACAATCAACTACAGCGCACAGTGTATCGGATCTAAAACAGTTAAGGGTTGTAATCAGCTATGGCAGTTGACAGTTTACAGTTCTACATTGCAGAAAATAAAGTAGATCAAGAGGTTACCTCGGAAGCGCCGAAGGACAAGTGAGAGGCCGGCTCGCGCAGGAGAAGCTTCGAGTCCAGCACTCGGTCGAAGCCGCGGAAGTGGCGAAGTCCATCGGGTGGTAGAATGTGAATAGCCGGCCGGTAGGTCGCCGGATCAAATGGGCGCTCGCTCAGAGGGAGAAGCTCGACCCCGGGATCCATCTCGTGATCCGGAGGAGTCCCGACGTGTGGAACGTCGTCAGCCATGGCAATGGAAGTGTGAAAATATCCGGGAAGGGAAAGCCGGGTCGGAATGTGAAAGGTCAACCGAAAAAGTCAACCCCGGGCGGGTCGAAAATGGCCGGAAAGGCCGGAAGATGAAAATACACGAGAATGAAGAGAAAATCGAGGGGAACAAGTCCCGAAAAGGTGAAAACTGAGAAAGAGACTCCGAAACGGAATTTCAATCGGTCGAAAATGTCCGGAACGCGAAGAAAATCGCGAATCCGACGACGAAACGGGCGTGAAACGCGAGGAAAACGGCGAAAAGATGAGAGAAAAACACTCTGGAGAGAAAGGCAAAAGTTTTTTGGCGGTAGAGAAGTGAGTAAAATAGGGTTTCAAGCCCTATTTTAAAAGACCCGTGGCGAAAAGTCGAAACTGTCCCCGATCAGCAACTTTCTGCCGGTCGGCACTATTTTGTGCCGGTGGAGAAGTTTATGCAGCCGGTGGCAGCCGGTGACCACCTAGCCCAGCCGGTGGTGTTCCCAAGGCCTTGTTTAGGCTAGATGAGGGGTTTTGGGTCTTCATAGCTCAAGAAAGTGCAAGAAAGTGCATCTCCGACGCTCAACCGGCCTCCGTTTCGACCTCAGACAGTGTCTTCTGCGTGTGGCACTCAAATTCATGTGATGACTGTATCCTTTTGTATCCTTTTGTCTTTCATAAGATTTAAAAGTTGCCCCGTGTGTGTTGCACGCATTCATCACACTCTCCGGTGCGCCGCCTCGCGTCGTTTTGCACGTCCCTTGTGACTTGCACTGTTTACATTTCTATGTGGCATGCGTGTCACACTTGCAGTGTTTACATTTCTGTGTGGCATGCGTGTCACACTTGCAGTGCTTACATTTCTGTGTGGCATGCGTGTCACACTTGCACTGTTTACATTTCTATGCGGCATACGTGGCACACTTGCGTTGTTCTATGTTCCGTATGGCATGCGTGTCATACTTGCACTTTCATTTTGCATTTTACAATCAATGAGGTATGTGTGCCTCATTTTGCATTTCACTTTGATTCGCGTGAGGTGTGCTACCTCACGTTCATCATTCTGCATCATTTTGCATTTAACTTTGATTCGCGTGAGGTGTGCTACCTCACGTTCATCATTCTGCATCATTTTGCATTTCACTTTGATTCGCGTGAGGTGTGCTACCTCACGTTCATCATTCTGCATCATTTTGCATTTCATCTTGATCCACGTGAGGTGTGCTACCTCACGTGTTTCATTTTGCATTTCATCTTAATCCACGTGAGGTGTGCTACCTCACGTGTCTCATTTTGCATTTCACTTTGATTCGCGTGAGGTGTGCTACCTCACGTTCATCATTCTGCATCATTTTGCATTTCATCTTGATCCACGTGAGGTGTGCTACCTCACGTGTCTCATTTTGCATTTCACTTTGATTCGCGTGAGGTGTGCTACCTCACGTGTCTCATTTTGCATTTCATCTTGATCCACGTGAGGTGTGCTACCTCACGTGTCTCATTTTGCATTTCACTTTGATTCGCGTGAGGTGTGCTACCTCACGTATCTCATTTTGCATTTCATCTTGATCCACGTGAGGTGTGCTACCTCACGTGTCTCATTTTGCATTTCACTTTGATTCGCGTGAGGTGTGCTACCTCACGTGTCTCATTTTGCATTTCATCTTGATCCACGTGAGGTGTGCTACCTCACGTGTCTCATTTTGCATTTCACTTTGATTCGCGTGAGGTGTGCTACCTCACGTGTCTCATTTTGCATTCCATCTTGATCCGCGTGAGGTGTGCTACCTCGCGTGCATCATTTCGCATCATTTTGCATTTCATTGCATTCCGAGGTACGCGTGCCTCATTTTGCATTCCATTTTCCATCCGATGAGGTACGCGTGCCTCATCTTGCATTTCATTGCATTCCGAGGTACGCGTGCCTCGTTTTGCATTCCATTTTCCATCCGATGAGGTATGCGTGCCTCATCTTGCATTTCATTGCATTCCGAGGTACGCGTGCCTCGTTTTGCATTCCATTTTCCATCCGATGAGGTATGCGTGCCTCATCTTGCATTTCATTGCATTCCGAGGTACGCGTGCCTCGTTTTGCATTCCATTTTCCATTCGATGAGGTATGCGTGCCTCATCTTGCATTTTATTGCATTCCGAGGTACGCGTGCCTCGTTTTGCATTCCATTTTCCATCCGATGAGGTACGCGTGCCTCATCTTGCATTTCATTGCATTCCGAGGTACACGTGCCTCGTTTTGCATTCCATTTTCCATCCGATGAGGTAGGCGTGCCTCATCTTGCATTTCATTGCATTCCGAGGTACGCGTGCCTCGTTTTGCATTCCATTTTCCATTCGATGAGGTACGCGTGCCTCATCTTGCATTTCATTGCATTCCGAGGTACGCGTGCCTCGTTTTGCATTCCATTTTCCATTCGATGAGGTACACGTGCCTCATCTTGCATTTCATTGCATTCCGAGGTACGCGTGCCTCGTTTTGCATTCCATTTTCCATCCGATGAGGTACGCGTGCCTCATCTTGCATTTCATTGCATTCCGAGGTACGCGTGCCTCGTTTTGCATTCCATTTTCCATCCGATGAGGTACGCGTGCCTCGTTTTGCATTCCATTGCATTCCAAGGTATGCGTGCCTCGTTTTGCATTCCATTTTCCATCCGATGAGGTATGCGTGCCTCATCTTGCATTTCATTGCATTCCGAGGTACGCGTGCCTCGTTTTGCATTCCATTTTCCATCCGATGAGGTATGCGTGCCTCATCTTGCATTTCATTGCATTCCAAGGTATGCGTGCCTCGTTTTGCATTCCATTTTCCATCCGATGAGGTATGCGTGCCTCATCTTGCATTTCATTGCATTCCGAGGTACGCGTGCCTCGTTTTGCATTCCATTTTCCACCAATGAGGTATCGTGCCTCATCTTGCATTTCATCACATTTCGAGGTACGCGTGCCTCGTTTTGCATTATTTCATTCTCTCTTGCATTGTTTTGCATCCCTTGTGGCACGCGTGTCACATTCGCACAGTTGCCCGACCACATCACGGTCCGGCGGGACCAAAAACACGCGCGATCCGGCGAGACCTAAAACCCGCTTGATTGCATTATCATGCATTTTATTACGAGCATTGTCATGCACTTATGCTTTGCATCGTTCTCCACACCGGGTCCGGCGGGACCAAAAACACGCGACGGTCTAGGAGACCTTAAATCCTTGGAGGGTGCAAGACCTTCGGTACATTGACGTACACCGTTCATTGCATTTGGCATGCATTTCATCGCGCTCTTTCGCGCATCTCATCATCATGCATTACCCCAAAGCCGGTCCGGCGGGACTTTAAACACGCATGGTCTAGGAGACCTTAAATCCTCGGGAGGTGCAAGACCTTCGGTGTGTCCAGTTGCCCCTCATTGCATTTGGCATGCATTTCATCGCGCTATTTTGCGCACCACACTTGCGTTGCCCCGAAACGAGGGTCCGGCGGGACCAAAAACACGCACGGTCTAGGAGACCTTAAATCCTGGGAGGGTGCAAAACCTTCGATACATCGGCATGCGTGCCTCATCCGCATTACCATGCATCGCATTGTAAATATCGCATTGTCATGCATCATTGTAGGTAGTGCATATGTCATGCATTTCAATTCAAAAAAAAAAAAACATCATGCATCATTTGCATTTTCAAACAAAAAACAAAAAACAACATGCATTGTCATGCATACATTTCGCATTCCGATCTAGGAGACCTTAAATCCTCTGGAGGTGCAATTCTTTTGGTGTTTGTCGTGCCCGAACGACTTCCGTGCTTGCGGTGAGTTCCTAGGAGACCAACGGGGACGGTGAAAACTAGAGTTCGAACGGCTCATGCCTAGAACGCAAAGGTTCGAGATTTCCGAGACTAAAGTCTGGTTTAAATACCCAGGGGGTGTACCCTCGGCTTGAAACCTGTATGGAAGCCCCATAGATTGAGGCGGCATGTCTACGCCTCAATCCTGGATACTGAACCAACCTAGTATACCATCCCGTCGGAAGAATAGGGAAAGCTGCAATCATGGTCATTGCATCATCTGCATTGTCATGCATTCATTTTGTGAGCATCCATCTAGGTTGCATTTTAGTTGCATGCATCCACTGCATCGTCTTCCATCCATGGCTCGCACCTTTCCTTGTTGAGCTTGGTCTGGTATGTGCTCATACTTTTCACGTCTATACACTCATAGTTCTGCGTGCGCTCGCGCCTTGAGGGCTTCGACACCTTTTCTATGTTAGACATGGCTTGTACGTGTACATGCCCTTCCTAGGCGAGATTTGGTTTGGCCCGCGTGCCATATCCATTGTATCATCTATCCATCATATTACATTGTAGTGTAATTGTTGCATCCGGCATTAGGATCATCATTCTTTCCCCAGCGGGTCGTCACCCCACTTATGTCATTCCACCCAATACTTGTTCTTGTGTCTGTCTACATTATTCATAGTTCTGCGTGCGCTCGCGCCTTGAGGGCTTCGACACCTTTTCTATGGTAGACAGACTTGTTACCTCCATCAATCTATTTGACATTTGTGTGGTTTCGAATCGCTCATGAATGAATCATGATTCAATTGCCCTGCATGTAGTTTGCATATTAGTTTCAATTGCATTGCATTTCCATTTGCATTATTCATACATAGTTTTGTATACATTGCATATCATTTGCATTACATTTAGATTCAATTGCATATCATTGCACTGTTTTGTGCACTTCATTTGCATTGTCATGCATGTTGCTAACAATATTGCACCTGTTAAGTTTGTTTTCTTTTCAGGCACGACATTGTATGTACGGTTCATTCGAGGCCGGTGAAACCGGACGAGCCGCACAGGTATTGTATCTCCCGAGTGAGACGTATCGAGAATTACATAATTCTCTTACATCCTTTCTGCATTGTAGTGTAGTTTGGCGTATTCTAGCTTAAAACTGTTGCATGCGTGTTTCGTTACAGCTTTCTTTGCATGATCATAAGCTATGCCCGGCTTCTTGCATTTTCAGTTGCATTTTGCCCCTGCCTTCGGGCGCATATCTTACTTGTCGTACATGTTTGTCTGAGTCTTCGGCCTTGTCAAAAATGGGTCGTCTCTGGGCTTTGACATTCACTCCCGTCATTGTTATGACTTCCGAGTTCTGTCAAAGAGGGGCAACTGTAGACACCCCATTTTTGACCGTCCTCTAGACTTGGACGTCACCATTGGAACACTCGGTGATTATCCATGTTTGTGTTCGTTTGGAGTTCCCGGAGTTCTCGGCTCGCGCGCCTTGCCTCAGGACCTCCGAACTCGACCGTTTTGTGTCTGGTTTTGCACCAAACACTTGTGTTTTGCCTTGGAAGGGCAGGGAATGCTTTGTGAGGCATCCCCACACACCACCGGCACAGGCTAGAGACCACCGGCTGGCTGGTGTTTCCACCGGCACTATATTGTGCCAGTCGGCACTATTTTGTGCCGGTCGGCACTTGTTTTGGCAAAATGACCATTTTGCCCTGCCGACCACTGTGCAGCTGCTTTATGAGATATTTTTAGACAGCTGTTTAGCTTTTGCTTCCCCTCCATACACGTGTATGGAGGGGATGAGCCTTTGGTTGACTTAGCTTGTAAGCTTTGTTGCCTATAAGAGAAGGCTCTCTCCTCTTGGCTCAAGGGTTAGAAAAATTGGAGGGTTAGAGAGAAAAGACAGAGGAGAGGCTCTGGTTTTAGGTTAGAAATACTATATCTATCCTATCTCTCTTTTCCTTGCTCATTTTGTACACTAGGTGCTTTAGTCCATACTTTTGCACACAAGCACCTAGTGTTTCACCTTCTCTAGGTTTTTGAGGGTCCAGAGGTTTGTTCTTGGTGCTTTGGAGTTGAATTCAAGCAAAGGAAGGCAACAACACCAACATTATTGAAGAGGTCTTCAAGGGTAACAAAACTACTCCTTTTTACCCCATTCTTGCACCTTGTTTTTACCTAGTTTAGAACTGTTTTTGTGCTTAGTCTATAATACAAAAAAGTTCTGATTTTTAGGCCTCTTCATTGTTTATTAAGAGTGTTTGGTGGTTTGGGTAGGTTTGACCACCCTTAGGCCTTGAAAAGGCCCCATTTTGTGCCTTTTTGTGAGAGATCCGAGACCTTGGTGTTAGGATCTCTCCACCACTGAAATCTTGAGGGATTTCAGTGGTGAAGATGATGCCTTAGAGTCTCAAGAAGGAGGGGGCCACCCCCTCTCCTTAATGTCCTTGAAAAGGGCAAGTTTTGGCCTCCAAAGGAGCACCATGTTTGGTTGTGTTTTGAGCATGTCTTGGCTGCATTTCATGCTTATTATGCCATGATATAACATGTTTCTAAGTTGGTTTTAGCGCTCTTTGCATGCCTTGCATAGTTGCTTTGTAATGCCTTTTGATGCCTTAACATGCCTAGGTTGTGTGCCTTAGTTTCTAGCATGTTTTAGGCTTACATTTGTGAAGTTTTTATGCTTATATTTCCATGTTCAAGGTCTGTCTCATGTTGTTTGAGTCAATCATAGCATGTTTAATATACCTTCTTTGCATTTGGCTTGTTGGCCTTAAGAGCATGAGTGTGTGGCATGCCATGCTTGCATTATTTTTGATGGTTTGGAAACATTTATCATGTCATATCAGTCCATTTGACATGCTCATATGTTTGCATTACATGCTCCTTTAATGCTTTAAAAGTATGTGTTAAACGCTCCTTGTTTTGGTCACTTTGTATGCCTTAGGGTTTAAGCCTCTTAGATGCCATCTAGGTACACCCTTGGCCTTGTTTAGGTCTGCATGTGACCTATTTTGAGCCCCCTTGGCCTTGTGAGGCTTGGTGGGTTTGACCTTAGTTTGAGCCCCTTGGCTTGCCTTAAAGCCTTGAACCACTTGCATGCTTTGTTTGGCTTGCTTTGTTGCATGATTTGGCATCATGTTTTGCATGGTTTTCAGAGCTTATGCTACATGCTAGTAGTCCATGTTTACCTCATTTCAAGTGTGCTTGAATGTTGTTTGTTATGCTTAAGTGTTAGTGCCTTAACCGGTGCATGTGTGCATAATTGTTTGGCCCTCATGCCTTAGCATTTTGGCCGCTGTTTTGAGCCTTGTTAGAGCTGCCCAATTCATGTATAAGTCCATCCCATTCCTTAGTTTGCATACTTGCCTTGTATGCCTACTTGTATGCTTGCATAAGCGCCTTGCATTGTCCATATGGCATAGTAGATAACATGCTTAGGACCTCATTGCATAGGCATGCATGCTAGGCCTCTTGAAGTGAAGTATGATGGAGGTTTGGCACCCTTATTTGCTTGTTTGCATTGTATGCATTTGAAATCAAAATTGCCCTCTTGGTTCTTTGGGCCATCATGCATGGAAACGCGTGATTGGTGGTCCGGGAATCGAGGCACATGCCCCTTTGAGTCACTAATATGATAAGGGCTGTGTTTGGTGCATACATGCTTTGAATTGCCTTGCCATGCATGTTGTTCCCCTCTGCTGCTGTGAGTTGCAGGTTCTGCAGGTATTCAGTGCCGGCCGGCACTATTTAGTGCCGACCGGCAGTCAACAAACAGCCGATGGCTTCCTTTTGTGCCGGTGGCCTCCTCCTTCAGCCGGTGGTGTCCTACCCCAGCCGGTGGTTATCCCCAGTGCCCTGAGAGGCACTCCTGGGACTTTGGCAATTTTCTGAGGAGGAGAGCAGAGGAAACAGAAGCAATCCATGCATGGCAGTGCGGTTCCGAGCCAGTCCCGAGCACATGCTGCATTTGGCCCTCATCCCGAGGCGATTTACTGTTTAATTAGATTAATTATTTTATTTAATTAATTTAGTTGATTTGTAATATTTTAATTGGCTTGCGTAGTTAATTAATTTGTATATTCTTTCGGTCCCTCCGAGCGAGGGCAAAGTTGTAATAAGTGTGTGTGAGTGGGTGTATGTCTTCCAATCCCCATTTCTTTCTCCCTTTTATTTACCCGCTTATGTTGGTAGATTAGGGCACGTTCAAATTAGCATACCTTATGCAATGCATGCGTGCATCCATGCATTTGTTTACATGCACCGGGCTCGGTACATCATACAAACTGCATCGCACTTTCGATTTCTAAATTGAATACGTGCTACTCGCGCATTTCATATGCCATGATTAGGGTTAGCCGAGCCTGTTTAGATTACACTCCTGTATGTGATGCATTAGCCATTTAACATGAACTAGGTCATGCATGTTTTGCTAACTGGTTTCTTGTTTTGGCACGGAGTACGATGTAAGTTTTTTATGCTTTAGCATGTCGCATGCATGTGAATGTTAACATGACGGTATGATTGCCATGCGGCTAAATGCTTATGTGATATTACTGTTTGAATGCCTGTGGGTGAAGGTTGGATTGCTTGAGTTGGAACAACTCATTGAAATCCGTATTTTAGCCTACTTACGAGTAGCAAAATCTAACACGTTTTTCGAGACAAAACGGATATGCAATGTTTATTTCCAAATTAGGCAATCTAGTCTATACTTGTTTGCTGCGCGCCTAACATAGTAATTCTAGGCTAATAATTGGAATAAGAGCATGTAATGTTTTCAAAATCGGATATCACAGTTAGTAGAGGCCGGTCTTCGGACCGGGCGAGAGGGGGTGCTCATAGCTGACCTTCCCCGATCGTACCCGAGCTCCCGAGCCAAGTCACTTTGGTGATGACGGACATGTGGCCTTCGGCACTGAGTCAGGGTTTCCTAAATTTCCCATTTTAAAATATTTAGGTGGCGACTCTGTAATCTGGCAAAGCAGTCCATGTTTGGCACTACTTTTCAAAAAATCTGTTTTTCTTCAAAACGATTTGCCGGATTTGGACTCTTTGGTTCAGATTTAGAACCGTAACAAAAAAAAGGAGTCCGAGCTGTAGCGCGAGGTCCCCCCGCGGATGTGTTACAATAACTGGCTCCTCGGCAGCAACAGACTCAAAAAGCAAAAACAACTAATTACAAGACAAAACGGTGTTTAAGGCAACAACCCCGAAATCACCTGGTACACTATACAAGAGGGACTGACTCATTACAACAAGACAGACCCTGTAAGCAAAAAGACTGACTCAATACAGATAGACAGGCTCAAAACAAAACAAAAGACTGACTCGACACCCAAGTCAGAATTTACAAAACTAGCATTGGCAGATGCTCAAAAATGCGTGCCAAACGCCACATCCAAAAATGCACCAGGCACTGCCCGCAGGCGGTTCACCTTCTGATTACACACTCGCAGTATCTGTGTCCTCAAAATCCAACAACTGGGTGGTGACGGACTTTGCTGAGGTGGGGGGGAGGATAACCTCGTTGTCAATCAAGTCTTGTACCTCATGACGGAGGCGGAAGCAATTATCAGTGGCATGGCCGGTTTGCTGGTGGTACGCACAGTACAGAGCAGCATCATGAGTAGCAGGGAGATTCTTCGGTAGGGGTCGGGGCTCAAGAGGTGTGAGATGCCCCTTTTTGGCCAAAATCAAAAGTGCCCTAGACAAAGGCATGTAGAGAGGATGGAAGACCCTATGCCCTCGGGGCAGGTACTCTGGAGCCTGAACACTCTTGCCAGATACACTAGCGAACGGGTCGGCAGGTGCGGCCTTCATTTTCTGATCTTTCCCGGGTACAGGGTTGGGAGCGGGAAGAACTGTTTTGGCATGACGGGGCCTATCCCGGTTTTCTGATTGACTGGAACTGCCCTCAGGCAGAGTGGGGAAAGCGTCCTTCACAGCTTTTGTCATGACTGCAGATATCTGTTGCTTGTTTATCCCCCCGGCTTTCATAGCCTCGACTGCCCACAGCAGCTGTTCGATAGGGTCGGCATCTGTCTTCATTTTATCTTTACCTCTGGCCTCGGCCTGATTGAGGGTTTGGGTTGATGTTGACACGTCATTGTTATAACTGGAGGCCATCTCCGGTTGACTAAGTTCAATAACAATTCGGCCCAACAACGGGGGCTCCTGGGGTACAAAGCTCCCGGCGTACGGTGCAGCTGACGGTGAAGCTGACATCCCATAAGCGAGATCTGCCACAGACCTCTGGAGATCACCTATCATCCCCATTAGTTCAAATGTAGTAGGCTCACGAGCCTGATATAGCTGAGGGGCCCAGACTGGGTGTGCAACCGGCGATCTGGGTGGATGTGGCATATCAACAGTAGTCTCGCTGTATAAGGTGATTCCTTGATCCAACGCGGCCGTCATGACCACGATCTCTTCTGAATTCTGTGTCATGCTAAGTCCTGCCTCAGCGAGGAGAAGGCACTAGCTGATCAATTCTCTGAATCTCCGAACTGAAACCAAAAATAAGCAGTATTTCAGCCCCAAACAGATCAAACACAGGTGTAGCCGAACAACTACACTCTACTACTGATCATTGTTCCCCAGAATCACTGTTTGAAACTGAACTGATACCCGCAGACATAACTGATTCTTGACAACATTGATACTGGTGCCCTCAGGCCGGATACCCAATCTTGCAAACTGACATGCACATTCCCCTGTAGAGATACACTCTAAAAGGCACATAGCAGGTAAAAGAGAGCCAAAACACCCCTATGCTGAGGTAAGGTTTCCCTGTCCTATTTTGTCAGGAGCTAGGGTTTCACTACGCACACAGCGGCTTCGAACAACCTATATCGGGTAAGCAACCTGTCCTAGTTTGGAATGGTCACTATGGATTCCGATATGCACTAGGTTGAATGGTCAAAAAGGGTGCCCCGGTGAAACCGGGGTTTGTGTTCCCATACTGGTAGAGCCCGCAACCGGTCAGCCTTATGGTCATGCCTTGACAAGACAAGCCTCCAGCAAACCGCTCAGGAATAGCAGATGGCCAACACGGTGTCCTAGGCGCACCAATGCACATGCAATGCAAAGAAACACATAAGTGTAGTCAAAACAGGATATCACGAGTTCGAGTCAAGCTCTCTAAAGTCCCCAGCAGAGTCGCCAGAAACTGTAACAAGCCCGCGAGGGACCTCGGCTACAGTTCGGACTCCCCTTTTTTGCTTGTTGCGGTTCTTAATCTGAACCAAAGAGTCCAACTCTGGCAAATCGTTTTGAGAAAAACAGATTTTGAAAAGAAGTACCAAACATGGACTGCTTTGCCAGATACAGAGTCGCCACCTAAATATTTTTTAAAATGGGAAATTTAGGAAACCCTGACTCGGTGCCGAAGGCCACGTGTCCGTCATCACCAAAGTTGTCTTGCCTCGGGAGCTTGGGTACGATCGGGGAAGGTCAGCTATGAGCACCCCCTTTCGCCCGGTCCGAAGACCGGCCTCTACTAACCATGATATCCGATTTTGAAAACGTTATGTGTTCTTATTCCAGTTATTAGCCTAGAATTACTATGTTATGCGCACAGCAAACAAGTATAGACTAGATTGCCTAATTTGGAAACAAGCATTGCATATCCGTTTGTTTTGAAAAGCGCTTTGGAATTTGCTACTCGCAAGTAGGCTAAAACACGGATTTCAATGAGTTTTTCCAACTCAAACAATCCAACCTTCACCCACAGGCATTCAAACAGTTTATCTCATATAAGCACTTAGCCACATGGTAAGCATACTATCATGGCAACATTCACACGCATGCGATATGCTAAAGCGAAAATACTTACATCGTACTCCGTGCCAAAACAATAAACTGGTTAGCAAACATGCATGTCCTAGTTCATGTTAAAATGACTAATGCAACACAAGCAAAATGTGTAATCTAGACAGGCTCGGCTATCCTAAACATGGCATGTGAAATGCTACAAGTAACAAGTATTCAATTTGGAAATTGAAATACAATGCAGTTAGCGTGATGTACCGAGCCCGGTGCATGTAAGACAAATGTATGGATGCAAGCATGCTACCATACTGTATGCTAATTTAAATATGCCCTAATCTACCATCGAAGCAGGTAAGTAAAAGGGAAGAAAGAAGTGGAGGTTGGAAGACCTGCACACCACTCACACACACTTATTATAGATTTGCCCTCGCCCGGAGGGACCAAATAAATAATACAAATTAATTAACTACGCAAGCTAATTAAATATTACAAATTGCCTAATCAGTTAACAAACTAATTAAACTAGGAAAAGCAGTAAACCGCCTCGAGAGGAGAGCCAGATGCAGCGCACGCTCGGGTCCTGCTCGGAAGTGCACGGCCATGCATAGTCTGCCTCTGTTTTCCCTGCTCTGCCTCTCTGAAGACTGCCAAAGTCTCAAGGATGCCTCTCTGGATACTGGGAATCACCACCGGCTGAGTAGAATTACCACCAGCAGTGAATTGTGGTCACCGGCACAAAATGAATCCATCGGCTGGTGATTTACTGCCGGTCGGCAATGTATACTGCCGGTCGGCAAAGAATGCCTGCAGAACCTGCAACTCACAGCAGCAGAGGACAGAACTTGCATGGCAATACAATTCAAGCAATGTACGCACCAATCATGTCCCCTATCATGTTTATGACTCAAAGGGGCATGTGTCTCGATTCTCGGACCACCAATCACGCATTTCTATGCATGATGGCCCAAAGAATCAAGTGTGCAACTTTCATGTCAAATGAAATGCAAACCAAACAAACGAACCAAGGCCCAATTCCTATCACCAAGTCAAGGAACAAGGCATGCATGCAAGATGCAATGCAACCTAGGCATGCAAGCTAAGGATGCAACATGGCATGGCAAGACACTTATGCAAGCATACAAGCAAACATGAGGCAATGCAAACTGATGAAAAGGTGGACTTAGACA
The DNA here is from genome assembly GCA_036172215.1 of Camellia granthamiana. Lineage (NCBI taxonomy): Eukaryota > Viridiplantae > Streptophyta > Magnoliopsida > Ericales > Theaceae > Camellia > Camellia granthamiana. Next base: position 73,655,442 of record CM069917.1, read on the forward strand.
TGATTTAGGCAACTCTAAATAGGCCTAAAACAGTGGCCAAAAACCAAGGAATTGGGATCAAACATACATACACACATGCAAGTAAGTTGGACCAACACTTAGGCATTAAATAAGCAACTCTAAGGCACACTTGAAAGGGGATATCATGGACAATTAGCATGCAACATAAGCTCTAAAATCATATTAAAACATGGTGCCAAACCAAGCAACAAGGCAAGCTAAACATGCAACAATGGTCCAAGCATTCAAGGCTCACCAAAGAGGCAATGGACTACACTTAGTACAACCACACATGGCAAGACTTAGGCAACCAAAAACAGAGTTTAAACACATGAAACTAAGCCCAAAAGACCAACTAGATAGCATCTAGATGGTTTGAATTTAAAGGCATGCATAAATGCTAAAACATGGAGCATGCAAGGCAAGCTTCCAAAGCTTCAAAGAGGCATTTAAGGCAAACATATGAGCATGTCAAAGGGACTGAAATAACATGTAGGGTGCTTCCAAACCACCGAAATGATGCAAGCAACACATACTACACATTCACATACTCGAAGCATACAAGCTCAAATACAAAGGAGCTATACTAAGCGTGCCAAGATCGACCCAAACAACTATGGACAGACCTAAAACATGGCAAAATGAGCACAAAACCTTCACAAGGCTAAACCTAAAACATGCTAGAGCAAAGGCTAACAACCTAAGGCATATTAAGGCAATAACAAGGCATTACATGGTAGGTATGCTAAGTATGCATGGTGTACCAAAACCAATGCACAACAAGGTTATATCATTGCATAATAAGCGTGGAAAACAGCCAAGACATGATCAATACACACTCTAACATGATGCTCCCTCAAGAGGCCAAAAGGGTCCCTTTCAAGGACAACAAGGAGAGGGGGTGGCCCTCCCCTTTTGGAGACTTCAAGGCACCATCTCCACCACTGAAATCCCTCAAGATTTCAGTGGTGAAGAGGCCCAAACACCAAAGTCTCGAAACTTGCACAAAAATAGCACAAAAAGGAGCCTTACAAGGCTTAGGAGGGGTCAAACAAACCCAAACCACAAACACTCTTAATAAACAATCAAGAGGGCTAAAAAACAGAACTTTTTTGTATTATACACTAAGCACGAAAACAGCTCTAAGATAGGTAGAAAAGCAATGCAAAAATGGGGAATAAAAGGGAAGTTTCTCACCCTTGTAGATCACCTTCACAAATGATGCTCCAACAACCCTCCTTGGCTTGAATCCAGCTCCAAAACACCAAAACCAGCCCCTTAAAACCTCAGTAGCCAAAGGAAGGTGAAGCACTAGGTGTTTGTGTGCAATAGTATGGACTAAAACACCTAGAACACAAAGAGAGAAAAAGAGAGATAGGAAATATGTATGAACCCTAACCCTAAAACCAGAGCTTCTCTCTGTGTTTTTCTCTCCAAAGTTCTCTAACCTCTATGCCAAGAGAAGAGACCCTTCTCTTATAGGCAACCAACTTGTAAAGCTTATACAACAAGCTTACAAGGAGGGCATCCCTCCATACACATGTATGGAGGGGAACCAAATGCCACACAGCTGTCCTAAAATATCTGCAAAAGCAGATGAACAGTAGTCGGCTGGCCAAAAATGTCATTTTGACAAAAATGACTGCCGACCGGCAACAAAGAGTGCCGACCGGCCACATACATTGCCGGTGGCAACAAAAACCAGCCGGTGGCCTCTAGCCACCGCCGGTGGTGTGTGGGGATGCCTCACAAGGCATTCCCTGCCCCTCCAAGGCAAAACACAAGTGTTTGGTGCAAAACTAGACACAAAACGGTCAAGTTCGGAGATCCTGAGGCAGGGCGCGTAGCCGAGACCTCCGGGAACTCCAAACGAACACAAACATGGATAATCACCGAGTGTTCAAACGGTGACGTCCAAGTCTTGAGGACGGTTAAAAATGGGGTGTCTACAAGTGTGTTAGTCTTCTCTGTTGGGCTTAGGCTCACCCTATTTGGGAAACCATTTTCAGGTACTAGTAACATGCCTCCTCCAAGGACGTAGCTTGGGAGGACTTAGGAGCTGGAGGCTCTGTTTTTATTATTTTTGCATTTAAATGTTTATTCAAGCCTAGGGCTTTACATGTATAAAGTTTCTCTCTCTTTTGTTGTAACTAAGTGATAACTTGGAAAGATGCAAGCCCGTAGGGTATTTATTCTGTTGTTACTAACTAATATTACATGCTATAGATTTATGATGAACATTTATGAATGTATAATGCATGTAATACATTTTGTAATATAAACTCTGAGTGTATCACTTCTATTATGTTCATAGATCTTATGGAATGGATTATTTGCATTATTTTCTGGGGGCGTTACATGAACCCATATGCAAATGAGAATAATGCGTGCCTATGTCCCTCTTGGTTGAAGACACTAATGAAGGCATTTTATTTCTTGAAAATTTATTCTGCATATCTTCAGATGCAATGGGAAAAAATCACCTCAACTTGTTTGAAGGAAGCACTGGACCAACTCAGTAAATTTGGACTTCAAGTTAGTATAGCTGATTTAGAGCATCTTTCTGTACTCTGTCCCAAGGTAATTGATTGAATTTCTGAATCATTACTAGAGTTTGTAGCCTTTGTTGTTTGACTGTTGTAATGATCTTATAGTTTGACATTTCTACAGGCCTCCTTATTGTTGGTGTCAAATCTGAGTAACAGTCGTTTCATATGAACATAGTATTGTAGATTTACTCTAGGGGTTTGTATAATCGGGAAGTAATTTTAATATCTCTTTTCTTATGAAATTTTTGAATTGTCCTTCGTTTTGTGGATGCAGTGTCCTCTTAGAGTAGTGTACTTTTCTGTGCATCATCTTGTTGCAAGATGCCCTCCACCAGGTGTAACATTCAAAGGATGCAAGTGCTTGTGCCATCTCATAGTGCCTGCACATCATTTGCTAATTCTAAGTGCACAACTGCCACTTTTAAGATTCTTTATTATGCTTTTGCATGTTGAAGTCAGGATTTATTCTCACCTGATTGGTTTAAAATTCTTTCTTGGGTCTATGAAAGGTGAAAAGAAATATTTTTGTCATGTTGAATACAATCTACATAATCCATCTCCTCTCTTTCATTTTTTTTCCTTCCTTCTTGATCAATTTATATGGATTATTAATTATTCACCAAGACCATCATACTAATTCTTCGACTAAACTTTTTAGGCTAATAAATCTACATTGTTGTACATGACTGATCATATTGTGAATTGTATTTATATTAAGGGTAATTTAGTCTTCCAGGTTATTAGGGTTTAGTCTATGTGATTATATATGTGTACTTCACTTTGGTTTGATTGTAATTGAATAAACTGAGTTCCTCCTCTCAGGTCACATGGTATCAGAGCAAGGGTACAAACAGTAGCATACCTGTCGTAGGCCATCGCAGCTCGCAAGGCCATCACAGCTTGTCTCTCCTTCAATCGCAGGCCATCGCAGCTTGTCTCTCCTTCAATCGTAAGGTCATCGTAGCTCTGTCTCTCTCTTCGCAAGGTCGTCATCGAAGCAGCTCGTCTCACCGATCACTCTTCTCTGGTTCATCGCTAGTCTCTGGTTCAATTGAAACCCTAGGAAGCTTCCATCGCTAGTCTCTGGTTCATTCGGAGACCTAGGTTGGTTGGGTATCTCTATCTCTATCTAGTTCAGCTGAGGAGGAAGAGAACGACAAGGATACCAATTATTCTACTCTTAACAGGTCGTTCATCTCTCTCTCTCTCTCTCTCTCTTCTCTGCTGCCTTTTACCCTCTTCTGAATTCACTATAGTTTGGGCATATAATATGACTGATGATAAATTGCAAGCTATTACTACTAAGCTGGATGGTACCAATTATTCTTATTGGTCTCATGTAATGAAAAATTTTATAATGGGTAAAGGTATGTGGAACTATGTTATTGGTATAACAATTAGACCTACGAAATCCAAAAAAACTGAAGATGTTGTTGCTAAATGGGATAAAGAATTCTTACTTGGTTTCATAATTCAGTTCAAACTACCATTGGTATGAATTTTTCCAAGTATTCTACTTCCAAACAAGTTTGGGACTATTTGAAAACTATGTACCTTGAATCTAACTTCGCGAAACAGTATGAACTTGAGATGTCTATTCGCAGTGCTAGTCAGAAAGATAAATCCATTCAGGACTTCTACAATGAGATGGCAATTTATTGGGATCAACTTGCTTTAATGGAACCATCAGATTTGCAGTTACTTGATAGTTATACCAAGTATCGGGAGAAACAACGTCTTGTTCGGTTTCTTATGGTCCTTCATGATCAATTTGAGCCACTTCGGGGAGCTATTCTTCATCGGTCCCCCTTGCCTTCTGTTGATGGTGCTATCCATGAGCTTATTGCAGAAGAAACTCGATTCAAGGTGGCTCATGGTGCTCCTGCCTCCCAGTTAGTTTTTGCTACTCCTCCACTCTTGCCTACCCCACCATCTCATTTATTTCAACTTACTGGTAAGCCCAAGCCTCGGGTTTCCATGGATGAGTGCAGCTTCTGTCATCAGAAAGGTCATTGGAAACATGTTTGTCCTAAACTTTTGCCGCCCAAGGGTCGTTCATCTAGTCCACCATCCTCCAAGCCGACATCTTCAGGATCTCGCTCATCTGTCACCTTCTCTGCACCAGTTTCTGAGAATGATTCGTCTTCCAATATGCAGTTTATGTTTGAGCAGTTCAAGTCTTTCATGGTGGCCAATCCAACTTTTTCGTCCCAAGCCTCCGCTATGACTACCACTCAGTTAGGCTTGTCTGGTTCATCCCCTTCAGGTAATATCCATACTTCATGGATTTTTTATTCTGGTTGTTCACATTATATTACCTCTGTTGCATCTTTCCTTAGTAATTATGTCCCCCATTCTTCTTCTATCACTATTGCTACAGCTAATAGTTCTTCTATGCCTGTTCACTCTATTGGTTCTATTTCCTCTTCCCATTTGTCTCTTTCTCATGTATTTTATGTGTCTCACCTCTCCCTCAGTCTTATTTCTATTAGTCAATTATCTGATTCCGGTTTTGATGTTGTTTTCTCTTCTTCTCGTTGTGTTGTGCAGGATCGGGTGTCCAAGGGGCAGATTGGGATCGGGCATAGAGTTGGAGAACTATATATCTTGGATAGCTTGCATGTTCCTCTACAAGGGTCTTCTACTGCATTGTCTTCTTTTTGTTTAAACAATAAGTCTTCTTTATTTTATATTTGGCATTCTAGGTTAGCTCATCTATCGAGTGACCGTTTGAGGATGTTAGTTCGGTTTGGACATTTAGGCAATTTTCCCATTGATGATATTTCTGAGTGTCGTGGTTGTAAAATGGCTAAAATGTTTGCTCTTCCTTTTAATAAAAGTAATTCTATTTCTTCTTCTCCTTTTCAATTGGTTCATACTAATATTTGGGTCCTTCTCCTATAGTTACCAAGAGTGGTTCGCAATATTATGTGTCTTTTGTGGATGATTACAGTCGGTTTACCTGGGTATATTTGATGACTCGAAAATCTGATTTTTACAAAATATATTCTAATTTTGACTCCATGATTCGCACTCAATTTTCTACCACCATTAAAGTTCTCCGTTCTAATTTGGGGGGTGAGTATTACTTGTCCGAGTTTGAGGAGTTTTTAGCTACTCATGGCACTATTCATCAATCTTCATGTTCTGACACTCCTACCCAAAATGGTCGAGCTAAGCGCAAACATCGCCATCTCCTTGATACAGCTCGCTCTTTGTTACTCTCGTCTTTTGTCCCTTCTGTTTTTTAGGGAGAAGCTGTGCTCACTGCTGCATATCTTCTCAATTGGATGACTACTCCTCTTCTCTCTGGCTCATCTTCGTATGAGCGTCTTTTTGGTGTTACTCCCAATTATTCTCTTTTGCGTATTTTCGGCTCTGCATGCTTTATGCTCCTTCCTAAACGGGCGCTCTCTAAGCTTAGTTCTCATTGTGTCCTATGTGTCTTTTTAGGGTATGGCATTAATTAGAAAGGTTATCGATGCTATAATCCTACCACCAAAAAGTTATATGTGTCTCGGCATGTCACCTTTTTAGAAAAACTACCCTACTACACTACACCTTCCACCCTGTTCCTCTTACCAAGGATGAATTGGTTCATGTTGACCCATTTTCTCAAGATGTTTCTCCCGATGAGTTTGTTTATGATCTTGAGGTCTCTACCTTGCCTCTTACTAGCACTTCTGATCTCTCGCCAGCTCCCTCTCCAACTCCCGCTTCCCCTGCTCTTCTTCTTGTTTATCAGCACCGCCAAGCACTTCCGAGCTCGCATGTCTCTAGCTTTACTGTCCCTCTAACTGTTTCTTTGGATCCCGCTCCTCCTGCACATCCCTTTCCAAAGCGAGATCGTCATCTTCCGAACTGGTATGGTTTTGGTAATACATGCTTTTCCCTTTCTTATCAGTCTTTTCTTTCTTGCCTTTATACTTATTTTGAGCCTAGGTCCTACCAAGAAGCTTGTCATGATCCCAATTGGATTGCTGCCATGAATGACGAGTTAACTGCTTTGGCTAACACTTAGACTTGGGATTTGGTTCCATTTCTGGCTGGCAAGAATGTTGTAGGCTATAAATGGGTGTATAAGGTCAAAACTCTTTCTGATGGTTCTTTGGAACGATACAAAGCTCGTTTGGTTGCCCAAGGCTTTTCTCAAGAGTATGGGATTGATTACGCTGAGACTTTTGCCCTCGTTGCCAAGATGACTACTGTTCGCACTCTTATTTCTGTTGTTGCTACCCATCAATGGCCTTTGTTTCAACTTGATGTCAAAAACGCCTTTCTGAATGGGCATCTTGTTGAAGAAGTGTATATGCGTCCTCCACCGGGTCTTTCTCACCCTTCTGGTGTTGTTTGTCGTCTTCGACGTGCTCTATATGGTCTCAAGCAGTCTCCTCGTGCTTGGTATGAGCGATTTCATTCTGTTGCACTTCAACTTGGTTTTTGCCCTAGTCATCATGATTGTGCTTTATTTGTTCGGTGCACCTCTGTTGGTCTTGTTCTCCTTCTCTTGTATATGGATGATATGATCATCACTGGCTCTGATTCTAGTACTATTGAGGAGGTTAAGCATAAATTGTTTCAGGAGTTCGAGATGAAGGATTTGGGGTCTCTTTGATATTTTCTTGGTATTGAGGTTGCTACTTCTCCTACTGGGTATCTTCTCTCTCAGACTAAATATGCCTATGATATCCTTTCTCTTGTCAACCTCTCTGATGACAAAATTGTCGACACTCCTATTGAGTTACATGCTAAGTTTTCTACTTTTGATGGCGTTCCTCTAGAAGATCCCACTTTGTATCGCGAGTTGGTTGGGTGCCTTGTTTATCTCACTATTACTCGTCTGGATATCTCATATGCTGTGCACATTCTCAGTCAGTTTGTTTCTGCTCCTTGTTCCACACACTGGGCTGCCTTACTTCGTCTTTTCCGCTACCTTCGTGGCACTTTGTTGCAATGTCTGCTATTATCTGCCTCTTCGGACTTGACTCTCCGTGCCTATGCTGATGCTAATTGGGCCGGTGACGTCTCTGATCGCAAATCCACTTCTGGTCTTTGTGTTTTTCTCAGAGATTCTCTCATATCTTGGAAGAGTAAGAAACAGTCTGTTGTTGCTCGTTCCACTATTGAGGCTGAATATCGTGCCATGGCTCATGCTACTTCCGAGATCGTTTGGCTTCGGTGGCTTCTTTCTGATATGGGTGTCTCTCTCTCTGATCTGACTCCGTTGTATTGTGATAATCAAAGTGCTATCCAGATTGCCCATAATTCAGTCTTCCATGAGCGGACTAAGCATGTTGAAATAGATTGTCACTTTGTTAGATAGCATCTTTAGGCTGGCACTCTTTCTCTCCCTTTTGTTCCCTCCTCTCTTCAGTTGGCCGATTTTTTTACGAAGACTCACACTGTTGCTCGTTTTCATTTTCTCCTTGGCAAACTTTCAATACTTTCTGCGCTCGCATCCTCAGTTTGAGGGGGGGTGACTTGTATTTATATTAAGGGTAATTTAGTCTTCTAGGTTATTAGGGTTTAGTCTATCCGATTATATATGTGTACTTGACTTTGGTTTGATTGCAATTGAATAAACTGAGTTCCTCCTCTCAGTTCACACATACTAGATAATGATCTTGTGACATTCATTTTGTTCAAGTCTAGATATGTTTTTTTCCCCTTGTTATCTAGTGATCATTTTGTTCAAGCATGTATAATATGTTCTGTTAGCAGATATTTTAATATTATAATGTATTATAGGTTTGATTTTCTTTTCTTTTTTACCAAGTTTGCTTGCCCACCAATCAAGTCTTCCAAGTCCAAGTCAAGTCTTCGCCAAGTCTTAGTCAAGTCTCCATCTCATTCTTATCCATCAAGTCTTCATCCTTTTCTTATCCACCAAGAAAAACCCTCCAAGCTTTCTCTCCTATATATATTGAGCTATCTTCTTATCTTGGTGGAATGAAGAAGTTTTGGTTGCTTTATTATGTCTTGTGTGAGATTATCAGGCAAATAAAAAAGGGTGTATGTGATAAAGTTTTGGGTTCAACCACTTGTACAGTGTTGGTGAACCATACGACTTAGTCGGGCTGTTGTATCCTGGGAGGGACAAGTCAAGGTTTTTCTGCTGCACCGGTGTGAGGCTTTGCCTAACCGCAGAGGGCTTGAATCTCCTTAAAGAGAGCGAATTTCCCGCGCCTCAGCCCTTATATTAGTTATTGTAACTTTTATTTTTTATATTTTCTGGTGTTTTATTTGTAATTATCACCAACAATTTTAAGGAGATTCAAATTGCAAAAATCCATGGAGCCAGTACTGGAGAAGCCCAATGAGAATACCAACGATCTCAACAAGCCCTTCCGGTTCAAGGGAGCTCATTTCAAGAGATGGAAAGGCAAGGTGCTTTTCTACCTTAGTCTCCTCAAGGTGGCCTATATCCTAACCGAGAAAAATCCAAACAAAGTTCCCACTGAAGAGATGACCGACGAGGAGTATGCTGCTCATCTTGAAAAAATCGAGAAATACAACACAGATGAGTATAAATGTTGATACTATCTTTTGAATTGTCTTTCAGATCAATTTTATGATTGTTATGATACTACTTGCACCACTGCCAAGAAAATTTGGAAAGCCTTGCAGAACAAATATGACACTGAAAAGGCAGGCGCTAAAAAATATGCTGCAAGCCGTTTTTTCCGCTATCAGATGATAGATGGAAAATCAGTAGTGGAGCAAGTTCAAGATTTTTAGATGTTAGTAGCTGAAGTTAGATCTGAAGGCATCAAAATTTGAGACAATCTTGTTGTAGCAGGTATTGTTGACAAACTACCATCATCTTGGAAGGAGTTCCAGAAGTCAATGCGCCACAAGCAAAAAGAGACATCCTTGGAGACTCTAATCACACGGATTCGGGTGGAGGAGGAAACACGAGGACAAGATGCGCTTATGACACAAGAGCATTCCACTGCAAAGGTAAATTTAACTTCTGGAAATACTTTACCTAAAGGTCGATTTCATAAAAATAGTCACTTGAAGCTAGTTAAGAAAATCTGGGAAAATACTGGAAGGCCACAAAATAAAAATTACTCGAGGCAAAAGAAATGGAACCAAGAACCCCCTTCACAAGATCTGACAAATGTGACATGTTTTGTGTGTGGCAAAAGTGGGCATATTGCTCGAACTTGCAAATTTCGGAAACAACAGTCTCGACCACATGCTAATGTTATCGAGGAACCATTTGTGGCTATGATTACAAATATTTTTATGGTTCAATCTGTGGAAGGGTGGTAGGCAGACTCTGGTGCCAATAGGCATGTCTGATATGATAAAGATTGGTTCAAAGATTTCACTCCTTTTAATGAGGAGAGGACTGTTATGCTTGGTGACTCCAGTTTAACCAAGGTGCTCGGGTATGTGGATGTTGAGCTGAATTTTACCTCTGGACGTATGCTTATTTTAAAAGATGTGTTGTACACACCGTCCATGAGGAAAAATTTGATGTCAAGTTATTTGCTCAACAAAGCTGGTTTCAAGCAAACTATTGAATCTGACCAATATGTAATCACTAAAAAAGGCATATTTGTGGGGAAAGGGTATACCTGTGATGGAATGTTTAAATTAAATGTTGAGAATAAGAAAGTACATGTTTCTGTTTACATGCTGTCTTCTCTGAACTTTTGGCATGTTTGTTTGTGTCATATTAATAGCCAATATGTGGAAGTCATGAGTAGTTTAGGATTAATTCCCAGACTAACAAATAAGTTTGAGAAATGTGAAGTTTGCAGTCAAACAAAAATAACTAAAAGGCCTCATAAAAGTGTGGTGAGAAATACTGAATTGTTAAAATTAATTCACACTGATTTATGTGAATTTGAATGAATTTTGACACGTGGTGGAAATAGATATTTTATCACTTTTATTGATGATTTTTCAAAATACACTTATGTATACTTGTTGAAAAATAAAAGTGATACTTTTGAAAAATTTAAAGAATTCCTTCTTGAAGTTGAAAATCAATTCAGTAAAAAGATTAAAAGATATAGAAGTGATAGAGGCCGGGAGTATGACTCTTTTGGATTCAACTCGTTTGCTCAGTCTTTAGAAATAATCCATGAAACTACTCCACTATATTCACCTGCATCTAATGGTGTAGCAAAAAGGAAAAATAGAACTTTAACTGATTTAACAAATGCTATGCTAATTGAAGCAGGTGCTCCCTCAAATTTGTAGGGAGAAGCAATTTTAACTGCATATTATATTATGAATAGAGTGCCACATAAAAAACAAAAGTTACACCTTTTGAGTTGTGGAAAGTGCATAAGCCAAATTTGAGATATTTGAGAGTTTGGGGTTGTCTAGCTTTTGTTAGACTGGTGGACCCTAAAAAACCTAAATTAGGTGTGAAAGCTGCCACTTGTGCTTTTCTTAGATATGCAACAAGTAGTACAGCATATAGATTTTTTGATATTGAAAACAAAATAATTTTTGAATAAGGTGATGCAATTTTTTATGAAGAAAAATTTCCTTTTAAATCTAAAAATGGTGGGGGGTCAAAATTATCAAGAAAATATTTTATCTGAAACCGGTTCCTCTACTCCTTTTTTACAAAACCAAGATATTGTAGTTTTTGAACCAAGAAGGAGTAAAAGAGCCAGATTAGAAAAAGATTTTGGCCCTGATTATCATGTTTTTGATGTGGAGGAAACTCCATTAACTTTACAAGAAGCTTTGGCATCTCCTGATTCTGTTTTTTAGAACGAGGCTGTAAATAATGAGATGGAATCATTATTATCCAATAAAACTTGGGTATTAGTAGATTTACCACCAGGTTGTAAAACTATTGGCTGTAAATGGGTTTTGAGAAAAAAACTTAAACCGGATGGAACTATTGATAAATATAAAGTAAGGCTTGTTGTAAAAGGTTTTAAACAACAAGCAGATCTTGACTTTTTTGATACATTTTCTCCGGTTATTAGAGTTACATCCATTAGATTATTAATTGCAGTGGCTGCAATTCATGATCTAAAGATTCATCAAATGGATGTTTAAATAGCCTTTTTAAATGGAGACCTGAGTGAAGAAATCTATATGGATCAACCGGAGGGTTTGTGGAACTCGGTCAAGAAAGCAAAGTGTACAAACTAGTTAAATCCCTATATGGCTTAAAATAGGCCCCTAAACAGTGGCATGAGAAATTTGATTCCTGCATGATTGAGAATGACTATAAAACGAATGAATGTGATAAATGCATTTACTTTAAATCCGAAGAGAATTCACATGTCATTATTAGCCTCTATGTGGATGATTTACTTATATTTGGCTCTAATTTGCATATCATCGTGGAAACTAAAAATATGCTTAGTAGCCATTTTGATATGAAAGATCTTAGTGAGGTTAATTATATTTTGGGAATGAAAATTACCAAAACTTATGATGGTATATTTCTTGATTAGTTGCATTATGTTGAGAAAATTTTGAAAAAATATAATTTTTATAAGTGCAAGCATGTTCTTTCTCCTTTTGATCCTCATGTGCGTTTATTTCCTATAGAAAATGATGAGGATGTAATTAATCAAAAAGAATATGCTAGTATGATTGGTAGCTTACGTTGTGCGACTGACTGTATTAGACCTGACATTGCATATGCAGTTGGAGTACTTAGCAGGTTTACTAGCAAACCTGGCAGTGATCATTGGCTAGCCATTGAGCGTATTATGAAATATTTATCTGGTACCATAAAATATGGCTTGTTTTATAATAAGTATCCTGTAATACTTGAAAGTTATAGTGATGCCGATTGGAATACCTTGTCAGGTGATTCATTATCAACCACTGGTTACTTATTTACATTGGGAGGTGGTGCTATAAGTTGGAAATCGAAAAAACAAACCATTATTGCTAATTCAACAATGGAACCTGAGCTTATTGCTTTAGCTACAGCTAGTGAAAAAGCAAATTGGTTAAGAGATTTGTTAAATGAAATCTCTTGTTGGGAAAAACCGATTGATTCATTGTGATAGCACTGCAGTAATTGGTTGAGTTAATAACCGTTATTATAACGGTAAATCCAAACATATCAGAAGAAAACACAGTACTGTGAAATCTTATATGAATAATAGCATCATAAATGTGGATTATATTAAATCTGGTGATAATCTTGCAGATCCATTAACTAAGGCCTTAGCAAGAGATAGAGTCTGGAATACATCGAGGGGGATGGGATTGAAGCTCATTGAATATAGCAGGAGCCATATATGAGGATACTCAACCCAAGGACCAGAGATCCTGTAACTGGGTTCAATGAGAAAAATGATCATATGATGGCCGTGAGAAATGCACTAAATTATGTTTTACTCATCCCTATGATGTAAATGCATTTATCCTATAACGTTGTAGAAGTTGAGTTATTAAAAAACTCTTAATGAATTTATGTAGCTCTTATTGAGTGGGGTGTCATAGTTACAGGAGCACCATTGACAGAATTCACCTATGTGAGTGTGGTAGTGGGGCCGCTACCTATGAGATTTAGGCTAATTCTCAAACACACTCATGAATCCTGGGATCGCACAAGGCCATAATGTGCTAGCTTTTAAAGCTTATGTGAACACTTGAAATATTATGTGTGTGCAATAATTATTTATTTCCCTTAAACAGTCATAGTTCAATGCTGAGCATACTATTGTTCTAGAGTAGATATTATTGTTTCACTAATGGAGGTTCAATGCAGAGCACACCTACCATGATGCATAATATCCTTATTTGCCTAATAATCTCAATTTTTGTTAATATTAAAATAGGTAGAAGAATATTAGCAGATATTTTAATATTATAATGTGTTATAGGTTTAATTTTCTTTTCTTTTCTACCAAGTTTGCTTGCCCATCAATCAAGTCTTCCAAGTCCAAGTCAAGTTTTCGCCAAGTCTTAGTCAAGTCTTCATCTCATTCTTATCCATCAAGTCTTCATCCTTTTCTTATCCACCAAGAAAAACCCTCCAAGCTTTCTCTCCTATATATATTGAGCTATCTTCTTATCTTGGTGGAGTGAAGAAATTTTGGTTGCTTTATTATGTCTTGTGTAAGATTATCAAGCAAATAAAAAAGGGTGTATGTGATAAAGTTTTGGGTTCAACTAATTGTGGAGTATTAGTGAACCATACGACTTAGTCGGGCTGTTGTATTCTGGGGAGATAAGTCAATGTTTTTCTACTACACCGGTGAGAGATTTTACCTAACAGCAGAGGGCTTGAATCTCCTTAAAGAGAGCAAATTTTCCTCACCTCAACCTTTATATTAATTATTGTAACTTTTATTTTTTGTATTTTATAATATTTTATTTATAATTATCACCAACATCTTCTTTCCTTCACAGGTTGTACGTTTTGTTAATGATGAAATAGGCATTTCAAATTCAAAAATGATTTGTAAGACTAATTTCCTTAGCACTAATCCCCCTAATTTCTAATTTAGGTAATTGTTTTTTTTTTTTTTTTTTTTTTTACCTTAACTGTTTTTTCTGTTTTTCCTTTTTGGGAAATTTCGGGGCATTCGCGCCCCTTGTTTTCGAGCCAAGGATCAGGTTCAAAATTTGGTGCCCTTGTTATTATTATTATCAATTCCTTAGTGGAACAGAGACATCAAGTTCAAACTACATCTCGTACTGGTATAATTGATGATCATTTTTACTTTCCCTCCCACTTTCCACGATGATTATGATTGCTAGGTTTCCAAATAGTTAATGCATTGGTTTCACATCCTGTTCAGTAGCTCGAAAACATGTGCCTACATCAAAGATTGTCAATGCTATAAACAAAAGAGAAGGTTCATTCAAAACAAATCTCTGCAGTGCTGTTAAATTGTTAATGGTATGTTCACTAGTTCTGAACTCTTGAGTTGTTTGAACATTTAACAGGATACACATTTATTCTTGGCATCCTTGACTCTTGGTTTCTAACGAAATGACATTGAATAGAGGTGATTCATGTAGTCGATCCCATTTGATTTGATGGGACTTAAAAGCTTGATTTGGTTTGGTTATCCTTGACTCTTGGTTTGCCAATGTGCATAGCTTAAGTTACAAAACTTATTGAATAGCTTAGGTAGTAAAGTTCTTGATGATTATGCTAGAGACAGGGATTTAATCGATCCCTTCGTAAAAAAACGAAATGACAAAAAAAGAAAGTGAAAGAAGTTACAAAATTTACTGTAAATTTTGCAATTGTTGCCATCATCTCTCTCTCTCTCTCTCTCTCACACACACACACACACACACACACACACACACACACACACACGTACAACTTTCTGTTGGCTTTCATGTATTAGGCAACCACTTGCCCATAAATCTTAATGTGTTTGGGAATACACCAAACAATATATATCACATCATGCTTTACAGAGTGCATATATGCTTTGATAATGTTTATATTTTGCTATCTATCTCAGAAAGTTATAACTATGTACTGGGATATTGATTGAGAGGTGGTATGAAGTGACTTGTCATCTGTTTATTTCTCATGTAAAGAAGGGCATTTGAAGTTTTGAATCCTTCATGTGTTTCTATTCTGATATAAGACACGCGGTAGAAAAAAAAAAAAGAAGAAAATATACTAAAACATATTAAATACTTAGGTTGTGTTTTGGCATCTCCTTAAATATGAATTGTTTGTTACCCTTGAGATAATATTAAGGAAAATTGTCACCTAAAATGGGGCTAGAAAGAAAAATAGGGGACTTGACCATAGATCATGGAATGAGATTATCTTTAGGTTTCCATAAAATGACAAGTATTTTTTTCTAAAGTCATTGATTAAATGTCTGCCATTGATAAGCTATGTGAAATGTTGATGGACTTATTCAAATTCAAGAGACATCGAACATGCCCTTAGAAAATGAATATAGAACAATATATAATCATTTCCACCAAAATTCAAACATTTAATGATTCCTTTGCTTGAATTAGAGACTACTCAGACACGTAGCGTAAAATTTTTTTAGTTGTCTTGCTTTCTATTTTCTTTTCTTTTGTTTATGTTTTATTTTTCCATTTATGTTGAAGGCTCTTAGGCTCCATATATTATTCATATTTTAATAGAGATATTATTGTAAAGCTTACAATTCATGCTGTATTATTCTATTTTCAAGGATTGAGGGATAGATTCAATACTTCTATAGAAGGGAATGAATTATGATCACCTTATAATTTGGAAGTATTTTTTTTGGGTTCCTTCTTCCTATAATTAGATTAGGCTTTCCTCTTAATTTTTGGCATTTGGGTTTGATTTGTACAGGAATAATCTTAGGCTCAGTTTGGATGTTAGGAATCGTGAGGGAAATGGGAATGTGATTACATGTCCCTATGATTCCAGTGTTTGTAATGGATTGAAATAAAAAATGATTGTTGATTACCTACTGAAGTAAAAAATCACTTTTCTAAACTATAGGAATTTGATTACCCCGCTCCCCCAATGGGAATCTCACATTCCTGGAGGAATGTTGACCATTTGAGAGTTAGAAAACAAAATAAAATTGGGCCCATAATATTTAAAATATTATAATTTTCCCATAGAGAATTCCTATAGAAACTAAATGCTTAAATAACATTGACACGCATGAATTTTATTATTAGTAATGAGATTTCTAGTGATGAGATTGTCATTCCCCCTTAGGATTCCTGCCATGGTAATATAGACTTACCTCATTAAAAAAATGTATTTTTGCCATTCATATTTTGTTTTCTAGATTTACAATATGTCAATGGCATTTGGGCTATCCAATAATAATGAGATATGCTGTGTAGAATAAAAATGGGAATGAGATGGAAAAGTTCCTTTCCTTGGAGGATCTACTCATGTTTATGAAGGGAAGTGGTACCACTGCAAGAGGAAATGAAGCTAAACGGGCAAGGAGAAGCTGTGCAACTTCGAGTGCTCATTCATTTGAAGCACGCTGCCATGTAGGTATTTTTTTTTTATAATGCTTTTTGCATTTCTAGTGAGTCAAATCTATGTAGCATAAATATAGATACGGGAAACTGATAACACATGACATGGACCTGCCGAAATCTTAAAAAGGTATACTATATGACAAGTAACAACATATTGCTATATTTGCATACATACATATATATTGATATGTTAGAAGTTTTCCATTGCATACTTTATGTTGGTCAGTGGCCACACACATGATGTGTTCATTTTAGAAATGTTTCAAAAATCATATTTGGAGTGCACTACTTGCGTTCTGAAGAATGCCAAACGTTGTTACTATTAAGAGATTTTCCACATAGGTTGCATCCATGAAGTTTAGAGAAGTGTCGTTGAAGTGTTTGCGAAATGTTTGGAGTGCGCAAGTTGCATTTAGAAGAATGCCAAACATTGTTACTATTAAGAGATTCACCATATAAATTGTGTCCATGAAGTTTAGAGAAGTGTTGCTTCAGTATTTGCAGAGTGTTTGAAATTATGAAATTTATTTTTAACTTAAGACACATTTCTAAGGGTGTTCAAGGAGTGTCAGTGTCGACAACATGTTCTCCTCCCTATAAGTGCCCATGATTCTTAGATTAGGATGTTTCCTACTTTTCGTTCAATTGGTTTAAGCGAAAAAATACCTTTTCAAAAAATGTTTTTGGTAGAAAAAGTTTTCTTATGTTTGGTTGCAACGTTGAAATTAATGTGCTAGTAGTTGTGGTAGTAGTAGTGTTGTGGTGGTAGTGATGATGCCGGTGGTGGGATGGGGGCAACGAGGTGGTGACGGCGGTGGTGGTAGTAGTAGTGACAGCAGTGGTATGTTGGGAGGGTGGTGGCACTGGTAAGACCTTAGTCTAGAAAACATTTCGTACCTTTCAAAAGTGGAAAATGTTTTCGGCCTATATAAGTTTATTTTCTGTTGAACTCGAAAATTGTTTTCCATTGACTTTGGTTTCCCATCATACCAAACGCCAAAAAATATGGAAAATGTTTTTGGCCAAAGCAAACAGAGCGTTAATGAAAACATAATCAATGTTAAATTTCTCATACGAGACTAGAATGCTTTAGGTTTCACCCCCCCGGGTTTGGGTTGCAGCACATAGATTCTGGAAGCTTAAAAAGCTTCTATCAAATTCTCAAAACTTAACTCAATTGTGCTGATTGTATAATATGTATAGGTCTTTTTGAGCTTTTTGATACCTGTGGAGGAGTATAGGTCTTTTTTTATTTTTTATTTTTTTCCAGCTGTATACGTGTGGCATTCCCTTTTAGCCGTCTTTAATGAATTTATTATTACTAATTGAAAAAATTGATTGTGTGAAATTTTACTTCGCTACATGTGTTTTAGGAAAAATAACATGGGTGTTTACGGAATAATATAATAAATATAACAGGCTGTAAATAGTAGAATTCTTTTGTCCTTTTTAAAAACTGAAAATAAAAAGCATTCTGATGTTTCTCTTTATTTATTAGGAGCTTTTTAGAGTAGTGTCGATTAGCTTGTCATAGACTCATATATACTTGGAGCTGATACTAGATCCTTGACTAGCCTTTATTTTTTTTGTGGGTTTATGCTGATCAGTTGATACTTTCAATTTCTTTTAGTCTTTAGTCAAAGATAATGTGTCTAAAAGCCATTGTAATAACCATTGACTTCGCAGGATACGAATCCATTGCTACCTGTGAAAATGGTTGAACATCTCAGAAAGGGCATTGGAGCTTCGGGACAGGTTTCTTCCTTTGTCTCTTCCTTTGTAGTTATTTTCTCTTTTTCTTTCATCTTGTCTGGGGAGGGGGTTGGGACTGGAGGTTAGGAATAGCTAACTGAAAAACAAAAAACTAAGAAGATCTCTTTGGCCTGGGGACCTTAGATGTGGATATAAAAACCACCTTCTATTTAAATCTTATGTGGAATGCTGTGCTGAGCGCCGGACTATTCTGATGCAGATGGTGCATGTTGAAAAAATTAGTGCCAGGGTTGCCTGCCATGTTGAAATCCCAAATGAACTGTCAGAGAAAATGAAATATGCTCTGAAATGTATTGGAATTACTAGGTTGTATAGCCACCAGGTATGGATGTCATCTTGAACTGCAATCCTTTTTTGAGCCAAAATTCTGAATGAACTTTAATTCTTCTGGTATCTGCAGGCAGAGTCTGTTCGGGCTTCCCTTGCTGGCAAGCATGTAGTTGTGGCAACAATGACATCCAGTGGGAAATCTCTTTGCTACAATCTGCCAGTACTAGAAGTATTGTCCCCGAATTTGTTAGCGTGTGCTCTGTACCTCTTTCCAACAAAGGTTCACAGGAATAGATCTCATGCGTTAATTTTATTGTATTATTCTTGGTGATGTGCCTTGGTTCTACATCTACTGAATAAAATTGAATTACAAAATGCATTGTATTTTAATTTGGTGGAGAATGGCTTTTTTGTTATCTGTTTTTGGCTTTTTATTCATTATTTATACTTCAAATTGTTCATTGGTGCAGGCTTTAGCACAAGATCAACTTAGAGCTTTATTAGCTATGACAAAAGAATTTGATACTAGCTTAGATATTGGTATCTATGATGGTGACACTTCTCAGACAGACAGGATTTGGCTGCGTGATAATGCTAGACTGGTATTTTAGTAAGTTTTGGTTGTCTCAGACAGTTTTCCTTAAGCTGGCTGCCTTATGTTGTCATATCATACTGAAATTTGTTAATTCATGTGCAGTTGATCACAAATCCAGATATGTTACACATGTCCATCTTGCCATTCCATGGGCAGTTCAGGCGGATTTTATCAAATCTTAGGTAATGTTTGTTTTACAGTGATCTCTAGTTTTGCTTTGGAAGTGACTGAGATAATTCCTATTTGTAAACTTGTATTTTTCCTCAAAATGCTTTTCATTTATAGAGAATATCATTATATTATTTCTTGATCACAATGTGACATACTTTTACTTTGTTATTTATTTGGTTTCCTTTCCCCTCTATTCTTATTAATCAGGTTTGTTGTCATTGATGAAGCCCATACGTATAAAGGAGCATTTGGATGTCATACTGCTCTTATATTGAGGAGACTTCGGCGGCTCTGTTTTCATGGTACTTTTTCCCTATATGGTTTGGAAAAGATATGGGTTTTTCCTTCCACTTAATTCTTCCTTTTTTATTTCTTGGAAAGCTCTTATTTTCTCAGCCTGCTTATTTGTGCAGTGTATGGTAGTGATCCTTTTTTTGTCTTTTGTACTGCAACTTCTGCAAACCAACGTGAACATGTTTTGGGGGGGGGGGGGGGGGGGGGGGGGTTGTGTTGTGGTGGGAAATGTCCATAATTTATTGTAGTTATTTGTAGGATGTCTTTTTTATGTGGTCATGGTCAACTTCAATGCCCATTCATGAATCCTTGTCTTTTGAGTAATTATTTACCATTTCTGCTTTCATTCTACAATTCATGTTCAAATTCTCATGGTGCTACCAATGTAATATTGGTTTCTACATGAAACACTTCAATAATTGTATACATTATCTTTCTAACATTCAAATATGAGGTTTATGATAATTTCTTAGGAACCATTTTCAATTGCTTTAATCTCTGTGTGCGCGCGCTTATGTGTGCTTATTAACTGTAATATTTATCACATGCATTAACATCATATTGTTCATCTGAAACATATCTTTTTCCTATGGTTTAGGAACTAGCTAATCTACCAACAATGGAGTTGATTCAGAATGATGGTAGCCCTTCTGGTCAAAAGCTCTTTGTCCTCTGGAATCCTCCTTTATGTCCAAAAACTGTATATTTTTTTTGACACTATTCTGGTGCTCTATTTTTCGGAGTAGCTATTGTTCCAAGGGATGTTGCCTTATCTACTTGTGTGCACTTCTGGATTGTAGGTCTCGAAGAGAACTACAAATGTCATAGATAAAAAGGAATCATCAGATAAAGATATTATTTTTAGACGCTCAAGGTAAGAAATCCTTACGTTTATTGTCATAGAAAATTATTGCACAGAGTCTTTCACGAAGTTATTTCTTGTCCCTCAGATGTTTGTAAACTAGTATTGTTTCTGGAGCTTACTGTAAGCAATTTCTTCTGATTTTCATGTCTTTTACTAAAACAAAGTTGTCATTCCTAGATACTTGTGGTTTGAGCTACTTATGCTTTGAACATAATTTTAGGTAGCCTTGGGGAGAGTATGAAAGAAGTCAAGTAGTTAGGATGCTGTTTAATTGCTATGTTTTGGTTATAGTGATGTAACACACATTTGGCTGAAATTCTTGAAGACTTATGTTCGAAGTTTGACCGTTTTCAATATTTTTTTGATTGAGAAAGTGGTTAACTAGAAAAATCTATACAAGCATGTATACTGCATAACAGACTAGTAATATTTCATACAATACTTTCAAGTAATTACAAGTCCTTAATAAGTCATATCCACAGGCATGTCTGTTATGCATTTGCCATTCCTCTGATCCCAAGCATTTTCCAATATTTGCCTTCACGACCACACAATATATGTTAATTGCATATAATAATACCATATGATATATGTATCATGAATAAACATCAAGGAAAAGACTTACCATATATTTAAGTATTTGGACTCAAGATATGAATGTTTGAATTTTTCTATTTTGCAGCCCGATTTTGGAGGTTTCGTGTTTTTTTGCTGAAATTGTTCAACATGGGCTTCGTTGCATTGTATTCTGCAAAACACGCAAACTTTGTGAACTTGTTTTATGCTATACGTATGTAACATTAACCCATTTTATTTTTTAAGTCTTTAACTTTGATGTTCATTCTATTTTTGGATTAAAGAGATGCTGTAATCTGATATCTGTAATTGTGATAAGGCGTGAGATTCTTCAGGAGACAGCACCCCATCTGGTTAACTCCATATGTGCTTATCGTGCTGGCTATATTGCTCAGGTCAGTATTTTTGTTCTTCATTTTCTGCGAACAATGATGATGGGTGATGTTGATGAATCATATAAGAAATGAAAAAACCCTTTGATTGGAGAGAAGTTTTGGTGCTTGTGTTACTATCGTCTGATGTATGGTAGAAAAGTAATGCATTTCTTTGCTTCATTTTTCATGGTAGAATTTCAACGTCACCATGCTCGTAAAGCACTGATGCTCTAGATATGGGAATGGACAATGGCTAAGGTGAACTTGTCCTTTTGTGGTCTTTATGTAAATAATTAGAGAAAATAATAAATAGTTTTGATTAAGGTACTTTTAATCTCCTAATTATTTTGTGAATCATGGTTTCATTCTCTGAAGTTTACTTTTTACCTCCTTGAGGCTCTTTAGTTATATATATTATTCCCTCTCTTGCACTTATGTTTTTATTATTCTTTCTAGGTTTTGTTATGCTTTGAGCCTTTGGATAAAAAACTAAAGTCCTTTGTAGAGTTCTCATTTTCTTCCTCGTCCTCTTACATATCTCATTTAATTATGTCAAAAGCCTAGTTTGGCTGATAGTCTAGTTTGTCATTCGAGAGTTAAAAAAACTGATGTTGACGTTTAATTCTGTGGACACAGATAAAACAATTGCCAGTATTACTGTGATTGACATTTTGTGCTGTTTAGTATTGTGTATAAACACTTAACATATTTGTTATATTTTAATTTCTATGTATATTTCATAATTGGGTTGTTTTGAGCCTCTGCTGATGTCTGCATTATCACCAACAGCCTGTGGTTCTTTTTAATTTGCTAAATAATGTGCCTTGACATTACATGATTGATGGAGCAGGATAGGAGAAGAATTGAGAGTGAATTTTTTAGCGGGAATCTTTGTGGTGTTGCTGCAACTAATGCCTTAGAGTTGGGTATTGATTTTTTTTTTTTTTTTTGATCGGCAAAGAAAATCTTTATTGATGCAAGTATGCAAAAAGGATACAGAACATCAATAAAGAGGAGTTTGGAGCTAACAGAAGCTCCAAGCGCCAGTTGGTGAGAAACCAACAAACAGCACAAAAGAAACAGAAAAAAAAGAGCAACCACAGCTAACAATATAGCAGACCAACTAAGCTTCACCCAAACTGCAAAGAAGAGAGACAGAGCAGACTGCAGATCAGCATATTGCACAGAAAATAAACACCAAAATCTGAGCAAACTCCACCAAAATCTGGATGGAACAAGACAGCACCCAAAACTGTTCAGGAACATAGGGAAATCAAGAAAAGAACCACCAACTGGGCTTGAAACACCAATCCACACTATTGATAACACACCAGTTAAAGGGAGCAAATCCATAACCTCCACCTGAAGTGCAGCAGCCAGCAGGATTCTCAATGTCTCCTGTACTTTGATGATCTGCATTCTTTTCCAATTTCACAAGAACATTTTCTGAGGCCTTTTATAAGCAGCAACCACCATCATCCATCAGCAATCCACTCCCCACCTAAAATCTGCACATAGCAAACCAGCTTCCTCCATTATACATCTGCTGACCTCTGAACTACAGCATACAGCAGCAGTCATTCTCGGACCCTATTTGCAGCCACCAATCCACCTCATACAACAAACAGACCTCCAATACCATACAGCAGACCAGTAGCCAACCAGCAAACACCAGACATTATTTGCAGCCCCAAGACATCCAACAGCAGCAGGCACACCAAATTAGCATATTGCAGTAGCCCCAATGATTCAACTCAAACAGCAGCCACAAATCAGCATATAGCAGCAGACATATAGCAGCAGACAATAGCATAACTCTGCATCTGGATGAGGATCCCCTTTGATTAGTGGATTCAACCTTGCTTAGCAGGCCAAACATAAGAGCAACATACACCAGCAAGACTGCAGTTCAGACATCCCACATATCAGTAGCCTCCATAACCAGCATAGCACTAACAGCAGATCAGTAACCTCCAAGCAAATCAGCAGCCTCCGCAAACTATTGGATATTGATGTTGGGCATATTGATGTAACCCTGCATCTAGGCTGTCCTGGTAGTATCGCTAGGTATAGAACTAATGTAATTTGGTTTGTGTTATTGGTAAGGTAATCCTTTCTTTCAACTGTTCTTATATTTTTCTGTTTATTTAATGTTAGTCTGTGGCAGCAAGCTGGAAGGTCTGGGAGAAGGGAAAAGCCCTCACTTGCTGTATATGTTGCATTTGAAGGGCCCCTTGATCAGTATTTTATGAAGTTTCCCCAGAAACTCTTCAGGAGTTCCATCGAGTGTTGTCATGTTGATCCTAAAAATCAACAGGTATTTTTATTTCCAAAAGAAGTTAACACATAATTCAAAGTTACCCCTGAAGTAAAATTTCCCCAAAAATGAATGAGTTGGAGTAAATGTAATGGCATCAACGGTTTTTGCAAATATCTAAAATACGGTGGTGTGTTGGTTGTAGATCTTTCTTCCCTTTAGGAGCAAGCTACCTTCCATCTCTTCTAGTGGGGTTTTTGCAAATAGTATGGTGGTGGTTTGGGGGTTTTGGGTAGAGAGATTAAAATAATGAGAGAAAATGAAAAAAAAGCAAAAAATAATTATGGATGGTGAAGTGGTGGTGCATGGTGGTATTGGTGCTGTTGCACTGGAGGCCATGATGGCAGCGGTTTTCGTAATGTGGTGGAGATGTGGAAGAACAAATGCCTAAACAATGGGATATTCTGTTTGCACACCGTGGTTTGTCTCAGTACACACAATTTGTGTTGTTCAGATATAAACTTCGGAACAAAATTCAAATGTTTGGGACATAAACTTCTGAACAAAAATGAATTGTTAAGATATCATTCTGTTTGGATATAAACTTGTGAACTGTTTTTTGTTCGCAAGTTTATGTCCAAACATTTGACTTTTGTTTGAAAGTTTATATCCAAACGGTATAAATGATGTGTACTGTGGCGTGCAAATAGATAGTTGTTTTTTTTCCTTCTGTTAAATTATTGTCTATTATGGGTTCCGAGGTAGCAGGGGAACCTTTCCTAATTTTTGGAGTCTTGTAGGTGCATGAACAACACCTGGTTTGTGCTGCGGTTGAACACTCACTGAGCTTTCTTCACGATGAGATTGATTTTGGTCCTGGCATAAAGAATGCCATAATGGCACTTAAAAGTAAAGGATACTTGGTTGCTGATCCCTCACGAGATTCTCCTAACAGAATTTGGAGTTACATTGGGCATGAGGTATATTATTTGTATGAATAGTATAGGTCTGATCTCTCTTCTTATAGTTAATAAAATATCTGATCATGGATGAAATTCTTTAGCAGCTGTAAGTCACTAATTTCCCATCTTCCTTTTCTGTATTCTTGTTCGTAGAAAATGCCTTCTCATAATGTTAGTATACAAGCAATTGAAACTGAGAAGTATGAAGTAATTGACAAGCAAAAGAATGAAGTCCTTGAAGAGATTGAGGAAAGCAAGGCTTTCTTTCAGGTAAAATGATTATGAGTTTTGATGGGAATTATTATATTGATATATGGCAATTCATATTTATGCATGGTAAAGCTTTGACTTTTGCTGTTGTAGATCTTTGGAGTGTTTTTTGTGCATGGTTGACTTCTAGTCTAATTATTTTCGGATTCTTTACACTTTTTGCAATTTTATTTATTTATTTTTATTTTGCTGAGCCAACTACATTTCATGCCTCTTTTTCTCCAATTGCCTCTCAATCTTTCAGGGTCTTTTTGCCCAAGGATGTGATCTGCCTATTTCTTTTAAATAATAATCGTACTTCATACTTGGTTCTTCAGATTATTTTCCATTATACTAAAAAATAAAAATTTAGTTGGTCTATGCACTTACAATGGTAGCCTAATAATTTTTTTTGATCTTTCAGGTTTATGATGGTGCTGTGTATATGCATCAAGGCAAAACCTATCTGGTGAAAGAATTAGATATATCAAGTAAAATTGCTTTATGCCAATTGGCTGACTTGAAGTACTACACAAAAACTCGTGATTACACAGATGTTCATGTCATTGGTGGTAAAATTGTATGTGGGCTCTTAATTCTTTGTGCCTACAGTGCTTATTAGTTTATGAGTCTTGAGACATGAACAACACTATTTTGCATACTTCTGTGAAACCTTCATATGATAACTGGAAATGGTATATATGATATTGTATCTGGTTTTCTCAAAGTTAAGTTTCATTAGATTAAAGCAAAGGTAATCATAGTGAGAAACCTTTAACTGCAAAATCTCATTTATTATCATAGTGTTTGATGTTATTATCATAGTGAAAAATGACAAGATTTTTCACTTTACAAAGGCACAAGGCATAAGCCCTCTCATGGCACTTCCAGCTTTATATAATTAGATTTCTAACAGCATAAAATTGATAAATAAATTAACTCGGCTCAACTCAGCAAGCCCTTAATTTCAGTTACTTGAGATCCTTCATGTAGATTCATCTTCTTAATTTCAACCCGGATAACTCTTCCTATTTGTATGGAGAATTTGTGGAACATGGATCTCAGAGGCAAGATAAACTGAAATGAAGCTGCTCAAGTTAGCTGCCATCTTGAATAGAGAAGTCCACATGTAGCCACCAGATGACCATTCTGGCTATCTTGAAGAGAATTTAATCGTATCTTTGTTGTGTTTGCTTGTATTTTAGCCATGTAGTTTACAAGCTTAATTCCATTTGCATGAATGTATTTGCAAATACACAAGTATTGTGATCCCTTTTGATACTGGAATAAGTATTGATAACCACATGCATTTTCTACTGTTGTGTAGGCGTATCCAGCGAGGATTTCCAATATCCAGTTATCTAGAACAACTTCCCAAGTAAATACTTGCAAAGTAACAACTACTTGGTTTGGTTTCTATCGTATATGGCGAGGAAGCAACCAAATTTTTGATGCAGTTGATCTTTTGCTTCCTACGCATTCATATGAATCACAGGTGTGTATTGGTTCACTTCTGCATTATTATGGATTTCTTACTCTCGGCTGTTTCTCATAGCATTGTTGTGTCCAATTAACCATTTCTTTTGACTTCTTGTTTTTACCTTTACATGTAAACAGGCTGTTTGAATTCGAGTCCCACAATCTATAAAAGCAGCTGTGGAGATTAAAAACTTGTCCTTCCGTGCAGGCTTACATGCTGTGGATCATGCTCTTCTTAATGTGATACCTCTGTAAGTTGTCAACATTTATAGTAAAAGGAAACCAAAACTAATAAAATCTGTATTGTTTGTCTAAACATAACCGAAATAATAGATAATTTTGAGGTTACAGCCTTCTTAACAATTGTTGTCAATTTATTTATTTATTTTCTTTCAAATTTTAAACGTGAAATATGTAGCTGCATTAGGGAAGTCAAGTTGATTAGCTATAACCCAACTTGTCATATTTATCAGTTGTTGATCTGAGTGTATCATGATACTCTGGCATGTAGATATATAATTTTCAACTCATCAGATTTGGCTTCAGAGTGCGTAAACCCTCATGATAGTCGCTATGTTCCTGAAGGAATTCTGTTATATGATCAGCATCCTGGAGGGATTAGCATTTCGGCACAAGTGAGTTGCAGTTGATTTTTTTGGTTTTCTTATTTATTTATTTATATGAATTGAAATTGAAAGAACAACTTATTTTAATGAGTAAAGATTTGTTTGTCAAGTAAGTTTTTGGTTTTGGACTGCCCCAGCTGACCAAGCTAAATTATTGTTTAGACTAGTCCCATATGATTTAGCCAAATATTGTTTTGTTCTGATCTAAGAAGGATAGACACAAATACGGAAACGTAGTGATTTTCAAAAAATTACGACAGAGACACGCTAGGGAAATTAGGACATAGACATGCTAGGGATATGACTAAATATATAATTTCATTTTCTATGTATATGAATATAAATTTATGATACATAGTTACAAGAGACATCAATCTATATTTGAGTTCATATATCTTTTTCTTTCTTTTTTTTTTTTTTTTTTTTTTTTTTTTTTTTTTCTACTCATTCCCTCTTTATTTCCTTATATTTTATTTCGACGCCAAACATTGGACACATGTGCCCATGAAGTGTCCCCATGTCTTTCCAAAAAAAAAAAAAAATTTTCACCCTGCATAGCATGTCAGACATGTGGACACGCGTGTTCCAGCTATGTCAGATGTGGATATGACGCTCATCTTGGAGTATAAGAGCTTCTTAGGTTCTGATTATGTCCTTGACCTTTTGAAATTGAATATTGTGTGTTGCAAGGATGAAACTTTTAGGATTCTGAGCTACCATTTGTGAATTATTAGATGACACAAGAATTTAATGTTAACTCTGCAATTTGAAAGCATCTGAATGTATGCAGGTTCAGCCTATTTTCACTGAACTGTTAACGGCTGCTTTGGAACTTCTCACATCTGTTGCTCAGCAGATACTGGTTGCCCGAACTGCGTTCAAGTCGGTATTAAATTCTCATTTTGTTTTTGATATTTAAATTTATCACATTAAATGTATCATAGTAGGTTTTGGCATGTTGCAGAATCTAGCGTGTCAAGGACGCAGCTATTATTATCATTAAGGTCCCGACTCGAAAAACAGGTCAATATCATCACCCCAGTTGCAATATGTGCTTGTAGTAGTTACTAAATTGTCTTTTTCATGCAGGGTGTTCTTGATGCTGAGAAATCTTACTTCGATGAGCTTTCCTGACTAACACAACCTCTCGGCACCAAATTACCAATTTACCATAGCTTAGCAGCAAATAGGTAACACGCACCCTTATGTTTTAGAGGATGGGGTTAAAATTTTGTTCACTTTTATGTGAGAGTAGTGGGATGATAACTAGGGCTGGCTCTGACTTTTTTAACGCCTAAACGCCTAAAGCGATCTTCCAACCGGGACATTTTATACATATTTTTAAAAAAATAATTATGTGTTTAATTTTTATTTTTTATTTTTTGATATTTGATAGTACTTGTAAAAAGGTTACTTCCTGTATATATCTATAAAAATTTCGGGTAAATTACATTTTGCCTCTCTAAAATTTCACCCATTTCTCACTTTGGCTCTTTAAGTTTGATTTTTTCCACTTTAGCCCTTCATGTTTGCAATCATTCCCTCTTTGGCCCTTTAAGTTTGATTATTCCCACTTTGGCCTTTCAAGTTTGCAATCTTTCCCACTTTGACATTTCATGTTTGTAATTTTTCCCACTTTACTCGTAAACTAACTTCCATTCAAAAAACTACTCGGTGTGTTTGGTTTCAGTTTGTTGAATTAAGTTTTTTGACAATTGAGTTTTTTGTTTTTTGTGCGTGTGTTTTTTTATTTAATTTTTAGTGAATATTTTTAAAATTTTAAGCATTTTTTTTTTACTTTTTTAAAAAGTAAAATATTTGTGAAAAAATATTTTAAAAAATTAATAAATACACAAAAATGTATTGATTTTTCATTTTTTTTTTGTATTTTTTTGTATTTAGTGAATTTTTTAAAGATTTTTTTCACAAAAATTATATTTTTTAAGTGTATTTATGTTAGGTGTGTCTAAATTTTTTTAAAAAATACTTAAAATATTAAAAAAATTCAGTAAAAATAAAAAAATACGGAAAATAAAAAAGTATAATTTTTTAAAAAGTGTTTTCAAAAAACTAAAACTAAGCATAGTGAATAGAATTTGTCACATCATCAACACATTAGCTCTACGTGTGAGGTAAAAAAATTCACTAATGATGCAAAAAATGAAAAATAGAAAACAAAAAAAATAATTTTTTTTAATCTTTAGTGAATTTTTTTTCAAATTTATTTATAAGCATTATTACATTATAGATGTATCTAGTTTAGATACACCTAAAAAAATAAATACAAATTTAACTAAAAAAAGAAAAAAAAAAAAAAAGCTCACTAAAGACAAAAAAAAAAAAGGATTAATTACCTAAAAGTCCTATCTACATACTAGGTGGTAACTTAAGTCCTGTCAAAAAAATTTTGAACCAGTAAGTCTCATTTATAAGTAAAGAGACGTTTTGCCCTTTTATCCCAAAATTGAGAATGTTCTCAATTTCAAAACTGAGAATGTTCTCAATTTATAATTATCAAAACTAAGAAATTTCTCAATTTTTTTCTAGTATGAACTAAGAATATTATCAAAACTAAGGAATTTATAATTATCAATTTTAAGAAATTTCTTAATTTTTTTCATGATTAAAATTGAGAATATTATAAACTAAGAAGGTTCTCAATTTCAAAAAACCCCGCATCTCTCTCTCGCTCTCTCTCTCTCTCTCTTGTGGCAGTGGCATCTGTGAACTCAGTGAAAATCGAAACCTCACAATCAATGGACTTATCATCTTTTGGACGAGTCTCCGATGCCGACTCTGAGTCCTCATCTTCCGGTGGACTCTCATAAGCAACAGCCGCAGAGCCACTCAATTCTTCACCCAATCCTCCCAGAGACCTTGAATTTCAGGTGGTGACGAGGTAGATCGGCGGTGATAGAGAGAGGTAGATCTGTTCAGAGACAGATCAACAACAACTTTAACCTCACGCATGAGCCACTCGCGGATTTGAGTTCTTCATCTTCATCGACGATGACGACACCGCAGATCTGAGTAGGGGAAGGAGGCGGTGATTTTGGTGGCGGAGCTGGATTTCCAGCAACGAAGCTGCATCGAGGACGTTGATGGAAGGCTTAAGGACGGAAGGGAGAGGGAAGGCAACATCGAGACAGCTCGCCTGGAGTTTGTTGAAAGGATAATTTGGCCTATTAAAAATTAATGGGACTTGAAGGAACGAATAATTTTATCTAGGACTTAATGGATTATAAGTTCACAAAATGGGACTTAAAAGTAAATGGCCTAAAAAAAAATGAGAGTATACTTTTCATTTTAGAATTGACAATACTGGTATTTGAGTTAATATATTTTCATTTTTTTTTTCATCTGTAATAATTTTTTTTTTCTTTATTTAGGTGCATCTAATCTAGATGCATCTATAATGTAATAATGTTTATGAATAAATTTGAAAAAAAAAAAAATTCACTAAAGACAAAAAAAATTCCAAATTTTTTGTTTTCTATTTTTCATTTTTTGCATTTTTAGTGAATTTTTTACATCTCACATAGAGTTGATGTGTTAGAAATGTAGCATATTCTGTTAGTTTTTTTAATGGAAGTTAGTCTAACAATAAAATGTGAAGAATTGCAAATATGTAGGGCCAAAGTGGGAAGGATTGCAAACATGAAGGGATAAAGTGAGAAAAATCAAACTTAAAGGCCAAAGTAGTAAATTGATGAAACTTTAAGGGGGCAAAGTGTAATTTATCCTAAAATTTACTTAAATATACATTAAAATTTACAATTAAAAAATGGCCAAAACAATCTAATCTAAAGTATCAAATAAGAAGTAAAAAATTTGTAACAAAAATCATTTAAACATCATTCTTTTCGCATTTTTAACTGTAAAATTATTGATCTAGTTTGCATAATCTAAATTATAAGCTAAATCATTTTTTATGGATAAAATTGCTAATTCATTTAATATTTCATTTGATATAGATGAGCAAAGGAAATATGTAATCAACTTTAATTTGAAAAGAATAATTGTAAGTAGTATAGTCAATCGTATTCTATACACTTAGAAAATAACCATTCAATAATTTCAAACAATTTACCACATCAATGAGTTTTTCGGTTTCTTTCAGTTAAAAACAACTATTTATTAGTTTCAATAATTATCACATCAACCATCTATTAGTTTTAAATCATAACTGGATTTTATTGAGGTTCTTTAAATTCTTGTAGGATATTTTTATAGGCTAATATAATAGTTAACAAAATTTTAAAACTTTTTTTTAGTCAAATTTTCGAGACCCAAAACTATAGCATTGTCTGCTTATGCCCAAAACATGCACTGATGATAACTAAACTTAATGCATACCTAAGGTGGTATTTGATAAAACTGAAAATTAAATATTGAAAACTGAATGTTAAATTTTTTAAATTGAAAAGTTGTTTGATAAAAATTTAAGTGTTGAACTAAAATAAATTGTTTAATATATAAAAGTTTGAAAATAAAATTTATTATTTTGAAATTGTATATCTCAATTTTTATATTGTGATGGTGGTGGTAGTGGTAGTGGTGGCGGTAGTGGTAGCATTGATGGTGGTAGCGGCAGTGGTGGCATGGTGGTGATGGCAGTAGCAATAGTAGTGGTAGCAAAATAATGGTAGTGCTTATGATAACAATGACAATGGTGATGAAAATGGTGGTTATAGTGGTGGTGGTGGTATGATGGTAGTAGTGGTAGTAGTAGTGGTGGTAGTGGCATGATAGCGGTAGCGGTGATAGTGATGGTAGTAGTGGATGTTGCATGGTAGTGGTGTAGTAGCGGTAGCAGTGGTGGTAGTAGTGGCTATGACATGGTGGCGGCGGTGGTGGCGGCGGCGGCGACGGCAGTAGCGATGGTGATGGTGGCGGTAACAGTAGTGGTGGCAGTGGTATGATAGTGGTGTTGTGGTTATAGTGATGATGGTGAGTTTATAATAGTATATATCAATACTTATGTATAATAGTTATAAATTCAGTCAGAATTAAGTAAATTTCTTATGACTTGAAATTTTCTTAAGTTTTAGTCTTTATTTTAAAAGGTACTTAAATTTTTAAGTAATATCAATTATAGTTATCAAACGGACTTAATTGATTATAATTTAATACATTTAGTTTTAAGTACTGAATGAGATTATCAAACATCCCCTAACTTATAGTATGATAATGGATTATTATTATTATTATTTTTTTTATTTTTTATTTTTTCTAAGAGAAAGCAAACAAACAAGTGTTATATTAAGTAGGGAAATTATTTATAGAGCATGCCAAATCATGTGTAGATCCTGATTACATACACAAAGATAATCAAAATACTTACTAAACGACCTTATATTTGCTAGTATAGTGGAAAAAGACTAAAATGGGCCAACTCTTTTACATAGTACGTCTACTAAAAGTTGTGAGTCTGTCTATATACATAATTTATGCAAATTTTGTTCTTTTGCCCACTGGATCGCCCTCTGACAAACTATCACTTTCGCTACAAAAGCTGATGTAAGCTGAAGTTGGAAAGCTTTTTGTGCTATAGGTTTACGATCGCCATGGTAACAAATCCACGCTATTCCAACGCTGCCATCTGCTTGTCGCCATGATCCATCCATGAGCACTTTAGTGTTTATAGTTTATTATTTTTAATTTACAGAAAACATTAATGTTTATGTTTATTTTGGATAAAAACGAAAACAAAAAACGTGTTTGGTACACATATTTTAAAATTTTGTTTTCAAAACAAGTTAAAAGGGGTGGTTGTAAGAGATGGTTATCAATGGTTAGAGATGACAACCAAAGTTGGTTGCCCATTGGGGGAGATAGTAATGGAAGCTAGTTGCTACTGGTGAGAGATGGTTGGCAGTGGCCAGAGATAGTCTGATATGGTGGCTGGTAAGCCATCTAAGGTGGTAGTTGAAGGCGGTTTTCAACAAAAGGTGGTGGTGAAGGTAATTAGCACTAGTGGGAGGTTGTTGGTGGTGATGGCAAGTCGTTTGCGATTGAGGGACATGGTGGCCGAAGGTGGGTAGTGGTCGAAAAGGATAGGAGAAAAAAGAAATGAAAAAAAAAAAATTAAAAAGTGAAAGTAATTTTTTGTGTTTACAAAATTTAATAATTTTTGAAAATTGTTCATAACTTTTTGAAAATGAAAATAGAAACAAAATGAGTTTTTATTTATAATTTTAAACTTTTTTGTAAATATAAATAGAAAATTATAAATATAAATGTTACTAAACATATTATAAATTACTGGATTAAATACGTTACATTATAACTTTACTCGCAAGGACAAAAAAATAAATAAATAAATAAAAAGGTAAATTAAGGCTACGAAGATAGTAGAAAAATGTTGTTGTCTTTAACAATAAATTATTTTAGTAACTTTTTTTACTAAAATATGAAATAAAAAAAATTAATATGGTTAGGATGATTTTTTTTATTTTTTTATTAAAAAATGTGAAAAAAAAAAAAAAGAAAACAAGAGAAAAGAGGAAAGAGAATCTTAATTTTTTGTATAGTTTTTGACTTTTTAATAACTTTTTAACTATTATTTCAACTTCCTAAACTTGCCCGGGCTCTCCTCTCTCTCACACCTACACAATGATTCCCAAACTTATCAATGTATATTGTGTAAATTTTTTGGGTCTAGCATTTTTGTTGTAAAAATTTAAAAAAATCCCTCTAAAACAAAGAAATTTACAACGGGCACAAGACGCATAATATTGTGAAAATGTGAAAATTACACATCAGTGTAAAAAAAAATAATTACAAACAAATGATGCAAAGAAATTGTAGTACAAATTGTACCTCGTTTTTGATAAATAATTTCTTTCACTTTCCACTGTTTTATAATTTTCCTATAATATTTCCAATCTATCTATCTATCTATACTATATATATATATATATATAACCAAATATATATAACCAAATGTAATTATTTTGTCAAAAGCCTCCAAATATTTATTCTCAAATTCTCATAATTTTAAAACTCTCTCTTTCCTACGTGGAAATCTTCTTTGATTGCCTTTCATGTTTTCTATTTTTCTTTATTTTTTATTTGTTTGATTAATTAAAATTAAAATTAATTTCATTGCTTATGGATGAAGATTTGAATTTCAAAATTCCTCCATATAGATAAACATATAAAACTGAAAATTAATTTTATAGTCTACAGATAAAAATAAAAAATAAACAATTAATTTAAAAAAATTAATTTCATAACTTATAGATAATTTAAAATTTCTTCCCATAAATAAACATATGGCCTACAAATAAAGATAAAAATTAAATAATTGATTTTAAAAAAAAACGAAATTACTCCTTTTTTTTCCCCTTCATTTTGTACTTTAATTAATTTCATTATAGATAAACATATAAAAATTCATAAATAATTTATGAAAATTTATTTCATGACCTACAGATAAAGATAAAAATTTAAAAAAAAAATTAATTTCATGACTTATCGATAAATAAACATATAAAAATTGATAAATAATTTATAAAGATTAATTTCATGGCCTACAAATAAAGATAAAGATTAAATAATTGATTTACAAAAAATTAAAGGGCAAATTACATATACCTCCCTCGAGGTTTAGTTAAATTACAGATACCTCCTAAGGTTTCAGAAATTACAGATACTCCCCTGAGGTTTATATTTTCATAACAATTTGCCCCCTAATTTGTTATGTAAATATAACTTTTAGGGGGGTATCTGTAATTTCTCAAACCTCAGGAGGGTATCTGTAATTTTGCTAAATCTCGAGGGGATATATGTAATTTGCCCAAAATTAAAATAATAAAATTTAGATAAAA
The DNA here is from genome assembly GCA_036172215.1 of Camellia granthamiana. Taxonomy (NCBI): domain Eukaryota; kingdom Viridiplantae; phylum Streptophyta; class Magnoliopsida; order Ericales; family Theaceae; genus Camellia; species Camellia granthamiana. The sequence goes on from CM069917.1 coordinate 73,690,246, forward strand.
ATATGATTTGTTAATCTATATATCTATCAAAAACATATATATATATATATATCTAAATCTTTATTTTGATTTACTTATATTTTTTTCTCATTCTATCACATATTATATTTTTTTATGGGAAAGTTTTAATCTTATAAAATGCCCTTATCTATAACTTTTTATCTCCTATTAAATTCTTAACCTTCTCTTGATAATTTTTATTATTCGTTATTATCTATCAAGTGATAAAGATTAAAAAAAAAATTATTGGCTCTGAATGAGAAGAGTATTAATAATGAAATTGGTTGGCTCTGAATGAGAATCCACCATATAAAAACTGAAAATTAATTTTATATTGTACAGATAAAGATAAAATTAAACAATTAAACAATTAATTTAAAAAAATTAATTTCATAACTTATAGATAATTTAAAATTTCTTCCCATAAATAAAAATATAAAAGTTGATAAATAACTTATAAAAATTAATTTCATGGCCTACAAATAAAGATAAAGATTAAATAATTGATTTATAAAAAAAACGAAATTACTCCTTTTTTTCCCCTTCATTTTGTACTTTAATTAATTTCATTATAGACAAACATATAAAAATTCATAAATAATTTATGAAAATTTATTTCATGACAAAGATAAAAATTAAAAAAATATATATTTAAAAAAAATTAATTTCATGACTTATAGATAAATAAACATATGAAAATTGATAAATAATTCATAAAGATTAATTTTGTGGCCTACATATAAAGATAAAGATTAAATAATTAATTTACAAAAAATTAAAATAATAAAATCTAGATAAAGATATAATTTGTTAATATGTATATCTATCAAAAACATATATATCTAAATCTTTATTTTGATTTACTCATATTTTTTTCTCTTTCTATCATATATTATCTTTTTTTATTTTAAATTTTTTATCTTATGAAATGCTCTTATCTATAACTTCTTATCTCCTATTAAATTCTTAACCTTCTCTTAATAATTTTTATTATTCGTTATCATCTATCAAGTGATAAAGATTAAAAAAAAAATTAGGAAAAATCGGTCTAAGGTCCCTATCCAACTTTTAGTAATGGATTAGGTCCACAATCTGTTCTTTTGTAGTCTAAGGTCCCTCACCCCATCCCCTCTCCACCCACGTTGTCTTGAGCTTGATCACCGCTGGCTCCAAATCCCCAACCCTTGACCAGTTGCTCTCCTTCCTGCACTCAGCTCCTCCGCTAGGGACACATCAATCGACTCGATGGCGATGAATCGGTTGTTTTTCATCTAGGGTTTACGAGCCACATGCTTCATTCGCCATTCTCGCTCTTTCGAACAGCAGCTTCTTCATTCTGTTGAGAGATCTAGAACAGCAGCTTCTTCGCCATACCACGATGTTGAGACAGAGCTACAACATATATCTCCATCCTGTTGCAGGTACTAAGAACAACAGCTTCTTCTATATGATTCAAACTACACAGCTCTGCAATGGCTCGAGGCCATTCTGCTTCAGGAACGGCAAGTTTTTCACGTATTTCAACAGGTGTAGTGTGGACACTGAGCCCAATAATTACGATGCTGCTCCTTTCCTTTGTATATCCTGATGACATCAAATATTAAATCTCAGAGATACCTAGGAAAACATTCATTTGTTTGACTCTGCATGTTTATTGTATCGTAATGATGAAGAAAACTGTAATGCCAAAATTAACCACGCTACCTACCTGTCTCCTTCAACCAAGCCATTGGCTCCACCACTCCTTTCTTCACTGCCATCTTCGCCTTCCTCATCACTTTCAAGAAAAGAGTTCCCCCCAGGTATTTCAATTCATAATTCAAAAGGCAAATTACACTGGTCACATTAAACTCTTCAAATCAGAGTTTTATAGTTCCAGAAAAAATTCAGAATTTCTCACGTTCAACTCAGAGAAAATTCAGAATTTCTCTAGGTTCAACTCTCTAGCTTGAACTGAAATTTCTCTGGGTTGATCCAGAGAAATTTTGTGGTTTGGATTGACCAAACAGATATGTATAGTTACTGAGATATGTATATAAATTCTTTTTGGCATAAATTCCAACTAAGAATGGAAAAGTAATGACAAAACACAAACTCTGCAACCTCAAATCTGAAATTTCTACACCCTAGAGTTTGATATCAAATATCATAAACTAAACAAATAAATAACAAAAGGAAAAAATAAAATGAATAATTTGATTTTTTTAAAAGTATACACACAAACTGGTTCTTATATACACATCGAACCCAGAGAAAATTCAGTCCAACAACCCAGAGAAAATTCAGACCAACCAAACCAGAGAATTTTGTAACTTGTTGCTTAGAGCAGGCTATCAATGTTTGAGGACATAGGAAACCTTAGCAGGGATTTGATAATGGAAAGTATTCTCAATTGATATTTCAATAACAAACCAGAGAAATTCTCAGATTTTTCCAGAATTTCTCTGGTTCTGGTAAGTTGCCATTGTTATCCCTTCTAATGTTGCTTACATATTACAATGTGGAATTTTTTCAGTTGAATTCAGTTGAACATTGTTCAACAGAGAAACACTTTCGATTGAAAAATTCAACTGGAAAAAAGCGAAGAACAGATTTGGGTAGAAATTTTTCTAGATATTACAAACCAGAGAAATTCTCAATTGTTATTTTTAATAAACCAGAGAAATTCTCAATTGTTATTTTTAATAAACCAAAGAAATTCTCAATTGATATTTGAATAACAAACCAGAGAAATACTCAGATTTTTCCAAAATTTCTCTGGTTCTGGTAAGTTGCCATTGTTATCCCATTCTAATGTTGCTTACATATTACAATGTGGAATTTTTCCAGTCGAATTCAGTTGAACAATGTTGCTTACCTAATGAATCAAAATGATTTGGATGTGAATGAGAAGAAAAGTAGAGAAACTCATCCAGAGAAATTTGGTCTAGAGAAATTTCTCTGGGCTAGAATTTCTCTGCACTGAAATTTCTCTGGACCAAATTTCTCTGGACTGAAATTTCTCTGGATCAAGGTTGAGGGACCTTAGACATTATGAAAATATTGTTGAAGGACCTTAGACATTATGAAAATATTTGGTGTCCTTTATGCTATAAAATCATAATACCAGGGACCTTAAAAAAAAAATCCCAAAAAATTATTGATTCTGAATGAGAAGAGTATTAATAATGAAATTGGTAAGTTCTGAATAAGAAGAATATTAATAATGAAATAATGAAGGCTGTATAGGAGAAGGCAACACAAAAATCTCACAAAATTAATTTTCGACACTATATTTATACAAGGTAATAATTTGATATTCTTTTTATTAGTTATTAAAAATAGTTTGCATTAGATCATTGTTATGTTTTTTTTTTGTTTTTTGTTTTTTGTTTTTCGTTTATTTTTTATTTTTTATTTTTTATAAGGCTGTCATTCATTATAGTATTTCTTCAATTTCATCCCTAAATTCTCTCTTTGAAATTCTTCTTTTTTCAATAATAAAGTTTAGACTCAATTTCTTATCAAATTTGTTTTCTTGGTCCTTATTTTATTGAAGGATTGAAACGAGTAAAACTTTTATATGATATATGAAATTAATCAATATAATACAAAGATGATAGGGAAACACTACATATTTGTTAATATCTCTATGTTATTATTAGTTGATTTGCTAGATTATACTATCAATTTAGAGCCTATATGATTTAATTCAATGTCCATGACTTTATTTGTATTCAACAATTTTTTCGTTGTGTAACCAATATAATTTTGTTTTAGTATATAAAGTGATCATTTGTTATATTTCTTCAAGTACAATTCAAATAATTTTTCATCATTTTTTTATAAATAAAATGGATTAAAACTATTTTCTTATATAATTTTCATAATCTTACAAAATTCTTATCTTGATTAATTTTTTTAAAATGATATAAGAATTATACAAGTATTATTCAAACTATGGAGAATGATTTATACTTTGATATGATATGCATGTGTCATTGATAGAGAAAATCAAAGATAGAGAATTGCTAACATAATCAATTAATTTGTTTGAGAAGTTCTTTTTATGAGCAAGGCAACAAACTTAGATTAAAATTTTTTAAAAACTACTTATAAATTATAATTAAAGTTAATATTTATTCATAATTTGATCCCACAATAATAATATAAACCATTGATTTAAAAGTATAAGTAAATTTATGATAACTTTTCTGAGCTTGTAGAAGTTCTCTTTTTTAATATTTTGTTTAGTTTGATACAAGTTATTTATGTTATCAAGTGATTGTGATATTATTATTCTTAACAATTTTTATAATTAATAATTTTTTATGCATAAACATAATTTAAAATTAAGATAATTTATTTATCATACAAAATATATATATTTATTTTTCCGTACATCGCACGAGTTACCGCTCGTGAATAAAGGATAAGGAAGTGGTCAACTAAATGGTGAATACCCATCATGGGTATGTGATTTAAGAACAAAAAGTAGGTAATTGTTGTTGGGTATACCTCCTTATTGGAGTGTGGGACCCAATTGGTTTTGGAAAAAGAGTTTAATTTGGTTTAGTATTAATTATAATATATTTTTATATATTATATTTAATTTGTGGAGACCCAATCCAATTTGAAAACAACTAAGGTTTGATAATAAACCCTAGATTCACAATATTTGGGGATTTTTATTTTGCTCATCCCGAGGTGAAGAGAACGGCTGCTACACATACTCCACTTTGGTGAAATCAATTATTTGGGTGTGTGAACAGTGGAATTAATTTGGGTGGTTCTTTGTTTCGTTTTCGGTGTTGATTTGGTTCGTTATTTTGGATCTTCTACAACTTTGATTCTGAAGATTTTTGTTCATCTATTTGGTGAGGTCTTTCCTCTTGTTTATTTGTGATTATTTGGAATTCACGTAAGGGTGATTTTGTGAGACCATTAGTGTCTCGTTTGTAATTGTTTGGAACTTATTTGGTTGATAGTGGAATCAGATTTTGATCCTGTGGGCGTACCTCACATTGAGGGAACCACGTAAAAATTCTTGTGTTGCTTCTGATTTAATTTTTCCGCATTAGTTTTTATTCCCATTGATTGATTTACTTGTAGGGAATCACATATTTTCCCTAACAACTAGTATTAGAGCTTACGGTTTATTTAGGTTTATTTATTTGTGTAAATCAATGGAGGGGAATGTGGGTCGTATGTCTAGCTTCAATGGAAGCAATTGGGTAACTTGGAAAACTAAAATGGAGGACCTATTATTTTGTAAAGATTTGAATGGACCCATTGAGGGTGATAGTGGCAAACCCGAGGGTATGAAAGATGATGAGTGGAAGAGGCTTAATCGAAAAGCCGTTGGTGTTATCCGTCAATGGATTGATGACAGTGTATTTCTTGATGTTGCTACTGAAATTTCAGCACATGATTTATGGAAAAAATTAGAATGCCTTTATGATAGGAAATCAGCCACAAATAAAGCCTTTCTGTTTCGTAAGTTGGTTAATTTAAAATATAAAGAGGGCAGCCCTATTCCGGAACATCTGAATGAAATAAAGAGTATTGTTAACCAACTTGCTTCTATGAAAATTGTTTTTGATGATGAGTTGTAGGCTTTGATGCTACTTAGTTCTTTGCCCGAAAGTTGGGAGACTTTGGTTATGACGGTTAGTAATTCGGCACCTGATGGAGTTGTCACAATGGACCAAGTCACTAGTAGCTCGTTGAATGAAGAAACTAGAAGAAAATCAGCAGATTCCTCTCATTCGAAAGCATTTGTTGTGAGAGGCCGAAGCAAAACAAGGGAGAGGAGTAAGAGTCTTCGTGGTCGTGATCAAAGCCGTGACAAATCAAAAGATGGTTCTTTTTCAAAGAAAGACATTGAGTGCCATTATTGCCATGAGAAAGGGCACATGAAGCGAGAATGCCGAAAGCTCAAGAACAAGGAGAAAAGGCGTGACAAAAGTGTGGATAAGAAGCAAGAAGACACAACGGCAGTTACTACCGATGATCTCATGGTCGTTTGTGAAGATGATTATATCAATTTTGTGGGCCAAGAGAACAATTGGGTGATTGATTCCGGTGCTTCTTTTCATGTGACTTCTTGAGTTTATTTCTTCACTACCTACACCAAAGAAGATTATGGCTCTGTTCGAATGGGTAATGAAGGTTTGTCCAAGATTATTGGCATGGGTGATGTTTGCTTGGAAACAAATTTGGGCTGTAAGTTGTTGCTTAAAGATGTGCGGTATGTTCCCGACATTCGCCTCAATTTGATCTCTACTGGGAAGCTAGATGATGAAGGCTTCAACAACAAATTTGGTGATGGAATATGGAAGCTCACAAAGGGTTCTTTGGTGGTGGCTAAGTGCAAGAAGAGTCATACACTTTATTCGATGCAAGGAAAAATTTGTAAAGGTGTTGTCAATGCACTGGAAGATGATACTTCTACCGAATTGTGGCACAAGCGGCTTGGCCACATGAGTAAAAAGGGGCTACAAGTATTGTTCAAGAAAGAGCTTCTACCCGGTTTGAAAGGTACACATCTCAAAACTTGTGTTCATTGTTTGGCGGGTAAACAACATAGAGTTTCTTTTCATAAAAATGTTGCTTCTAGAAGAGAAAATGTTTTGGAGTTGATTCATTCGGATGTTTGTGGTCCTTTAAAAGTTAGAATACATGGTGGTGCACTTTATTTTGTTACTTTCATTGATGATTATTCAAGGAAAGTTTGGGCTTTTCTACTAAAAACTAAAGATCAAGTTCTAGAAGTATTTAAGCATTTTCAGGTCATGGTTGAAAGAGAAACATGACAGAAATTGAAGTGCATCTGATCAGACAATGGTGGTGAATACATTGGGCCATTTGATGAGTATTGTCACAGCCAAGGTATTCGGCATCAAAAGACAGTTAAGAAGACTCCTCAACAAAATGGAGTTGCCGAGAGGATGAACCACACCATTGTGGAAAGAACAAGGTATTTGCTTTCACAAGCTAAATTGCCAAGATCCTTTTGGGGTGAGGCAATGAAGACAGCGGTTGACGTAATCAATTTGTCTCATTCCTATCCTTTAAATGGTGATGTTCCAGAAAGAGTTTGGACCGGCAAAGATGTGTCTCATGAACGCTTGAGAGTGTTTGGTTACCGAGCCTTTGTTCACATTCCAAAGGATGAGAGGTCCAAGCTTGATAGTAAGTCAAGACAATGTATATTTCTTGGCTATGGGCGTGATGAATTCGGGTATAGATTGTGGGATCCGGTCGACAAGAAAATCATTCGAAGCCGTGATGTTGTGTTTCTTGAAGACCAAACAATTGAAGACTTTGGCAAACGTGATCAACCGGAGCCAAAAACTAGTGATCTCATTGACATGGATCCATCTCCTTCATCTTCGGTGGATGATGAAAATGGGGGAGATGTGCAGCCACCTATTGAAGATGTAGAGGATGATACTAATCCTAATGAAGTTGAGTCAGAAATTGAGGAAGATCATCCAACTCAAGAACCGCCACCACAACTTGAGTTGAGGAAATCTACAAGGGACCGACAACCTTCAAGAAAGTATCCTCCCAATGAATTTGTATTAATTTTCGATCAAGGGGAGCCTGAGAGCTACCAAGAAGCAATTGAGCATGCAAAGAAAGATGATTGGAAAAAGGCCATGGAAGAGGAGATGAATTCCTTGCTTGAAAACCAGACTTATGATTTAGTGAAGTTGCCTAAAGGGAGAAAAATTCTAAAAAATAAGTGGGTTTTCAAATTGAAGAATGATGGCAAGAATTCGAGGTACAAGGCATGTCTTGTTGTAAAAGACTTTGGGCAAAAGAAAGGTATTAACTTTGACGAGATTTTCTCACCGGTTGTAAAGATGTCTTCTATTCGGGTTGTACTTGGCATGGCTGCAAGTATGAACCTTGAAGTTGAGCAACTTGATGTGAAGACCGCATTTCTTCATGGTGATCTTGAAGAAGAAATTTACATGGAGCAATCGGAAGTTTTGTGGAGAAAGGGAAAGAGAAACTTGTTTGTAAATTGAAGAAAAGTTTGTATGGTCTCAAGCAAGCCCCGCGGCAATGATACAAAAAATTTGACTCTTTTATGATGAATAATGGTTTTTCTAAAACCACTTCGGACCATTGTGTGTTTGTGAAAAAATTTTCGAATGGTAAATTTATTATTCTTTTACTTTATGTTGATGACATGTTAATTGTGGGTCAAGATTCTACCATGATTAACAAGTTGAAGTTAGAGTTGAGTAAATCTTTTGCTATGAAAGATTTGGGACCGGCAAAGCAAATACTTGGTATGAAAATTGTTCGTGATCGCAAAGAGGGGCTGATTTGGTTATCTCAAGAAAGCTACATTGAGAAAGTTCTTGAGAGGTTCAACATGAATAAAGCAAAGCTGGTTGGTTGTCCACTTGCGGGTCACTTCAAGCTTAGTTCGAATCAATGTCCTACAAGTGAGAAAGACAAGGAAGAGATGCTGAAAGTTCCTTATGCTTCAGCAGTTGGTTCTTTGATGTACGCCATGGTTTGTACAAGGCCGGATATTGTTCACGCCGTTGGTGTGGTGAGTCGTTTTCTCTCTAATCCGGGTAAAGAACATTGGGCAGCAGTAAAATGGATTCTAAGGTATCTTCGAGGGACTTCAAAGGTGTCTTTGTGTTTTGGGGATGGTAAGCCGATACTTGATAGGTTCACGGATTCTGACATGGCCGGTGATATTGATTCTAGGAAATCTACTTCGGGTTATTTGATGACATTTGCAGGGGGAGCTGTGGCATGGCAATCTAAATTACAAAAATGTGTTGCTCTCTCAACTACCGAAGCTGAATTTATTGCCATTACAGAAGCTTGCAAAGAAGAGTTATGGTTGAAGAAATTTTTGCAAGAATTGGGTTTGAAGCAAGAAAAGTATGTGCTTTATTGTGATAGTCAAAGTGCTATTCACTTCAGTAAAAATTCTACTTTTCATTCGAGATCGAAACACATTGATGTGAGATACCATTGGATTCGTGATGTGTTAGATTCGAAATTGTTGCAACTCGAAAAGGTTTACACGGATGATAATATTTCGGATATGTTGACTAAGACTTTATCGAGGGATAAACATTTGAAGTGTCGAACTTTGGCGGGTATGGTTGATATCTCCACCTAAGTCGGTATGGGGAGAATTGTTGGGTATACCTCCTTATTGGAGTGTGGGACCCGATTGGTTTTGGAAAAAGAGTTTAATTTGGTTTAATATTAATTATAATATATTTTTATATATTATATTTAATTTGTGGATACCCAATCCAATTTGGAAACAACTAAGGTTTGATAATAAACCCTAGATTCACAATATTTGGGGATTTTTATTTTGCTCATCCCGAGGTGAAGAGAACGGCTGCTGCACATACTCCACTTTGGTGAAATCAATTATTTGGGTGTGTGAACAGTGGAATTAATTTGGGTGGTTCTTTGCTTCGTTTTCGGTATTGATTTGGTTCGTTATTTTGGATCTTCTACAACTCTGGTTCTGAGGATTTTTGTTCATCTATTTGGTGAGGTCTTTCCTCTTATTTATTTGTGATTATTTGGAATTCACGTAAGGGTGATTTTGTGAGACCATTAGTGTCTCGTTTGTAATCGTTTGGAACTTATTTGGTTGATAGTGGAATCGGATTTTGATTCCGTGGACGTACCTCACATTGAGGGAACCACGTAAAAATTCTTGTATTGCTTCTGATTTAATTTTTCTGCATTAGTTTTTATTCCCATTGATTGATTTACTTGTGAGAAATCACATATTTTCCCTAACAATTTGGGGGGAAAAAGGGAAAAAATAGATGCACTGTAACAAATTGCAAGTGGCTGATTTCTAGTTAATTAATTAATTATTATTATTATTTTTTTCCCTAGTTTATTTAAGCTATATTGTCCTTGTAAATTGTAATCGAAAACTATACTAAATAATTTGACATAAAATTTTAAAATAAAAATATATAAATAATTTAAATAAGTTGGTTATGAATACCTTGATTATGTGATTATGAATACTTTACTCGATGGATTTTATAATATGAATGATTTAGATAATCAAAATAGTTCACTACTGATTCTCTTGAAATCTCACAATAGACTACTATGCTTTAAAAGTTTGAGGAAATTACAACCTAGTGGTCTTTTGCAAAAATATTTACAAATACATGAACAAATTTAAAATTTTAATTATTAATATTTATAAAATTTATCACTGATGTACAATCTTTTTTTTTCAATTTTTACGCTAATTACTATTTCCCCTAAAAGTCGATACTATGCCTTCAGTTTGTTTGTTTGTTCTTTTCGTGTACACACACACACACACACACACACAAAATAAAATAAAATAAAATAAACAACAAGAATGTTAAGATGTCGTTTAGTAACACTTACGTTTTTAATTTTTAATTTATATTTACAAAAATTTTAAAAAATCAAATAAAAACTTGTTTGGTAAATTTTTTATTTATAAATCAATGGTCTCAGTTTATAAATTTGGCCAAAAAATATAAACTCAAAAAATGAATTTACGTTTTGAGTTTTGAGTTTTTTTTTTTTTTACCACCCAACACTAGCCACCACCTGTCACCATTTTCCACCACCATCTTCCGCCACCACCACCCACCCCCACCACCACCTTCCACCACCACTCACCACCCACTCGCCACCGCCGCCGCCACTACCACCACCACCCACCTACCACTCACCCACCACTACCATCCACCACCCGCCACCTACGCGCCACCACCACTCACCACCCACCTGCCACCACCATCCACCACCTGCCACCACCACCATCACCCACTACCCACCTGCCACCACCACCCACCACCCCACCACCACCACCACCAACTCGCTACCACCCACCCACACACTACTTACCCGACACCACCACCCACCCGCTACCACCCACCACCACTCGCCATCCGCCACCCACCGCCACCACCACCCACTCGCTACCACCCACCACCCGCCACCGTTACCCACCCATCCACCCGCCACCACCACTCGCCATCCGCCACCCACCTGGGGCCACCACCCACCACCTGCCATCACCACCACCACCCACTCGCTACCACCTACCACCCGCCACCATCACCCACCAATCCACAAACCCACCACCACCAACCCGCCACCACCAACCACCACCACCACCACCACCACCCACTCGCTACCACCCACCACCCGCCACCCGCCACCATCACCCACCCACCCACCTACCACTTACCACCACCACCGACCCGCTATTACCCATCACCACCCGCCATCCGCCACCCACTTGCCACCACCACCCGCCACCACCACCACCACACACTCGCTACCACCCATCACCTGCCACCGTCACCCACCCACCCACCACCACTACCACCACCACCACCACCACCACCCACTCGCTACCATTTTCCACCACCGTCTTCCGCCACCACCACCCGTCATCATTTTTCACCACCGTCTTCCGTCGCCATCACTCGTCTCCACCCACCACCCGCCACCATTTGCCATTTCTCACTCTTTTTTATATTTTTAAATTTTTTTAAACATTTTGTCTAAACTAAACGCGTTTGTAGTTTATGTTTTTGTAAAAATAAATAAAAACCAATTTATAAAATTTTTATAAATATAAAATGAAAACGTAAACGTTACCAAACAGGCCCTAAGTGTTTAAGCGTCAAAAAAATAATAATTCGGTTCACAATTTCTAAATTTTTATTATTTCTCCTTTGAAGATTTAACAAAACCAAACGCTTGAATAATATTGACACAAAAATTTTATTACCATTAATTTCATTATTTTTAATGACATTTCCATCCCCTTTTAAGATTTCCGTTATTCAAACATATCACGTGGAATAAAAAAAAGTCTCATTAACCACTAGCAAATGTATGAATTTTAGTTGGGGGTTAAAAATATTCGTTCAAAATTGTGTTGATTAGGTGGCTTTGATTACGATGAACGTGATATTAAATTGTCTCAAAATGTGTTAATTATTACCTAAAGTAGTTATGGCAGTAGTGGTGGCGGCCGTAGTGATGATGGTAGTGATGGTAACAGTAGTAGTGGCAGTGGCATGATGGTGATGTTGTGGTGGTAGTGATGGTGATGAGTTTATAATAGTATAAATCGATATTTATGTATAATAGTTATAAATTCAGTTAAAATTAAGTAAATTTCATATAACTTAAAATTTTCTTAAGTTTTAATCTTCATTTTAAGAGGCACTTAAAATTTTAAGTAATATTAATTACAATTATCAAACGGGCTTAATTGATTATCACTTAATATATTAAGTTTTAAGTACTGAATGAGGTTATCAAACATTCCCTAACTTATAGTATGATAATGGACTTTCTTTTCTTTTCCTTTTTTTTTTCAAAGAGAAAGCAAACAAACAACAAGTGTTATATTAAGTAGGGAAATTATTTACAGAACGTGCCAAATCATATTTAGGTTTAACATCTTGATGCTTGACCTTACATACATAAAGATAATCAAAATACTTACTAAATGACCTTATATCTGCTAGTATAGTGGAAGAAGACTAAAAAGGGCGGACTCTTTTACATAGTATGTCTACTAAATGTTATGAATCTTTCCATGTACAATATTTGTGCAAATTTTGTTCTTTTGCCCATTGGATCGCTCTCTGACAAACTATCACTTTTGCCACAAAAGCTGATGTAAGCTGAAGTTCGAAAGCTCTTTGTGCTATAGGTTTACCATCACCAAGGTAACAAATCCACGCTATTCCGGCACTGCTATCTGCTTGTCGCCATGATCTATCTACAAGCACTTTAATGTTTATTGTTTATTGTTTTTAATTTACAAAAAACATTAATGTTTATGTTTATTTTGTACAAAAACGAAAACAAAAAGCATGTTTGGTACATATATTTTAAAATTTTGTTTTTAAAACAAGTTAAAAGGGGTGGTTCCCAATACTGGTTGTCACGACTCAAACCCGCCCCTATAGGTTTAGCGTCGTAACCGGCCAGTAATCTTGGGATTACCAAAGGCCTTTGACTTGAAAATCATACAAGAGAGGGGCAGTAGAAGCAAATATATAAGATACATCGTCTATTGAGCTGTGTAGACATACATGAGGTAGATAATTTAAAACTTTATATATCTATGCATAACGTCATATCCACATAAGTTATGCAACACCGTACATGTATTATCAAAAGGGACTTAGCCCAGTGTACGGATGAACAAAAACAAAACAAAAACATCCTTAACATTATTCACAAAACTTGACTTTTTCAAATGGGAACCTTCCCGGGAGGCACGGTGACTAGCTGACCCAAACTCTCCAGGCAGCAATTTAGGTTTGGTTATCCACCTGGTCACCTACATACATAATATAAATAGTGAGTGAAAGCCCAGTGAATAATAACAGAGTAAAATGTTTAATGAATGATGTCCCATATCAGATTCAGAAAGCAGAAACAGATTCGTATTCTTATTCAGAGTTTAAAAGTATGTACTTATTCAATTTCACAGAGGATCATACGTGGTACACCCATTAGCGCTAACAGATCAGATACAGAGCATTAAGGGTCATACTTGACTAGTTCCATAAAGGAACCTCCGGTACTGGGAACATATAACATACTTAAGCCACGGTATTGTTACCCCCGAGCGAGGGCTATGAGACCACGGTATTATTATCCCCGGGCGAGGGCCATGAGACCACGATATTATTATCCTCGGGCGAGGGCCATGAGACCACGGTATTATTATCCCCGGGCAAGGGCCAGAGACCACGGTATTATTAGCTTCGGGCGACGGCCATGAGACCACGGTATTATTACCCCTGGGCAAGGGCCATGAGACCACGGTATTATTGCCCCTGGGCAAAGGCCATGAAACCATGGTATTATTACCCTTAGGCAAGGGCCATGAGACCACGGTATTGTTACCCCTAGATAAGGGCCTTGTGTTAAGGATGTCACGAGTACTTGCCAGAAATTGGACAATCATTCATTGTACATAATATAACATTTCAGAAAATAGATCTTATTTCATCATACAGAAAATAAATAAAGTTGAATATAGTTTTACTAAGTTATTACTCACAGATGGCTCCAAAAGCAGACAGACAGAGTAGACAAATCAAATAGTTTATGGCCCGTGACCTACACAAACATAACAAATACACATATTGAAAAACACAGTCAAATAGTACTTAACTTATTTCATTTCGTTCTTAGTGTGTTTATAGTCCTTATCCTAATTATTATGTCTTAATCATGGCCTTGGAATGGCTAGGATACAATGAGGATACCAAAACATGTTGTTCAACACATGGTCAATTTTGCTAAAAACAGGGTCCTCGCTTGAGCATAGCTTCATTCGCTCGAGCGGAGGGTCAAAAATAAGGGTGGTTTCTCGAGCGCAACTTTCGTAGCTTGAGCAATCTGTAAACTTTGCAAAAGTACTGGTTAATTGATTTTTCCGCTCGACATACGCTCGACAGTCGCTCGAGCGTGAGACTGAGGACTTCGCTCGAGCGTGAGACTGAGGACTTCACTCGAGCGCAACTCTGGTCGCTCGAGTGGTCTGCAAAACTTTTAAACTTCTGGGAGCATGCAATTTACGCTCCAGCCAACTTTTGGTCGCTCGAGCAGAAGTGCCAAATAAAGAGTGGTCACTCCAGCGGAGAAGTAGAATTTTGGAATTTCTAGATTTGCTTTTAGGCTTCAAAACTTAAATTCAAACCAATAAATCATGTTCTTTTGGGCCAAAAGCTTAAGAAAAGATGTGTAAACTTGGAAAACATTGGGAATTTTAAATTGTTTCGCAAAATCAAAGCCCAAAAGCATGCCAATTGTGCAAACTCAAGCTTGAAATGTTGAAAATATCACATGCATGAAATTCTTGTCATCAAAGCTTTCAAAACATGATCAATTAAGGTAAAATGATATGAAACTTGATGACTTTCCAAACCCAAAGTGAACCAAGGACATGCAAGAGAGAATTACTTGAAACTCAAACTCAAAATTGTGATGAAAGTGCATGCATGCATGGTATGACTTCAATTCATTAATTCTAGTTCAATTCTTGCATTATACAACTAATTCTCTAGAGTTCATGTCCTTGATATCACAATTATACAATCTAAGGGTTGAATTCTTACCTAGGCTTTCCAAAGTAAGAGGTAAAGGCTAAATCCTTGAATCTCTAAGTCTAAACCCTTCAATACCCCACAATTCTTCTTTCTTTGCTTGGTGACAATTCCTTCTAGGCTTCTCTCTGTCTGTCTGTCTCTCTCTCTCTCTCTCTCTCTCTCTCTCTCTCTCTCTCTCACGTTTTGAGTTCAAGAAGATGATGAAATGTTGATGTCTAACATGATGTAGAATCAAATGTGCCTTATATAGGCTCCATTAGATTGTCTTAATTAATTTGAGTTAAGGTTAATGAATTAGGATTATTTTATTCGAATTAATGGGGTCCGAATCGAATTCCAATTAAACCTACCATAAAATTCTAAAAATTCCAAATAACACATATCCAAAGTTAATTTCGTGATCAAATGCCGATAAGGTCTTCAATTCGCAGAACAAAATGAAAACACAAATAGATATTTCTACGATAAATAGATAGAAACACAAATAATGCAACATACATGCAATTAATTCAGAATTTCGTCTTAATTACTTATTAGGCATTCTTAATCATATGTTTTAAGCTAATCACGGTCGGGGTTGTTACAGTCTTCCCCCCTTTAAGAGTTTGGTCCTCCAAACTCGAATTACCTTCATTTTGATAGAATATCGAATCTAATGGAAACAAGTCAGGGTATCTCTTCATCATATCCTCTTCCATCTCCATTGTTGCATATGTTCCTCCGTGGTTTTGCTAATCAACTTTCACCAAGGATATTTCTTTGTTCCTTAATCTTTTGATTATGTGGTTCACAATCTGAATTGGCCTTTCTTCGTACGTATAGTCATCTTTCAGAAGCACATGAGTTGGTTCAATCACATGGTGCGGATCCCGCAAATATTCTCGAAACATTGAGACATGAAAAACATTATGCATATGTTCCATGACTGATAGTAAGGCTACCTGATACGTCACTGGATTGATCTTCTCAAGGATTTCATATGGTCCAACATATCTCAGTGCCAGTTTCCCTTTTACACCAAACTAAGTTTGCCCTTTCATAGGAGTCACTTTGATAAACACGTGATCCCCGACTTCATATTCTCTGTCTCTTCTTCGGACATCTGCATAACTCTTTTGGCGACTTTGTGTAGTTTTCAATCTTTGTTGAATCAATTTCACATTTTTTGTCGTTTCTTGCACAAGTTTTGGTCCCAACAAAGGTCTATCACCTACTTCAGCCCAACAGATTGAAGAACAACATTTTCTACCATACAGAACTTCGTAAGGAGCCATCCCAATACTTGAGTGATAGCTGTTATTATACACAAATTTGACTAATAGTAAGTAGGTCTCCCAATTGCCTTGGAAATCTAAGGCACACATTCTGAGCATATCTTCCAAAGTCTGTATCGTTCTTTCTGATTGGCCGTCTGTCTGTGGGTGATATGCACTGCTTCGTCTTAACTAAGTTCCTAAAGCTTGCTGTAGACTCTGCCAAAATCTTAAAGGGAACTTAGGATCTCTGTCAGACACAATAGATACTGGCACGCCGTATAATCTCACTATCTCATTCACATAGATGTTAGCCAATTTATCTACATTATAAAGAGTTTTAATAAACAGAAAGTGAGCAGACTTAGTTAAACGATCAACAATGACCCAAACAGAATCCATACCTCGAGGGGAGCAAGGCAGTCCAACAATAAAGTCCATCGTAATATGCTGCCATTTCCATTCCGGTACAAGAAGTGGTTGAAGTAGTCCAGCGGGTCGTTGATGTTTAGTTTTAACTTGTTGGCAATGCAAACATCTGGCTACAAATCAGTAAATTAGTATGCTTTTCTTTATACTAGGCCACCAGAAATTCTGTTTTAAGTCATGGTACATCTTTGTATTTCCCGGATGCATAACAAATCTGGAATTGTGAGCTTCAATCATAACTCGTTTCCTCAGGTCAGAACAATCTGATACACAAAGTCTATTCTGAAATTTCAACACACTATTATCAAGCACAAATCCCGGCCTATATTTTGAGTCGATTTCATCTACAATCTTCTTCAAATATTCATCTTGCAATTGTTTTTCTCTAATTTCTTCAATGATTTCAGGTTGGGCAGAAATGACGACTAAGATCTCGCCCTTTCACACAATACAATTTCAATCTCATTTCTTTCTAAATCATGTAACAATTCTCTTTGACCGGTAAGTAAACATGACAAATTCCCAATGGGTTTTCGGCTCAAAGCATCTGCAACGGTATTAGCTTTCTCCAGGTGGTACAAGATCTGCAAGTCATAATCCTTGATCAACTTAAGCCATCGTCTCTATCTCATGTTCAGTTCTTTTTGGGAGAAGAAATATTTGAGGCTTTTATGGTCAGTGTACACTTTACAAGTGACTCCATACAAATAATGGTGCCAGATTTTCAGTGCAAAAACCACAGCTGCAAGTTCAAGATCGTGGATTGGATAGTTCTTTTCATGTGGTCAAAGTTGCCGAGAAGCATAAGCAATCACTTTCCCATTTAGTATTAACACACACCCCAAACCTTTGTACGAAGTGTCACTGTAAATTTGGAACCCATCAGTACCATTAGGCAAAGTTAAAATTGGTACAGTTACTAACCTGGTCTTTAACTCTTGGAAGGCAGACTCCCTTTGGTCATTCTAGTCAAACGGTGTATTTTTCTGAGTCAGTTGTGTTAATGGTAAGGCAAGCTTAGAGAAGTCTCTCACAAATCTGCGGTAGTAGCCAACAAGTCCTATAAAGCTTCTTATTTCTGTCACATTGGTTGGTCTTGGCCAGTCCACAATGGCTTTAATTTTCTGTAGGTCCACTGATATACCATTTTTGTTGATTACATGTCCCAAAAATGCTACATCGTCAAGCCAGAATTCACATTTCAAAAATTTTGCATATAACTTTTTTTCTCTCAAGATCTGTAAAGCACTTCTCAGATGATTTTCACGCTCTTCCCTACTTTTGGAGTAAATCAACATATCATCAATAAATACAACGATAAATTCATTAAGAAATTGTTTAAACACTTTATTCATTAAGTCCATGAATGCCTCAGGTGCATTAGTTACTCCAAATGGCATTACCAAAAATTCATAGTGTCTGTATCTAGTCTGGAAAGTGGTTTGCTTCAATGTCTTCTGCTTTAACTTTCAATTGATGATAGCCCGATCTAAGGTCAATTTTAGAAAACACTTGGGCTCCCTGGAATTGGTCAAATAAATCATCTATTTGGGGCAATGGATATTTATTCTTGATAGTTACTTTATTCAATTCTTGGTAATCTATACATAACCTTAAGGACCTATCTTTCTTTTTAATAAACAAAACTGGAGCACCCAAGGTGAAGTACTCGGTCGGATGAACTTCTTATCTAACAGTTCTTGAACTTGGATTTTCAATTCTTTCAATTCTGAGGTTGACATTCTGTAAGGGGTTTTCGAAATAGGTTGTATTCCAGGTACTACATCAATAGTAAACTCAATTTCCCTATCAATTAGATCCCTGGGCAGTTCATTTAGAAAGACATCAGGAAATTCATTAACCATAAGAATAGTTTCCACATTAGCACTAACCAAAGATACAGTCAATACATAACACAACTAGCCCCCGATAACCTTTTCTCAACAACTTTCTGGCTTTCATAAACGAAATCAAGTACGGCGGAGGAACTACCCCATTCCCAGTAAAGACAAACTCAGGCACATCGGGTGGTTGAAACACGACAGATTTACTCACACAGTCAATGGTGGCATAATATTTAGTCAACCAATCCATACCCAGAATACAATCAAAATGAGTAATATCCAGTGGTAGCAAAACAACATATAATAACATATCCCCAACCATGATGTCACACGCTAGATACACATAAGCACATAACATAGAGCCTCCAAAGAACAACTAATTCAAAGGTTCTAAGGGTCTAGTTAATTTCCGAGAAAAGGCATGCGACACAAAAGAGTGCATAGAACCAGAATCTATGAACACATAGACACGTTGAGCACAAAAAGAGATCATACCTAACACCACTGACTCGGTGTTTTGTACATCACCAGGTACTAATGCAAACACTCAGCCTTGCCTCAGAGTTTCTCTCCCGCTATTGGTTCTCAAATTTGTTCTTGGTGCAAGAGTAGATTCGGCTAAACTTGCCACAAGACAGTTAGCATTGTTGGATCTCATCGGACAATCTCTAATCATGTGGCCAGTCTTGCCACATTGAAAACAAGCACTAGATGCATGGTAACATGTGCCTTTATGCTTTCTTCCACATTCAAAACAAACTAGCATAGAGCCACTGCTTTGGCCTGAACTGCTTAAAGATCCCATAGTTTGCTTTTTGTGTGAGAAAGATGAACATCCCTTCTGAAAATTGGATCCAAATGTTTTACTTCGCCATCCTGTTATTGGTGCTTTAGCTTGTTTCATTGCTGCCAGAGTGGCCTATACCATCAACGCTCTAGACACCCAATTTTTGACCGCCCTTAAGACTTGGGCGTCTTAGATTGATTGCCCAATGACAAAAATTACGTTGTGCAAAAGCTCAATTTCCTCAGCAGGAAGCCTCAGTTTTGAGTCTCAAAAGCCTAAAAACCTTGCACCACTTTTGGACCAAAATAAAATTTTTACAAGCCTGACCACTCAGAGGCCTGTAGGCCAACTACTGGCCAGCTAACCAGAAATGAGTGGCTGGCCATGTAACGCCCTCAAAATAATACATATAAACCCATATTCTTGACATGCATAGACATAAGAGAATAAAGCATATTTCCATTCATTAGAGTATTCATTACAAAAGTATTACATGTTGACAACAAAAGTAAATGCCCTAGGGGCTTACAACTTTCCAAGCCAACACTTTGTTACAAAAAGCGAGTACTAACTCAAATACACTTTAAGCCCTTGGCTTGAATTTACATGTAATACCGAAAGAGAACAACAACAAAATCTATCAGCCTCAAAACCTTCCAAGCTACGTCCTTGGAGGTGGCATATCACCTGAACCTAAAAATGATGTCCCATATAGGGTGAGCCAATGCCCAATAGAGATATACTAAACCAATTATGAGAAATGACTAAAACATTAGTATTTGATAAATGGATAACACTTGTAAACCAACTTATAATACAATCCAGTTTTCTAGGTTTCATTCCACTTTCCTTTACTTAAACAACTTTGATTCATAAACATGGCTCAGAACCTGGCCAAACAATTAAATGAGACTATAACTCATATTAAAACACTTCCTTTATTCACAAATTACATGAGACTACAACTCATATTACAATACTTCCATACTTCAATATTCTACGTTATGCAAACGCAATTAAGATTTCGGGACTTTCACCTTGGACACACCGGCCAACTTAGTTATCAATGGAGTCCATCCCCTATCTCCTCCCAACAGGTTTGAGAGTCCATCCCCTATCTCCTCCCAAACCATGGAGTACATCTCCTATCTTCTCCCACACAACATACATACACAATGTATTTAAACACTTATCATATACAATGATCAATCAATACACATATTCGATATATTATTCCAACCGTCATATTCAATGACATTTTCCAGATGATTAGTTTCAGTTTTCCCTAATCAACATACAGTGTCTACAACAAACAAAACTATCCTCCACCAATAGCCCAAAGCAATTATATCTAAACAGATAATAAATTTATCAAACAGATAAAATACCAACATTTTCATAGGTGAGTGATTAATTTAACCAACTACACCATTTGCTCTCACTAATTCCCAATTTCATAATTCTCAACTCAATTTCACATTTCCACAAATTAATTATTCAAATTAATTATTCGACATAACTAGGGCATTTTTCCCTTATTCACAAGATTGCCCCCAAGGCTCATATTTCACTCATAATTCATACACAATCCCAATTTCAAGTCTCTAACACCTATTTGACCCAAACATGGAAAAACCCCTCTTTTATAAATTACACATCAAACCCTAACTTTTCCCAAAATTACCAAACAACACCATTTAATCAAAATGACTAAAATTTATGACAAAACTCATAAGATGGAGTAGGGTATCCCTACCTTAATTTTCGGAGCTCAAAGGAGGAGAGAGGTGAAACTTAAAGTGCTCCAAATCCACAACTTTTCAGATTAAAGTGAAGCCCACACCACCCTCTATCTTTCTTACAAAGGGATTAAGGTAGAAACACTCTAGAAGTAGATGAAATCTTAGAGAGAAGGTGTATGTAGAGAGAGAGGGAGCCGAATCTAGGGTTTGAGATGTAAAGTGTATCAAAAAGTGATGAAGGAGACTGCTGCTACCAACTGATATAATCGAGGCTCGCTCGAGCGAAGGAATGGTCGTTCGAGCGACCAGACACAAAGAAGCCTCGCTTGAGCGTAGGAAGTCTCGCTCGAGCCGACAATTTGAAGCTTCAGGTCTGCAACCCAGAAGCACGCTCGAGCGAAGAAAAGATCGCTCGAGCGAAGAAACCCAAAACATACAGCTTGCTTGCTCAAGCAAAGGAAAGCTCGCTCGAGCCAAGAAATTCAACTCTTAGGTCCAGAACCAGACGCAGACGCATGCTCGAGCGCAAGACTTCTCGCTCGAGCCACCAGACACAACACTCAACTCTCGCTTGAGCGAAGGAACCCTAGCTCGAGCGAAGGAACCAAAACACAAAGCTCGCTCGAGCGATAAAAGCCTCGCTCGAGTGAAGAAGCAAAAATCTGGGCAGTAACTATTGGTTTAAACTCACTACCAACCTATAACACACCTGCCCAAAACATCCCAAAATTCGAATACATGGAATTGAATGACGGAAACAAGATACAAACAAAACCAACACCACGGAACCTAAGTCCGGAATACAATACACAATGGAGAGAAAACTGGGATCGCTATAGGCCATCCCTCTAGTGGTCGGCCGGGCAGTTGTTCCAGTAGAACAGATATTTTGATGTTAGTTGTGCCGTTATCCCCACAAGTGCATGCACTGCATAACTGTATCTATACTGATATTTCTGAGATAGTAACATGTTTTTCTATAAATACTTGACCAACTCTCTTGAAATTAGGTTAGAAAAATTTTGTGAAGCAAAATTCTTGAAAAATATTTCTCTCTCTCTACCTTGCAACCTATATACACCTTACCTAGGCTCTCTAAACCAAATTTTGAGGCTCTTTGCTGAGGTTATTGAGCTTGAATTTCAGCTCTTGTGGGCGGGTTTTTGTTGGCTTGAAACTCAAAGCGTTACTCCTCTTTAAGATGTATAACTTTTAGCCTTCTTTACACTACTTCTTTCATATCTTTTCTTACTATTTTTCAACTATTTTTATGGGCTGAAACTTGTATCTTAAAGTTATCAAAGGTAGAAGGGTAACCCATCATTCTTTAAACCTTATTTCCTAAGCTTTTGCCCTTGTGCTTCCCATCTTTTTCTCAACTTTTTACCACTAATTTTTAGAGGTTTTCAGAGCCTGAAAATGTTGTTTTGAGGTCCTAAAAATGGAGGGGTTAGCCACCCATCCTTATGCTTATTTACTAGCTTCATTTCCTTATTATTGTAGCTAACTTTTTCAAGCTTTCCATAAGAATTTCAACACTGTTTTTAGCTATTTTAAGACTGTTTTAGGTTGTTCATTTCATTTATGTTTTGTATAGCATGCTTGTAGTGCAATTGTCCTCATAGGTTTGGTGGTTTAGGCCTTAGACACCAACCTATTTGAGTTGATAGTATTTATTTCATGCTTTCCATACTTGTGTCCACATATAATCACCTTTGCAACCTCTCTCCTTTCTTGGCTTTTTATTTCTTTCAGAGTTGTTTCAACCAAGTGTTGTTTAAGCTTGAGAAAGAGACCCTTCCATGCTTAATGGTTTAATCTCTTCAGAGGTTCATTACCAAGGCATGACATCTCTCTCATGCCCAAAATAGCTTATTGTTTGACACTTCTCTCCATTTAGTGGACTTAATTCTCATTTTCGAACTAAAATGGCTAAGGAATGGAAAGATAATTACAAAAGGTAATAAAATTGGGCTAAAATGGAACAAGATAATAAAATCAAATTTAAGGTTCAATCGGACGTTAGTTGAACCCCGTCGAGTCTTGAACCGTTTTATACTCTTTAGTGATGAAAATGGTTCAAGATTCAAGGTCTACCACTTCCCTTGATCAAATCCATGACAGGGAGGAGGTTTGTGGGTCACGTTTACTAGCCGGCCGGCCACCTCATTTTAGGCCAGCAGGGCCATTTTCATGGCAGAACAAAGCAGAGGCTGGGGTAAAAATAGTTCAATTTTCTGACTGCATAACAGAACCATTCTGGCAGCAGAACAAAGGCATTTTAGGATGTAAATTCGCATTCATGCATGAGCCATCCCTTGCTTCTCAGGGCCTGCTAAAATTATGATTAATAATAGTATGTTGTACCTAAAGTAGTGGACTTGTAATAATTAATTACTCAGTTAATTAATTTCGTATTGTAACTAATTAGTTAGTTTAAGTCTAATTTATATTAATTAGTTAGAATAACTAGTTAATTTTTGTTTTGTGTTGTAATTAATTAATTAGTTAGAATAGCCAGTTAAGTTTACGTTGTACTTAATTGATTAGTTAGGATAACTAGTTGATTTTGGCATTGTAATAATTAGTATTAGGACATTCATTCGGAATCTCTTGTATGAGGGCAAAAAAATATAATATTGTGTATGTCTTCTAACCCTCATTTCTTTTTCCGTTTTATTTACTTGCTTATGATGGATTGCATGTAGCATCATGTTTTACTTAGCATTTTCCATGATTTGTATCCATTCATCTTGTATACATAAGGTTTCGTCTCATCATACTAATCAATGTCAATTTCAAATTCCTTATTTGAATACGTGCTTTGTTGCATGCCTTGAATTGACTCACATGCCATCTTAGTAGCCGAGCCCCTTAATTACATGTTGTATGTGTTGCATTAGCCACTTGTATATTAGAGCCTGCATTATTCTAATTGCTTTATTTCTTTTGGCTTGCCTTGGAGTACTAGGTGAGCATTTATTACTTTAGCATATTGCATAAGTGTTAGTGTTACCATGTCGAGCATGTTTTCTATGAGGCTAAGTGCTTAAATAATATACCTATTTGATTGCCGGTGGATGAAGGCTAATTGCTTAATTTGAGATATTTTGACCAATGTATATACAAATTCATTTTTTTTAAGTGACGTGTATTCAAAACTCTTTTCAAAACAAGTATAAAATCAAAATATTCCAACTTTTACAAATTAGTCTATACTTGTGTGCATCACATCGTAAAATAGCTTAATAATCAGAATAAGAGCATATAATGTAAATAAGAATCACATCATGATTAGTAGAGGCCGATCTTTGATCGGGTGAGTGGGATACTCAATTCATGACTTTCCTCTCTCATACTTAAGTTGCCGAGCCGAGACACTTTGGTGATGACAAATAAGTGGCCTTTGGCACGGGTCTCGGTGTGACAACCCTCACCACTGATTAGTGCTAATCTATGATTAAGCATGTTAACTGACTGATTGATTGAAATTCTGAACTGATTGATTGAGTGTGTTAGTTTAAAGGGTGGTTTGGCATCCCCTAAATAATCTATCTTTTTATCTTTTTTCTATCACATCACCTCTCTACTTTTCTGTACATCTTTTCGTAAAAAGACAAAAAGTGCACTTATTTAGATCATCCCAAACAACCCCTAAATGAATGTCTATCTGTTTGACTGTTAGATGATATGTTCATATGTTATGTTTTAAACTGCAAATTGAAGGCCTTACCGGCGGCCGAATCCGAAAATGATTAGTGTTATGTGTTGACTAGAATTTATGTAATCTTATGATATATTTAATTGAAATGTGATTTGGTATGTTTAAATTGGATTAATGCTAATTTACAAGAGTTGGACTTATTCACCAAATTGCCATGATTAGTGGGCCACTTTCTCCAACACCTTGAGGCTTGAGTACACCTAGACATACCTTTTGCTCAGCCATTTTGAGAGACAAACCGACTAGAGAGAGTAGGAGAAAGTTTGATTCCATCTCAAATTGGCTTGGAAAACTTGGAAGAATTGAAGAGAGAATTGGCAAATTGAACTCCTACATTGAAATTGGAGACTTAAGGTACGACATTTACCTTCTTGCTTGTGAATTCAAGTTAGTTCTTGCATGGTTCATGGTAATTGAGTGAGTTGAGTTAAGAATTGGTTTACTATGTTGAATTGAGAGCTAGATCATGCATGCATGCTTTTATATTGAAGTTTTGAAATTGTTTCATGAAAATTGTTGCATGCATGTTCATATTTTGGGTTTTGATCCATGAACTCACCATGTTTTGAAGTTAAATCTTGTATTTGATCTTGTTTTAGCTCATTGGAGTTCCAAGGAACCCATGCATGTGTTGAATTTGCATTGTTCTTCATGTTCATGAAAACTTCTTTGAAATTTTATTTAATTGAACTACCTTTGGGCTTTGATTTCTCAAATTGATCTTTAAAACATGTAATATTATGGGTTTTGAAGTGTTTTCCAGAAAATTAGCCCAAGAGGATCGAAATTTATGCTTTAAAGTTGAGTTTTGAGCTTGAGGTTCAAATCTGGAAATTCCAGATTTTGAACTCACGCTTGAGCGGGGAACTTCACGCTCGAACGTACAACCTGAGTTCATGCAGTCCGCTCGAGCGTGGAAAGTGACGCTCGAGCGTGAAATGCGTGTATCCAGTACTCTGCATGTGTTTACAGTCCGCTCGAGCGGGGGAATGCACGCTCGAGCGAGGACTTGTGTCTCACGCTCGAGCGGGTATCGAGCGCCCATCGAGCGTGAATTTCGTGCATTCAGTACTTTTACTGTAGTTTACAGTCCGCTTGAGCAGAGTAATACATGCTCGAGCGGAGCCCTTTTGTCTGCATGTCCGCTCGAGCAGAGAAATCCACGCTCGAGCGGGACCCCTGTTTCAGCAAAATTTTGAAAAGTGTTTTTAAGTGCATCTTTGCATCCTCATTTCATCCTAGGCATTCCTAGGCCTAGTTTAAGGCATCTTAATGAGGATATTGATGTAGAACCACACCGAGTCTAAGTAGGGACTAAGTCTTCGATTCCCAAGTATGTGACTTAGTGTGTGTTCATCCTGTAACCGTGTAGGGTTGGCATCCGAGGATGCGCACTAGCTTATCTGTAGCCCAGAACTCTGTGAGTAACACTGTCGTAAAGATATGTTCAATTGAGATTATTTTCTGAACGAATGACTGAACTGCTTTATGAATAACACTGTCTACTGAATGAATGTTTGTCCTAATTGTGAATTGTATTCATGGCATCCATAGCATTTACTGTTACTGCTACTGTTACAGAGATCTCTGTCGGGTCCCATGTTTGGAACCACTACTGTTTACTGATATGATGGCCGTCAACTGACTGTTTGGTCTGTTAAAACCTACTGTACTGCTTTGCTATTGGATGTACCACATATGACCGCTATGACTGAATAACTGTTATACTGATATAAATGACTGTTTTAAATACTGAAAGGACATTCATTCTTAACCTCTTTACGCATATGTTATTCACTGGGTTTTAGCTCACTGTTTATATATATATATATGTAGGTGTCCAGGCACCGGATCAGAGCTAGGAGCGTTGGGTTAAACTCCTTTTTTGTCAAGCCAACCACTGTGCCTCACTGCGAGGTTCCATGTACTGCCAAGCTAAGGCTGCTGTGGGGTGTTAGATTCCCCATTTCTGTTTTTGTTTTGTATAGACTGTGTAGACTTGTACTGTACTGTTATGGTAGGGATTTGATCCCTAACCTGAATACCTGTATATGATGTACGTACATACTGTTTTGCTTCTAACTGTGAATGTGTTTAAAAAGTCTTTTTGCATACAGACTGTCACAGCTCATTGGACATCTTTTATTACTGTTTTGGCTTCCGCCAGCCCCTGAACTCTGTATTACTGTTTTACTGTTAAGCAAGCCTTCGGTAATCATCGGATTACTGGCCGGTTACGGTGCTAAACCCATAGGGGCGGGTTTGGGTCGTGACACTCGGGTTTCCTAAATTTTTCAAAAATATTTAGGTGGAGACTCTGTAATCTGGCAAAGCAATCCATTTTTGACATTTTTTATTCAAAATTAATTTTCCAAAAGATTTGCTAGATTTGGACTCATTTGTGTTTATCTATTTCACATTGCACTTGTGAAATCAAATTCAGAACCATGGGAGTCCAAACTGTAGGGCTATCGTATCCGAAAGGAGCACGAAAAGCAAGCTACAAACGCTCTGTCAAGTACCTCTACATATGTAGGCAACTTTAAAAGGCCTACTCGATCAAACACATCCAGATCTAAGCCCCCTTCAAATTTCTGAGCCTTTTTGTAATCTGTGTTAACCATGTGAGGAGCAAATTTGGCTAACTCTGTGAACTTAGTCTCATATTCGGCTACGGACATCTTATTTTGCTTAAGTTCTTGAAATTCTGACACTTTATGGTCTCTGAAACATTGAGGAAAATATTTCTCATAGAATATTACTTTAAACTGGTTCCACGTCATAGTCCCACCGTTATCTCGAATAAGCATCCACCATTGTCTAGCTTCTTCTTTCAAAGCATAGGTGGCCAAAAGAACTTTCTGCGTTTCCGAGCACGGGAACACCTCAAATATCTTTTCAGTCTCTAACAGCCATGTTTCAGCTTTCAACGGCTCAACACCACCTAGAAAGATTGGCGGCTTCATTTTGTTGAACTTTTGGGTCAGTGAAATAATGTCAGTGTTTTCCAACTCAACTGGCACTGGAGGTGGTGAAGGGAGGACAAGTTGTTGTCTTTGTTGCTGTCTGATTGTTTCTATCAAAGCTTCTAACGTTTGTTTCATTTGGCTCATTCGAGCCTCGGAAGATCCAGCTGTATCATCACTTCTTGTATTTTCCATTACTATAGGTAAACAGGACAATAATAAATATTGGTAGAATAATCTCGTTCTTTGTGTTCAAGTCCAATTCAATTCGTTTCATATTGATTCAAATATGTTCACATCATTTCATTTTAGTTCAAGTATGTTCAAATAGTTCACACACCACACATGTAGATGGAATGCCCCTAATTCTTACTAGGACATCCTATAACTCATATGGACTCGCGTGTGTGGTATAAGTTGTGTTCTAATACCACTCTGTCACGACCTAAACCCGCCCCTATAGGTTTAGCGTCGTAACCAGCCAATAATCCTGGGATTACCAAAGGCCTTTAACCTGAAAATCATATAAGAGAGGGGCTACAGAAGCAAATATATAAAATACATCGTCTATTGAGCTGTGTAGACATACACAAGACAAATAATTTAAAACTGTATATATCTATATATAACGTCATATCCACATAAATCATGTAACACCGTACATGTATTATCAAAAGGGACTTAGCCCAGTGTATGGATGAACAAAAACAAAACAAAAGCATCCTTAACATGATTCACAAAACTTGACTTTTTCAAACGGGAACCTCCCCAGAAGGCACGGTGGCTGGCTGACCAAAACTCTCTAGACCGCAGCTTAGGCCTGGTCACGCGCCTGCTCACTGACATACATAATATAAATAGTGAGTAAAAGCCCAATGAATAATAACAGAGTAAAGGGTTTAATAAATGATGTCCCTGTAAACACAAATTTCGTATCCTGCAATTAAGACGCGAAATAAATGCATAAATAAGTAATTTTATTGATTATAATAAATGGGTATAATTCTCTGTGGTTTGCTCTATTACAAAAGAACAACTTCTCTTATGCGATCTCCGAAATTGGCTTAATTCAACGGTTGTAAAAGCTTGTTGTTGAACTAGACAAGTTAATGGATTTCTTCAAGTCTTCAAATGAAGAAACTTTGAGAAGAAAGGCTTGATCGAGGGCTTGAACGACTTGATCTTGAACGAGTCTTGAAATGATCACCTTGAAAAAAAGAGACCAAATTTGTATTTTTAACTTGAAAGGATTGGCACAAGTTTGGAGTGCTTGATAATCCTTTCTTCTAAGAATTTTAAGAAAAGAATTTGGCAGAGTCTCGAGATTGCTTAAGAGCTTGCAAGACCATTAGCCAAAGAATGTCCCTCTCTTCCTAATGAGAGCCTCTATTTATAGGCTTAGGAGGGGAGGGTTAATTTTGGAAACTCCAAAATTGATTCTGATTTCCAAGAAACAAGCAATTTATTTATTATTTTACGGACATGATTTGCATTCAAATTTAATTTAAATTTGAATTATTCCACTAAAATTTTGATAAAATATTTTCATGGGCCCCACACATTTGGGTTGACCCAATTATCAAAATAGGTTCACTTTTCTTTTGGTGTGACCCATAATTTAAAATGAGTTGAGATCCATAATTTAGTTAGGACCCACATCCATTTGAAAATTTTGACTATATTAATTTTGACCAATCAAGAAAATTTATTTTTCTTGATTAATCAAACGGTGATCAAGACACGTGAAAATTTAAGTGTCTACAAATTGCCCCCACTTCAAAATTCTGGTTTGATGCTTTCTTGCCAGCATCAAAGGCAAGGTTTGAAGTACCTTGGTCATGTTCGTGAGGTAAGGATTTTAATCATGGAACAAATGTAAAAACTAGACATACATTATTTCCAAAATAACGAAGTGTGGTCCTCTAAATATAATTTAAATGAGCTTTTTTTTTGTGTGTGTGTGTCTCTGCTATGCAGGATCTACCTTTTCTCCTCATATGGAAGGTGCTAAGAAGAGTATTGCTAGGGTTTGCTAGGATTTGCGCAGCCCCCAAAAACACTTTTATTGTTCTTATTTATAACAACACAATTATTAGGTCATAGACATAAACGAAAGGCACCTTCAAACGAAATTGAAGGTTGTGTGGCAAAGAGTACTGGTGGAGGCGAGTTTGCTTTGTCAGAACTTGCTTGTGTATCAATGTCCATTTCAATAGCTTCTTTATTGATGAGGTCACCATATGTCACTATCAAGAACCCATGTTTTGAATGTCTTTTCTTTGTGCCTGCCCAAACATGTACAATAGCTTACATATATTGATGCATTAAACAAACAATGTGCAGTAATCCTATACATATATTGATGCATTGAGAGCATTATATATATTGTACGAAACTCATGCATATATATATATATATTTTCTAGTTTTTTTTTTTCTTTTTGCAAGCATGTGCAACAAAATGATGGCCTATATTTATGAATCAACTACATTCGATTTTTTTTTTTTTTTTTTTGGTAGCCTCTGTTGAAAATTGTATTTTATTATTGTTTGTATGAATAATTGAGTAATATATCCCACTGCCCTTTCACTATAATTGGTTATTTTGACTTATGTGGAGGGGGAGGAATACGCCTATTGAGCTAGCCACCTGGATATTGGGCTAGTGAAGTAGACACTTCCACCACCACCCATTTGACCATAAGTGATTAGTTTGACTCATGTGGGGGAATGCGCCTATCGAGCTAGCCACTTAGATATTAGGCTAGTGAAGTAGACACTTCCACCATCACCTATTCGACCATAGGTGATTAGTTTGATTTATATAGGGGAATGCGCCTATCGAGCTAGTCGCCTTGATGTTGGGCTAGTGAGGTAGACACCTCCACCACCACCCATTTGACCATAGGTGATTAGTTTGACTTATGTGGGGGAATGTGCCTATCGAGCTAGTCCCCTTGATGTTGGGCTAGCAAAGTAGACACTTCCACCACCACCCATTGGACCATAGGTGATTAGTTTGACTTATGTGGGGGAATGCGCCTATCGAGCTAGTCTCCTTGATGTTGGGCTAGAAAAGTAGACACTTCCACCACCACTCATTGGACCATAGGTGATTAGTTTGACTCATGTGGGGGAATGCGCCTATCGAGCTAGCCACTTAGATATTAGGCTAGTGAAGTAGACACTTCCACTACCACCCATTCGACCATATGTGATTAGTTTGACTTATATAGGGGAATGTACCTATTGAGCTAGTCGCCTTGATGTTGGGCTAGTGAGGTAGACACCTTTACCACCACCCATTTGACCAAAGGTGATTAGTTTGACTTACATGGGGGAATGTGCCTATCGAGCTAGTGCCTTTGATGTTGGGCTAGCAAAGTAGACACTTCCACCACCACCCATTCGACCATAGGTGATTAGTTTGACTTATGTGGGGGAATGCACCTATCGAGCTAGTCGCCTTGATGTTGGGCTAGCGAAGTAAATATTTCCACCACCACCCATTCGACCATAGGTGATTATTTTGACTCGTACCATGATCCTCAACTTCTTTTTTTTTTTTTTTTAATAATTGTTTGGCTTTGTCACTCAGTGATGGTGTACTTCAAGACTTTCAAGAAGAGATACTTGACCATTCTTGAGGACTCTAGTGATGCTATTGAGGAGGGGACTACTCTTCCAATTCGCCCTCCTTTCCTTGGTGCTTAGGGCTTGAAGTTCAAGTCGCTTGATGTTTCTTTTCATTTGGCGCAATGGGCTCGTGAGACTTCATGTCAATTGGTTGAAGGCCTATCACACTCTAGGATTTTATTATTAAAGTCATCTAACCATGAAGAAGTTAAGGATCTTAGCTCATTTCCTATCCTTGGGAGTGCAGTTTGGGATCAGAAGGTGACATGGGGCCCTATTTTCAAGGCCATAGCAGAGCCTTCTTTTTGTGAAGGATATTGGGAGTGGTTGGAGGATGTGCTGGGCCAACATCATGAGGTACTACATCAGGCGAGTATTTATGATGCAATTTATGCTTCATTGTTCTCGTATGACGGACTGCATAGTGTTATACGGCCTTTTGTGAGCTTTGGAGTCTGGCCACTAATTCCCTTCACACTTTCATAGGCAAAATGTCTATCTTGCTATGGGATTTTCGTCAGCTTGGTGGTCTTCCTATTAGGGGTGCAATATACGATGAAGTGGTGCCAAATGCCTAAGAGTTGGCTGACAATATAAGGGACAAGAATTCCCTTTTTTCCTGTCAGTTGCAAATATTTATTTCTTGTTTACCATCAACTTTGTAAGGAGTCGAAAAAGAATGTGGTGAGGATTACTAGCTGGATAAAAATTTGGTTTAACGGGGAAGTCAAGTACCATAAATCAACCAAGCGGGCTTCGAGAAACAAGACTCAACGCCCTAAGGATACTAGCAACCCTTCTAGTATTATTAACACAACTTGGTCTCGAACTGTGCAAGGGGACAAAGTCTTCAGTGACTTGGGAATTGCTGGTGCGGCAAAATGTGAGACTTATCTGTCAGCTTTCCTTGTCTGTTGGTTGTGAAAATTTGTTCTACCCCATGGGGATGGTGACTTGATTAGACCTGGGGTGTTTAAGGTTGCTAGTATGATGGCTCATGGTCATCCCTTCAGCCTTGCCATTCCTATACTTGCTAGCATCTACAAAGGGCTGAATAAAAATGCTTTTTCTTTTGATCCTAGAAAGTGCGACGCTATCTTCCCTATCCATTATGTTTATGCTTGGTTAGTAGAGTATTTCAACACACGCTTTAGTATTGATTTTGCTCTGAAACCCCGAATGACGAGATATGCTGGTGAAAGAATGGCCAAACATTTTGAGAAGTCAGAAGCCTGTGACTTATTTAAATCATGTAAAGATATGACCTTGCACCATTTGGTGTATAGCGAGGGCAATCCCAAGGAATTGGTTAATGACGGTCATCTTTCTCACTCAGATTTGGAGTACTTCATTAGTATCCGCTCGAGCTATTTGACTTTGCGAAGTTTATCCACTATGGTCATTGAGCCATATAGTCCTCACAGGTTTAGCAAGCAATTTGGTTTTATTCAAGCCATCCCTGGTAAACTTAAGGTTGATCTTCAATATGGTAGTTTGCAAAACATTATTCAGCATTGAGATTCTTGTGTTCGTGATGGCACTCATTATGTATTGAGGTTACCAACACATTATGATTTTCTATCTCGTTCCACTACCAAGGCTTATTTGGAGTGGTGGTTCCAGCTTTATGTAGGCTATTTCTCCTACAAAGAAAATTCTATCCCAAGGAACAGATGCATAGCTTCACCAAATCAACAGATGGTTAAAGCAAAGAAAAATGCAATTGCTAAGCAAAATTCAAATCCCAAGACCAACGAAATGGTTCGAAGGAGTGTTGATGGGACTCTTAGTGGAGTAGCAGATGAGGACCATAGTCACGATGATTGTAACTGGCGTCACTTAGGAAGAAAATCCGATATTGGTACTATTGGAAGGAACACCACTACTTTTAATGACGTGGAGTCATTTTTGATCGGCGTTCCTAGCACTTCTCAACCATTGGCTACCGATGTTGTACCGGTAATGACAGAATCTATTATTTGTCATTTCAATTTTTTTATTTTTTATTTTTGACTCATTTTTAATTTGTTTTGACAGTTGCCAAATGATGACTTTGATTTGGCGTCTGGCAATGAGGATATGAGACTTCTTGATGAGTTCTCAGATAATGAAGAATCAGTTCATGGGCCATCAGCCTTTAATTTAGTAATTGGTCATAAGAGTTGTCTCTCAGTTGATCCAACTCCAATTGTCCAAACTTTTTCCTTACCTACTGTTCCTACACTAAGTCAAGTTGCACCTTCTGTGGCTTCTACTATTGATACAAGAAGCATAATCCTTAATGCTCGCCGCTCAGCAGCTTCAATACTTGATAACCATATTAAAGGCTTATTGAGCAAAACTCCTATTCAAAAAGTTCCAGCATTAGGCCCAAAAGCATCATGCAGTTTATGCTCATGTGATTAGGAGCGTTACATTCTCATGGATAGTAGCACTTTAAGAACTTGCTGTTGATTGGGCCAACTCTTATACATTCTTCATCAACAATCTTGTATGCTCCATTAGTGTAGACTTCAGTCACCATGTATGGACCATCTCACTTGGACAAGAACTTGTTGCCGGTTTGGTGGGTAGTGATGATAGGTCTTCAAATAGCCAACACCAATTCTCCAACTTGAAAAGACCGGGGTGTAACCTTCTTATTGAAAGCTCTGGAGAGTCGAGCTTGGTAACACTCAAGTTTTTGTTGTGCTTCCAATCTCTTCTCATCCAATGCTTCTAACTCAGTAAGGCGTAATTTTGCATTCTCATCATCAGTGAGACCTTCCTGTATAGCTATCCTTAATGAAGGAATCTATTATTCCAAAGGAAGAACCGCTTCAACACCATACACAAGGGAGTATGGGGTGGCTTGTGTTGGTGTACGATGTGTTATACGGTATGCCCAGAGTGCTTTTTCAATTCTTTCATGCCAATCCCGTTTTGATTTAGCAACTACCTTTTTCAATAGGTTGCCCAAAGTTTTGTTAAACACCTCTGCCAGTACGTTAGCAGGTGCATTGTACATTGAGGAATTACGTTGCTTAAATCCAAATCTTTCACAAAGTTTGTCCATTAGATTGTTGTAGAAAGGCTTTCCGTTATCGGTGATGATGTAGCGAGGTACACCATACCGATAAATAATGTGAGATTTAACAAAGTCAGTTTCAGCTTCTTTCTTGACTTCTTTAAGCAGGACGGTTTTAGCCCACTTGGAGAAGTAATCTATGGCGGCCAAGATGTATAAGTGGCCTGTAGAAGACTTGGTCAACGGGCCAACTACATCTAGACCACATGCATCAAATGGCCAAGAAGCAATTATCGGGTGTAAAGGTTCTGGTGGTTGATGGATAAAGTTTGCATGAAAATGGCAAGGTTGACACTTTCTTGGGTAGTCCAAGCAATCTTTAACCATTATAGGCCAATAGTAACCAATCATTTTTACTCGAAAGTGAAGTTTAGGACCAGACTGATTGTGACAACCCTCACCTCTGATTAGCGTTAAATTGTGATTAAGCATGATAAGTAATTGATTAAGATAAAATCCTGAATTGATTGCATGAGTGTGATGCTTTAATTGCATTTCTATCTGTTTGTTACTGAATGATCTGTTCATGTTTTAATTTCGAATTGCGAATTGAAAGCCTTATCGGCGACCGATTCAGAAATTGATTAGTGTTATATGCTAATTAGGATTTATAGAATTTTATGGTAGGCTTAATTAAAATTCAATTTGGAATCATTAAATTAGAATAAATAAGGCTAGATTAATTGAATATAGCTTATTTACGTTTTTGCCATTGAGTGGGCCACCTTTAGAGGCATTGTTTGGGGCTTAATTCACATATTTGATGTATCATCTTTTCATCCATCTTCTAGACCAAACCGTGAGAGAGAGGGAGATTAGGAGAAAATGGAATTCAACAAGAGGTTGGCTTGAACACTTAGAAGAAATTGAAGAAGATTTGAGAAATTGAGCTTTTACACTTGGAATTCAAGACTTAAGGTAGGAAATTCACCCTCTTAATCATGAATTTAAGTTGTTACATGCGTGGTTCATGGAAAATTGGTGATTAAAGTCAAGAATTAGCTCAAAGTGTTGATTTGAGAGTGAATTCATGCATGCATGATCATATCATGAAGTTTTGAAGTTGTTTTGCATGAAATTCTTCCATGTATGTCTAGATTATGGTTGTAATCTTAGAATCTATCATGTTTTTGAGCTCAATCTTGCATTTGGTCATGCTTTGGAGCATTAGAGTTCATAGGAACTCATGCATGTAATGTTCTTGTATTGTTCATGAAAGTTTCATTGAAATTGGTGTTCAATTGGCATACTTTTGGGCTTTGATTTTATAAAATGATCTTCGAAACATGTTGTATTATGAGTTTCTAAGTGTTTTCCAGAAAATTGGCCCAAAAGATTGAGTTTTGGCATGTTTGATTCTTGGTTTGAGCTTTGGAAGCAAATCTGGAAAACCCAGATTTTGGCTTTCACGCTCGAGCGAAGGATTCCACGCTCGAGCGACCACCTTTGTGTTCAGAGCTCTGCTCGAGCGACGGAATGCTAGCTCGAGCGTAGATTGCAAGCTCTCAGGTTTTTGCGTATGCAGATGCACGCTCGAGCGACGAGGCCTACGCTCGAGCGAGGAACTGTGTCTCACGTTCAAGCGAGCATCGAGCGGAGAATTTTAGCAACCAGTACTTTTTACATTTTTGCAGACAGCTCCAGCGACCTCTCTGTTTTGGTAAGCTCGCTCGAGCGTAGAAAGCCACGCTCGAGCGAGACCTTTGTTTTCAGCAAATTTTGAAAAGTGTTTTAAAGTACATTTTTGCATCCTCATTCCATCCTAGGCCACGTTTAAGGTATCTTAATGAGAATAATGTTATAGAACCACACCAAGTCAAGATAGGGCTAAGTTATTAATCCTGAGTGTGTAACTTAGTGTGTGTTCGTTTTGCAACTGTGTAGGGTTGGCACCCGAGGACGCTGATTAGCCTGCCTATAGCCCAGTAATCTGTGAGTAACAATGTTGTAAAGATATGTTCAATTATAATTATTTTCTGAACGATTGACTGTACTGCTTTCTGAAGTGACATTGTTTGCTGAATGAATGTTTGTCCTATTTGTGAACTGTACTCGTGGCATCCATAGCTAGGGGTGGGCGCGGGTCGGTTGCGGCCACGAAACCTCCAATCCGCCATCCGTCTGCTAGATTGGCGGATTGGAGAAAATCAATCCGCATCCGTCCGCCAATCCGGCGGATGTGGATTGAGCGGATTGGTGGTTTGGCGGATGGATGTGAATCGGTTTGGCGGTTTAAAATTTTATAAATTTTCAACATAATTCAACTTGTACACTTCCTCAAAAGAAGAAGAAGAAAGTATTACAGTTAATGACTTAAAAAATATTACAATCACTGCATACCTCATCCAAAGCAAGAAAGTTTGAAACTTTAGAATATCACAATCACTACATGCCTCATTCACATACTACAATCACAGCATGCCTCATCCACATAAAGTATTACAATCTGTGGTTCTTAAAATATAAAAATAATTCAAACCACCAAAACGATGAACAGAGCAGTAGTAGAGATTGTATGTCTCTGTATTGTTACATCTATATTTGTTTTTGAAAACAAAAACCAACTAGTACATATCATATTTTCTATTTATTATTTTTAGAGATAGATTTAAAAACCAAAAAATATAGATAAATAATACGTTTATTTTTTTCAATTCAAAAAAGATATTTAAGTTGAAAACTTTTTTTTCAACAGAATATTTAAACTCTTTTTTAATTGAAAACACAAACTGAATATTTAAACAAACTGAAAACATAAAGTCCTATAAATTATTAGGGGTGCTCGCGGTTTGGCGGTTCGGTTGCAGCCAAAGGAATCTCAAATCTGCCATCCGTCTGCCAGATTGGCGGATTTGAGAAAATCAATCCGCAACCGTCCGCTCGTCATCACGCATCTGTCCAAAATGCGGCGGATCGGTTCGGTTCGGTCGGTTTTGGCAGATCGGTATATCTGCTGCTCACCCCTATCCATAGCAACTTACTATTACTGTTACTGTTACTGTTACTGCTACTGTACTGTTATTATTACTGCTACTGTTACAGAGATCTCTGTCAGTTCCAATGTTTGGAACTACTACTGTTTATTGTTTGATGGCCATCAATTGATTGTTCGATCTATTAAGACCTACTATACTGTCTTGCTATTGGATGTACCACGTATGACTGCTATGCTTTCTAATTGACTGATATGGCATGAAATATGAGCCACTGATTGAATAGCTGATCTACTGAAGAAAATGACTGTTTTAATTACTGAAAGGACATTCATTCTTAACCCCTTTACACATTTTTTATTCACTGGGCTTTAGCTCACTGTTTATATATGTATGTAGGTGGCCAGGCACCGGACAGAAGCTAAGAGCGTCAAGTTAAGCTCATGTTTTGTCAAGCCAACCATTGTGCCTCACTTCAAGGTTCCGAGTCCGTTCAAGCCAAGGCTGTTTTTGGGATGTCTTGGTTTCACCCTTTTTGGTCTCTGTTAATGTAATAAATGTTTAAGACTTTTGACTGTACAGTTATGGTGAAGGGATTGGATCCCTAACCTATACATTATGTGTATCTGATATCTGTATATATGTTTATGGTTATGATGTGGACTAGTCTATAAAAGTCTTTTTCCATTCAGATTTCCACAGCTCATTGGACATCTTTTATTTACTGTTTGGCTTCTGCCAGCCCCTTACTCTGTATTACTGTCATTACTGTTAAGCAGGCCTTTAGTAATCACAGATTACTGGCCGATTATGATGCTAAACCCTTAGGGGCGGGTTTGGGTCGTGACACTGATGCGCTCCACATATCCCGAAATGAGCTTCTTTCATGGCTTGTTGAGCTTCGTCATCCCCTAGGCAACGAAGAAAAATTCCTTCAAATGATCGTCGGAATAAAGTTCCCTTGTAGTAGATGAATCAAGGAGCTCGATGTCTTACTTCAGTTCTATGGCGAGAATCATCAGGGAGCTTCCCATGTTCATGGTAGTCTATAATTGGCATTTTCCAATCATCGACTTTGATGGCTAGTACTAAAATTGCATTTGTTTCTACAAGGCGGCATTCCAACAATTGTGGCAACACCCATCGTTAGCATACAAGGACACTAACTTATTCACCTTCTAACAATGCCAGTGCAATTGCTAGATTGGCAAGTGCATCAGCCATGCGATTTTCTTTCCTTGGAACATGTTCAAGTATGACCCCCTTAAATTTTTTAATGAGATGAGTTGCATACTGAAAATATGGGACTAAGTTGTCTTTTTTGACTTCATAATCCCCCCAAAGCTAATTAATTATTAACTTAGAATCCCCATAGACATCTAGGGTCAACAATTTTTAGCTCTGTTGTCATTCGTAAACCAATGATTAAGGCATGGTACTCAGCAACGTTGTTTGAGCAATTTTCGTCAAGAATAAATGAGTAATGCAAAATGTGCTTCTGTGGTGAAACAAAAATGACACCTACTCCTACCCCCTTCCTTCCTTGCAACCCCATCAAAGAACATCATCCAAGGTTGTAGGACTTCTATGAACAATATATTTTCGTCGGGGAATTCCTCAGAAATTTCCCAATCAACAGGGATGGGATGGTCGGCCAAGAAGTCTGCAAGGGCTTGGCCTTTTATCGCTTTTCTTGGCACATAAATTATCTCAAATTCATTAAAGTAGAGAGACCGCCTTGCTAAGCATCCTGAGAGGATGGGCTTAGACACGACATACTTTATTGGGTCAACTCTTGCAATGAGATGCACTGTGTGGACTTGGAAATAATGTCTCAGTTTTTGAAAGGCAAAAACAAGCGCCAAACACATTTTCTCAATGGGTGAGTATTTGAGTTCATTTTCAGTTAATTTGCGACTCAAGCACTAGAGTGCTCACTCTTTATTTTCTTTGTTATTTTGGGCCAACATTACTCTAAGAAACTCTTCTTGAGCAGCATTGTAAAGTATCAATGGTTTCCCCTGAATAGGAGCTCCTGATACTGGTAGATGAAGCAAGTATCTCTTAATGCAGTCAAAATCATTTTGACATGCCTGATCCCAAACAAATGGAGCCTCTTTTTTTAATCAGTCAACTGAAAGGTTGACAACGTCCTGCCAAGTTTGCAATGAATCTGCGGATATATGCCAAGTGACCTTGGTTCCTTCAGGTTTTTTGGCGGTGGCATCTTTTGTATAACATCGATTTTGGACTGATCAACTTTAATGCCTCTATGTCAAACAATAAAGCCGAGGAACTTTCCAGACGTAACTCCAAATGCGCATTTGAGTAGATTCATCTTCAAGTCATACTTTCTAAACCAGTTAAAGACTGCACGAAGGTCTTCTAGGTGATTTTCCCTTTTCTTAGTTTTGACCACCAAATCATTAACATAGCACTCAACAAATTTATGGAGCATGTTATCGAAGATCTTTTGCATGGCACGTTGATAGGTGGCACCAGCATTCTTGAGTCTGAAAGGCATCACTTTATAACAATAGATGCCTTTTGTGGTACGAAATGCAGTTAACTCTTCATTCTCAATTGCCATCCATATTTGGTTGTATCCTAAACACCCATCCATGAAAGACAACACCTCGTGTCCGGTAGTGGCATTTATCATTAATTCCATAATAGGAAGCGAAAAGTCATCCTTGGGACATGCTTCATTCAAATTTCGAAAGTCGACACATACTCTAATTTGTCCATTCTTCTTGACTACCGGGACCATACTTGATATCCATGTTAGATATTTTACTTCATGTATGAACCCAGCTTCGATCAACTTGTTGACTTCTTCTTCCACTTTGAGGATGCGCTCAGGTCTGATGTATCGATGAGCCTGCTTTACTGGTCGCATACCATGTTTGATGCCAAGGTGATGGACATCAACTTTTGGACTTAAACCTGATATCTCCTTGTACGTCCATGCGAAGACATCTTTATATTCAAGAAGCAGTTCAAAAAATGTCTTTTCTTCCTCAAGCGTTAAGAGTGTTTCCACAAAGATTGGTCGAGGGTCATCAGGAGTTCCCAAGTTGAGTTCCTTCAAATTGTCAATAGTTGATTGCCCCCCATCTTCAAGTTCTGTAGGAGCTTCTTGGAGATCATCATCCTCCGAACCTGAGCTAGAACCTTCTTCAATTGTTACATGGTGAAAAGCAACATGTTCAATTTCTTCTTCTTCTCTTTTACTTTCCACTTAAGTCTTAATTTCTTCAATTAGTATGATAGTGTGCTTTTTGACCTTAAGCGGACCTTCAACACTAACTTCAAGTGACGTCACACGTTTCATGCAAGAAGGAATCAAACTTCGAGTCTCATTACCCTCTTTTGTAGAATTCAACTCAATTGTTGTTATGCTTCTCTTGTTTTTGCCTTTTTTAGGTGATGTATTCATATCGCCAAGTCGAGCAAAAATAGACTTTCGTGACCAAGAAGTTTGCTTTTCATCCCCTTCCTTAGTAGTGCCTAGTCGATTAAAAACTGAAGGTTGAGAAGTTATACCTTCATCTGTCTTATCAACAGTGCTCAACTTACTAAAAATTGAGGTTCGAGGTGCAGGAGTTTTAATGTGGTCAAACACTATGACTCAAGGAGTTGGACTTGGACTTTTGTCTTCCTTCACTTCTTCCACAGTGATGTGTTGTACATCTTCTTTCTTCCCTTTCTCTTGGCAGAGATACGAATGGGTTCAATTGGCATGAATCTGACTCTAGTCTTTGGGGGGCTTACCCTATACCCTTGTTGCCTTAACTTTTTCTGAGTTTCGTTGAGACCTTGAACTTTCTCACCTGTAAGTTTAGGACTTAACTCTCTCAGTGATGAGCGATTAGCAAAGTCATAACCTGACTTGGCTAGAAGCTTGTAAGCTTGTGGATCAAACCCTTCCATTCGTCTTTTAGGTAAGGAGCCTTGTTCGATAGAATTTTGCGTAGCCCTAACAAATCCCTTTAGTGGAGGTTTAATTAGGCTTGACAATCCCACCTGTGGAATTGGTATTCTTGCATCTGCTCTTAGTATTTGCAGATCTTCTTTTTATTTCAGGGTGAACAAAGTCTCCTTTAACTTTTGCGGACGTCGTGACTTCTTCAAACGGCGATTGCCCTTCTTTCCGTTGAGACTTCGGCACATACTTGAAGACTTTTGTCATTGCATGGCCTTTTGAGGATGAAGGTTGTTTTTGTGGTGACGCAACCTCAGGTGCTTTTTTGCCACTGATACGTCTTCCCTTGAGAAGTCCAACACAACTTGCTTTTCTTCATTAATTTTCTCTTTTCTTGCAGAAAGGATTTTAGCTAGAATAACTTAAGGTATCCTATTGAAATCCAGATAAAATTTTGCATCAGCGAAGTGAGCCTCAGTTTCTGTAAATGGCTTGTCATCTGCTAGCACCGTCTTTATTCCACCTTGGTCAAATTTAAAACATTGATGGAGAGTTGATGTAACTACACCATTTCCATGGACCCAAGGTCGCTCAAGCAACAAATTATAAGACGTTCTTGCATCGATGACATGAAACAAAGTACTGGCAGTGAGTTCTCCAATGGTAAGGTTTAAACGAATCATATCAATCGTGCATTGCCCCCCCTGGTTGAAACCTTGAATAACCAGACGGCTTCGAGCTAACTCGTCAATTGGGATTCCGAGTTTCTTAATGGTGAACTTTGGTATGATGTTTACTGTTGAGCCTCCATCAACAAGGATATGGTTAACTTTTTGTTCACTAATAAAGCCAAAGACAAACAATGGGCGATTGTGTGGCTTTGAACCTAGTTGAAGGTCTTCATCAGTGAAGGTGATTGTTGTGCAACAAGGAATAGAAATGATAGAGTTCACCTTGTGATAGTCTAGCTCATTGACAACAAACTCATATTTTTCAGGATCTTCTAACACTTGAACAAGTACAAGTTGTACAGACCGAGGGAGTTGAGATGCTTCACGCAAACTGAAGCGTAGGGTAGCTCTTTCAAGGTTGTCAGGACATCAATTTCCTCCTTATCTAGCGTCGCCTTAATGGTGTGAACTTGTTCCACATCTGCTTCAATGGTTGAAACTATATAGATCGCCTCGGCCAAGTCATCTCCAAAATACCCAATAGGGAAAAAGTCTCGCAGGATGATTAGGGTACGCGAGTTTTCTTTAGGAAGTTTTTCTTATTGTTGCATCTTCTTTTCATTCTTCCTTTTGTCCATTATCTCCTTCTTGGAATGTCAATGGGAGTTCTTCTTTTCTTCTATTTTCTTGAGTGAAAAATGTTGAGTCTTAGACTTGCTTCTTCATGACTTCCTTCATGTCACGAGAGTCCAACTTTCATCTTCTCCAATAGTTAAGACTTCTTCAAAACCGTCATGGACATGCATGTCTTGATTTGAAACTTGAATGATGACAAGTTCAAGTGAACCAAAATGGATGACTTGGGAATTGGTTTCACTATTAGGATTGCATATTGTGACATTTTTGTCTTGGATTTTGAGGATGGAGAATTTGGAGGTCCTACAATAACTGTCACATGGTTGGATTCTGCCGATTTGTCCAGGTCTAAGAGGATTTTGTTCTTCCTGGCCAAGTCCATGAGCAATTCCTTTAACACAAAGCATTTTTCAGTAGGATGACTAACCATCCAATGATAGTGGCAGTACTTCAGATCCTTCACATGACCTATTTCTTCAGGACGTTTGCACTTAGAAAGTTGAATGACTTTCTTTTCAAGTAAATCTTCTAACATCCCTAGTACGTCAGAGTCAGGAAAGGGATACTTCTTTTCTTGTAGTTCCTTCAGAGATAGGCGTGTTTCCTTTCTTTCTTCTTTCTTCTTGTCTTTCGTTGAAATCTTGATTAGAGCTGTGGTTACTGCCATTGCTTCTTTGGTGGTACCTTTGAAAGGCTTGCCTCCTTTTTTTACTTCTTTGTTATCTTTTCTTTGTTCAAGAATGGGAAGGTCTTTCTTGCCATGGTTGGTTATGCTAATTTTCATGTCATGTGAACGCGTAGCTAACTCTTCAAATGTTCGTGGTTTTATCCCTTGAAGGATGTAAAAAAGTCCCCAATGCATGTCTTGCATGTACATCTCCACAGCTGAAATCCCAAGAGTCGGTCTTTGCAATCTAGACTTAGAGCACGCCAACGGTTGATGTAGTCTACCAGAGGCTCGTCCTTCCATTTCTTCGTACTGGTTAATTCTATCTTGCTTACCATACGACGGGTGCTATAGAAACGATTAAGGAATTCACGTTTTATTTGCTCCCAACTATCGATTGACTCGGCCTCCAAATCAGTGTACCAATCAAAGGCATTTCCTTTGAGTGACCGAACAAATTGTTTGACAAGTAGATCTCTGTCTGTCTCGGTAGTGTTGCAAGTTTCAACAAAGTGAGCGACATGTTGTGTCATGACCCCATTCCGGCCCTAGTAGAATGGTGCCATGATGGCCAGTAATTTGGGATTACCAAAGGCCACTTACAAGAATCCACACACAAATCAGAGTATACATATGGGGCTTACAAATGCGGAAGCAATAAATCAAGGCTAAGTAATCCATAAGAGCAGTGCATAGATTGAATGAAATGTCATACATCATTGCATAGCTTTTAATACAACAAATGAAGTATAAAAATACATATTGACCAAAAGGCTTCTCAGCCATCGAATACAAAATACAAAGAAAATAACCAAGAAGCATGATCTTCAAGATGTTGCAAAAATACAATCCAAAACATCGGCAAGATACATCAGCAAAACACATCGGCAAAAGAATACATCGGCTAATACATCTAGGCGTCGTCGCCGCCGCCCTGCTCATCACCTACATATATATAGAGAGGGTGAGCTTGGATACTCAGTGAATGGCATAAATAATAAAGGGGTTTACATGAATGACATCCGAGGTCTTTAACAAAATAGTACAAATCTTTCAAGCTTCAAGGGATGTTTACTAACATCAATATAATACAAGAGGTGACATTCCGGACAAACAAACCCACGCGGTAAAACCGTCAGTGGCAAGGCAAGACAAGACAAGAGAGATCTCTAAACAATGGTGTCGTTGCATTATAGTCCCCGGACACTAAGGACTTGTGCTACAAATGCTTATAGTCCCCTAGCACGTACGGACTTCCAAACTTTGTGCTACAAATGCTTATAGTCCCCTAGCACGTACGGACTTCCAAACTTTGTGCTACAAGTGCTTATAGTCCCCTAGCACGTACGGACTTCCAAACTTTGTGCTACAAGTGCTTATAGTCCCCTAGCACGTACGGACTTCCAAGAATGTCATCAAGGCAAGGTACAATGTTTGATACACAAAATAG
The DNA here is from genome assembly GCA_036172215.1 of Camellia granthamiana. NCBI lineage: Eukaryota > Viridiplantae > Streptophyta > Magnoliopsida > Ericales > Theaceae > Camellia > Camellia granthamiana. The sequence continues at coordinate 73,735,115 of CM069917.1, forward strand.
GAATAATCATTCATGCTTGTAAGCAATATTCGAATCAAAGCAAAACAAGGTTTTATCAAAGCTTTACAACATATCTTTATTAAAATACCACTCACATGGCTCTTCAAACGTCGGGGTCAAGGCAAGTCCAAGTCCTACAAACACATGGCAAAAGTCTGTTGAATGCACTTTCAAACAAGCTTCACATGCACACAAAATGACCTCGGCGTTCCCCAAAAACTAAGTCAAACCAAAACAAACACTGTTCCTCATCTCGGGGAACATGCTGGGCACTAACCAGGTCTTGGCCGAGGTCCCACACCTCCTCGCCGAGGTGTGGTCCCGAGGCCCACATTCGAGGGTAAATGAGGTCGGGAAAAATCTGGGTTTCCCTCAGCTCAAGAACATCAAGAACATGAACATGAAGATCATGAAGGAGATGAATGCAAGAATCACAACTTATGATTATAAAACCTGAGATTTCATGCTATGAGTTTGAAAACATGGACCTGGGTACCCGTGATAGAAGATCTTACGAAAACAAACACAAAAACATGAGACTTGTTACAAACTTTCGGATCAAACGGGGCTTTTCTTCAAGAACACATGAACATTAACTTTCTCTTTCTAAAACCAACTTTAAATCAATGCATGGCATGTAGAACAGATCCAATCAAGCAATGCAACTAAATGATCAATGAAAACAACAAGAGTAGATCAAGATTCTAACCTCAAATCAAGGGTCTAACGGTTGAACTCTAAGGATCAAGCTTGCAAATCTACTTTCTCACTCTAAACTCCTCCTAGAGCTCCTCTCTCCTCAAGAACAAGGATTTGAGACAAAATGATACATCTCCCTCTCTGCCGGCTGATATAGCACTCAGCTCGGACATGTGGCAATGGTTGGTTGGTTCAGCTCAAAAAGGTGACTGATTGAAAAGACAACACTCTGACAAGGTGTGTTCAACAAGCTACTCAGCAAAACACTCCGGCAAGAATGACATCGGCAAAGGACAATGACTTCGGCTAAGGGTAAAACTTCGGCAAGTCAAGGAATAATGATCTCGGCTAGGAAGAACAACACTTGGCCTAGCCGTGCCACACCTTGGCCTAGATGTGCCACACCTCGGCCTAGGTCATACCATTCCAGGACAAGATCACTTGGGTTCAAGATAACATCTCGGCCTAGATAACACACACCTCGGCCTCGGCGATACACACCTCGGCCCAGATGATAATCATCTCGGCCAACATGTCAGGGCAAGGGTGGAGGTCAGCCAAAGAAATCTCAAGATGGTCCTAAGTGTAAGAGTATCAAAGGGGCGACCTAGGCTCAGGACAACCTCGGCAGAACACAAACGTACCAAACAAGGAGCAGAGCATGCAATAACACTCAAGCAATCAAAAGACAAGATCTAAAATGCAAGCTTGTCAGAACAAAATTATATAAATGCATATGATTATGGTTAGGACAATGTGAGGGTTATTACATGTTGTTTAGGATTACCTTTTCGTCGAACTGTTGGAACTTGGGAGGTTGGTATCCATTAGGCATTCTAAGAATGTCTATCCTCTTTGTGTAAGGCTTGGAGTACATGGAAGCTCTTTGCGAGGGCCCACCGTATTGTGCTCGGATGGTATTTGCAATCATGTCTTGGAGTTGTTGAACAGACAAAGAAACAATAGATGCTAGTTGACTACTTGTGCCAATCGCTTGCCTCGCAACAGATGTATGGCAAGTTTCCTCGCCAACTTGCTTGGACTTAGAAGTAGGGTTCACCTTCTCGACAAATGTGCCTTGTGGTGTAAAGCCAGGTGGATGAGAATTGTCTTGACTTTCCTCGTCAGCATTTCGTACTTCTAACTTGTTCATTAAGGTGGCAATCTAAAGATCTTTCTCTTTCACAGCTTTGGTGAGCTTGTCAATGGCACGAGCCATGGTTGCCAATTGTTTTTCCACTGAAGTGGTACCAGTGGTTATGACTTGCATAGCCACCGAGCGAGACAAATCTGAGCGATTCGATGAAATTGAACGTTGAGGACTGCTAGGAAATGATCCTGAGTGTGAGCCTGTACTTGAGTTTGTATCAGAAGCTACGGGTGTTGGGTGTGGGGAGAAACCTTTTGGCAGAGAATCTTTTGAGACAAAAGTGGACTTCTTCCATTGCCTCACTTCCTTTTGCTTAGCCCCAGACGTGGATACCGTGATAGATTTGTGAGATTTGCCTTGCGCTTGCTTTGTTGCATTGGCGGTTGGCATGACCTCGTGAGTAGCGAGAGCAATGGTTGCCTTGGTCTTGCTACAAGTGATCGGACCCGTAGAAGTGCTATTATTGTTGGTTGTGACAGCGGCATTCTTGCTGGCGTTCTTATTGATCGAAGTAATTTGAACTTTCTTTAAAGCCATTATGCTTGATCAAACAAGACTCCGGGAAGATGCTTTAGGAGAAAGAGATGAGAGGCAGAAAGGTCCCACTGGGCGTTCCAAAATTTGTAAACACAAATTTCGTATCCTGCAATTAAGACACGAAATAAATGCACGAATAAGTAATTTTATTAATTATAATAAATGGGTACAATTCTCTATGGTTTACTCTATTACAAAAGAACAACTCCTCTAATTTGATCTCCTAAATTGGCTTAATTCAAAGGCTGTAAAAGCTTGTTGTTGAACTAGACAAGTTAATGGATTCTTTAAGTCTTCGAATGAAGAAACTTTGAGAAAAAAGGCTTGATCGAGGGCTTGAACGGCTTGATCTCGAACGAGTCTTGAAATGATCACCTTGAAAAAAAGAGACCAAATTTGTATTTTTAACTTGAAAGGATTGGCACAAGTTTGGAGTGCTTGATAATCCTTTCTTCTAAGTTTGAGGAACTTTAGAGAGAATTTTAAGAAGAGAATTTGGCAGAGTCTCGAGATTGCTTAGGAGCTTGCAAGACCATTAGCCAAAGAATGTCCCTCTCTCCCTAATGAGAGCCTCTATTTATAGGCTTAGGAGGGGAGGGTTAATTTTGGAAACTCTAAAATTGACTCTAATTTCCAAGAAACAAGCAATTTATTTATTATTTTATGGACATGATTTGCATTTAAATTTAATTTAAATTTGAATTATTCCACTAAAATTTTGATAAAATATTTTCATGGGCCCCACACATTTGCGTTGACCCAATTATTAACATAGGTTCACTTTTCTTTTAGTATGACCCATAATTTAAAATGGGTTGAGATCCATAATTTTGTAGGACCCACATCCATTTGAAAATTTTGACCATATTAATTTTGACCAATTAAGAAAATTTATTTGCCTTGATTAATCAGACGGTGATCAAGACACGTGAAAATTTAAGTGTCTACAGTCTCATATCAGATTCAGAAAGCAGAAACAGATTCGTATTCTTATTCAGAGTTCAGAAGCATGTACTTATTCAATTTCACAGAGGATCATACGTGATACACCCATTAGCGCTAACAGATCAGATACAAAGCATTAAGGGTCGTACTTGACTAGTTCCATAAAGAAACCTTTGGTACCGGGAACAGATAACATACTTAAGCCACAGTATTAATACCCCCGGGCGAGGGCCATGAGATGACGGTATTATTAGCCCTAGGTAAGGACCATGAGACCACAGTATTATTACCCTCGGGCAAGGGCCATGAGGCCACAGTATTATTACCCCCGGGCAAGGGCTACGAGACCATGGTATTGTTACCCTCGGGCAAGGGCCTTGTGCTAAGGATGCCACGAGTACTTGCTAGAAATTGGACAATCATTCATTGTACAGAATATAACATTTTAGAAAATAGATCTTATTTCATTATACAAAAAATAAATAAAGTTGAACATAGCTTTACTAAATTATTACTCACAGATGGCTCTAAAAACAGACAGACAAAGCAGACAAATCAAATAGCTTATGGCTCGTGACCTACATAAACATAACAAATACACATATTGAAACACACACTTGGATAATACTTAACTTATTTCATTTCGTTCTTAGTGTGTTTCTAGTCCTTATCTTCATTATTATGTCTTAATCATGGCCTAGGAATACCTAGAATGCAATGAGGATGCCAAAACATGTTGTTCAACACTTGGCCAATTTTGCTAAAAATAAAGTCCTCGCTCAAGCGGAGCTTCCTACGCTCGAGCGTTCGCTCAAGCGGAGGGTCAAAAATAAGGGTGGTCGCTCGAGCGCAACTTCCGTAGCTCAAGCGGTCTGTAAACTCTGCAAAAGCACTGGCTGCTTGATTTTTCTGCTCGACGCACGCTTGACGGTCGCTCGAGCGTGAGACTGAGGCCTTCGCTTGAGTGCAACTCTAGTCGCTCAAGCGGTCTGCAAAACTTGTAAACTTCTGGGAGCATGCAATTTACGCTCGAGCCAACTTTTGTCACTCGAGCGGAAGTGCCAAATAGAGAGTGGTTGCTCAAGCGTAGAATCTATTGCTCGAGTGGAGAAGCAGAATTCTAGAATTTTCAGATTTGCTTCCAAGCTTCAAAACTCGAATTCAAACCAATAAATCATGTACTTTTGGGCCAAAAGCTTAAGGAAACATGTGTAAACTTGGAAAACATTGGGAATTTAAAATCGCTTCGCAAAATCAAAGCCCAAAAGCATGCCAATTGTGCAAACTCAAGCTTGAAATGTTGAAAACATCACATGCATGAAATTCTCGACTTCAAAGCTTTCAAAACATGATTAATTAAGGTAAAATGATATGAAACTTGATGATTTTCCAAACCCAAAGTGAACTAAGGACATGTATGAGAGAATTACTTGAAACTCAAACTCAAAATTGTGATGAAAGTGCATACATTCATGGTATGGCTTCAATTAATCAATTCTAGCTCAATTCTTGCATTACACAACTAATTCTCCAGAGTTCATGTCCTTGATATCACAATTATATAATTTAAGGGTTGAATTCTTACCTAGGTTTTCCAAAGTGAGAGCTAGAGGCTGAATCCTTGAATCTCTAAGTCCAAACCCTTCAATACCTTGCAATTCTTCTTTCCCTGCTTGGAGACAATTCCTTCTAGGCTCTCTCTCTCTCTCTCTCTCTCTCTCTCTCTCTCTCTCTCTCTCTCTCTCTCGTTTTGAGTTCAAGAAGAGGATGAAATGTTAATGTCTAACATAATGTAGAGCCAAATGTGCCTTATATAGGCTCTATTAGATTGTCTTAATTAATTTGAGTTAAGGTTAATAAATTAGGATTATTTTATTCGAATTAATGGGGTCCAAATTGAATTCCAATTAAACCTACCATAAAATTTTAAAAATTCCAAATAACACATATCCAAAGTCAATTTTGTGATCGGATGCCGATAAGGCCTTCAATTCGCATAACAAAATGGAAACACAAACATATATTTGTACGATAAACAGATAGAAACACAAATAATGCAACATACATGCAATTAATTCAGAATTTCATCTTAATTACTTATTAGGCATTCTTAATCATATGTTTTAAGCTAATCATGGGTCGGGTTTTTTACACTAGTGATGGCAAGTTGTTTGTGATTGAGGGACATGGTGGCCGATGGTGGATGGTGGTCGAAAAGGGTGATAAAAAGAAATGAAAAAAAAAAATTTAAAATTTTAAAAAGTGAAAGTAATTTTTTGTGTTTACAAAAATTTAATAATTTTTGAAAACTGTTTATAACTTTTTGAAAATTAAAATAGAGATTAAATGAGTTTTTGTTTATAATTTTAAACTTTTTGTAAATATAAATAGAAAATTATAAATGTAAATGTTACTAAACATATTATAAATTACTGGATTAAATACATTACATTATAACTTCACTCGCAAGGACAAAACAAAACCAAAAAAAAAAAAAAAGGAAAAAAAGGTAAATTAAGGCTATGAAGATGGTAGAAAAATGTTATTTTTAGGAGTAGATTATTTTAGTTACTTCTTTGACTAAAATGTGAATTGAAAAAAATTAGTATGTTTGAGATGATTTTTTAATTTTTTTTATTAAAAAGAGTGCAGAAAAAAAAAAAAAAAAAGAATCTTTAACTTTTTGTATTTTTTTTTTGACTTTTTAATGATTTTTTAACTATTATTTCAACTTCCTAAACTTGCCCGGGCCCTGCTCTTCTCTCACACCTACACAATGATTTCCAAACTTATCAATGTATATTGTGTAAATTTTTTGGGTCTAGCATTTTTGTTGTAAAAATAAAAAAATTCCTCCAAAACAAAGAAATTTACAACGGGCACAAGACACATAATATTGTGAAAATGTGAAAATTACACATCAGTGTAAAAAAAAATAATTACAAACAAATGATGCAAAGAAATCGTTGTAAAAATTGTACCTCCTGTTTTTGATAAATAATTTCTTTCACTTTCCACTGTTTTATAATTTTCCTATAATATTTCCAATGAATAAAGGATAAGGAAGTGGTCAACTAATTGGTGAATACCCAACCTGGGTATGTGATTTAAGAACAAAAAGTAGGTAATTGGGGGGGGGGGGAGGGAAAAAATAGATGCACTGTAACAAATCGCAACCCCCCCCCCCCCCCCCCCCCGGGGCGCTTCCAAACACCCCCAAACCTGGGTATGTGATTTAAGAACAAAAAGTAGGTAATTGGGGGGAAAAAAGGGAAAAAATAGATGCACTGTAACAAATCGCAAACCCCCCCCCCCCCCCCCTCCTCCTCGAGGCGCTTCCAAACACCCCCAAAGTTTATTTACGCTGTATTGTCCTTGTAAATTGTAAACGAAAACTATACTAAATAATTTGACATAAAATTTTTAAATAAAAAAATTATAACTAATTTAAATAAGTTGGTTATGAATACCTTAATTAGGTGGTTATGTATATCTAATTAACTTAATTTTTTCTATGAATACTTTACTCGATAGACCTTGTAATATGAATGATTCAGATTATCGAAATAGTTTACTATTGATTCCCATGAAATCTCACAACAGACTACTATCAACAGATTCTCTCTCTAGGTTGACAGCTTCTCTCTCTAAACTTTTGTTTCCCTAGGGTTTTCAGAGTCTATGGCCGCCGACAGTGGGGGAGGGGGTTCCGACAGCCTCCGGCCTCCTCTCCCCTCCCTCCACCCCTCTTTTGCTCTTTCCATTCCTTTCCTTACTTTGCTTTCAAATAATTTGGAAGCTTTAGATTTCCACCCTCTCCCTCCTTTGTGACGTGTTTCTTTCTCCCATCCATTCACTCCGGGAGTGGCCTCCACAGATCCACGCCTTCCCCGCTGCCTTCATCGCCTCTTCCCTGTTGTTCTTCTCCATCGCCAAATTCGCCGACGCCGCTGCAGAATTTTGTTTGGTTATGGGTCTGCTTTGTTTTGTTTGGTTGGTTTTAGTCTTGGGTTTGGTTATGGTGTGCAACTTACACCTTACACCTTATTCTTTACACTTACACCTTATACTTACACCTTTTATACCTTACACCTTACACCTTTTGTGTAAGTGGCACATGGTGTGCAACTTACACCTTACATTTATACCTTACACTTACACCTTACACTTACACTTACACCTTACACTTACACCTTTTGTGTAAGTGGCACATGGTGTGCAACCCACTTACACCTTTTGTGGGTTGCACACCTAAGAAAACTCCTTTAGTCTTAAGTTGTTTTCCTTTGTCTTTCTTTTCCTACAGTTTGCATGCTGTTTTCTGGATTTGTTTGGTTTCTTAGAGTTCATCTATGCAAATTTGTTAAGCTTACCCTCATTGTGGTTGGGAGTTATGATTTATCTCGGACATGTTCTATTGCCGAACTTTTATGATCAGCTCTGTTTTGCAATACAAGCAGGAGTATGAAATGTATGTCTGAATATTTTTATAGCTTTCTTCCTCAGTTCTTCTTGCTTTATTTTCACTTTGTTTGGTGTAAGTTTTAGGTTGAATGGACGTACCGTTTGGCTTTCTTGAATAAAATATTTCTTCCAATCCAAAAAAAAAGAAAAGAAAAGACTATGCCTTAAAAGTTTGAGGGAATTACAACCTAGTGGTCTTTTGCAAAAATATTTACAAATCCATGAACAAATTTAAAATTATAATTATTAATATTTATAAAATTTATCACTGATGTATAATTTTTTTTTTTTAAATTTTTACGCTAAATTACTATTTTCGCTAAAGCTGATACTATATGCCTTCAGTTTGTTTGGTTGTGTTGCCTTTTTTGGTGTTAAAAAAAAAATAAAAAATAAAAATAAAAATAAAAAATCCCCAAATCTTCTTTATTATGACATTATTCGCCAAATCTGATGCTATTAGTGGATCCGAGTTTCAAACAGCAATTATCGCATGTTTTAGCATTTGTAATTTTTACGCGAAATTCATATCATGCCACGTGGCATATGCGTTATATAGAATATTTTCTCATCATGTTTATTGCATTAAGATTATATTGAAATCACTATAATCATAAGGGCTCAGTTCATTTAGGATGAAATGGGTAAAAAAAAAAAAAAAAAAAAAAAAAAAAAAAAAAAAAGGGTTTATTTAGCATAAAAGTGATAAAAATTATAAGAAAATTAATTTTTTTTTATACAACTCATAATAACATAGTAATTAAGTTTTTAGTTTTTTTTTTTTTAATAAAAAATATAAGATAATTTAAATTTGTTATTTATAATAGCAAGATTTCCTTATCTTTTCATGAGAATCTAGAGATTTCCTATAAGAATGTTAAGTATTTAAGAGTAAAAATAATTAATAATTGGGCTCACAATATCTAAATTTTTATTATTTCTCCTTTGAAGATTTATAATAACGGCAGTGCTACGTAGCCCGCATAACACAGCTCGAAATCTGGCTCGACACCAAAACGACGTCGTTTTGGTGTCGAGTTTTTTTTTTTTTTTTTTTTTTTTTTTGCAGAACGAAGAAGAAGAAGAAGAAGAAGAAGAAGAAGGGAGAAGAAGAGAAGGGAGGAGGAGGAGGGAGGGAGGGAGGGGGCCATAAAAATCGGTTGGAGGAGGAGGGGAGGCTGGGCAGACGACCGGGGCTGGCAGACGACCGACGGCGGCTGCGACGGCGAGGCCGGCGAGGCGACGGCGGTGGTGCTGCGATGTCAGCGGGGCTGGGCAGACGACCGGGGCTGGGCGAGGCGATGGTCTGCTGCGACGATCGGCGGCGGCGGTGGCAGTGGCGGTGGCGGTGGCGAGGCTCTGCTTCTCCTCTGCTTCTTCCCTTCCTCCTCTCTTCTCTCCCTCTTTCTCCTCTGTTTCCTTTCTTCTCTCCCTCTTTCTCCATTTCGAGCCGTTTCGAGCCTCTAAAAGTCGGGCTACGAGGCATTTTCCTTATAATAAAACCAAACACTTGAATAATATTGACACATGAAATTTATTACCATTAATTTGATTACCTTTTAGGCCCATTTTGGCAACAAGTCAAAAAAAATCAGCTTTTGGGCTTTTTAGCTTTTTTTAGCTAAAAAAATCAATTTTTTTATCCAAAACAACCCAAATTTTTGTCAAAAAAGTTACCAAAAAAGTCAAAAAATTAACTTTTTACTAATTTTTCAAAACACTCCTAAATGACATTTCTGTCCCTTTTTAAGATTTTCGTTATCCAGACATATCTTGTCGAAGGAAAAAAAGTCTCACTAACCATTAGCAGATGCATGAATTTCAGTTGAGGGCTAAAAATATTCATTCAAAGTTGTGTTGATTAGGTGGCTTTGATTACGATGAAAGTGATATTAAATTATGTCTCAAAATGTGTTAATTATTACCTAATATAGTTATGATTAATAACTCAAATTTAATTTTAAAAATATTAAAGATTTTAAAAATTTTATCAAAATTTCTACTAAATGTCTCACATGACTATGAAACCCACCCATGTGAGACATTAGTCACTTAATTTTTAATCTAACAACAGACAGTGAACGTACATATGTACCCTTTTCCCCCAAGAAATTTGTATAATGGAATTTCTTAAAAAAATTTAGTGACATAAAATAATTATGGGGTTCTAAGTTTTCTAAGAATTTTTGTAGGAGTAATGCTCAAAACTAATCCTCTAACAATTTACATGGGGCCCACCCCTTCACAATTTGGTGAACTAATGCTCAAATTGGTTTCGTTTTGATAATTTGAATTATTTATTATATAAATTTTTTGTATATATTATTCATAAAAAATTAAATTGATTCAATAATTCTATTTTTCATTTTAACACATTTATTGCAAAAATTAAAAAAAATTAAAAAATAAGTAGTTTATTTAAAAAACACACTTATCAGCTAATTTGTTAGAGACAAACGTGATGAATTAAAGAAGTTATAATTTTCAAATCTACTTTGAATTTTTTTTTTTTCATGAGTAATATATTTGGCTACTCCCAAGTTGTCATCTTAACTTGAGATAGTGTTTGGACTTGGTAGGCCTATTTTGAGGCCTATTTCAGTGGTTCAAAACGTTCACATTTTAGTGCTTATTGAATAGAATATTTATACAAAAAATCAAAATAATTGGATATAGGTAATTATATGTTTTAATCATATTTGTTTTTAAAAAATGAACGACAAATATAATTTTAAGAAACTATCAATTTTTTGTAATATAAATTTGATTCAAACATATAACTACCGATCTGATTGTCTTGCTTTTTTGCATAAATATTTTACTTAACGAATCATAAAATATAAATGGTTCGAATTACCAAAATTGATCAAAAAATGAGCCTACTAAGTCTAAATACTCTCAAGTTCAGATGACTAATTTAAAAAAAGCCAAACCTATATGAAAAACATTACAAAATAAATAATTTTTTTTTTCCTTCAAACTATTACAAAATAAATAATTTAAATCATTAAAATGAGATTTATAATGAGCCCAACCAACTCCAATCATATCATTCAATCTATATTGAAAATAACCCCAGCCATATCATTCAATCTAAACTAAAAATAATAATATTAGATGTAAAGAATTGGTTTGAACTTTTTAAATCTTGTTTCTTTTAAGTCTTGATATTATAAAAAATTGGTTGAACTTTTTAAATCTTATTTTATTAAGCCTTGATGTTATAAAGAATTAGTTTGAACTTTTTAAATATTTTAATGGCTTGAACATTGTCATCTTCCATCCCACAATTATTCTGCCAACTTTAGATTCCAAACTTGAATTGGCTTGTATAAATGAATTAAAAAATAAAAAAATAAAAAAAACTCAGAAAAATATTATAATAACATAAATGGTTTGGCTCCTGTTCGCAATTGGAATTGAGGCTGCCATTGGCCCATGGTGGGCTATGCTCAGGACTCATATTGATTATCCAAATCATTCAATATGTATGGTTTATTGAATATATTATTTTTATAAAAAATTATATTGATTAGATATTAATAGTTATTTGATCAGATTATACTTGTTTCAACGACAAATATTGAAAATAAATTATTGACAAAAATGTGATTTTATCAAGCGACAATCGATATCCAATTAATATAATTTTTTATAAAAATAATATATTTAACAAATCCTATACATTAAGCCTTCGTTTGGGATGTGGATTGACTTTTTGGCTATTTTAGCCTGAGACTAAAAAGTCTTGTTTGGGATAAATTTTTTCACTTTTTTGACTTTTGTAAAAGAAAAAAATGAAATGATTATAATTTAGATATAGTATTTTATTTTATTAGATTAAAAAATCTATTTTATTTTTTTGTAATTATTTTAACCCAAACTCTATACGCCAAACAAAGCCTAAACAGTTTAAACCATCGATCTATGCCCACCATGGGGCAACAAGACAGTCCAATGTATAAATGGAGTAGAGAAAAAAGCCTTTACCTAAATTGAAAACTCTCTATTCTAAAAGTACAAGTATTTTTAGGAGAGAATTTATATTCAAATACTTCAAAAAGTTGAATAATATATAACATAATCATTGAACAAAAAAATATTTAACAAAATTAAACAAAAAAATATTTAACAAACTTATCAATTACAATGACAAGTTATTAGCTGGTCCAAAGATAACGTTATGTGATACTTTATATGTATTGTGATTAGTGGAGGAAGTAGAATCTACAATTTTATATTAGATGATTGAGGAATATAAAGAAACGTGGTGGTTTGAGATTGACAAGGAACATAATCACATGGTGCCCTCTGAACCAATTAATAATTTTTCAATTACAACAACTCCAACGTTATTCATACATATAAAGGTTCAAACTTAAGATTACAAAATATCTAAGAGGTTGCATTCTTTGCTCGAGCGTACTTTTGAGTTTGTAGCCTCCAGACCTCTAGAGTAGATTGCTTTTCCTTGATATCTTGGTGAGTTTGTTATCCCACATGGAGTTATTTGTTACATCAAGGAGTTTGCCACCATCTAAATGATATGTTCATTATTTTGCCATAGGAATAGGTCATGCATGAGAATTGCAACCTCTCTGCCTCAAGAATAGGATTTAGTTGTAGTTTGTTTTCAATAAATGGTTGTACCATCTTTTATATTCTGTGCCACAACCCTCTGCATTATTATTTCAAGTTGTTAATTTCCTGTAGCTAGTGTTCTCTTTTGGCTTATAAAAAGCCTGGGAATTGTGGAATAAAGATATAGAGAATTAATATCCCAAACCTCTTTCTTCTTCTTAGTCTCTGTTCTTCTTCTTCTTGGCCATTCACTTACTGTTCATATACAAATTACTCATCATTTGGTATCAGAGCCAGGTTACATGGACACACGGGCTAAAAGCAATGCTGAATTTCGCAATGAAGTCAACGAAATCCTTGCTTGCCACGAGTCTAGCTTCGACCAAATTCATGGTACCCTACAAACTGTTTTGACAGAACTTCAAACCATACGAGTCTCACAAAGCACCATTCCCATCGATAACCCTTTTGCCCAAGCCGAAACCACACATAGCCGACCGCGATCCACCCCCAGCAATCAATCACCAACCCAAGGTACCAACAACACACATGACCAAAACCATACACACCTGAAACTCTCATTTCCAAAATTCAACGGAGACAATCCGACGGGTTGGATCTTCAAGGCTGAACAATATTTTGATTTCAAAAATGTTGCTCTTAATCAACAAGTTCAGCTTGCGTCCTTCCACCTTGAGGGCATAACTCTACAATGGCTTTGATGGTTGACCAAGTTTCGAGGACCTTTAACTTGGAATGAACTAACCAAGGCCCTGCTGCTCCGTTTTGGTCCCACCGACTATGAGGATCCCTCGAAAGCTTTGACCCGCCTCAAACAAACTTCGACAGTGGCTACCTATCAAGAAGCCTTCGAGATGTTCTCACATCGGGTTGATGGGTTGCCTGAAAATTACTTGATTGGGCGTTTCATTGCGGGGCTCCGTGATGACATACGCTTGGATGTCAAACTCAAACAACCACGCACCTTAGCTGACACCATTGGAGCGGCACGGCTAATTGAAGAGTGCAACTCTCTACAAAAAAAAGGAAGCAATTCCTTTCGTCTGCAAGTGGCAGCCTTTACACTGCGGTCTACTCCAAACAACACAGTCGGAGTTCTAGGACCTCCATCCGTACCAAAGGTGGGTCAAATTGTGATTAACACTCCAATTCCATTCCGACGTATTACCAGTCAAGAGGCACGAGAACGTCACGAGAAAGGGTTGTGCTATTATTGCGACGAGAAGTTCACTCCGGGTCACCACTGTCAAAGACCCCAGTTGTTTATGATCGAAGAGTCATCCATAATCGAACCTACAGTGGATGGACCCTCCGGAAGAACCTGATATAACCGAACTCTTTCCTGAAATCTTATTCCATGCAATAATAGGGACGACACATCCTCAAACATTTCGAGTGGTGGGTAAATTACAAAATAAAGCAGTGACTATCCTCATTGATGGGGGAAGCACCCACAATTTCATCGATCAAGCCATAGTCACAAAATTTGGGTTGCCCATTGCACGTGATCAGAAGTTGCAAGTAATGGTGGCCAATCGGGACAAAATCGACTGTGAAGGACAATGCCTTGGGCTCACACTCCTCGTTCAAAACTTTTTGATTCAAGCCGATTTTTATGTTTTACCAACAGCAACCTGTCAATTGGTTTTGGGAATTCAATGGTTGGCCACCCTTGGACCAATTGAAACAGATTACAGCTGTCTTACCATGTCCTTCCAGCAAGGAGGTAAATCTTGTATTTTTCAAGGCCTTAAGCAACCTACAACCACCGCCTTGAGCGACAAGGAACTTCTCAACCTCAATGGAACAGCCTTGTTTTTTCAAATCATTCCAAGCCACGAACCAACTTCAGTCAATGACCCTCCCGCTGACCTCGCCCAAATCCTCACTGAATTTGAGCATGTCTTTGACATTCCCAATACCTTGCCCCCGATACGAACCCATGACCACCACATTCCGTTACAACCAAATCAAGCACCCGTGAGTGTCCGACCCTATCGATACCCTTATTATCAAAAGACAGAAATTGAAAGGATGGTGAAGGAATTTCTTGACTCAGGTTTGGTCCGCCCCAGTACCAGCCCATTCTCTTCACCGGTATTGCTCGTCAAAAAAGCGGATGGAGGTTGGCAATTTTGTGTTGATTACTGAGCTCTCAACAATATTACCATCAAAGACAAATACCCAATCCCTGTCATAGATGAACTCCTTGATGAATTACATGGCTCCCGGTATTTTTCAAAGCTCGATCTTCGTGCCGGATACCACCAAATACGGGTTCAAGAGGCGGATGTTCATAAAACTGCTTTTCAGACACATGACGGACATTATGAGTTTATTGTGATGCCCTTCGAACTTACAAACGCCCCCTTCACATTCCAAAGTTTGATGAATGACTTACTGCGACCCTACTTAAGGAAGTTTGTTCTAGTTTTTTTTTACGACATTTTGGTGTATAGCAAAAATTGGATCGACCATCTCAGCCACCTCCGTGCAGTCCTCCAAGTTTTATCTAGCAATCAATTATTTGCCAAAAAATCTAAATGTTGTTTCGGTGTTTTACAGGTAGCATACTTGGGACATCTTATTTCTTTTGCAGGAGTGGTCGTCGATCAAGCAAAGATCAACTCAGTTCTTGAGTGGCCCACCCCTACTTCAGTAAGAGGAGTTCGTAGCTTCCTTGGTTTAGCCGGATATTACCAAAAATTTATCAGCGGGTTCGGAGGAATTGCAGCACCTCTCACTCGATTATTGTCCAACGATGGGTTCCGATGGGCTTCCGAGGCAGCTGCTGCCTTTTCCCAACTGAAAGAAACACTCACAACTCCTCCAGTCCTCCGATTACCAGATTTTTCTCAAACCTTTGTGATCGAATGTGATGCTTGTTGGGTGGGCATTGGAGCCATTTTATCACAACAGGGCCAGCCAGTTGCATACTTTAGCGAAGCTCTTAAGCCCATGGCCTTAGCTTTATCAACATATGAGAAGGAAATGCTAGCAATAATCAAAGCCATCCGCAAATGGCGGCCATATCTCATCAGAAAACCTTTCATTGTTCGCACTGATCAAAAAAGTTTAAAATATTTGTTAGAGCAATGAGTCACGATGCCGGCCCAAACCCGGTGGTTACCAAAAATTCTCGGGTATGATTACATCATTAAGTACAAGAAAGGGAAAGAGAATTGCGGGGCTGATTCACTCTCACGGGTTGGTGAGCTTGAATTCCATGCCATATCCTTGCCTATTGCGGAGTGGTGGACCACACTCCAGAAAGAGGTTGCCACCGATCCATTCTATAGTCAGTTGTTGGGCTCATTACCATCACATCTTCAGCCACAGTATTCCTTACGTGATGGAGTGCTCTTAAAAAATGGATGTATCTATTTGAGTCCCTACTCGCCACTACTTCCTACCATATTATCCACACATCACTCCTCACCGGTGGGCGGACACTTTGGCTATCATAAAACATTAAGCCGCATCCACGCCAGCTTCAGTTGGCCTCACATGCGCACCACGGTTAAGAACTTCATCAAAAATTGTGACATTTGTCAACGATCACGTCCTGCCGGTTTACTACAACCGCTGCCCATTCCCGACAAAGTTTGGACTGATATTTCCATGGATTTTGTGGAAGGTTTACCACTGTCACACGGCAAAACTGTCATCATGGTGGTGGTTGATCGCTTGACCAAATATGCGCACTTTATTCCACTTAAGCACCCATTTACCGCTCTCACCGTGGCCAAAGTCTTTCTTGACCAAATTGTCCGACTTCACGGCATACCTGCATCCATTGTAAGTGATCGTGATAAAGTTTTTATCAGCTCATTTTGGAAAACTTTATTACACCTGCAGGGTATAGCTCTGGGTATGAGCTCTAGTTATCATCCCCAAACCGATGGCCAGACGGAAGTGGTTAATCGCACACTCGAGCAATACCTCCGGTGCTTCACGCATGACTAGCCAAAAAAATGGATTGAATGGGTTGCCTGGGCTGAATATAGTTACAATACTTCTATCCATTCATCCACCAAAGTAACCCCTTTTGAAGCTGTGTATGGTCAGCCTCCACCAACTCTACTTTCCTACATTCCTGGCACAAGAAAAGTTCAAGCCGTGGATGACCTTTTACGCAGCCGTGATGACATTGTCAGTCTCTTACGTCGAAATCTGGTTGTTGCCCGTGACCGTATGAAGTCACAAGCTGACCAACATCGTCGGGAAGTTGTTTTCGAGGTCGGTGCTTACGTGTACCTCAAACTTCAGCCGTATAGGCAAAAGACAGTTGCCTTCCGCGGCTCTATGAAGCTCTCACCTCGATTCTTTGTGCCTTATAAGATCCTTGCCCGAGTCGGACCTGTGGCTTACAAGCTCGAATTACCAGTTGGTTCCCAAATCCATGACGTTTTTCATGTGAGTCTCTTAAAGCAGCACATTGGACCAGTCACCACTGCTTCCACCCGCCTGCCACCCATATCCGATGCATCCGAAATTCTTCCTCAACTTGAAGCAGTGTTAGACACCCGTGTCATCCAAAAGGGGCTTTACCGACCAAAGACTGAGATTTTGGTTAAATGGGTGGGTGCGCCCATTGAAGATGCTACTTGGGAGAATCGTTGGCGTTTTTCGAAGACTTACCCTAATTTTATCCTTGCAGACAAGGATAGCGTAAGGGAGGAGGAGTGATATGTTCATTATTTTGCCATAGGAATAGGTCATGCATGAGAATAACAACCTCTCTGCCTCAAGAATAGGATTTAGTTGTAGTTTGTTTTCAATAAATGGTTGTAACCTCTTCCACGTTCTGTGCCACAACCCTCTGCATTATTATTTCAAGTTGTTAATTTCCTGTAGCTAGTGTTCTCTTTTGGCTTATAAAAAGCCTGGGAACTGTGGAATAAAGATATAGAGAATTAATATCCCAAACCTCTTTCTTCTTCTTAGTCTCTGTTCTTCTTCTTCTTGGCCATTCACTTGCTGTTCATATACAAATTACTCGTTAGACTTTCTCATTGGTGGATTCCGAAGATTGAGCTTAAATGCTTTGAAGGAGTTCAAGGCTGCTCATCATTGTAAATTCAACTTGGGTGTTGTGGCTTCAACACCAGGCCATTCAATTCCAAGACGAAGGCGTTGATGAAAGAGTCACAAGAGGTGAAAGATATTCCTAGAGCGAGTTAGGTAATTGTTTGTACCTTTGTATAATTTTATTATCTTCATAGTGAATTGTTTAGTGGCCGATGACCCGTGATTTTTTTTATCACAATTGGAGGTACTTTAATTATGATTTTTTTCCACGTTAAATCTCTTGTGTCAATTTATCAATTGTGAAATTACAAGCTAAATCACTTTCGTACATGCTAGTTGATTTATACTGTTAGTTTTGTGCATTTGGGATTTTTCACGATTAAATCTATTATGAATCACGAATTACTTTAAAAAAATATATTTTTTGGAGATCTATAATTTATCTTTGTTAATTTTATTGATACTCAAATTTGTGATAATGTGTGATTGAATTTATTTAAAAAATCTTCTAATTTATATATAAAATTCTTTAATTTATAATTATGTTAGTATATTTATTTAAAAAATATAATGTATGATTGAATTTAATTATAAATTATTTTATTTTTAAAGAAAATATAGTTTGATAAATGAACTTGAAATTTATAATAATTTTTTGATTTAAGTTTGGACAAAGGTAAATGCTCGATATTAAGGCCGAGTCAGGCAAACACAAACACATTTAGGTTTTGTTTGTCATAACTTAAAAAATTTAAAAAGTTAAAAAAATTAAAAAAGTCACTATTTTATTTAAGTCACATCATCTTATTTAAGTTACATTACCTCTCTATTACATCATTTCAAACTCAACTCATACCCAACCTATATTTTATAAAAAATAAAAAAACACACTTATTTAGATCATTCAAAACCGCCCCTCATTATTTTATAGTGACGACTCGGTCGAACCACCCGGCCCGACCAATGTCTGCAATCGAAGAAAAATAGACATTGAGATAATTAAATTACCATAATGCCCCCAAGTCGTTGTTTCGGAAATGGACCCTTCTGTTCTGGCCGTAGTAGTAGTAGCAGCAGTAGTTCAACTACTCAATTATAAAGCGTGCGCGCCCTCTCGAAAAGGGTAGAGAGAGAGAGAGAGAGAGAGAGAGAGTGTGTGGAGGAATGGGGTGGGCAATCGCTTTGCATGGCGGCGCCGGCGACATCCCGGTGACTCTGCCACCGGAACGCCGTGTGCCGCGGGAGGCCACCCTCCGCCGTTGCCTAGATATCGGCGTCGCTGCTCTCCAATCCAAACGCTCCCCTTTGGATGTCGTCGAACTTGTGGTAACTCTCTCTCTCTCTCTGTTGATCGCTCGTCGTATTGTTATTTAGATTCATCAATCTGATCACGCCCTTGAAATTTTATTAAGCATTTGATTTTATACAAACAATTAGATCCAATAGTTGTGTGTGTGTGCATCTATGATTTTATCACTTTCAATTTGTTTTGTTTTACTTACTTTTTCAGTTATGATTCATAGAAATCTAGCTGATGAGATGAGTTTGGTTACTTAAGAGTGAAATTGAGGAAAGTACCATACTGTAATACTCGTGACTTGTACGGAAAACCCATTATGCCATTCCTGTTCAATAAAGAATACAAGGAAGAAAAGGCTCTGTGATTTGAGCGCAAATTTATAGCACTTTTTTTTTTTTTATATATTATTTTAGGTTAAATTACACCGACCTCAATTGAGTTTTAGAGGGAATACAGTAAGTTTTATAGTTTTGACATAATTACATTACATTGAAAGCCGGGGAATTTTAATTCCTATAACACTTAACTCCATTTTTATCAATAATTTGTTTTTTATAAAGATAAAAAAAAAAAAGATATTGTCATCTCGTTTACAGTAAATGTACGCTTTATGGTATCTATTTTTATATTTTCGCACTATTTGCATTGGTTTTAGTCTTTTTAATCTTGTTAGAAGAGAGGTCAGTGTAATTAATCAAAACTGTGTGGGGCTTATTGTATTTTTTTCAAACCAGGGGAGGTCACTATAATTTACCCTTTATTTTTTTATACCTTGGAGAGTAATCTTGGTAGACGAATAGGATGTTGAAAAACTAAAAATAATTCTTTTTCCTTGGGGTTTGTTTTGACAAGTGGGTTTCCTAACCCGACCAGACATGTGTCCCGGAACACCAAGTGACCATGTGCTCTCCATTGGGTTTTTTTTTTGATATTTTTTACCATGTTTCTTGTTTTTTGGACCCCATGTGTATTTAGCCCCTGCTATTGGGCGGACACAACCAGCATGATATTCGCAGAAGACAAGGTAATTACTCTTGAGTGATGGGCTATGCCTTTTTCCTGTCGTGGTGATGGCCTATGGTCTTCCTCACACCATACAAGCAAACTTGGTTTCAGATTAATATAGAGGGGGTTTGTGCTCACTTATAATAACAATGGAAGAATGGAAAAGGCATTAATAAACTACGATAGGATATGAAAAAAAAATATATTTATTGTGTAGGCTAAGATCTTTTTGAACCCTTTTCTTTTCTATGTCATGGTATCATAATTAATTGTGTTAAAGTGTGTCAGACAAACATGCATCATGCCTTTTTCCTGTTGTGGTGATGGCCTATGGTCTTCCTCACACCATGCAAGGAAACTTGGTTTCAGATTAATATAGAGGGATCATTCCAAAAAAAAAAAAAAAAAAGGAAAAAAAAAAAAAAGATTAATATAGAGGGGGTTTGTGCTCACTTATAATAACAATGGAAGAATAGAAAAGCACTAATATAAACTACAATAGGATATGGAAAAAATATATTTATTGTGGAGGCTAGGATCTTTTTGAACCCTTTTCTTTTCTGTGTCGTGGTATCATAATTAACTGTGTTAAAGTGTGTCAGACAACCATGCATCATGTTGCGTCTTACTCTTCCTTTATGGTGAATTGTATTCAACTTGTAGACACACAAAATTGGGAAGTATAATGGAATGCTAATTTGTAGGTCAGGCAAGAGCTTTTTTTTTCTTCTCATTCTATATGGATGATTTGAGATTGATGTTCCTGGTTTGTCTTCAATAAAATATTTTACTGAATCTGGATTGTGCAGGTGCGTGAACTAGAAAATTGTCCACACTTCAATGCTGGTAGGGGGTCTGTCCTAACTAGTGATGGCACAGTTGAAATGGAGGCTTGCATCATGGATGGTAAAACAAAGAAATGTGGCGCTGTTTCTGGTCTCACCACTGTCGTTAATCCCATATCTCTATCTAGGCTGGTTATGGAAAAAACTCCTCATATATATCTTGCATTTGATGGTGCTGAGGCATTTGCAAGGGAACAAGTGAGTGAAGATTATATGTATATGGCTGCTGTCTTATTTTGTTTTATTTTATTTTCTTGTTTCTTTATTTTTTACGTAAGTTCACAATGCTGAAGACTCCTATTCATGTAAGTTTAATCAACTCAGTGACATCATCTCAATTGTTCAGGATACGAAATAGATTAATGTTTTAGCAGTTAATAGCTCTTCCTGTTGTTGTGATTTTATTAGTCTAGGAATTTTTTAATGCATTTGATTGAGAGCCTAGGGTTCCAATCTTCCAATCCAAAATCCACTCTTCTAAGCTCCATAGCAATGGATATACAGATTGGGTGAAGCAATCTGCTGGCGTTATGTCAGCACCTCATTCTTGGTCCTGATTCGAAGTTTCAGTATTTAGAATGTCAAAATGCTGCCAAATAACATTTCATTTTCCTTTTTATTTTTTCTCTTTAAATCCAGAATGAACCTTTCTGATTCATCTCTCTCTCTCTCTCTCTCTCTCTCTCTAAATAAGAGGTAGTTTATGAGTCTACAATGATCTCTCTCATTCTAAATAAGAGGTAGTTTATGAGTCTACAATGATAGATATTTTCAAGTGTTTATCCACTTGCTGTTTCTTTCTGGAGCCCATCTACCTCCCACTGGGCTAGTTCAGTTGTGCATTCATTTGATACTGAGAGGAAAGTGAGAGAATCGATCTTTAATGGCGTGTCCTCAATTGTGTCTGACCTGGGTTTCCCAACCCAACGCAAGTTACCCAACCTAATCTGAACAAAGTTGCTCTGATATTTTTGAGCGAAATAGTGCCACTTTCTAATCAAGATACAATGTATTACATGTTAATATTGGAAGCTTGCTTGGAGTAAATGACATATTTTTCTGAAGATTTTAACAAAGGAAAACAAAAAGAAAAGAAGAAAAAACCCCTCTTTGACATTTGGTATTTTTTAAGGAACTGTGTCTATATTTTAATTTCCAATTGTAAATTGTTCTCTGGTTCTGTTATTATTCCTGGTGTTATTAGTTTCTTCTCTAGTGCTTCTTCTTCTTTGTATATATATATTGATTTGGTTTCCATTTTTTTATGTATGCTAATATTTTTTGTTTATTTGTTTAGGGGGTTGAAACTTTGGATAGAAGCCATTTCATTACTGCAGAAAATATTGAGAGGTTAAAACAAGCAAAAGAAGCCAACAGAGTTCAGGTATGCTTATTATATTACTTCTCATAAAGTTTAGAAATTATAACTGTAGAAGAAAAGATTTTTGCTTTCTACATTACAGTACCTAGATCATTCAGGTTTTTAAATCATCTCGGCAGGTAGAACTTTTTCAAGCATGTTTAATTATTGGATGAAATCATTCTAGTCTGACCTTGGATTTATGTAATATCTAGAGGATAAGGTCAAAAAATTATTCCTTCTTTTCTAGTTTCTTGTTGAACCTTTCTGATTCACTCCAAAGGCCATTTTCCTTCGTACCAAAAGAGCTTCATAATACTTACCGAAGGAAAAAAGGGCTTTAGGATTGTTGTAGAGCTCACAAGTCATGTTAAACTTTAAGGCCTGTTTGTTTATTCAACCAATATAAACATCATCATTTCAGCTTGACCTCGCATGCACATGATATTTCTTACATCTTCCAAACATTCTGGTCAGCTGAGAATAAAGCTTTCCCATTCACTTTGGAACTGCTTTCACAGGAAGCACTCATTTAGACATCCACTTAAGCTCTTCATATTCTTTTCTGCAACATTTGCTTTTGGAGATCATACATAAATAAATCAATGAGAACTGGAATACGGTTTGGTATTAATATTGCAGTGTAGTAGGATAGGATCTACAATATGACTAGGGCTCGAGTTAGGATCTTTTATTTTCTATTTTTCCTTGGGCAAGGGTGATTAAAATTTTTTAGTGGGGAAATAGTGAAACATGCATCATTTTGGTGTTTAGGGTCCCCCCTCCCCCAATTCCTTTCTTTTTTTTCTATTAGTATATTATGAAATATGGTACAATGGAAATTACTTTCTTTGGTTGTCTTGTAGTTATGAGCATGTTACCAAATGCATGATCAGTTCGCCTTTTTATCAACAAATGGGAATGGAAAAAGTTCATAAATTTTGAATGCACTAGATTTCTACTAATTTTTAGGGATTTAACTATGTTAAGTAAATAAACTTTATATTCCTGTCTGCTCTGGTCTCTTAATGTATCGGAGCCTTTTTCAAATCTTTGTTTCTCGTTATGCTTTCCAAGAAAATCAATATAATAAACACGAAAATATTTAGTCTTCTAGAACATACATGTAGTGCTTTCTCTTATAATTTGGAATGAAAATCACTTCAACGGACAAATTGGAATATTTTTGCCCTCCTGATTCTTCTTGCTTGAATCTTTAAAAATTGACAGAAATACATGATTATTTGTATTTGCTAGAAAAATTGTACTTATAAAGTACTTAGAACTTCATTAACTACGTTTGTGCATGCTAAAACCTATTTTCCTTAGAAAAGAACTGTTAGCTTTGTTTGGATCTTGGATAATGGAGTTTTATGGAGGGAAAAAGTAAGAGAAGTGAGGAGTGAATGAAATAAATGCTATTTTTCTTCTTCTTCTCAGAAATCCCTTCATTTTCTATTCTTTCCACTAATCTCTTCACAATTCCAAGATCCAAACATGACATTGAAGTCATTCAATCATGCAAACTAGATAATGACTGTGTTATAAATTCTGTAGCTAGATTATACACTGCCCACCCCAAAAGAACAAGCAAAAGAAACCATTGTTGCTGAAGGGGATAGCCAGATTGGGACAGTTGGATGCGTGGCTGTCGACAACGATGGAAATTTAGCCACTGCAACTTCTACTGGCGGATTTGTCAACAAGATGGTGGGAAGGATTGGTGACACGCCCATTATTGGTGCAGGGACGTATGCCAATAGCTTGTGTGCAGTCTCTGCCACTGGAAAAGGCGAGGCCATAATGCGAGCTACCGTAGCACGAGATGTGGCAGCTCTTATGGAGTACAAAGGGCTTTCTCTGAAGGAAGCAACAGCTTATGTAATTGAAGAGTGTGCACCTAAAGGCACTGCTGGCTTGGTTGCTGTGTCTGCTAAAGGAGAAGTCACGATGCAGTTTAATACAACGGGTATGTTTAGAGCTTGTGCTACGGAAGATGGGTATTCTGAAATGGGAATATGGCCATCTGTGTGAAGTTAAATTATTAGGGTTTGGTAGTTTAATCATCGTCTTTGGTCTTAATAATAACAACATTGTTAATTTATAGGGTTTGGTATTAAAGTTCCATTTGAGGGAAAGATGACGTACCTTTCTATTATGTTAAGTACTACTTTTGGTCTCTGATTTGATGGTTGTATTGTTAAGTCTTTTGTGACAATTCAAGTTTCCTTCTATTGTTAGGTCTCAACTTTGTCAATAGGAAAATGTTTGGTAAGTCAAAATTTTGTGGTTCAAATAGCTTAAATCTGTCGAAATGACGTCGTTTTACACTCATTTACACTCAAAACGACGTCGCTTTGAGTGATTTGAGCCATTTGAGCCACAAAATTTTGAGCTACCTAGCATTATTGTTGTCAATATTGGTCTCTGATTTGATGGTTGTGCACACTAAAAATCAGTCTTTCGGGACAATTCAACTTTACTTCTATAATTAGGTCTCGACGTCTTCATTTCTATCTTCCTGTTACATATAGGACCTAGTCTTTTGATTCCTATTTGTTATTGTGATGTTCCATGTTCAAATAGCGGAGATTCATGACAGAGTATTGTGCTATTTACCAGTAAGTGGTATTGTTGGATTAATCTATAACCAAGAAAAATTGGTCTATTTTCGGTAGGGCTTCTAATATTAGAGCTCTTGCCTATCAGAATTCATCGATTCGCTCGACTTAGGGCTCAATTTGAGTAGTGTTTGGAAGGGGACATGGAAAAATAAAAAATTTTGAAAAGTTTCTGGCTAAGAAATACCAAGAAGGCAAATGTTAAATAAGTGCTTTTGAGGGTACTGATTACTATCAAGTTTGGAATGAGAAGTGTTTTGAAAATGAAAACAAAAATAGACATTAAAAGGTTGTTTATGATTTTTAAAATTTTTATAAGTATAAACGTTACTAAACAAGTCTTAAAAAATGAAGAAGGGAAGTTTTATTTTATTTATTATTATTATTATTATTAAATATTTTCTTTTGGTGATGAGCCGTTTTGATAATATTTTCATTAATTTTTTTGTAAGAGTGTCCTTATTATAAAATTGTTTTGATGGATTTTTCACCATATTCTATTTTATTTAATATTTAGTACATCAAAGGAGAAAGGAAAGCGGAATCCGTGGCCTTTTAGTGAGAAATACAAATTCTGGTCATTGGACTAATCTCAATTGTTGAAAAAGAGAATTTTTAATCAAATATAAAAAGATTTGATTATAGAAACGGATTCAAAGTGTGTAGTGTAGTTCAAGAGAAAAAAAAAACATATATCAATTAGGAGATCTTCCTTACGCTCTGCTTATTTGGATAGAAAATATGTTTTACAGAAAATTTTTGCATGAAATATTCTCTGAAGAAAATATATTTTTTTTATATTTAGTGGTGGTGGTGATGGAACGAAGGTGGAGGTGGTGACATGGTGGTGGGGTGGTGTCGGTGATAGTAACGATAATGGTGGTAGTGGCCGTGATGATGGTGGCATGATGGTCATGGTAGTATGGTGACATTGATAAAATTTTAATCCGAAAAACGTTTTCCACCTTTAAAAGTGAAAAACATTTTTTGTCCATATAAACTTATTTTCTGTTAACTATAGAAAATATTTTCTTTTACTTTCATTTTCTATTGTACTAAATACCAAAAAATATAGAAAATATTTAAAAAAAAATATTTTCTACCCAAATAAATAGAGCATTGGTGAACATTGTTCCTATATCCAGTCCTAACGACTAAATACCTCCTCTAACCTCGACTTTCACACCCCTTAGGCCTCATTTGAGAACGGACTATTTTAGTAATTTTTTTAATTTTTTATGAAAAAATGTGTAGAAAAATAGAAAGAGTAATGTAATAATTTATAGTGATTTTTTAACTTTTTAATTAAAATATTTAGTCCTCAAACGAGACTTTAGTGTAACTAACCCCTGACCTTACCTATCTCATTTAGTTTTACAAGTTATTTTTAAAATTAAATTTTAATAATGTATTTTTTATAGTGCAAAATGACAAATAAATTATAACAATATGGGTGGAATTGAAAAGTAAGAAGAGAGACCAAATTATGAAAAATTCTATGGGTCTTGAAGAGTTGGATCTGCCTGCTCTCCAGTCATGTCCTGCACTTTCTAGCAGATGAAGATGCATGGTAACCAAAGATCTAAAGGTGAGGGAGATGCCATGTTTTGTGCTTGCTAGTCGATTGTCCGGACGATCACCTGGACAATCGGTGCAACACTTGTCTACTGTAGTTGTCATCTTATCTACCGTGGTTGTCACCCCTGTCGACCGCAGCTGTCACCTTATTGTCGGATGACCAGTTGAACGATCGATCAGACGATCGACAAGAAAGTGTAGGACAATGGCTAAATTAAGCCTTCGTTTGACATCTCAATCTTGGCTTAAAATAGCCACAAAATGACAAAATATGTTAAAAAATCAATAAGATAAAATGTCACATCCAAACTATAATTATTTAATTTTTTCTTTCACAAAAGTTAAAAAATCCAAAAAGTCTATCCCAAACGAAATTTTTTAACCTAGGCTAAAATAGCTAAAAAATCAAAAAGTCAAAAAATAAAAAATTAACCAACATCCCAAACGAACCCTAAATAATGTCGGAAAGGAGACAAATCCCCCAGAGTTCGCCATTGTCCTTTTTCAACAGTCTTAAAACTATTTGATCCTCGAGGGAGGTTCCTTAAAAAGTGTTATAGATTGGACCATGTTGTTTGAGGTTGTAGGGTTTAGGATCATATTTTAATGATTTGTTTCATTTTAAAGATATTGTATGTAAATTATTTATAAAAAAATTATATTAATATGATAATTGTATATTTATTTTAAAAAATGAACATGTGTATTTTTTATAGTCAATACATAATAAAAATAATGAAATTATCATGATGTATTTATCAAATAAATTTGATTTTTTTTAGAATGATTTATACACAAATTTTAAAAAGAAAATAAAAATATCATAAAAATAGGACCGTAATAAACTCCACAACTCAGTACAATACAGTGGGACTATATTGAAGAGAATATTTTCTAAAAAATTAGGTCATGCTATACACATATTTTTTGGGATGTGCATTATATGCAAGTTATGATATTTGTAGTGTTAATTACTATAAATATCATAACTTATTCTTCTCTGCTCATAACTAAAAAATAATAAGTCGTAATCAAATACTACGTAGTGTGTTATCAAAACGTTTTAGATCATAATCAAAATAAAAGTCACAACTAACATTACAATAAATTATAACCAAATAATAACTAACATCATAATATGTCATAATCAAAGACTACAAGTCGTAAGTAGGACATATGGTACACACTATAAAAGAGGGTGTGTATTGTAGAATTTCCCAAAAAGAAAAGGGTAATGCTATGGTATACACCCTCAGAAGGTGTACCATATGCACCCTTATTATGCATTTTGTAGTAAATATTATGTATTTTTTTTTTGGTAGACTTACGATAATTTGTGATTTAGAAATAAAATTATGTATTTTGTGGTAATATTACATATTTTTTTAGAAAGTGTTTGTATGAAAAAATATTTGTCATTAACACAAAAATATGTAACATTACCACAAATGTGCAATTTCATACCCTAGTTATGCCTTTTTTTTCTTTTTTTTTTTCTAGTTATAACTAATTTTTTTCTTTAATTATGATATTATTTTAATTATGATCTATGAAATCTTTGGCTATGTTTCATGTGAGATTTAAATATGACATTTTTTTTTGGGACCACTTCCCACTGGCCATGTAACGACCCCGAATTGTGATTAGCAACTAATCCATGATTAAGAGTACCTAATCAGTGATTAAGAAGAAATTATGAATTAATTGCATGTGTATTGTATTATTTGTGTTTATATCTATCTGCCGTAAGAATATCTGTTTGTATTTCTGTTTTGTTCGGTGAATTGAAGAACTTATCGGTATCTGATCACAAAATTGACTTGGAATATGTGTTATTTGGAATTTTTAAAATTTTATGGTAGGTTCAATTAAATTCGATTCAGAACCAAACAATTAGAATAAATTAGAGTTGGCTTAATTAACTTTGATCAAACTTAGTGAAGTCCACTAACCAAGCCTATATAAGGCCTAAACACACTCTAGAACTCCCATACACTTACACTCCTTCATCTTTTGAGGCTAAAATGTGAGAAAGAGGGAGAGAAAAAGAGAACTTGGGTTCAACATTGTGGAAGAAAGAGATTGAGGAGAATTGGCTTGGAACCGAGCTAGAGACTTGAGTTTTGGGAAGAGCAACTTAGGATCATTAATAATTCAAGATCTTAGGTGAGTATTTGACTCCTAATCTTTGTGTTCAAGTTCTTAAGAAAGAGAATTCAAGAGATTTAGGTGTTAAAACATGAGAACTAAGCTAAAAGAGTAGAATTGGAAATCACCTCATGCATGCATGTGCATTTCATGGTATTTTGAAGTTGATTTCGAGCAATTCTTCCATGCATGCCATGTTTTTAACTTAATTCTCACGACCCAAACCCACCCCTATAGGTTTAGTGTCATAACCGGCCAGTAATCCTCGGATTACCGAAGGCCTCTTAACAGAATAACATATAGTTAGGGATTGCGGAAGCAAATATACAAAATAACGTAGTCCATTGAGCTGTATTGATATACATGGGACAGAAATTTGGAACTTTATATAAAATATACATATAAGATGTCATACTCACATAAGTCTTGCAACACCGCATAAGCAACATCAAAAAGGACTTAGCCTAGTGTGTAGATAAACAAAAACAAGACAAAACATAAACGTCATGATACACTAAATAACTCTTAGCATGGTCCATAAAACTTGACTTCTACACATGAGAACCTCCCCGAGAGGCACAGTGGCTGGCTGACCCCAAACTTTCCAGGTAGCAACTTAGGCCTAGTTACGCGCTTGCTCACCTATATACATAATATAAATAGTGAGCGAAAGCCCAGTGAATAATAACAGAATAAAGGGTTTAAATGAATGATATCCCCTACCAAATTTAGAAAACAGATTCATATTTATATTCTTGTTCAAAGCATAACAAAAATCAGATCAAATGCAAATTCATATTCATATTCATCATGCTTGAGTAAGCTTGGTACATTCAATAGTGCTAACAGATCATATACAGAACATTACGGGTCATACTTGTCAGTTCCATGAAGGAACCTCCGGTACTAGGAACGAATAACTTGTCAGTTCCATAAAGGAACCTCGAGTATTGGGAACAGATAACTTATCAGTTCCATAAAGGAACCTCCAATACTAGGAATGAATAACTTGTCAGTTCCATAAAGGAACCTCCAGTACGGGGTATGGATAACAGACTTGAGCCGTGGAATTGTTACCATGAATACTTCTCAAAAACTGGACAATCATTTATTGTATAGAACATAACATTTCATAAAACAGGTCTTATTCCATATACAGAAAATAAATAAAGTTGAACATAGCTTTACTAAGTTATTAATCATAGTTGGCTCCAAAGTAAACAGACAGAGTAGGCAAATCAGATGTCTTGTGGCGCGTGACCTATACAGTTACAGAACGAACACGAACTGAATTATACATCTGGAATCATTAACTTAACCATTTCTTATCTTGGTGTATTTCTACTTTTTATCCTCATTATTATGTCTTATTCTTGGCCTGAGAATGCCTAGGATGCAATGAGGATGCTAAAATATACTTAGAAACATTTAACAAAACTTGCTGAAAACAGGGGTCCCGCTCGAGCGTAACTTTCTTCGCTCGAGCAGACATGCAAAATTATGAGTGGTTGCTCAAGCGCAACTTCTGTCGCTCGAACGGTCTGTAAACTCTGTAAAAGTACTGGTTGCTTGATTTTTCCGCCCAATGCTCACTTAACGGTCGCTCAAACGTGAGATACAAGTCTTCGCTCGAGCGCAATTCTTGTCGCTCAAGCGGTCTGCAAAACGTGGAAACTTCTGGGAGCTTGCATTTCTCGCTCGAGCAGACTTCTGGTCGTTCGAGCGCAGGATCTGTCGCTCGAGCGAAGAGGTCGAATTCTGGGATTTCCAAATTCACCTCCAAGCTGCAAAACTCAAATTCAAAGCTACAAATCATGGTCTTTTGGGCCAAAAACTTGAGGTAACACTTGTAAATGGATAGAACATGGTGAATTCAAAACCATTTCACAAAATCAAGGCCCAAAAGCTTGCCAATTGTTCAAAAGTTAAGTTGAAACTTATGAATATGCCATGAACATGACATGCATGAATTGCTATGAACTTAAACTTTCCAAAATATGATCAATTAAGGTCAAATGATAAGAAATGTGATGAATTCTCAAAACCAAGTCATGATAAACACATGCATGTGAAATTTGTTTGACATTCAAACTCAAAAATGTGATGGAAGTGCATGCAGGCATAGTATGGCTTAATTTCTACACTTCTAGTTTAATTCTTGTATCATCCACCTTAATTCTCTAGAGTTCATGTCCTACACATCATAATTGTACAATCTAAGGATTGAATTCTTACCTAAGCTTGTCAATGTGAGAGCTAGAAGCTTGATTCTTGTTTTTCTAAGTCCAATTCCTTCAATTCCTAGTAAATTCTTTGGTTAAGCTCAAATCTCTCCTCTCTCCCTCTCTTACGTTTGTTTGCTTGTGTAGGCTCAAAATTGTGTTGAAGATAAAAGGTGAAGCACATATGGGAGCGTTATATAGGCTTAGTTAATAGTGTAATTAAATTGTTGATCAAACTATTTAATTGGACATTAAATTATTCTAAGTTAATCATTCCAAATCGAATTTCAATCAAACCTATCATAAAATTCTAAAAAGTCCAAATAACACATAAATCAAGTTAATTTCGTGTTCGAATGCCGATAAGGCCTTTAATTTGCAGAACGAAACATAAACACAAACAAATATTCTTACCACAGACAGATATAAACTTAAATAATGCAATGCACATGTAATTAACTTAGGTTTTCATCTTAATTACTTATCAGGCATAATTAAGCATGGATTAATGTTAATCATGGGTCAGGGTTGTTACATTAATTGTGAGACTTCATCATGTTTTCCATCAATTTACCCAGTTTGAGCATGATTTGAAAGGTTTAAGTTTGAAGAAATTACATGCATGTTTATATCATGAGTTTCAAGTTTGATTTTTCACAATTGGCATGCTTTTGGGCTTTGATTTTGTAAAATGATTTTGAATTCACCATGATTTACAAGTTTACATATGTTTTCTCAAGTTTTGGGCCCAAAAGGATGTGTTTTGTTGGTTTGAATTTGAGTTTTCAAGCTTGAACATCAATCTAGAAATTTCAGAATTTGTATCACCGCTTGAGCGACAGATTCTGCACTCAAGCGACCACTCATCGTTTTGCACTTCCGCTCGAGCAAGAAAAAGTTGGCTCGGGCGTAAAATTCATGCTAAGTTTTGCAAATTTTGCAGACCACTCGAGTGACAAGAGTTGCACTCGAGCGAAGATCCTGTTTACTCAGTCTTGTGCTCGAGCGACCATCGAGTGAAAAAAAATCATGCAACCAGTACTTTTGTAGAGTTTGCAGACTGTTCGAGCAACTGAAGTTATGCTCGAGTGACCACCCTTATTTTTTAACCTCCGCTCGAGTGAAGACCCTGTTTTCAGTAAATTTGACTAAGTGTTTTGAATCACATTTTGGCATCTTCATTGCATCCTAGGCATTCTTAAGCCCTAATTAAGACATAATAATGAGGATAAGGATTAGAAACACACCAAGACAAGAAAGAACCAAGTTAAAGAAATTACAGGCATATATTTCAATATGTATTCATTCTGTCTTTGTATAGGTCACGCGCCATAAATTGCCTGATCCATCTGCTATATCTGTTTTGTTATTGGACCCATCTGTGAGTAATAACTTTGTAAAGTTATGTTCACGTTTAAGTATTTTCCTATATGATATGACAAGAAATTGTCTATTTTCTGAAATGTTATGTTCTGTATCAATGAATGATTGTTCATATATTGAAAAGTATTTGTGGCATCCTTAGCACATAGCCCTTGCCCAGGGGTAACAACACCGTCGTCTATGAGCACAAGGCCCTTACCCAGGGGTAATAATACCATGGTCTCATGGCGTTATAGCGATCCCGATTTTACCTCGACCTTTATTGTGTTCCGGACTCGGGTTCCGTGATTGTATGTTATTGTCTATGTCTCGTTTCCTTCCTTTAATTCTTTGAATTTGAGTTTTGGGACTTGTTGGACGAGTTTGGAACAGGTTGGTTGCTAGTTGGTCTAGAGTGTTGTTGCCCAGGTTTTGGCTTTTTTGCTCGAGTGAGCCTGGCTTTTTGCGCTCGAGCGAGCCTTGGGTAATTTGCTTTTTCGCTCGAGCGAGGTTTCTTGCGTTCGAGTGAGAATTGAAAGTCTTCAGGTTTTTTTCCAAACACAGCTTTTCTGGGTAATGTGAAGTTCTTCGCTCGAGCAAGGTTTCTTGTGCTCGAGCGAGCCTTGTGTTATTTATTTCTTCGTTCGAGCGAGGCTTCTTGCGCTCGAGCGTGTGTATGCGTCTATGCTAGACCTGAAGCTTTGCATTCTGCGCTCGAGCGACACTTTTTGCGCTTGAACGAGGTCACTTGTTGTGTCTGGTCGCTCGAGCAACAATTCCTTCACTCGAGCGAGCCTCGCATACATCAGTTCGCAGCAGAGATATTTTACATCACTTTTGATCTTCTTCTTCCCTAAAAACCCTAATCCGGCACCTCCTCTCTCTAAAACTCTCTCTCTCTCTACAAATACTCCATAATCTAGGGCCTTTCTACCCTACTCCTTTTGAGAAAAAGGTATAGCAACTCGTGGGCTTCCATTTGATCCAAGAAAGTTTGAGTTTTGGGCATTTTCAAGTTTCTCCTTCTTCCTCTTTGAGCTTCTCCACTTGAGGTAGGGATATTTTACTCTTTAATATGAGTTTTAACCTAGGTGTTTGTTATTTGTATAAATGGTGGGATTTGGGTGTGATTTGGGTGAAATTAGGATTTGTGTTCTAAATTAAAAGAGGGGTTTTCATGTTAGCTTATAAAATAACTATGGAGCTTTGTATATGAGGTTCCTTAATGTTGAAATGATGAAATTTGGGCACATGGGTTGTTATTTTGGAAAGAGGGAGAAAATTGTCCTAATCTATGTTAAATAACTAATTTTGCATAAATAGTGAAATTAGTATGGGAAATATGAAATTGGGAGGTTATATAAATGAATGGTGTAGTTGAATTTGATAAATCACTCATCTATGGAAATTTGATAATTTATCTGTTTGATAGATTTATTTATCTGTTTAGAAATATCTATTTTGGGCTATCGGTGGAGGATAGCTATGATTGTTGTAGAAACTGCATGAGGATTAGGGAGATTGAAACTAATAAATTGAATTATGTCATTAAATATGACGGTTTGATTAAACCATTGAATATGTAATTTGATTAGTCATTGTATATGACAACGTGTTTAAATACATTATATATGTATCATTATTTGGGAGGAGATAAAGGATGTACTCCATTGTTTGAGAGGTAGACTCCATTGAAAATTAAGTTGGCCGGAGTGTCCAAGGTGAAAGTCCTGAAATCTTATATATATGGGTGCCCGTTCCCTCAGATGTGATTCCGTAAAATGGCAAGAAAATAGAAGTGTTGGATTGATTAATGAATTGAATTGTGAACCATTGAGCTGTAATCTCATTTTGGTTGGATAGGTGACAATGAATTTGGTTAATAGATTTACTCGAAATGGATGCATGGAAATAGATAGAGATACGGTTGTCTATATTGAATGGTCTTGGAAAGAGTATGTGTTGATTAAGATTATTGCACATTTATCTAATGCTTAAGTCTTAGTTAATTCTCATATATTGTTTTAGCATATCTCTACTGAGCTTTGGCTCACCCTACTTGGGAAACCATTTTTAGGTACTGGTGACATGTCGCCTCCAAGGACATAGCTTGGGAGGTTTAGGGGCTGAAGGCTTCATTTTGCTTATTTTGTTTTGTGTTAAATGTAAATTCAAGCCGAGCGCTTTATATATAGAGAACTAGGACTCTTCTTTTGTTGTAACCAAATGATAACTTGGAAAGATGTAAGCCTGTAGGGCACTTATTTTGTTGTTCACAATTAGAGTTACATGCTATGTAACAACCCGACCCTCATATGTGCTTGTGATATATGTTAGTCCTTTATTCTGTGCTGTCAAATGCCTAATGTGAAATTGTACAAGAAATAAGTTCACGTAACTATGTTTTTATGCCTTAAGAAATGAATCAGTTACTAAGAGAACGATAAAGTAGAAATTGAGGGCCTTCGAGGCTTAATAAGTTAAAATTGATTATATATTTGGACTCAACATAATTTTTAGGTAATATTAAGCATGTTTGTGAAATTTCAATTTTCGGGTGTGTAAACGATTGATTTTCGTCTTATTCTCTCTTTATGGAAATATATATGTGTGTGCTTGGTTATGTGACAAACCAAGGAATTCATAATCCTAAACTTAAGAATTGGAGGGTAGGGAGGAAAGGTCCTCAAGAAGGTTGAGATTTGGGCTTAAGGTATGTAAATGTTTGTCTAATTTTCATCCACAACCCTTCTTGTCATAATTTATGTGAGGATGTTTCTATAATCATGTACCCAAGAGTTGGGATTGTAGTGTTGTGAGTATGAGAAGTAAATTAGCAAGATGACCTTACTTTGCATGTTTTGACTCAATTTGAAGTACCTATGAGAGGCTTTACTCTATTTCTTCAATTGACTTGTTTGAATTCAAGTATGTGGCATGATCTTATGTTTATGTAATGAGATGTGAGAACAAGTAGGAATCTTATGAATTGGAGTGAATTTAAGTTGTGGATTCATGATTTGATTTTTACTCAAATGAAATATGTAATTTGATCCTTGATCACATGTATTCATATGCTTTGAGCTTATATAATGGTAATTTAAAGTTAGATTTTTGAGGCCCTAAACATGTCTACAAGAGGAGGAAATTGTGCAAAAATTTCGGACTTTTTGTGCAGAATCGCCGCACGTGCGGGGCCCAAGGCCGCACGTGCAGGAACCCCCAGCCGCACGTGCGGGAGTCATGGCCGCACGTGCCGAGAATTGGTGAATTTTGGGCGTTGGACACTGTAAAAAAAGCACGTGCGGGGCCTCAATGCCGCACATGCGGGAGGTTTGCCGCACGTGCGGGGATCCTAGCCGCACGTGCGGCCCAAGCTGGAAAAGACGGAATGCTCCGTTTTGCGTGCTGGATCCTCTAATGTTGTCAAAACCTGCAATTTATATCATTTTAATGTTCGTTAATTTAATCAAAGTAAGTGGACCAAATGTTGATTTAACAAGGAAGAAGGGACTAATGTGATTTTCATGCGTGTAG
Source organism: Camellia granthamiana (assembly GCA_036172215.1). Taxonomy (NCBI): domain Eukaryota; kingdom Viridiplantae; phylum Streptophyta; class Magnoliopsida; order Ericales; family Theaceae; genus Camellia; species Camellia granthamiana. The sequence goes on from CM069917.1 coordinate 73,770,521, forward strand.
GAAACACTTCAAGAGGAACTAGTGCACCGCCACAACACAGTGAGTAATAGTACTTCAATGTACCTCTACTCAATATTGATTCTTATTGACGTTGTGATCCTCGTTGTAAGTATTATCATGTTATGTATTGGCATTATACGTTGACGTTATGAACTTGGTTATAAGACTTGTGTTGGCATAAATTATATATATACACTATAAGTGAATCATTACGAAATTGTGGAAACATTGAAAAAGGTTGTGAAGTTGTGAACTGATATGGCTAAGAGCCATTTGTGAAATGTATCAAAGAAATTGTGAAGTTGTGAACTGATATGGCTAAGAGCCATTTGTGAACCAAGGTGGCCAAAAGCCATGTGAGAAACTATGTGGCCAAGGGTCATTTGTGAACCAAGGATCGATGTGGCCAAGGGCTATTTGTGAATAACGAAACTATCAGGCCATGGGCCGCTGTGTGAAATATGAATTCATGAATTGTGAACTTGTGAAACAAGAAGGGCCGAAGCCAACGTGATAACTTGTAAGTTTATGAATCCGATGATTCTTTTGTGAATGTGTGAACTCCTCAGGCCAAAGGCCAAATTATGAAATTGTGAATCGACTAAGCTGTCCAACAAAGCTATACAGAAACGGACTAGTTACATAATTATGGCATTCATTATATTTTACATGCATGCAAGTACTATTATTCATTGAGCTTAGCTCACTCCGTGTTATGTCTGTTTCTGTAGGTAACCAATCAGGAGGTCGACCTTAACCCGGCACCGTCATACTTTTGTCAGCCTAGGCACATCCAAGCTTGGGGTCGGAACCCTACTTTTGTGGAGTTTGTTAGATGATGACTTACTCTTTTGCTACTGGCTTAGGTTGTTATGTACTTAATATTTTTGTTATATGCCCCACCTCGGGGTTGGACTTGTATATGCATGTACATAACTAACTCTTAAATGTATCTTTGTAATTTACTCGTCCTGTGAAATGTCTGTGATCCTGGCATGGTTTAGTAGCTCAATGGATGTCATATTTTCTAGTTTTATATTACGTAATACTACAGCTTTCGGTCAGGCCCTATATAAAATCAGGTAAAGTGTCCTTTTCTGCTTAGGTCATGCCCAAACTTTGGGGGGGCAAGTTTGGGGCGTGACATGCTATAGGTTCAAGATGAACATTTATGAAAATGTAATACATGTAATATCTTTTGTAATGTAGACTCTGATGAATGAAAATATAACATTTTATCATGTTTATAGATCTTATGAATACTTGATTTATATATTTTTTTAAGGGCGTTACACATGGCCCTCGCCCGAGGGGTAACAATACCGTGGCTTAAGTATGTTATCTGTTCCTGGTACCAGAGGTTCCTTTATGGAATTGGTCAAGTATGACCCTTAATGCTCTGTATCTGATCTGTTAGCGCTAATGGGTGTACCACGTATGATCATCTGTGAAATTGAATAAGTACATGCTTCTGAACTCTAAATAAGATTATGAATCTGTTTCTAATCTGAACTATACTTTCCAAATCTGATATGGGACATCATTCATTAAACCTTTTACTCTGTTATTATTCCGCTCACAATTTATATTATATATGTAGGTGATCAAGAGTGTGACCAGGCTCAGTGATGGCCACCTGGAAGTCTATTGTCAGCCAACCTTTGCGCCTCCCGAGGAGGTTCCTGTTTGAAGAAGTCAAGTTTTTGTGGAACATATTAAGGATTTATTTTTTTTTTTTTATTTTTTTTTTTTTTTGGTTTACCCGTACACTAGGCTAAGTCCCTTTTGATAATGTCTGTATGGTGATGCATGACTTATGTAATTTTGACGTCATATGTATATATTTAAGTTTTAAATATTCTGTCCTATGTACGTCTGGACAACTCTATGGGCATTGTATTTTATATATATTTACTTCCGCTAGCCCCTTATATTTTGTTATTCTGTTCAGAGGCCTTCGATAATCTTAGGGTTACTAGCCGATTATAACACTAAACCTATAGGGACAGGTTTGGGTTGTGACAGAGTGGTATCAAAGCACGAGTTATACTGCACACACGAATCCATATGAGCTATATGATGTCCTAGAAAAGGATTAGGGGCATTCCATTTGCATGTGTAGGTGTGTGAACTATTTGAACATACTTGAACTAAAATGAAATGATGTGAACATATTTGAATCAATATGAAACAAATTGAATTGGAATTGAGTACAGAGAACGAGATTATTCTGCCTATGTTTATTATTATCCTTTACCTATAGCAATGCAAAATACAAAAAGTGATGATACAGTTGGATCTTCTAAGGCTCGAATGAGTCGGATGAAACAAATGTTAGAAGTTTTAATAAAAACAATGAGACCGCAACAAAGACAACAACCTGCGCTCCCTCCACCACCGCTAGTACCAAATGAGCCGGAAAACACTGACATTATTTCACTTACACAGAAGTTTAACAAAATGAAACCGCCAATCTTTCTGGGTGGTATTGAGCCATTGAAAGCTGAAACATGGCTACTAGAGACTGAAAAGATATTTGAAATGTTCCCGTGCTCGAAAATTCATAAAGTTCTTTTGGCCACCTACACTCTGAAAGATGAAGCTAGATGATGGTTGATGCTTATCTGAGATAATAGTGGGACTATGACGTGGAGCCAGTTTAAAGTGATATTTTATGAGAAGTATTTTTCCCAATCTTTCAGAGACCATAAGTGTCAGAATTCGAAGAACTCAAGCAAGAGAAGATGTCCGTAGCTGAATATGAGACTAAGTTCACTGAGTTAGCCAGATTTGCTCCTCATATGGTCGACATAGTTTACAAAAAGGCTCGGAAATTTGAAGGGGGCCTAGATCTGGACGTTTTTGATCGAGTAAGCATTCTGAAGTTACTTACATATGTGGATATACTTGACAGAGCGTTGATGACAGAGGCCAATCTGGTAGCAACGAAACAAACTAAAGCACCAACAACAGAATGGAGAAGTTAAAGATCTGGATCCAATTTTTGGAAGGGTTGTTCATCAATTGCAAACAAAAAGCAAAATACTGGATTTTCAAGCAGTTCAAGTCAAAGTAGTGGATCTATGCCAGTTTGTTCTGTACGGTTTATGTTGTGACACCTGCACCACCAATCTCATATTGCCTATACTAATAAAAGCCGAAATACCTTCCCATGCCATGTTGGGGTTCGCAACTCACTTGTGCAAGACTCTAACCCGGGCTCACCCCATCAGTTTTAAACTTTAATGCATCGATTCAATTTCGTGTTCCTTTACTTTGTTGAATTCACATTTTGATGCATGTGCGAGTTTTAGTTTGAAAACCACAGTGACATAAGGTTTATATAGCACAACAAAACCATGTATGGAAACCAAAACAAGTATTACAGAATGTCTTAGGAGTCATCACAGAATTTCTTAGAATTTCTCACACTTCTTGTTTTCAACACTAAATGATCGGATTAAAAATAATGAAACCCATACCAAACGAAATTCAATTATTACGATATTTTAACTGGTACTAGTTCATTGAGTTAGGAAAATATTTTGAGAAGAATACCGGGGCTAAAAATGACTTTAAAATGGAGAAATAAAATTTGGAAGAAAACTGGTTTCTGGGACAATGAGTTACAGCAACTTCCAGCACAGGTGTTCTGTGTTTGAAAAATAAAAAGGGGCCTCAAACGGTATCAAAAAGAGGTATGATCAGAATGGCTTGCTAGATATTTTAGTTTAGAACATATTTTCAAAAGAGTTTGAAGACTGAAAACCAATGGAAAATGGTCAAATAATTTTTCTAAAAAAATTGGATTGATTTTATCGCATTTTAGTAAAATTGCAATTTCTCCTCTTAAACTTATCCATTTTTTGTGAAATCAGCGGAAAATGAAAGATAACTCTTATATCTAACTATCCCAAGTGGTCGCGCAGAAAAATAACATTTTTAGAGAATATGGGACCAGTTTTAAGTCACTATTCCTACTATGTTGTAAGCAACACTTAGAACAAATATTTATTTCGGTAAGAAAATGGTGTCTAATGATTTTATAAAAAAAAATTTACACGGTATAGAACACCTAACCTATATATACTCCTAGTAAAAATAGATTTTTAACACAAGTTATTTTCAATTTATTTGAGCATTTTTCATCCGATAAAATCTGAAACAGTGAAGAAAATATAAGTTTCAAGTATAAGTGAACCAACTTTATCTCATTTTACTTTTATGCAAGATTATTTCAAACAATGGAGAATATTTGAGCACATAAGAAGATAAAATCAGTTGCTAAACCATCTAATCTATGCTTGCAAGAAGGAATAGAAATCATATAATCATGAAATTCTCATTCTATCAAAATGTAAACATGCATTGAGCTATTCTTGCTATATATGTATTAACAATGCATACTCTTGCATATATTTAATATATAGATTCAGTAAAAAAAAATATCTAAGGGAGGATAGAGGTTGAGTATTCCTACCTCAAGAGCTTTTTTACAAACTATTCTCAAGATTAGTTTTGAAATGGTGACCACCAAGCACCCTCTCTTCTTCCTCTCTTTTTTCTTTTCTTTTCTCCTCTCTTTTTCTTTTTCCTGGGCCGTGTGTATAGAAATGAAAGTGCTGAAATAGTGTTCTATTTGTAGGAGTTTGGAGGCAATTTTTTTATTTTTTATTTTTTTTCTTCTTGACTTGGGAACATTACCTACAATGTATATGCTTAGGGTGTGGCTGCATGCATGCCTTAGCATGCTTGCTCTCGGTAGCCTCCTTCCTTGAGAAGGAATGGTGGCTAAATTCCTCTGCCCAAAAAAAATCTGATTTCATTTTTTTTTTTTTTTTGGTGTGTGTACAAAAATAAAAATCAATGTATATATGTAACCTAGTTACTAGATATTTTGCTCCCTACTATCCTCTGATTAATTTAGTTACTATTTATTTAACTCATTTAGTTTCCACAATTATATTTAGATATAGAAATTTAATCACAGAAAGATAAATAAATTTATTTAAAGGAATTTAATATTGATATTAATCATGATGCTATTAACATTATAATTTAATGATTTAATAATCACTATTAACTGACTTAATATTGTTATTAACAAACTAATTAGTTGTCCAAAAATTCAGGTTCTTACAGCGCCTCGGAGGGTCGGCCCTAGGTCTTTGGTGGGAGTGGGCTGCTGTGAACTGGTTGAGGCGCCCCTGGCGAATCAAATCCTCGACTTGGTCTTTAAGGTTGACACATTCTTGAGTGGTATGGCCATGGTCACGATGGAAACGGAAATACTTAGATTGGTCCCGCCGGGTGAGGTCATAGTGACGTTGGGTTTGGTGTAAGACTTGCTCAATAGGTGAGTTGAGAGGTGTGTACCATTCGAACTGACCAAGTTTGTGTCTTTGAGGATGTCAGTGAGTCTATTATGAGTGCCTGGGCTCAGGTTTTTTTTGTTTTTCCCTGGATTGCGAGGCTTTAAAGATGGAGTCTTGGCGAGTTGCCAGAGAGTTTTCGGCATTCATGTATTTCTGGGCTTTGGCGAGAATGGTGGCCATTGCGGTTGGGGGGTATTTGGAAAGGGAGAAGAGAAAATCTGATGGGCGCAATCTGGCCATGAAGGCTATGAGAATGACCTTGTCATCGTTTTTCTCCACTTGTAAGGCCTCTGTATTGAAATGGGTGACAAAGCTGCGCAGCGATTCCCCATTGGTCTGCTAGATATTTAGCAGTTGGGACACCAGATGTCGTTGCCGTTGAGCATCGATAAAATGGCTCAGGAAAGATTCACTGAGCTGGTGGAAGGAAGTGATAAAGTCTAGGGGGAGCTAGCTGAACCAGAGTTGCACCGACCCCTTTAAGGTGACGGGAAAAACGTGACACATGATTTCTTCGGGAAGGGAATGGAGGATCATAAGTGTCCGATACGCTTCCATGTGGTAAATCGGATCAGTGATACCATCGAAGGTGTCAATTAATGGCATTTTGAACTTAGAGGGTAGAGCCTTATCCCTGATGGAGGCGGTGAAAGGAGAGTTGACGGTGGAAAAAGGTTTGTGTTGCATATTCTGCATGACCCCTTGTAGTTGAAGCTTCATGGCCCGTAGTTCTTCGTCCCAAACGAGGGTATTGTCCCCATACGCATGAATCGGGGGTTGAACACTGCTAGCCTCTCCTTCGTGGATAGCAGCGTGGTGCGGTGGAGGTGGTTATGGAAAAATGGTGGTCTCTCTTAACGAAACAGCGAGCCTAGAGGAGGGGCGTGCAGATCGTCAAGATTCGACGATTGAGGCTGTGTGGCAAATGGCGGGAATATTCTTTGGGACACATGTGGTGGGAACTAGTGATGATAGTGGGTTTGTTCAGGGTTTGGGGGGATTACTTGTGGTGGTAGAGGAGGGATATGTAAGTCACACTGGAATAGAGCGTTGATCAAGGCTTGGTTTCGTTTAGTCAGTCGATTGATGCTGTTAGTGAGTTCTGTGAAATATGGAGGTGGGTTGTTGGGGTTGGAGGACTCAGCTTCAGGGTTACCAGTATTGTGTTGTGAAGCTATGGATCTCGTCATAATTATCCCACCTGATGTAGAAAATGGGTGATATCGGAGCTTCCTCCAGTGACAATGAACACAATTGTCTACCAGAGATAGTTCCCACAGACGGCGCCAACTAATAATGCAGTTAATTTAATGGAGGACGGGTCGGACTGATCCACGCATCTGACGAGTCTGCTGGCTTTAGTCTGTTTCAAGTGTGCCTGCAAAAAGGTTCGAAGGGGGGATGTCGATGGCGAAATGGGCTCTCCCCGTGGACACTCCGACGATCAAGTTAGGTTTGGAGAAGATAGGGGAGAGAGAGAGAGAGAGAGAGAGAGAGAGTTACTTGTTATTAACCTTCTTCACCAGCTTCATTATATCCCTTGCTCATCATTTCCAAAGTTACTTGTTATTAACCTTCTTCACCAGCTTCATTATATCCGTTGCTCATCATTTCCTTGTCCATTCCAAGCTGTCTTATTGGCCGAACGTCTATAGCCTAGTTAATATTGTTCATGGTGATTCTGCAAACTCCGGCGTAAGGGGTCTTGCTGCATTTAATGCTATAGTGGCCTCATTAAATGGCTGATGTATGGATATAATAACTTTGCAGGATCTTTGTCTGCTTACGTGGCTAATTCTCTACCTAAGAAGTGCTTAAATGCTATTGGTCCTGACCCAACATTGGTTTCTCAAAATTACTAGGCTTTAATATCTAGGCCGTGAATTGGGCCCTGAGCCATGGGCTGGGGCCTTTTGGATACTCGTCAGTATCATATACAAGCAAATTTTGTGTTAATACTATCAAATTAACAAAAATTATAGGTACTAATATTTTTCCCATAATTTTTTTTCTTTTGTTGATTATGTATGTTTTACAATCCACCTCGGGCCCCATAAAGCCTAGGGTCTGGCACTGATCCCTTCATCAAGTGCGCTCTTCAATCATTTTTAAAAAAAACTATATTTATATTTGAAAGAAGAATGAATAAAAAATAATATTTTAATAAAAGGCAATTAAAATGAAGGGCCTTGTCTGAGTAAATATTCAAAAAAAGGCTAATCACAAATTAAAAAAAGAAAAAGGAAAATGAGATTTTGAATAACTATTTTGACAAATGTCGTTAGAGATGCTCTTTCTTGCCCATCTGATTCATTTGGAAAGAAGTTAGAAGCGAACGCTTTAAATTCTTGAAGAAAAGGTTGGTTCTTTAATCTAATTTTATTTTGGTTAACAAAGAGGCTCCGAGCAAAAGCGGGAAATTTGTAAAATGAAAAAATGAAGAAAAAAAATTAACTGCCTAATTAGGCAAGTAATAGATGTTATGACTAGGTAATATTTAATTTACTAGAAAAAAAGTGGATGGAAATAGAATAGTTATGCTTTAAGATCCTTATGAAATGATAATTTCTTTAAAATAAGAATGAATATTTTGATAGAATAATAATAATACTTGCATTGCATCTCAATCTAATGAATTAAACGTTTTACCAGTTATCCCTTATGATTTGCATTTATTATCAGAGCTTAATTTATTCAGTTTATCTACTTATACAGAAATTAATCACATAATCTTATACAATTCTCTCACATGAGTATGAGACCACAAATAAATAGAACTCACATCTTACATTCGTGGGTGTTAATATGTGCAATAACCATAAAACTACTTTATCCACCCTTCCGAAATTTTGACCTCATTCAAGCAACCATTAGAAAATTAGATTATGACCCTAATTGTTGCATGGGTAAACTATCAATAGGTCTTAACGATTGGACTTAATTCTCATTAAGTCTTATTGAAAATAAGTCTTTGTAAAATTGTCACTAAAAATAATTTTTTTGTGATAATTTTTTATATATGTCGTTAAAAATTGACAATTAGTAACTTTTTTATCATGATTTTTATAAATTGTCGCTAAAATTTACAATTAGTGACATTTTTTTATGACAAAATTTTCTTATAGAACCTATTAGACAATAAGTCTATTTATTAGAATCTACATGTAAGTATCTCTTGTTACATTTTATAGAGTTGGTTATAGATTTTTTTTTTTTTTTTGGGTTGCTTTATATGTAAATATGTTTGGTACAGTTCAAATAAATTGATTACTGAGAAGCAGATGTAAAAATGCTTTTAATTTATATTTTGTGGACGGGTTTAGCATAACTTATTGCAGGTAAAAATCCATCATGAAAAAGTACTTTACAGGGCGGACTTCCAAAAACGGACTTCCATGAGAAAACATATGTTTGGTAAATTTTTATTTTAAAGCCCCTTAAAAGTGCTTGGGGTTTGTTTTTTTTGTTAGTTTTTTTATTAGTTTATTTTTGTCATTAGTGAAATTTTTTAAAAAAAGTTTAAGACTTATAGATCCTACTTGACAAGACAAATCAAGAAATTTAAATTTTTTTCAAAAACAAGTTCAGAAAAGAAAAAAATAAACAAAAAAAAAATAGTAAATTTTTTTTGGCTTACTTTGGATTTTTAAATTCTTTTTTGGGAATTTTTGAAAAAAAAAAAATTACTTTCTAGAATTTTTTTTTACACAAGACGGACTGGAAAAATAAAGTTTTGTTTGGTTACAGTTTTCATACATTATTTTTAGATAGTTTTCGTTTGTCTTCATTGAACATTTTCAATTTTGTCTTTTAAAATTATTTTTAAATTATTTTTGTCTTTGTAGATACATCAAAGATTAAATGCATCTAAAAAGTAAAAAAAAAAATAACTAAAATATGAAATAAAAAAATCACTAAAAATAAACGAAAACCCGAATAAAAATGCACACAAATTTTTGTTTGAATTTTTGTTTTTTTAATACTTTTTTAAAAAAATATTTTTAGCCAATTTTTTTTTTTTTTTTTTAACTTTTTATATGCATCTTGATTAATTGCATGTAAAAAGTACAAAAGCAAATTCAATAAAAATAAACAAGAACTTATCTAAAAATAATTTTTAAAAAATGAAATCAAACAAACACCAAATAATTTTGACATACTTAAAAAAAATCACTAAATACAAAAAAATTTGAACGAATATGTGGGTTATTTATATGTTCCCAAACAACTACTGTTGGGAAATTCCTTTTTTTTTTTTGTGTTTGTTTGGAAAATTTAGAAAGGGACTTAGAAAGAAAAAAAAAAAAGTATGTGAAATTAGGTGAAATATAAATATATTTTGGAGACACTTTTTCATAAATCTCTTTTCATCTACTTATGTTCCATTTAGTTCATATTATTTTCTTATATTCCAATAAGTCCTATGGGTGACATAGTTATCAAAATACCCCTAATAATATTCACATTTACAGTGCGAATGTTCCGTGATGTGAATGTTCACACCATCAATATGAATAATGTGAACATTCACATTGTAAAATACGAATGTTCACATCACCAAATTGCTAACTATTCAAAAAATATTTGTAAGGGTAAAAATATCCATAAAATACCTTAAATATGAGAATTAGTAGATCAAATTTTCAAATAATAGAACTTATTGGAATACAAAAATATCTTATAGACTAATTGGGATATAAACACTTGAAAAGGGATTTTCGAATAAATCTCCCTATATTTCATTCATATTTCACTTACCTTTTTCATTTTCCTTTTCAAATTCCTTCTTAAATCTCCCAATTAAATACAACATTAATCTCACTAAACATATAAATTTTTTTTTTTTTAAAAGTACTTTTAATGTCAGGAAGCATTTGAGAAGTTTCTGTTACCAACTTTTACCTTGTTAGAAGTTGAATCAAACAAGGCCAATCCTCACAATATTTATGAGAATGGTTCAAAACTATCTAGAGCACATGTTTCGGATAGCCAACAAAATTGATGATTGCTTTGAGAATTGACTTTTTTTAGTAATATTTCGATTTTTTACCCAAAAATAAATAAATAAATAAATAAATAGAGAGAAAATTATTATTTTTTTATAATAAGTTTTTATTTTTTTAATTCAAATTTCACGTTACCAAAATAGGCCCGAATGTGTAATGAATGAACATACAGCTAGTGTTGAAGGAAAACAAATTCAACACGAGGTAGGGGAAATTCTAAACCAGAAAAATCACAAACTATAGCTTGAAATCAGTCCACTATTCAAAAAGTAATGTCATATAAATTAATAAATAAATTTTATAAAAATATATATATATATATATATATTAATATGATACTTTTCATATTATTAAAATGAGTCTTATTTTAATTTATAAAATTTTATTATTAAATGATAAATTACTTATTAAGAAAAGTTTGTTAAATGAAAAATTCTATTCATATAAAAAAATTATATTGAAATACTATAAAAATATTATGACCATATCAGTCTTTGTAAGGAGTTAGATTCCCTCCCGTCCATAATTTAGATTGGAAGATATTGTCCGGGCCCATGAGACCCGCCATGATGATTCGAACCGTTTATTTTATAGAAATTTTTGTGTATATCATTTACAAAAAAAAAAAAAAAAAATTGATTCGATAATTCTAACATATTCAATTTTTTACATTCGTGTCTAAAAAAAATAAATGATAAATGCGTTTTTAAAAAATAAATCATTTATTTTTTTAGTGACAAACACAATAAATTGAATAAACTACGATTATGAGATTGACCTAATATTTTTATGAATGATATATTCAAAAGACCTACAAAATGAACGGCTCGAATCATTGAAACAAGGCCCGTTGTTGTAAACACCATATTTTGACCAACCCTAAGACTTGGGACTTTCTTTTAATTACTCGATAATAACAATCATAATGTGTTTCTCAGAATCCTCATTAAGAGAGATGTAATTTGAGCTTTAATCCCAACATTTACACATTTTTGGCCAAATTATTTTTCATCCAAAATGCACCAATCTCCACTACCAAAAGAATCTTGGCTTTTCAATCTCCACTACCAAATTTCCTAAACCCTACTTTCATAATCACCCCACTATTCCCACTCACCATCCATTTTCATAATCATACTCCACCATCTCTACTCATCATCCATTTGCCTAATAATACCTCACCACCCCCACTCACTATCCACCTTCATTATACATTGTCTCACATTATCTCCATTATCTTTGCTAAATGCTCCACTTTGTCCTCCACTATTGCCCACTTGCATTGCCTATATAATGAGAGCTCTAGTCTTGAATTTGAAAAAGAGATGAGAATGAGAGAAGCGTAGAAAAAATGCTAAATTCGAGTTAGAATTTAAGAGAAAAGAAAGCCTTGAAAACAAGAGAGTTTTCTTGTCAAAATAGTGAAATTACCAAGCCTCTATACATCTCATATTTCTTTACAAAAACCACTCAAGAACCAAGTCATAAAGCCTTGATTAAAGAGAGAGTAGTCTTTCTAAGTTGAAAAGGAGTAAAGAGTGATGACACACTTGTTCAAAACCATTGTTCTAGCTCAAATTCCAAACTCTTGAATTAAGGATTAAGAACATAATTCCCAAAACTTGAGGGTATTCAAGAGGAAATTTGGAAATCAAGAGGTTCACTCTTTCTTTGGAATGAGAATTTTCAATTCTTTCATTTCTATTTCAAATTCATTTTCTTACTTTTGTTTCATATTATTTTGTTGTAAAGTAAAAGGTTCAATTCCTTCATTTTCTTGTAGTTTTCTATCTTATATTTGTTTTCTTACTTTGATTTTATATTAATTTTGTTGTAAGCTAACTGGAAGTGGTTAGTTGAGCCACCTACATATTTCTTATTTGTTCCCTTTCTCGATTTTACAACAAGACAGGTTTTGCTAGGCCAACTTGGCCGGCCGGTTAGCTTCTTTTAGACAAGACGACGTAATCTTCCGATATTGACCGATCGTTTCCAAGGCGCGTGAAGTTTATTTTTATTTTGAGTGTTTTATGAGGTTTCTTTTATTTTTGTTATAATATTCTCCTACTCCCTCTCTAATTTGGTTTGTAATAATTTGTTCAAAGTGTTGTAATAATTTCTCGCCCTGTTTTTTTTTATCCCGTTCTTTTACTTGCTTTCCTTTGTGAATATACATTATATTTTATTTTTCATTATATCTATGCTTTGTATCCCATGTTTCATGTATCTTAATTCGTCTAATTTTGCATTTGTGGATTTAATCAATTCGTATGTGATTATGTGCGTTACCTCATGTTGAGATGATTCACATGTCATATCTTAGAAGCCGAATCTTTAGTTGTATCTCAAGAGTAAATTGCATTAAGATTTTGTATATAAAATCATGCATATTTTGCTAACTTTGTTTTGTAGTCATTCGTGGGACGTCTGTAAACACGTAAATTTTTATGCTTTAGCATTCTACTTTTGTGTGTTTTTTCTTACTATGTTTAAGCATCCTACTATGTGGCTACTTGCTTACTTGATATAACTGTATGAACGTCGGTGATGGAAGTTATGTTGCTTAATTTGGAATGAATTGATTTTTCATGTTTGTAAACTCAATTTCTTTGAGTTGTACATTTTCAAAATTCTTTCAAAACACATGAAATCAATTTGTTCCAAAATGAATGACATAATCTATACTTATATATTTCACATAGTAATTTTTTAAAAAAATTTATTAAATAAATTGGAACATGAACATATAAAGTTAATAAAATGTATATCATGATTTAGTAGAGGCCGATCTTTAATCGAGTAAGTGGGGGTGCTCATTAATGACCTTCCCCTCTCATACCTAAGGTTCTGAGCCAAACATCCTTGATTATGACGAACAGTGGCCTCGGCATGAGTTACGGGTCTTCTAATTTTTTTAAAAATATTAGGTAGCGACTCTAAGATCTGGTGATGGAGTCTATTTTTGACGAAGATTTTGTAATAAAATGAATTTTCTCTAAAGTTGCCAAATCTAGACTCTTATTTACGTTTTACATTACACTCGTGGGACTAGATCAAAGAAGTCGAGGGTCTAAACTGTTTAACGGGCACGGATTCCCCCCGGGCATGTTACAATTTCTGGCAACTTTGTTGGGGATTGTATGAAACCTTAACTCGAACTCCATGATATGACTTTTATTTTCAATTATATGTTTATTGCATTGCATTCATTGGTGCATTTAAAGTCCCTGTGTTGCCTAGATATTGGTGGGAGCATAGACACACTTTTTGTGACACTACACCTATCTCTACGTTACTTTGGAAGCCTTGTGTTATAACCCTTTGAGATATGTCAAAAAGGTAACTTTGCTATCTAAGGTTCTCAGACTTCAAAGAGAGGCGGCTATATTGACTCTTTTGATTTCCTAGGATCTTCATTGGCTATGACCCAAAATACTCTTTAATAATATCATATTGACTTCAACTCCTAAAGTAGAACCAACCTTGTACATATAATGAGCTATAGTATCTTTCAAAATTAGGATAGGATACTCTCCCATTTCTAGAACGTATGATGCCGCTTGTTTGAATAGTGAAACCCTAGATCATTTCAAATTAGGACAAGGTAAACCTGATCCCCATAGGGATGCTTGTTCTCTTTCCTACTATGTGTTATGGATGAGATTTATACAGGCTTTTCAATATTAGTGGTTCAGGCATTCTAGTTTGTGAGTTTGAGTTTAGTTCTTTTCCAGTATGATTGAGCCGACATGCTGCTGAAATTTGATTGAAGGTTTCGTTTTATGTTTTTACAAGGTAGTTGGGCAACATAACTTCAGAACAATCAAATATCTCCCAAAATCTTTGGACTCGCATTGGTAGACTTTGTAAAACTACAGATTTGGTTCAAGGACAACCAATGTTAGTTTTTCTGTCGCTGAGCACACGAAGCAGAAAAACAAAAGCCGCATCAACTGGTCAGAATACCCTTTATTCACCTGCTAGATCATCCCCACTTAGTTCATCGGCATCCGTGATGGCTCAAGTTCCGGAGAATATAGTAGACATGTTGTTGGCCCTTCAACGAAGTTTGGATACTATGGCCAATACAGTGGCCACCCATGGTAATGCTATTGCCGAATTGCGGCACCTATATGGGTTATCTGCTACTTAAACACCTTCGATGGCTAATCTGATTCCATCCCCACCAGCTGAGGAATTTCCTGAACCCAATGTACCAGAAGACTTGAGGGTTTCTACACAGTCATCAGGAGGTCCTTTTCCCCTTCCACAACCAATGAAAGGGCTCTTTCCCCTGGAAACGAATGAGGTTGATCCGCTTGTAATAAAACTAGCCAAGTTGGAACAAACGTTTAAAAGGTCGCTGGGAATCAACTCTATCCCAGACATTGAAGATGGGTATACAGAAACAGCTGTCAAATTGCCAAAACGGTTTAAAATGTCACATATCAGGTTTGATGGAGTTGGAGACCCTATGGCCCACATTTGCCTTTTCTCGGATGTCCTAAAACCCAAGGGCTTGACTCGGTTTTAAAAACTTTCCTTGTTTGAAAGAACTTTATCTAGTGTAGCTGTCAGCTAGTATGCCAAGTTAGAGGACTCAATGAAACAAGCTGGGAAGAATTAGTCGAGGCCTTTATTACCTAGTATGCCTATAACACTTAGATTAAAGCGATTACTCGGGTGTTAGAGGAAACCCGTTAGGAGCCGAATGAAAGTTTTGTAGCTTTTATCACCAGATTAAGGGCCAAAGCGGCGATGATGACCACTAGACCACCAGAGAAAGATCAAATTCGAATGGTGGTAAGGAATTTACACGGCAAAATGCTGCAGAAGATGATAGTTATCCCACTGTTCACTTTTAAAGAACTACATGAAATAGGGATCTAGATAGAAAATGCCATCAAGTAGGGAATCATTGTCGATGATAAAGAACCTGTACGAAAAACACTCAGGCGCAAGTCCAATGCTACTATTAGTAGTAGCACAGCTGTAAAGCCTTATGAGGTCAACTCAGTCACTACTGCTACCACCAAAATAACCAACCCCTTTGCCTGTGCCGGTCCACAAACACCAAACTCAGCCCGAGCCTCAAACAGAACATTCACCACACTCCATATGTCCCTTACCAAAGCCATGAAGATCTTAGTAGAAAGAAGGTATTTCAAACCTCTTGACCCACGGCCTCTTCCAGATCCTCTCCCAGCCAAACACGACCCCACCAAATACTGTGCCTTTCACCAACAGCCTAGACATGATACCGATCAGTGTTTCCATCTTTGTCATGAAATTCAAGATCTCATTGACAACAAAATCATAACTCCCCCACAGCCACCAAAACCAAATGTCACAACCAACCTATTGCCACTCCATGACAAAACCCCACCACCACATCACCTCAACTGTATCCATACACTTTCGCCCACTTTTGACCCTGGTATCTACATCACACCCGCCCATTTACCAAAACCCGAGGTACATATTCCTAAAGGCACCGAATTGTGCATGATGGATGCACCTCCAACCCAGCTGAAACCCAAAAGCCCTATAGTGGTAGTGTTCAAAGAAACAACTGAAATACCTGTGTTTGAGGTTGGTAAACTATTAGCCTCAAGTAGAACTGTCACACGTGATGCTTTTAACACTGAAAATTACTGTGCTTCATCCTACTTGGTAAAATAATCAATGGCAACCAAGATAAACTGATGCCTGTTTGAACCTTCGGTGTGACTGCCCTGATGACATCTATGTCCCAAACTGAGAAAGGTTAAGGTGAAGTCATGTTGTAAAGTTTTGATGACAGGATATTCATGCAATTGGCGGGATACTCTTTCTCTGATAGTTTGTCAGCCTCAAGCACAAGTATTTCGGTTGTTTCCTTTAACAATACCACCATAGGGCTTTTGGGTTTCGACTAGGTTGGAGGTGCATCCATCATGTATAACTCGGTGCCTTCAAGAATATATACCTCGAGTTTTGATAAATGGGTGGGTGTGATGTAGATATTGGGGTCAAAAGTGGGCAAAAATGTATGGATACAATTGAGGCAAGGTGGTGAGGTATGATTAGGCAAATGGATGGTGAGTGAGGATGATGGGTGTGATTATGAAAATGGATGGTGAGTGAGGATGATAGGGTGATTCTGAAAGTAGATGATGAGTGAAGATAGTGGGGGTGATTATGAAAGTGAGTGGTGAATAGGGATTGTGGAGTATAAGATATTTGGTAGTGGAGATTGAAAATTCTATTAAAAAACAAAACATCACAACAAAAAAAAACAAAACAAAACAAAATAAAATAAAAATTTAAAAAAAACTCTCTTTATAACATGTCATTAAAATTTATGTTACAGAAACTCAACTCAAATTTTGTTAAACAACATCTCAAAAACAAACAAGGTAAATCAACAAAATGTACATCATCTTATTCGGAAAAGCAAACAAAATAGCCAAATTACGATCATAAATTCTAAACAAAAAATACACACATATAATTTAAATTCAAAAAAGTTCAACTCACCACCACCGTCGATTAGCATCTTCAAATTCGAGAGGATTGCTAAGCTGTTACTCACGTACACCTTCGACTCCTGCACCTTCTTCCACACCTCATCACCAGCCGTCGATTCCATCATCTCCTTCACCCCATCCAAACACCTCTCCTGATCACTCATCGCTCCGCCGATCCACTTCTTCATCTTCTCGATCCTCTTGTCCGTCAACACCGCCTCTCCGGCTACAACCTTTTTCATCAACGACGCTGATCTGTTGAGTTGACTCAGTGCGTTATCAAACAAACTCGCGCAATCACGCAACGCTAACTCAGTTCTCGACTCGGTGGATTTCGAAATTAGGGCTTTGGGAAGAGAATAAGAGAGATTAGCGAGATCGATGATTGCGAATCGGAGAGAGAGAGTGAAGATGAATTGTGGATCGATTGGGGTGAAATCGTTTTCATCGTCGATGTTGGTGGTGGCGGTGAGGGCGGAGGATATGGTGGTGAAGCATGAGCGAGGGTGGTGAGTTACGGAACAGACGACTCGGATTGACTCGGCCGAGTCGGTGGAGAACCATGGATAGTTGATTGGTGTGGTGGTGTACTCGTGAACCAAAAGAGCTCCGATGATTGTTCCGATTAGGAGGTTGAATAGGAAGATCACAGAGCCGATGAGTGTCACCCGAGCCTTTCGAGGGATGACTTCGCCATTGTTGCTCTCGAGTAAGCTGACTGTGTTCTCCATCATCACTGTGTTTCGTTCGTTTATTTCAGTATTTTCGTTCATATTTTAGGACATTGAAAAGCATATCCAAACGAAATGCAAATCAATGCTTGAGATAGATGCATTGCTGTTCCATACAAGAAGTCCAAGCTATATCCACAAATAGGCCTATTTTGGAGATAAGGTAGAAGTTGATTTTTTAATTTTTTTTGGTTTTTTTTTTTAAAAAAAAAATAGAAAAGTAATACGATAAAATAAAAAAAAAACTTAAAAAAAAAAAAAAATTAACTTTTAATTGTGTTACTAAAATAGGTCATACATATAAAAAATAAAAAATAAAAGGGGAACTTACTGATAAGTCCTATGTACCAAGTTCAAAACCCAGCTAATCCCAAAACAAAATACTTGCACTAATTAGTCCAACACATTTTTAATTGTTACCAAAAAATCATTTTTTTTTTTTTAAAATTTACAGACACTGTTCACATCTTACTTCCGTCGGACTTTAGTCAAACGGTCGCCGGAGACTCGTCGAAATGTTCAACATCACCGGGAAGTCACCGGAGTATCACCGGGAAGTTGCCGGAGTTTCGCCGGGAGTTCGCAGGAGTGTTAAGAACGTTAATGGAAGTCGCCGGAATGTTCAGAACGTTCACTGGACGTTAAGAACATCACTAGTGACTCACCGGAATGTCTAGAATATTGCCGGAAAAAAAAAAAAAAAAAAAGAATAAATGGATAAATTATAGCAAAAAAAAAAAAGCAAAATGTGCTAAATATTGATAAATTAAAAGGAAAAAAAATGAAACGACAAAAAACAGCAACAATGGGGAAAACATATGTTATTTTTCAATTTTTGTAAGGTACAAGCAAATAATATCTAAATAGTGATCAAACTGAAAAATAAGTTTTGAAACTGTAAAATGTTACAGTTTGAAAACAAAAATCTATTAAGCATTTATCCTTATTAATCAAACTGAAAAACATGTTATGAAACTGCAAAATTTTACAGTTTTAAACCATGATTCATTCCAGCACCAAAAAAAAAATTGAAACTGCAAAATTTTACAGTTTTCACCGCCTGTAACTAAAACTCGAAAACTACTTGTTCAGAATTCGAAAATTTTCTCCATTAGAACAGAAAAACAGAAGTGTATAGCAGAGAAAAAAAAAAAAAAAAAAAAGAGATCGAAGGGGAAAGGCGGATGTAGAGAGAGGATTTTACTCCGGTAACTATTTTTTGTTTAGATCTAGCCAAATCTGTGTAGATCTACTCAGATCTGATGTAGATCTGAGTAGATCTACATCAGATCTAAGTAGATCCACTCATCTTCTTCGTCAGAAAATATATCATCTTCTTCGTCGGAGTTGATTTCGATGATTGGTGGTTATCAGTGAACCCCGATCAATGGAGAAAGACATGTCACCGGTCGTCGTCTTCCATGACAAACATGATGAGAGAAAAATGCAGAAAAAAAGCGAGAGAGGAAGGGAAGCAAAAAACAGAGAGAGAGAGAGGAAAGGACTTTTGGGTGTATTCAAAAGGTTATGGGATTAAATGGTCACCACATGTTTCACATGGGACCTGTGGGTAATTTTCCCAAAATAAAAAATGTTTGGGATGTAATATATAAGTGTACTTTTTGATTTTTTGGTTAAAAAATAAGAAAAAAACATATGTATGTTTTAGATAACTTTTTACAAAAATATATACAATAAAATATTATAATAAAATTAAAATAATCATTCTACCCTTATTAACTTTTTGACTTTTGAATAGTTGAATTTAAAAAACAAAATAATAATTTTGCCCTCTAAACTTTTCCCACAAGTTTTCTCCAAATAATCAGGGCCGGCCCTGGCCTAAGGCCAATAAGGCCTGGGCCTTAGGCCCCAAAATAATGGCCCAAAAATAGGGCCCCTAAATTTGGTAAAATATTATAGGCTCAATTTTTATTTTTTTTTTTGGTTTTAGGATCAATTTAAAGGGCCCCAAAATATTTTATTGGGTCCATGTATGGTTTAGCCCATATTTATTTATAAGTATAGTTTTTTTGCTTATATTTATTAAAATGAAAAAAAATATATATAAAAAAAATGTTTGGGCCTAAGAAAAACAATACATACAATATATGGGCCCTATTTTTTTTTTTTTTTTAACCTTCTTTATTTATTAGATTTTAGTAGAATAAATAATTTTGCCCAAATTTTTTTACCTAGGTCTTTATCAGTTTTAATTGAATAATTTTTTTCTAATTTTTTTGCCCTAATTTTGTTTCATTAAATTGTTTTGTTTATAATTTTAATGATTATATGTGCAAGTAAATTTTTTTGTGGCTACAAACAAATAAAAAAGTTATAACTTATCATTTTATTCATGATTTTTTTTTTCAATGCAAGAGAGGCCCCCATTTTCAAAGTTCGCCTTAGGCCTCTAAACCTCAGGGCCGGCCATGCAAATAATATAAATTTTTTTAACTTTTTTAGTAATTTTTTTACTTTTTAACTTTCGTAAATTATTCCAAACCAATCAATTTCATATGGGTGTAGTATGAGTCACACACTATGATTTGATAAATTTGTTGATATTCCAACCATTTTCCATAAAGAAATTGTTATATGTCACTTACTAGTTTCGTCAAAAAATTTGTCAGTTTACTTTAATTTTTCAAAAATTATTTCTGGATGAATGTCGTTTATTTTTAATGAAGTTATTTTTATATTTTAGTAATTTTTTTTTTATACTTTTTAGATATACCTAATTAAGATACATTTAAAAAGTAAAAATAATTTATTTGAATATTAAAAAAATCATTAAAAATAAATAAAAATTAGAACAAAAAGAGTACATTTTTTCGGATTTTTTTTATATAGTTTTTAGTGAATTTTATTTTTTTATATTTTACTTAAACTTTTTTCTTTTTTAAATGCATTTAATCTTGATGTATCTAAAAAGTTTTTTTTAAAAAAAAGAGACTAAAATATGAAAAACAAATTCAATAAAGATAAACGAAACCCCGTCTAAAAATAATTTTTGAAAAATAAAACCAAACAAAACCTGTGCAAAATGAGAATTTAAAATGATTTTAAGTGAATTTTTAAAATTTTGGTGTAAGAATATGTTATTTTTAAATTCTTATTTTCCGTACACACAATTTGGACAGAGATTACAAATAAATAAAACAAACATTTTTGTAGAAAATTATCATAACCAAAAAAATGAAAATATTTCTCTATTGTTCCACTATAACACAATTTTCTTTATTTTTTAAGAAAAATATCATTTTGGTGAAAACTAAGAAAAATATTTTCACATTGATAAAACACTTTGCGGCGTTAAAAAAATAAAAAATGTTAGAGATTTCAAAAGTTCTATCAAAATTTTTATCAAATATCTCGCATATCATGTGGGTTCCATGTGAATCACATACTCATATAAGACATTTGATAAAAATTTTGAAATCTCTAACATTACTCAAAAAAAATAAAATCACACACTTTTTCATGACGGTGATATCATTTGCTTGGTTTGAGTTTTTTAAAAACACTTTTCAGAAAATTTTACTTTGTTGTTTTTGGTATTTTTTTATTTTTAATGAATTTTTTTAATATTTAAACAAATTTTTTAATTTTTAAATACACCTAACATAATACACTTAAAAAGTATAATTTTTGTAAAAAAAATCTTTAAAAAATTCACTAAATATCAAAAATACAAATAAAAAACAAAACAAAACAAAAACAAAAATTTAGTACATTTTTCGTATTTTTGTGTATTTATTAATTATTTAAAATATTTTTTTACAAATATTTTACTTTTTAAACATATCTAAGTAAGATGCATCTAAAAACGTAATAAATAAATAAAAAAAGGTTATTAAAAACAAAAATAAAAAAATATCAAAAATAAAAAATTTAATTCAAAAAATTCAAAATATACACACTGATGATTATTATTATTTTATCATCATCTATTTGTATTTGCCTACGTGCATCTACGTGCATATTCATGATTGCTTTAAAAAATATTGCAGGTATTATTTTGGACTGAGTAATATAATAATAAAAAGGGTTTTGAATTCTTTCAAGTTAGACATTTCAATTTAAGACAGCGTTTGGATTTTGTAGTTCTATTTTAGAACTAATTTCGATGGTTTGAACTATTTACTTTGCAAGATTCATTGAGTAGAATATTCGTGTAAAAATTCAAGATAATTGGATATCAGTAGTTATATATTTGAATTATATTTATTTTTTTTAAAAAAAATAGATGACAAATATAATTTTAAGAATAGCTATCCATTTTTTGTAATACAAATTTGAAGAAAACATATAGTTGTCGATATCCAATTATCTTGATTTTTTATATGAATATTATCTTCAATTAGTTTTAAAATATAACGGTTTAGATCATCGAAATCAGTCGCAAAATGGACTTAGCAAATCCAAACATCTCTCAAGTTGAGATGACCAACATAACACAAACCAAACCCTAGAATAAATTACACTTTGTACCCATGAAATTTGATTTAAATTTTAATTTAATCTACATTATACTTTAAGCCTATTTTTAATTTGGTCATTCCATTCAAGTTGAAGGTAAAAATTAATAATTTAAGAGAATTTGATAGTCTTTTGAAATATACGCATAAAATGTAAAATAAAATATAATAAATAGCAAAAATTTAAAATGATCAAATTTAAAATGTAAAGACCAAAATGAAATTTAATAAGTCAATTATAAAGATGAAAAGTATAATTTATCTTATAAAATAATACAAATATGTAATATATGACAGTTGTCACGACCCAAACCTGGTACCCAGAGGCTAGACGCCGTGACAGGACAAAAACATAAGTCAATACCAAAATGTATCAAATTAAAAACACAATCAAATAAAATAAAAGAGTATCCAAATATTTATATAATCAAAAATATACATTGGAGCTTTTATTTATTTACAACAACAGAACTAGATTATGTAACAATGTACTTTGTGTCTATCCAAGCCCTGTTCCAGCTACACCAACAAACGGACAAGGGAACAAGTCCATCCTTAAACTTCATCACCTGAAAGTGGTTAACAATTATAAGCACATAGCAAATTGAGAAATACTATACTAAGGCCATGTTTGTTTGGGTGGACATGAGCTTGGGATTAGACTAATAGTCCAATAAAATTATTAATCTGATATTTGGTTAAACAATTGAAATACGGACTAACAATCCATCCGGATATAGTATCCGACATATGATGGACTATTCAATCCCACAGAGAGGGATGGGATATAAATTGGAGGATTAAGCCAAAATTTGGATTATTAATTCCTCCTTATAATCCTAACACAATCCAAACACAAGATATGATACACAATCCAAAAGGATTCGTAGTCTTAGAACTATTAATCATAAGAATGCTAATTCAACCTAATCCAGACCACCCAAACAAACATAGCCTAAGAGCAAAGGGTATAAAAATCACAATGGATAATTATTTAGGCTAAACTGAGATTTGTTCGATAACAGAAATATACATAAATCATTTTAAATAACAAAAGCATAATGTAGAAATTATATGAGCAAATAATCATAACTACGATACAGAACAAATGTATGGACTTAAGAAGTAGCTCGTACGAATTCTAGAGGTGGTTTCTACAATAGTATAACACTTAGCTCCTCATAACACTTTGTTCTATACCAGAAATCAGAGGATCAGTGGATCCAGGACAACTGAGGATCACTTAAAGTGACAACAGAACATAACAGCGAGTCACATAAAGTGACAATTCAAAGAGCCAATAGTTATTTTAATCCGCTAAGGTATGGGACTTCCGTGGTGGTATTTATAAAATAATTGTGTAAAACACATTTAATAAACAGTTATATCCATAGGTTCATTTTTTAAGCAAATAGGATTCATTTAACAAATAATATACTCTTAAAACTAATATGATTTGCAAAACATAATTTACATAAAATAGTTTATAGTAGCTCAAAATATAATAAAACTCACATCAAAATTGATCATTTACTCTCACTTCTGATTTCGGCTCACTCTCTTATATATACCTCATTTATTATTCTTGTGATTTCATTATTATACACCTCACCTATTTATAAGTGATGTGTAGCAGTCATGTGGTTTCACCACATGGCTTACCGTTTCTTAAAACAATTTGCACCAATTTCCATGTTCCCACCATGGCCCAAAAATGTTATAATTATGTATTATTTTGAAAAATTAAATAAATATATTTTGGGATGTGAGAGCAGTCCTATGTATATATAAAAATAAATTGCTACTTAACACAAAATTGTATATCAAAAGGGCATTGTTACTATCTAAAAAAAAGGGCATTGTTGTTTCCGCCATATAGTCAAGTTGCATAGAAAAAACCAAAAACAAAAAAATAAAATAGAAACAAAAACAAAAAGTTGTCTCTGCCCCATATCTATGTTATATTTGGCTTTTGAAGTAATAATGAAAAGAAAAATGATATTAAAATAAAATTACTTATTTATATTCATTGTATACCTAAACCTAAAAATGAAAAAGTACAAAATATTAACAAAATTTCATTTTCTTTGTTTCCTTAACACGACAAAAAGAAATGAGTTTAATTTTTTCACTTTATTTATTTATTTACTTTTTCATTCACAAATTCAAAATAGCATTTTAGGTACAAAAAGGATCAACTTATTAGCAGATCGATGTGAATTTAAAATTAATGGATTTGATCTTAGTAGTATATTTATGAATTCTAAGATTGAATTAAATAGTTTATCATGAAAGATTTGAAATGCCTCTATAAGATTAATTATTTGAAATCATACTAAGAATTTTCTTTTTGGGTCTAAGAATTCTACCAAACTGTGCTACCGTTTAGCAAGTGGGTTGGGTTTGGATTTGAATTAAAAAATTACAAAAAAATAAAATAGGCTAAATAAGGCTTCTTTTGTTCAACAATGGTGATAAACAAAGATAAACAAAAAATAAAATAGGCTAAATAAGGCTTCTTCCACTCCCTCAACCTCTAATGTCCTTGATATCCTTGAATCGTGTGATATGAGAGAGTTAGGGAATGGAGAATTAAGTCAAGAGTTGTTGTGCCAAATGAAGAGCCTAAAAAATAGAGGGAGTTTATCTACAAGTGACCCTAGTAATAGGGAGACTACAAAGGAGAATAACAGACAAAAAAAAAAAAAAAAAACTCAAAGCGAAACTTTATAACTTGAAGAGTGTTAGAGGAAATTTTTGAATTCTTTTTATTGTGAATGTTATGTTTGTCTTCCATAGGCTTTGTTTTGTCTCTTTTCAGGGAGTAGTTTGTTTTTGTTTATTTTTGTTTTCCCTACAAAAAATGTGTATTGAACTTTATTGTATACCTTTCTTTTTTAGTTATAATATGACTTACTTATGAAAAAAAAATGAAAAAAAAAAGAAGAAGAAAGACTTCTTTTGGCTATCCAATTGGGACTAAAAAAGCACAAAAGGCAAAATAGGCTAAATAAGATAAAATGTCACATCTAAATCATAATTATTTTATTTTTTCTCTTACAAAAGTTAAAAAAACCAAAAAAGCCAACCTAAACAAATTTTTTAACCCCAAGCTAAAAAAAGTCCCTACTCAAAAAAACCAACTAAAAAGTTTTTGTCGAATAACAATTAAGTCAATAAGACAAAATATCACATTTAAATCATAACCATTTCACTTTTTCTCTAAAAAAAAAATAAAAAAATTCTTTCCAAATAGAGTTAATTTAGTCAGGTTAAATTAGACAAAAAATCAAATTAAAAATGTTCTTTCCAAACAAACCCACATAACGTATAGAAAAATAAAAATGTGATATAATCTAAATAAATCAATAAACTGCTCATTTATTGTATTACCAAAACAAGCCCTAATCAACAATCTCTTAATTTGAAATTTACAATGGGCAAACGGACCTCAGATGTACTACTGCCTTCTATCAAATAACATATATATGGCTTTTAAATGGGATCAGTTTTTGCATGCAAATAGGACATTTATCTAATAATTTTTCATTTTTGTGGGTATTTAAAAGATAGGCTAACTTACACTCAACTTACTTGTGGTTTGAAGAAAACATATTTAGATTCATACTTTTGATATAATTACCCGTTTACACCTTTTTGCATATAATTAGGATAATTTTGAAGATATGAATAACCAAATTATCTAGTCTAATTCTAATAAAAAAAAGATTTAGCCTTCGTTTAGGATGTGAGTTAGTTTTTTGACTTTTTAATTTTTTAGCTATTTTAGCTTGGGCTAAAAAATCTCGTTTATGATAGGCTTTTTGACTTTTTTGACTTTTGTGAGATAAAAAATGAAATAATTATCGTTTGAATGTGACATTTTATCTTATTAATTTTTTATCCTATTTTGTGTTTTGAAAAGATGGTTAAAAGATGGCTTTTTAGCTTCTTTTTTTTTTAAAAAAACGTATAAAAAATGTGAGAGATAATGTGAACAAAAAATAGGTTAAAAGGTGGGAAGTGCCTTTAAACCCACTTCTCAAAAGAAGTCTTTGTTTTTTTATAGCTAAAATAGCCTCAAACCAACATCCCAAAAATAGCCTTAAAAGAACATTTGATAGGATAGGATCAAATATAAGAGCAGATAAATCAAAATTACAAATATCAAATTACAAATATTAAAATAAAATATAAAATTATACTGTTAAAATATTTGAAATTAAAATTAAAAATTTACCAAAGCTAAAATGTATTTAAAAAGGGGATTGGCTTTCCGCCAGTTCGTGATTAGACTAGAGGGTACTGTTCGGTCCGTGGGAGCCCATCACGGGTCCCGTTTCCATAATCCAAACCATTCAATATGTAGAACTCGTCAAGTATCATACGTCTGTAAAAAATCACATTGATCGGGTATCGATAGATATTTCATCGGATTAGATTTCTGTCAATCGTTTATTTTTTCACCGTCTATTTTTTTTTATACAAAACTGATTTGATCACGTAATTATTGATATCCGATCAACTTGATTTTTTTATAGATATATAATACTCGACAAGTTCTACATATCCTACGATTTAAATTATTAAAACGAAATCCATGATAAATTACATAAATTTAACAACATTCTTTAATTTGTGATCGGACTGAAGGAGAGCCATATCATTAAAAAAAAAAAAATGATGCATTGTTATCATCCCCAATGAAAGACTTGTCTGGAAGTCAGGTTTGGGATGCCTTTATTAGTCAACGGCAGGTAACTTCAAAGAAATATCCCAAGACTTCCTGCCAGCACGGCATAAGTCATTGGTCAATGAGTCTCCCAAATTGGTTGGTAGGGTGATGATGGGATCCATCTAACTTGTCTCACCCGTCCAATTCGATTTAATTTGATTAATTTCGAATAGATGCATATTTTTTTTTGGGATGCATATGAATGAAATATTTTAAAATTTGTAAATATAGTTTCGATCGTTGATCAATTATCTTATATTCGCATGAACTTGATTCATCAGTAGATAAAATTTAAAAATAAATTATTAACAAATAACAAAATAGAATATAAATAATAAAATATATAGTTTCGTAAAGATAAAAATAACATTTTAAAAATATGCATACATGATATCATGGTCTATTATAGATAAATAAAATATAGTTTGTCAAATTACTAGTTTGAAGATTGTAAAAGCAATAAATTATAATTTGAAAAAACTGTCCAAAATTTGTAAAGTCTAAATTACCATGCTAACCCGCATGACTCGCTGAATTCACATATGTTAAACTGGTGAACGAATGAGGATTGGTTTTTTTTCAATCCACTTAATTTTAGACGAATAACAAATAAGATGTCATCTGATCCAACCTGATCCGCGATCACCCTTGGTTGGTAGAGACTTCGTTGGTTGGTTGTAGTTGTGGAAATAAATTGGCCAAAGTACAAATTTAATAAAATGATGATAATATCACATCGTCAATCCGTGACATATGATATCTTATTAATAAGGGCAAGTTATCTACACCTTTCTTGAGGTTTAATTAAATTATAAATTTCTCCTGAGGTTTCAAAAATTACATCCCGCCCTTAGAAATTTATATTCGCATAACAATTTAACCCCTACCATTAACTAAACGTTAAGAATGGTTAGCTAACATCACCAAAATATAAATTGATTGACGATATTGCCCCTACTGAAATTCCTTTAATAAATCAACAAAATTTACAAAAGAATTACGTTAGATAGAAGAAAAAAAAAATTTAGAACCATGTTTGATTTGTTGTTTAGAAAAAAAAAATTCAATTTAAAAAAAAAATAATAACTAATTTAATATAGATAAATATGAAAAAATATATTTAATTTGTAAAAATTATTTCTAACCACTCAAAAAATAAAATTATATAAAAATAATATTTATTTTTATTTTTTATTTCTTAACCAAATTAATTTTTAATTTTTTTAAAAATAAATTTCTAAAAATCAAACCAAACATATTCTAAGAATTTTTTGGCAAGCCATTTCTTGTGTTTTTAACTTATTTAATTATTTGTTAATTTTATGATATTTTCACCATCTGACATTACAACATGTAAGAGTTTTAGAGACTAATTTTTTTGATCTCGAAAAGTGAAAATTTTGTTACAAAAGTCATTTAAGGACTAAATTTCTATCGTCGTAAGGATAGTCGCTAAAAAGTTGCCCTAAAAAGTCAAAAATAAGGCTTTTAGCGATAAAATTTCGAAAATGTTAATAATAAATAGACTTTTAGGGACAAAATAATTTGGTCTCAAAATGGTTTATTTTTTGAGACAAAAAATTTGATACCAAAAAGATAATAATTAATCATTAATGTTCAATTTTCGTTGCTAAAAATATAATTACACTTTTCGGAACAAAAATATTTGATCTCTTAAAAATAATTTTATCCCTAAATTTTAGTCTCTAAAACCTTAATTTTTTGTAGAGTGATAAGTGTTTTTTTTCATTTTAATTTTGCATTTCATAACTTATTTAAAAATGATAATTTAGCTAAATCTCAGGGGAATCTATAATTTACCTAAACCTCATGAAGTGTAGGTTATTTGCCCTTATTTTTCGAAAGGGCATTTTAGTCAATTTATAATATCCGTTAACGGCGTTAATTGCAATGACAAGGGATGAAATTTTTAGAACTTTAGGGGGAAATTTGTAATTTCGTTAAACCTCAAGGGAGGTGTAGGTAATTTGCCCTATTAATAAAAATTTTATATAGGAGGAATGAATCCTTTGTTTAGATGCCACATATGCTTTGCAAGAAAAATAATAATTAATGATTGGAGAGTGATATCATGTCATTGGTACGACGATTGTATTCAATTTTTTCTCTACTTTTGAGATTAGCATTTTAAAATAATTTTTTTAGATAAATTACAAATATATCATTTGAGATTTACTTAAAAATACGAATTGTTCTTTATTAGTTTGAAAATTATATCTCACTCCTTGAAGTTTCTAATCTCTTAACAACTAGCTTTTTTATTAATAAATTATTAAGACAATTAATAGTTTTTAGTGTTGTTTTGGAAAGTGTTAAATAAGTTGTCTTTTTTATTTAGGGAAAAGCGGGGGAGCTCGAGGGGGGTGCCCCCGAATCCCCCGAAATTGCCTTTTTGGGTAAAAAAAAAAAAATGCAAGGCAAGTGAAAATAAAAAAAAAAAAAACAGTTTACTTAAAATGGAAATTAGGGGGATTCGGG
Source organism: Camellia granthamiana (assembly GCA_036172215.1). Classification (NCBI taxonomy): domain Eukaryota; kingdom Viridiplantae; phylum Streptophyta; class Magnoliopsida; order Ericales; family Theaceae; genus Camellia; species Camellia granthamiana. The sequence goes on from CM069917.1 coordinate 73,799,857, forward strand.
AGAGGGAAATTCGAGCTACCAATCAAAGTTGATTTATTTATTACGAAAAGATATGCAAAAAGTAGAGAGCAGATGTGATTCAAATAAGTAAAAAAGTCAATAAGTTGGCTTATAAGTCACTTCCCAAAAGAAGCCTTCATGTTGTCAGAAATTTGTTTCCATTAATAATTCAGACAATTTTATTATTGTATTGGAGAGCAGTTCAAATTTTTTTTTTCAGTTAATTCTGTTAAATAAAAAATTCTGGTATTTGTACTTTTTAAAACTATAATTATGTCATTGGTACGACGATTGTATTCAATTTTTTCTCTACTTTTGAGATTAGCATTTTAAAATAATTTTTTAGATAAATTACAAATATATCATCTGAGATTTACTTAAAAATACGAATTGTTCTTTATTAGTTTGAAAATTATATCTCACTCTTTGAAGTTTCTAATCTCATAACAACTAGCTTTTTTATTAATAAATTATTAAGACAATTAATAGTTTTTAGGGTTGTTTTGGAAAGTGTTAAATAAGTTGTCTTTTTTATTTATTACGAAAAGATATGCAAAAAGTAGAGAGCAGATGTGATTCAAATAAGTAAAAAAGTCAATAAGTTGGCTTATAAGTCACTTCCCAAAAGAAGCCTTCATGTTGTCAGAAATTTGTTTCAATTAATAATTCAGACAATTTTATTATTGTATTGGAGAGCAGTTCAACTTTTTTTTTTCAGTTAATTCTGTTAAATAAAAAATTCTGGTATTTGTACTTTTTAAAACTATAATTATGTCATTGGTACGACGATTGTATTCAATTTTTTCTCTACTTTTGAGATTAGCATTTTAAAATAATTTTTTAGATAAATTACAAATATATCATCTGAGATTTACTTAAAAATACGAATTGTTCTTTATTAGTTTGAAAATTATATCTCACTCTTTGAAGTTTCTAATCTCATAACAACTAGCTTTTTTATTAATAAATTATTAAGACAATTAATAGTTTTTAGGGTTGTTTTGGAAAGTGTTAAATAAGTTGTCTTTTTTATTTATTACGAAAAGATATGCAAAAAGTAGAGAGCAGATATGATTCAAATAAGTAAAAAAGTCAATAAGTTGGCTTATAAGTCACTTCCCAAAAGAAGCCTTCATGTTGTCAGAAATTTGTTTCAATTAATAATTCAAACAATTTTATTATTGTATTGGAGAGCAGTTCAATTTTTTTTTTCAATTAATTCTGTTAAATAAAAAATTCTGGTATTTGTACTTTTTAAAACTATAGGAGGCAATTCACATTTTTAACAAACCTCTGGGGTATATTTGTAATTTATCCTAATTTTTTTTGTTGATTTTTTTTTTTTTTTTCCGTGAAGTACCAATAAATCCCAAAATATGATTTTGTGAACCATTTAGTCCTCTACTTTTTTTCTCTTATAAAGGTCGCATTAAGGTGAAAATTGCACAAAAGGTAGTCATTTACACATTTTGGTTTAATTTTTTAGAGATGAAAGTGAGTTTCTCCAAATGTGAAATTACACATTTGGACAATCCACACTATAAAGGTTTTTCATTTTCTCTCATTTTGAAATAAATCCCACATTACGAACAAAAATGTAACACTCTAATCTAGTACACTAAAAAATTCTTTAGTATTTTTTTCAAATATAATAACGTAACACTCCAAAAATACTATTTAGTGTACTTTTTTTTAAATGTAATGCTCAAATGTAACACAAATAACATGGGCGAATTACACTAAATGTCCTTATAATTTGAGATTTATGTCATTTTGGTCATTGACTTTTTAATTGTGATACATTTTACTCTAAATTTCGAATCTTGTTCCAAATAAGGACAATTGAATATACTATTGCTCAATTTCAAGGGAAAATTCATCAATTTGATAAAATATAAATTAATTTGATAAAAATAAATGTCAAAAAATATTTTTAAATTTTTAAAAATTATTTCTACACACCAGTGATAAAATTATATAAAATTGATAAATCTTTTACACATTTATTTATTTTTTTTACCAAATTAATTTTTATTATTTGTTTGGATGATGATGATCATGTAATGAGTAGTTGATTTATTTTCGTTAAATTAGTTTCTATTTTTTCAAATGTCAAATATGGTGGCAATTTTGATATTATTATTAAATCAATCCATTAAATCAAAAAATTCAAAACTTAAAACATTTCATATATTAAACATATCGATTACACATTTAAAACCTAGCAACTACTCATTACATGATTATCATCCAAATATATAATAAAAATTAATTTGGTAAAAAAATAAATAAATAAATGTGTAAAAGATTTATCAATTTTACATAATTTTATCTTGGTGGGTAGAAATAATTTTTAAAAATTAAAAAATATTTTTTGACATTTATTTTTGTTTGCCCTTGAAATTAAGTAATTGTATATTCAATTGTCCTTATTTGAAACAAGATTTAAAATTTAGGGTCAAATGTGTCACAATTGAAAAGTCAAGGACCAAAGTGACACAAGGCTTAAACTATAGGGACTGTTACTGTAATTCGCTCAAAAAACATAGTATATTTTTCCCAAATGTAATACTCTAATCAATGTAATCCAAACGTAACACTCTAATATAACACACAAAAACACTAGAAGACTTTTTAGTGTACTTTTTCTAAACGTAACACTCATAATTTAAAATTATACATTTGTCCAAAATTTACTAAGAAATCTCTATACTCCTTTTGGAATAGTTTGAAGAATCCCACATCCTTTTTTTGGAGTGTTACATTGCAGTGTTACGTTTAGAAAAAATACACTAAGGAGTTTTTTTGTGTATTACACTATAGTGTTACACTAAGAATTTTTTTGGGGTGTTACGTTGGAATTTTACATTAGAGTGTTACAATTTGAAATTTTACATTTGTCCAAACTTACTAAAGAATTTTTATAATCATTTTAAAATATTTGAAAAATCTCACATCCTTTTAAAATATTTGAAGAATCTCATATATCAAGTTATTTTTTACTCCTTTTGAAATGTCTTTCAAATAAAAAAGATTCTCACATAAAAATTCATCCCAAATTTGATTTATATAGATTATATATATTACCTTTCTAGCGCGCGCACACCCAAAAAAAAAAGAAGAAGAAGAAGAAGAAGGAGGAGGAAACATAATAAAAGCAAGGTTATAATCGTAAATCAAATTTTCAAATAATATATTAATTCTACCTTTCCAAAATTAATGGGATTAATTAGTCTATAAAAAAATCATTGGGACTAAACAAATTATCATATTTCCAGATGAGATTTATAAATATTTTTTTTTTAGTATTTTTAAAAAAAATTTATTTAAAATTAATCTACTCGATTAGATGAATTAAAATAAGTAAATATTAAAATAAAAAATATTTCAAATTTTTTTAGTAAAAAAAATGTCAAAAATAATTGGTTTTTTTGGTTTTTTTTTTTTTTTTTATTCTTTTAAATTAGAAAAGTAACTTTTTTAATTAAATGCCAAACCGCAATCTCTTATCTCAGACACTTTTCAACTGGGTTGGGGATTAGTTACCCACTGTCTTAGCATGGACAACTGTTCCAAACATAATCAATTTTTTTTTTTTCCTTCTAATTTTTATTATCAATCGTTGCCTATTGATGCCACTGCTTATTGTTGATGACTCATCGAAAAAGTCACCAACAAAGTGGGTAATAGTGACGAATAAGTAGGGGTGTAATTTTGGCCCGGCCCGGCCCGGCTCGGCCCATCTGGGCTCAGGTCGGGCTAGGCCCATGTCGAGCCTTGCGGGCTCCCGCAAAAAATCAGGCCGGGCCGGGCCACAAGCCAAAAAACTAGGCCCAAGCCCAAGCCCATGGGTATTCAGGCTTTGGCCAGGCCAGTGGGCCGGGCCTTGGGCCGAGCCCTTGGGTTTGGGTTTTGGGCGGGCCTAAACAAAATTTTAAATTTTTTTATTTTTTCTACCAAAATTTTATTATTTTCCATCAAAAATAACACTGGGCCTCAGGCCAGGCTTTTGGGCGGGCTTTGAGCGGGTCGATGGGTTGGGCTACGGGCTGGGTCGGGCTTCAAAACAATGGCCCAGGCCTAAGGCCTCGGGCTGGGCATGGGCCCGGGCCTAAATGGGCCTTAACGGGCCGGGCTCACCTCGGGCCATGGAGGGCTTCAGACTGCCCGCGGGCCACGGGCCAAAATTACACCCCTACGAATAAGTGATATAGATATGATCTTTTAAATTGTTGTTATTTTTTTAGAAAAAAAAAGAAGGTAAATTACACTCACCTTTCTTGAGATTTTTGACAAATACAGAGACCTCTCATGTAGTTTGAATAATTACATAAACATCTCTTACTTTAACTGACATTGTTAAAATTCCCCTATCCCATCAAATTGGCACAAACGACGTTAGTTGCATATACTAAATGACTTATTACCCTTACTTTTGAGGACGAAAAGATGATAATACTCTTTCTAGCCTAAATCCCTAATTCACTTTCTATTATAAAAAATAGTCGATTTTCTGAGAGAAGAGAGAGAGAGAGAGAGAGAGAGAGAGAGAGAGAGAGAGACGAAATCTTTGAAGAAGACTGATCGGTGTAAAGAAACAACGAAGAAGCTTGAGATTTTGGTTTGATCATCGTTGCTAGTGCAAAATGTGAAAGAGATTGATCGGTGAGAAGTTGTTTTTAGGGCTTCCAGGTAAGACTTCGAACTTTTTATGCTTCGAATATGATGATTTTGAGTTTAGGGTTTACAATTATGTTTTGTTTTCATCTTTTTGTATGGAATTTCTGATTTTATAAGTTTGGTTTATGAAATGTAGGTGAAAAGGGTTTGATTCGAAAATATACATTTAGGGCTTTTATGTTTTGTGCAAAATTTGTTATTGAAAAATAGGGGTTTGTTAAATATTAGTATAATAATAGTATAATTTAGGACTTTTGTTAGATTTTGAGGTTTTGTTAATTTTTTGATTGTATGGGTTTCAGGTTTTGTTAATTTTGTGTCACAAATACTATAATATAGGGTGTTTTTTTGTCTTCTTTTTGTTATGATTTCTCATTGCATGGTTTTGTTAATTTTGTGTCACAAATACTATAATTTAGTTTTTTTTTTCTCCTCATTATATGGCTTCTGATTGTTAATTTATTGTTACAAATGGTTTTCTTCTTCTTGATCTCATAAGAAATACTGAAAATTAGGGATTTTTTTATTCTTTTTGCTATGAAATTATGATTGTATGGGTTTGATTTTTGCAAAATTTTGGGCTATTATTTCTTTTTGTTATGAATTTGGGACTTTCTTCTTTTATTTCTTCTGCTTATGAATTTTCTTAGATGCAACCTGATATTAGTTAAATTTTGTTACATTTGGATGAGTAATTGTTGAATGGAGTTGTAACAATCTCGATCTGTGATTAGCTCATGATCCTTGATTAAGATTGTTTAATACGTAATTAAGATGAAATTCTACGTTAATTGCATGTGTTATATATTATTTGCATTTATATCTATATGTTGTAGAAAGATCTGTCTGTGTTTCTATTTTATTATGCGAATTGAAGGCCTTATCGGCATCGAATCATGAAATTGACTCGGTATAGGTGTGTTATTTAGAATTTTATGGCAGGTTTAATTGAAATTCGATTCAGAACGAATTAATTAGAATAAAATAATACCAATGTATTAGCCTTAACTCAACTTAATTAACTAATGCTAATTGAGCCTATATAAGGCTAATTTGATGCTAGACTATTCTACTACATCCTCATTTCATCATCTTTGAGATGAAAACTGAGAGAGAGAGAGAGAGAGAGAGAGAGAGAGAAGGAGAAATTGAGTTCAAGCAAAGGAATTGTAGAGAATTGGAGGATTCAACTTGGAAACTTAAAGAATTAACAACTTAGAACACAATTGAACACCTAAGTTAAGAATTCAAGCATTTAGGTTTGTAATTGAGTTGGTTAATGCATGAATTCAAGAGTGTTAAGCTAGAAAATGCAAGAATCAAGCTAAGAGGTAGGAAACAAGATCATAACACACATGCATGCATAATTCATGAATTTTTGAGCTTTGACTTCAACAATTCTTACATGTAAGAGCTTATTTTTGTTCTATTCTGGGAGCTCATGGTGGTTTTGCACTTAAACACTTCATCTATTCATGTTTTGGAAGCTTTGTATTATGTTTTCAAAAGTTTAATGTTCACTTTGGAAGAATTCACTTGCTTTTGGGCTTAATTTTGCAAAATGACTTTCAGATCATGAAGTTTTATGAGTTTACAAGTGTTTTCTCAAGTTTTGGCCCAAAAGGATGTGTTTTATTGCTTTGGAATTGAGTGTTGTACTCGGGAAGCAAATCTGGAAATTCTAAAATTTGCACTCTCTGCTCGAGCGTTGGAGTCTACGTTCAAGCGAAAAATGCAAGCTCCTAGTATTTTTGTTGGGGGTCGGCTCGAGCAGCAGAACCTGCGCTCGAGTGACCACCTTTATTTTTTGATCCTCTGCTCAAGCGTAGGAAGTTGCACTCAAGTGTGAAATTCTTGCTCCCAGAAGTTTTACAGAATTTTGCAGATCATTTGAGCAACCGAAGTTGCGCTCGAGCAGAGACCTTGTTTATTCAGTCTTTGACTTAAGCGACCATCGAGTGTAAAAATCATGCAACCAGTACTTTTGCAGACTTTGCGGACCGCTCAAGCGAGCGATGTTGCGCTCTAGCGGACTGCTCTGTTTTTGAAAATTTGACTAAGTGTTTCAAGTTACATTCTGGCATCCTCATTGCATCCTAGACATTCCTAAGCCTTAATTAAGACATAATAATGAGGGTAAAGATTAGGAACACACCAAGTTAGGATAGGAATGAGTAATGTATTTTTCTGGGCATGTGTTTCAATATATTTGTTATGTGTTTGTGTAGGTCACGCGCCATAGGCTGTTTGATCCGATTGTTTTGACTCCTCTGTTATCAAAGCTATCTGTGAGTAACAACTCTGTAAAGCTATATTTGATTATAAGTATTTTCTGACTGAAGTGATAAGATTTGTTTTCTGAAATGTTATTTTATGAATCATGAATGAATGTCCATTTTTTTGAAATATATTTGTGGCATCCTTAGTTCACATGGCCCTCGCCCGAGGGAAACAATACTGTGGTCTATGTTATATGGCTCTTGCCCGGGGGAAAAAATATCATGGTCTATGTTATATGGCCCTCGCCCGGGGGATACAATACCGTGGTCTATACTATATGGCCCTCACTTGGGGAAAACAATACCATGGCTACTTGTCAACAAGATATGGACCTTTGGGGTCGTCGGTACCGACTATGCATGTGGGTCCTAGGACCAATTTGATATGATAGCTAATGGATGTACCACATATAATTGCTTATGACTTTTGATAAGTTTATGAATCTGAATCTGTTTCTGATATGAATTATGAGTTCTGAAATCGTTTGGACATCATTCATGAAACCTTTACTCTGTTGTTATTCACTGGCTCTAGCTCATTGTATTATTCATGTATATAGGTGATCAGGCGTGTGATCAGGCCTAAGCTGTTGCTTGGATTCTTTTGTGTCGGCCAGCCACCATGCCTCCCGAGGAGGTTCCCATTTTAAAGTGGTCATGTTTGTGGACTCGCCTTTTTTTGCGTCCCTTTTCGGAAGGTTTTGAAATGAAAGGCCTCACAGTTCGGATTACCGTGGTTCTGAATCTAATCTCATAAGTGCAATGTGAAACTGATAAACACCAAAGAGTCCAAATTTGACAAATCGTTTTGGAAAATCGATTTTAAATCAAATAATGCCAAAATTGGACTGCTTTACCAGATACAGAGTCGCCACCTAAATATTTTTTATTTTGAGGAAATTTAGGAAACCCTGACTCGTGTCGAAGGCCACGTGTCCGTCATCACCAAAGTTGCCTCGGCTCGGAAACTTAGGTACGAGAGAGAAAGGTCATGAATTGAGCACCCCCACTCGCCCGATCAAAGATTGGCCTCTACTAATCATGATATGATATTTTATAAACATTATGTGCTCTTGTTCCGATTGTTAAACTAGCTTTACTATGTGATGCGCACAAGCAAGTATAGATTAGTTTGCTCAATTTGAAACAATTCAACTCATGTTTGTTTGCAAAAGTGGTTTGAATTTGCCACCTCAAGTGGGCTTAAAGATTTACGAATTTGCTACCAAACATAGTGGGCTTAAAATATGATTTTCCATTTAACAAAGCGGGCTTAAAACTTACATTCGTTGAATTGTTCCAATTCAAACAACAAGCCTTCATCCACAGGCATTTATGCAGTTTAGCAAGTAAGCACATAGCTTCATGGTGAGCATGCTAATTATGGCAATATTCACACTTATGCAAGTATGCTAAAGCGTAAAAACTTACCTAGTACTCCAAGCCAAAAAAAGAAACTAATTATAAAGATGCATGATCCTAACTATACAAGATGTCTAATGCAACGCATGCGAAGAATGCAATTAATAGGCTCGGCTACTAATATGGCATATGGATCGATTTGAACAACATGCGATTAAACACGTATTCAAAGAAGTATTGAAATGGCAATGTAGTTTGAATGATGCGCCGAGCCTCGGTGCATGCAATACAAATGAATGGATGCAAGCATAAGGCATAAGGCATAAGGTATGCTAGTTAAAACTTGACCCTAAACTAACCATCAAAAGCGATTAAATAAAAGGGAGAAAGACGTGGGGTTGGAAGACATACACACACGCACGCACACTTATTACAACATTATGCCCTCATAAAGGAGGGTCCGAATGAATAAACTAACCAACTAGCTATGCTAATTAAGCTAACTATTACAAACCGAAACTAATTAATTATTCTAGCTAATTAATTAAATAATTACATCACATCTAATTAACTACTTAGCTAATTAATGGATTACAAGTCAATTGCAAGTAAACTAAGTAATCAACTACTTAGCCCTAGGAAGTGATAGATATGCATGCGTATGCTCGATTCTACACCCGAAAAGCCACTGCCTTGTTGCTACATGCCTCTGTTTGCATATTTGATCACTGAAAATTCTGTCAATTTCCAGAACACCTCTGCTTCATCTTACCATCACATTGTGCAAAAATCACTAATGGCCGACAAGAGGGACAAGGGGCCGGTCGGCTACCATTGGTGGCCAGTCGGCCACTGCTGGTTTACACTTCCATGCTACAACAGAGAGCAAAATAGTGTATTCTTACAGATTGTTTGTACTGTTTACCCTCCTTATTATCACATAAGCTCAAAGAAGAGAAACTCTTGGCCCTCTAACCATCAATCAAGCAATTTCCATGCATGATAGCAAAGGGACCAAGTTTGTACAAGTTCACCGCTCTATCATGCATGGTCAAGGGTAATGGTGACCTAGGAAAATGACACATTTCATCACTTTGAGTATGAAATGTCCCATTTTCCTTGTGTTCAAATTAACGTCCGATTTTGTCACGACCCAAACCCGGCCCTATGGGTTTAGCACCGTAACTGGCCAGTAATCCGAGATTACCGAAGGCCTGCTGAACAGTAATACAGTAAAACAGAGTACAGGGCCTGGCGGAAGCCAATACAGTAAGTAACTAGTGTCCATTGAGCTGTGACAATCTGTATGCCAAAAACATTTTTCATGCATTCATACAGTTCAAACAGTACGGTCTATACAATCATTACAACATTCAGTGCGGGGACTTAATCCCTCGATAACAGTATGGTCAAACAGTAAACAGTTTATACAATAATACAAAACAGTCAAGAGACAGGTGGGGAACACAAAACACCCCAAGCCATAGCATGGCGTCTCGGAACCTCGCAGTGAGGCACATAGGCTGGCTTGACAAAACTGGGGACTAACCCACGCTCCTAGCTCCGGTCTGGCTGCTGAGAACCTACATATATATATAAACAGTGAGCTAAAGCCCAGTGAATAACATAAAGCGTAAAGAGGTTATGAATGAATGTCCTTACAGCAATGAAAACAGTTCATTAAACAGTATTTCAGTCTTTCGGTATTTCAGTCAATCAGTCATATGTGGTACATCCAATAGCCTATAAACAATAGGTCCAAAGGACCGGGCCTTAACAGACCCAACAATAATGATGGCCATCAACCAGTAAACAATATGGTTCCACAAGGGAACCGACAGAGCTCTGTAACAGTAACGGTAATCAGTAAGTGCTAAGGATGCCACAGTACAGTTCGGAATACAGGACATACATTCATTCAATAAACAATATCAGTTCAATAAACAGTTCAGTTCAGTATTCAAAATATAACCATTTTGAACATATCTTTACACAAACGTTACTCACAGAGATTGGGCTAATAGCAGCTAGAGCGCGTCCCCGAGAGCCAACCCTAAACAGTTAACAAGTAGAACACACACACTAAGTTTCACAGTCGGGAAGGATGATAATTAAATCCCTAAATTTCCTCGGTGTGGTTCTATGTCTAAATCCTCATTAAGATGCCTTAAACTAGGCCAAAGAATGCCTAGGATGGGATGAGGATGCAAAAATACACTTGGAAGGCATTTTTCAAAAGTTGCTGAAAATAGGAGCCTCGCTCGAGCGAGCTTCCAAAATCAAAGGCTTCGCTCGAGCGAGAAATCCTTCGCTCGAGCGGTCTGCAGAAACAGTAAAAGTACTGGATGCTCGTTTTTTACGCTCGAGCCACCAATCCTTCGCTCGAGCGTGGCTCAGAGGAAACCTTGGTCGCTCGAGCGAGGAATCCTTCGCTCGAGCGAGGAATCCTTCGCTCGAGCGAAGAAGCCAAATCTGGAATGTCCAGATTTGCCTTCCAAGCTCAAACCAAGCATTCCCAACTCAATACTCGACCTCTTGGGCCCAAATTCTGGAAAATACATCCTAAAACAATGTATAACAAGTTTCAAAAGCCAATTTATGAATTCAAGCCCCAGAGGTGAGTCAATTAAATACAAATTCAAACCCATTTTCAAGAACAATATGTAAACATGCAATGCATGAGTTTTAAACCAAATTCATGCTTCAATCCTTGCTCTAAAGAGCTCAATAAGTGGAAAACATTTTGAAAACATGGACTATAATATAAACATGGACATGCATGTATAACTCTCCAAGAATTTAACTTCAAAATACACTAAAATGGCCATGCATGCAACAATGGAGTTCCAATTCAACATTTTAGCACTAAAACATGGTTTAATCCTACAATGGAGCATGAACCATGCAAGATGAAGCTCAAAGACAACAAGAAGAAGATGGGTTCTCTTACCTAAGTCTTGTAATTAAAGCCTAGAAGCTCAATTATGCAAATACACTTCAATTTACTTCAAGTCTTCAAGCAAATCAACAAAAACAAGTCCCTCTCTCTCTAACTCTCTTCTTGGTCGGCTAGAGTAAGGAAGAAAGGCTGATGAAATGAATATGTTCAAGTGTATACAAGGCTCAAAGATGATTAGGTAGTGGCCACTCACCATGGCAAGATCGTAATTAAATCAAACTCTTGAACTAGCTTAATTTAATATAATTTAGTCATTCCTAATCGATTTTCAGATAAATATACCATTAAATCACAAATATTCTACTGATTCCAAAACTCTAAACGGTTCCTAATTCGGCCGCCGATAAGGCCTCCAATTAACAGTTTAAACACATGAATTCAAACAGATAATCAATCAATCAAACAGATGCAATATGCAATTCAATAGATAAACTTATTCAATTTCAGTTTCGATTTCAATCAGTCCATTCAGTACTTCAGTTAATTCAATTATCAGTCATTATCAGTTCAGTTTGGCAGTAATCGGTAGCTAATTTAGTAGTTGATCGGTAATCAGTACGAGGGTTGTTACAGTCTCCCCTCCTTATAAGGAGTTTAGTCCTCTAAACTCAAGTTACCTTCAGTCTGGAAGAAAACAGGGTTCAGTGGAAACAGTTCTGGATATCTTTTAGCCATGTCATCTTCCCTTTCCCAAGTGGCATACACACCACCATGGTTCTGCCAATCAACTTTCACTAGCGGGATCTCTTTGTTTCTCAGTTTCTTGATCCGTCGGTTTACAATCTGTATAGGCCGTTCCTCGTAAGTGTAGTCATCACTCAACACTACTCGAGTAGGCTCAATCACATGGAATGGATCCCGGAGATAATCTCTCAACATAGATATGTGGAAGACGTTATGCATATGCTCCATTTCAGGAGGAAGTGCAACTTGATACGCCACCGGATTGATTTTCTCAATAATCTGATACGGTCCGACGTACCGCGGCGCTAACTTGCCTTTGACTCCAAAGCGAGTCTGGCCTTTCATTGGTGTCACTTTCACAAAAACGTGATCACCCACTTCATATTCTCGGTCTCGTCTTCTAACATCTGCATAACTCTTCTGTCTACTCTGTGCAGTTTTCAGTCTTTGCTGTATCAGTTTTATCTTTTCAGTTGTTTCATACACAATCTCGGGCCCAAGCAACGGCCCATCTCCAACTTCTGCCCAGCAAATTGGAGATCTACATTTTCTGCCATACAATGCCTCGAAAGGCGCCATACCGATACTCGAATGGTAGCTATTGTTGTAGGCGAATTCAGCCAACGGCAAATGACTTTCCCAGTTTCCCTGAAAATCAAGGACACACATTCTCAATAAATCTTCTAAAGTCTGGATGGTCCTTTCTGACTGTCCGTCTGTCTGAGGATGATAGGCACTACTCAGTCTCAATTCAGTACCCAATGCAGTCTGTAGGCTTTGCCAGAACCTCGATGTAAACTTCGAATCCCTGTCAGAAACAATAGACACAGGCACTCCGTGCAGTCTAACAATTTCATCAATATAGATAACAGCCAATTTGTCCGCATTATAAATTGTCTTGACAGGTAAGAAGTGAGCAGATTTAGTCAGTCTATCAACAATAACCCAAATTGAATCCATACCTTTCCTGGAGCGAGGCAATCCAACGATAAAGTCCATCGTGATATGCTCCCATTTCCACTCTGGTATGGGTAAGGGTTGCAATAATCCAGCGGGTCGTTGATGTTCAGCTTTGACTTGTTGGCAATGAAGACATTTGGACACAAAGTCGGCAATTTCCTTCTTCATTCCTGGCCACCAAAAATTCTGTTTCAGATCTTGATACATTTTCGTGTTCCCCGGGTGGATAGAAAATTTTGAATTGTGGCCCTCTTGCAGTACTCTTCTTTTCAGTTCAGTGTCATTCGGTACACACAGTCTTTCTTGAAATTTCAGTACATTGTTGTCAATTTTGAACCCCGGTCTCGGTTTAGACTCTCTTTCTTCAATGATTTTCTTCAAGTAATCATCCAGTTGCTGTTTTTCTTTAATTTCTTCTATCAATGCTGGTTGAGCAGTAATGGCAGCTATTGTTCCACCTTGTTCTCTCAAAACAATTTCAATTTCAAACTTTTCCAGATCATGAAGCAATTCTTTCTGCCCGGTGAGCAAACAAGCTAAGTTGGCAATTGACTTTCGGCTCAATGCATCGGCAACGGTGTTGGCTTTTCCCGGATGGTACAGAATCTGTAGGTCATAATCTTTAATCAGTTCTAGCCATCTCCGCTGTCTCATATTCAGTTCTTTCTGAGTGAAAAAGTATTTCAGGCTCTTGTGGTCAGTATACACTTCACATGTTGCTCCATACAAATAGTGACGCCAAATTTTCAGTGCAAACACCACTGCAGCAAGTTCCAGGTCATGGGTTGGGTAATTCTTTTCATGTGGTCTCAACTGTCGGGAAGCATAAGCAATAACTCTCCCATTCTGCATTAAAACACATCCCAAACCCTTATGAGAAGCATCACTAAAAATAGTATAACCATCCGTACCTGTAGGCAAGGTAAGAATTGGTGCAGTCACGAGTCTAGTTTTCAACTCCTGGAATGCTGATTCTCTTTGGTCTGTCCAGTCAAATGATGTCCCCTTCTGAGTTAACTGAGTCAATGGTAAGGCAATTTTGGAGAAATCTTTGACAAATCTTCTGTAATATCCAGCCAATCCCAAAAAGCTTCGTACTTCAGTCACATTTGTTGGTCTAGGCCAGTTCACTACAGCTTCAATTTTCTGCGGATCAACAGAAATTCCATCTTTGCTAACAACATGTCCCAAAAACACCACATGATCAAGCCAAAATTCACATTTAGACAGTTTAGCATACAGTTTCTGTTCTCTTAAGGTTTGCAGGGCAAGTCTCAGATGATGTTCATGTTCCTCTACAGTCTTAGAATAAATCAATATGTCGTCAATAAATACCACAATGAAATCATCAAGGTATGGTTTAAAAATTCTGTTCATAAGGTCCATAAATGCAGCTGGGGCATTGGTAACTCCGAACGGCATAACTAAAAATTCATAGTGGCCATACCTCGTTCTAAAAGCAGTTTTATCAATGTCTTCTGGTTTAACTTTCAGTTGGTGATATCCTGATCTGAGGTCGATCTTGGAAAACACTTGTGCACCCTGTAACTGGTCAAACAAATCATCAATACGCGGTAATGGATATTTGTTCTTTACAGTTACCTTGTTCAATTCACGGTAATCAATGCACAGTCTCAGTGAGCCATCTTTCTTCTTTACAAACAAAACAGGTGCACCCCACGGTGAAGTACTGGGTCTGATAAACTTCTTGTCTAGCAGTTCCTGCAATTGTACTTTCAATTCCTTCAGTTCAGTTGGAGCCATTCTGTAGGGAGCTTTAGACATTGGCTGTGTACCCGGAATCACATCAACAGTAAATTCAACTTCCCTATCAATCAAATCCCCTGGCAAATCATCTGGAAATACATCTGGGAATTCTCTGACTATAGGAATACAATTCACATCAGTTTTAACACAATCATCAGTAGATACAGTCAGTACGGAACACAGATATCCTTTACACCCTTTTCTAATCAGTTTGACAGCTTTTACAGAAGAAATCAGGTACGGAGGAGGTACTACTCCGACTCCACTAAATACGAATTCAGGTAAACCCGGTGGACGGAAAACAACTTGTTTGGTCACACAATCGATAGTAGCATGATATTTTTGTAACCAATCCATCCCCAATATTACATCAAAATGATCTATGTTCAACGGCAGTAAATCAATAAACAGATGCATATCCCCAACAATAATTTCACAAGCAGGATACATATATGCACATGTCATGGATCCCCCAACAGGTGATGATACAGCTAGCAGATAATTCATGGGTTCTAAGGGTCTATTTAATTTTCGTGAGAAAGCATGCGACACATAAGAATGTGTAGACCCCGAATCAATCAATACATATGCATTCTGAGTACAAATAGGGAAGATACCTGACACAACGGTCTCAGTATTCTGAATGTCTCCCGGTACTAGGGCAAATACTCGGCCCTGCCTCATAGGCTCTTTCCCGGTAGCTTTGGGGTTAGGCTTTGGTGCTACATTTGATGCTGCTGCGCTTGGTGCAGCTTTACTACTGGTTTACGGGGCAGAGGGACAGTCTTTAATTCTGTGGCCCACCTTGCCACATCTGAAACAAGCTCCTGAAATCTGATAGCAAACCCCTTTGTGCTTATTGCCACATACGGAGCAGGGTGGGATAAACCCACTCCCTTGGCTGGGGCTAGTTGTTGACCCCGTGTTCTGTTTCTTGTTTGCAGAGTTATGTTTGCCTTTCTTCAATTTGAAACCCTGTCTTTTACTGCGTCATTCAGTTGTTGGTGGTTCGGTTTGTTTCAGTGCTTCAATATTTGATTCAGCCATCAAGGCTCGATCAAGAACACCCACATAAGTTGGCAGTTTCAACATATTAACTCTATCAAGGATAGGGACATTCAGGCCGCCTTCAAACTTCCTGGCCTTTTTGTAATCGGTGTCCACCATATGCGGTGCATATCTAGCAAGCTCGGTGAACTTCTTCTCATATTCGGCAACAGACGTTGTGCCCTGTTTCAGTTGTTCAAATTCAGTTACCTTTCTATCCCTGACACATTGAGGAAAATATTTTTCAAAGAAGGACTCCTTGAACTGAACCCAAGTCACCACAGTGTTGGTGTCACGGATCAACATCCACCACCTTCTAGCTTCTTCCTGCAATGTAAAGGTGGCTAACAATACCTTATGTGCTTCTGAGCACGGAAAAACTTCAAACAATTTTTCAGTCTCCAAAACCCAAGCTTCAGCCTTTAGCGGTTCTAAGCCTCCCTGAAAGGACGGCGGTTTCATCTTGCTGAATTTATGAGTCAGTGCAATAATGTCCACCTCATTAACGTTCACATTCTGTACATTCTGTTCCGGTTGTACCGGAGGAGGAGGAGGTGGGGGCTGTTGGTTCTGTTGTTGATCTAGTCTTTCAATTACCAGTCCCATCATTTGTTCAAGTCTGGTCATTCTGGCCTCAGAGGATGATGATTCAGTTTCATTTGCAGTGCTTGCGTTATCCATTTCACTATAAGCAGTTATAACAGTTATCATTATAAATAGTTGTACAATTAAACAGTTTAGCATTTTAACATATATTCAGTCAGTCATAACCACACACTTTTCAAGTTCATGAGACGCCCTAATCGCTTTTCTAGGACACTCTATAGCTCATTTGGACACGTGTGTGCGGTATAACTCGTGGTTAAGTATCGCTCTGATACCACTCTGTCACGACCCAAACCCGGCCCTATGGGTTTAGCACCGTAACTGGCCAGTAATCCGAGATTACCGAAGGCCTGCTGAACAGTAATACAGTAAAACAGAGTACAGGGCCTGGCGGAAGCCAATACAGTAAGTAACTAGTGTCCATTGAGCTGTGACAATCTGTATGCCAAAAACATTTTTCATGCATTCATACAGTTCAAACAGTACGGTCTATACAATCATTACAACATTCAGTGCGGGGACTTAATCCCTCGATAACAGTACGGTCAAACAGTAAACAGTTTATACAATAATACAAAACAGTCAAGAGACAGGTGGGGAACACAGAACACCCCAAGCCATAGCATGGCGTCTCGGAACCTCGCAGTGAGGCACATAGGCTGGCTTGACAAAACTGGGGACTAACCCACGCTCCTAGCTCCGGTCTGGCTGCTGAGAACCTACATATATATATAAACAGTGAGCTAAAGCCCAGTGAATAACATAAAGCGTAAAGAGGTTATGAATGAATGTCCTTACAGCAATGAAAACAGTTCATTAAACAGTATTTCAGTCTTTCGGTATTTCAGTCAATCAGTCATATGTGGTACATCCAATAGCCTATAAACAATAGGTCCAAAGGACCGGGCCTTAACAGACCCAACAATAATGATGGCCATCAACCAGTAAACAATATGGTTCCACAAGGGAACCGACAGAGCTCTGTAACAGTAACGGTAATCAGTAAGTGCTAAGGATGCCACAGTACAGTTCGGAATACAGGACATACATTCATTCAATAAACAATATCAGTTCAATAAACAGTTCAGTTCAGTATTCAAAATATAACCATTTTGAACATATCTTTACACAAACGTTACTCACAGAGATTGGGCTAATAGCAGCTAGAGCGCGTCCCCGAGAGCCAACCCTAAACAGTTAACAAGTAGAACACACACACTAAGTTTCACAGTCGGGAAGGATGATAATTAAATCCCTAAATTTCCTCGGTGTGGTTCTATGTCTAAATCCTCATTAAGATGCCTTAAACTAGGCCTAAGAATGCCTAGGATGGGATGAGGATGCAAAAATACACTTGGAAGGCATTTTTCAAAAGTTGCTGAAAATAGGAGCCTCGCTCGAGCGAGCCTTCCTTCGCTCGAGCGAGCTTCCAAAATCAAAGGCTTCGCTCGAGCGAGAAATCCTTCGCTCGAGCGGTCTGCAGAAACAGTAAAAGTACTGGATGCTCGTTTTTTACGCTCGAGCCACCAATCCTTCGCTCGAGCGTGGCTCAGAGGAAACCTTGGTCGCTCGAGCGAGGAATCCTTCGCTCGAGCGAAGAAGCCAAATCTGGAATGTCCAGATTTGCCTTCCAAGCTCAAACCAAGCATTCCCAACTCAATACTCGACCTCTTGGGCCCAAATTCTGGAAAATACATCCTAAAACAATGTATAACAAGTTTCAAAAGCCAATTTATGAATTCAAGCCCCAGAGGTGAGTCAATTAAATACAAATTCAAACCCATTTTCAAGAACAATATGTAAACATGCAATGCATGAGTTTTAAACCAAATTCATGCTTCAATCCTTGCTCTAAAGAGCTCAATAAGTGGAAAACATTTTGAAAACATGGACTATAATATAAACATGGACATGCATGTATAACTCTCCAAGAATTTAACTTCAAAATACACTAAAATGGCCATGCATGCAACAATGGAGTTCCAATTCAACATTTTAGCACTAAAACATGGTTTAATCCTACAATGGAGCATGAACCATGCAAGATGAAGCTCAAAGACAACAAGAAGAAGATGGGTTCTCTTACCTAAGTCTTGTAATTAAAGCCTAGAAGCTCAATTATGCAAATACACTTCAATTTACTTCAAGTCTTCAAGCAAATCAACAAAAACAAGTCCCTCTCTCTCTAACTCTCTTCTTGGTCGGCTAGAGTAAGGAAGAAAGGCTGATGAAATGAATATGTTCAAGTGTATACAAGGCTCAAAGATGATTAGGTAGTGGCCACTCACCATGGCAAGATCGTAATTAAATCAAACTCTTGAACTAGCTTTTTTACTTTCTTGCTTTTCATATTTTTTTGTTTTTATTGAATTTGTTTAATATTTTAAACAATTTTTAAAATTTTTAAATACACCTAACATAAATACACTTAAAAACTATAATTTTTGTGAAAAAAATCTTTAAAAAATTCACTAAATACCAAAAATAAAAATAAAAAACAAAACAAAACAAAAACAAAAATTTAGTATATTTTTCGTATTTTTGTGTATTTATTAATTTTTTAAAATATTTTACTTTTTAGACATATCTAAGTAAGATGCATCTAAAAACTTAATAAATAAATAAAAAAAGGTTAAAATTTTAAAAATATTCATTAAAAACAAAAAAATATGAAAAATAAAAAATTTAATTCAAAAAATTCAAAATAAACACACTGATGATTATTATTATTATTTTATCATCATCTATTTGTATTTGCCTACGGGCATATTCATGATTGCTTTAAAAAATATTGCAGGTATTATTTTGGACTGAGTAATATAATAATAAAAAGCGTTTTGAATTCTTTCAAGTTAGACATCTCAATTTGAGACAGGGTTTGGATTTTGTAGTTCTATTTTGGAACTAATTTCGATGATTTGAAATATTTACTTTGCAAGACTCATTGAGTAGAATATTCGTGTAAAAATTCAAGGTGATTGGATATCAGTAGTTATATATTTGAATCATATTTATTTATTTTTAAAAAAAATAGATGACAAATATAATTTTAAGAATAGCTATCCATTTTTTGTAATACAAATTTGAAGAAAACATATAGCTGTCGATATCCAATTATCTTAATTTTTTATATGAATACTATCTTCAATAAGTTTCAAAATGTAAACGGTTTAGATTACCCAAATCAATCACAAAATGGACTTTGCAAATCCAAACATCTCTCAAGTTGAGATGACCAACATAACACAAACCAAACCCTAGAATAAATTACACTTTGTACACATGAAATTTGATTTAAATTTTAATTTAATCTACATTATACTTTAAGTCTATTTTTAATTTGGTCATTCCATTCAAGTTGAAGGTAAAAATTAATAATTTAAGAGAATTTGATAGTCTTTTGAAATATACGCATAAAATGTAAAATAAAATATAATAAATAGCAAAATTTTAAAATGACCAAATTTAAAATATAAGGACCAAAATAAAATTTAATAAGTCAATTATAAAGATGAAAAGTATAATTTATCTCATAAAATAATACAAATATGTAATTTATGACAGTTGTCACGACCCAAATCATGTACCCAGAGGCTAGACGTCGTGACAGGACAAAAACATAAATCAATACCAAAATGTGTCAGATTAAAAACACAATCGAATAAAATAAAAGGGTATCCAAATATTTATATAATAAAAAATATACATTTGAGCTTTTATTTATTTACAATAACAGAACTAGATTATATTACAATGTACTATGTGTCTACTCATGCCTTGTTCCAGCTACACCAACAAACAGACAAGGGAACAAGTCCATCCTTAAACTTCATCACCTGAAAGTGGTTAACAATTACAAGCACATGGCAGATTGAGAAATACTATACTAAGGCCATATTTGTTTGGGTGGACATGAGCTTGGAATTGAACTAATAGTCCAATAAAATTATTAATCTGATGTTTGGTTAAACAATTGAAGTACGGACTAACAATCCATCCGGATATAATATCCCACATATGATGGACTATTCAATCCCACAAAGAGGGATGGGATATAAATTGGAGGATTAAGTCAAAATTTGTATTATTAGTTCGTCCTTATAATCCTAACACAATCCAAACACAAGATATGATACACAATCCAAAAGGATTCGTAGTCTTAGGACTATTAATCATTGGAATGCTAATTCAACCTAATCCAGACCGCCCAAACAAACATGGCCTAAGAGCATAAGGGTATAAAAATCACAATGGATAATTATTTAGGCTAAACAGAGATTTGTTCGATAACAGAAATACATAAATCATTTTAAATAACAGAAGCATAATGTAGAAATCATATAAGAAAATAATCATAATTACGGTACAGAACAAATGTATGGACTTAAGAAGTGGCTCGTACGAATTTAGAGGTAGCTCCTACAATAATGTAGCACTTAGCTCCTCCTAACTGTTTGCTCTATACCAGAAATCAGAGGATCAGTGGATCCATGACAACTAAGGATCACTTAAAGTGACAACAGAACATAACAGCGGGTCACATAAAGTGACAATTCAAAGAGCCAATAGTTATTTTAATCTCCTAAGGTATGGACTTCCGTGGTGGTATTTATAAAATAATTGTGTAAAACACATTTAATAAACAGTTATATCCATAGGTTCATTTTTTAAGCAAATAGGATTCATTTAACAAATAATACACTCTTAAAACTAATATGATTTGCAAAACATAATTTACATAAAACAATTTATGGTAGCTCAAAAAATAATAAAACTCACATCAAAATTGATCATTTACTCTCACTTCTGATTTCGGCTCACTCTCTTATATACACCTCATTTGTTATTCTTGTGATTTCATTATTATACAACTCACCTATTTATAAGTGATGTGTAACAGTCATTTGGTTTCACCACATGGCTTACCATGTCATCCACGAGGTTTCTTAAAACAATTTGCACCAATTTTCCTGTTCCCACCATTGCCCAAAAATGTTATAATTATGTATTATTTTGAAAAATTAAATAAATATATTTTGGGGTGTGAGAGCAGTCCTATGTATATATAAAAATAAATTGCTACATAACACAAAATTGTATATCAAAAGGGCATTGTTACTATCTAAAAAAAAAGGGCATTGTTGTTTCCGCCATACTATCAAGTTGCATAGAAAAAACCAAAAACCAAAAAATAAAATAGAAACAAAAACAAAAAGTTGTCTCTGCCCCATATCTATGTTATATTTGGCTTTTGACGTCATAATGAAAAGAAAAATGATATTAAAATAAAATTACTTATTTATATTCATTGTATACCTAAACCTAAAAATGAAAAAGTAAAAAATATTAACAAAATTTCATTTTCTTTGTTTGCTTAACACGACAAAAAGAAATGAGTTTAATTTTTTCACTTTATTTATTTATTTACTTTTTCATTTACAAATTCAAAATAGCATTATAGGTACAAAAAGGATCAAATTATTAGCAGACCGATGTGAATTTAAAATAAATGGATTTGATCTTAGTAGTTCATTTATGAATTCTAAGATTGAATTAAATAGTTTATCATGAAAGATTTGAAATGCTTCTATAAGATTAATTATTTGAAATCATACTAAGAATTTTCTTTCTGGGTCTAAGAATTCTACCAAACTGTGCTACCGTGCGGCAAGTGGGTTGGGTTCGAATTAGAATTAAAAAATTACAAAAAAATAAAATAGTCTAAATAGGGGCTTCTTTTGTTCAACAATGGTTTCCACTCCCTCAACTTTTAATGTCTTTGATGTCCTTGAATCGTGTGATATGAGAGAGTTACGGAATGGAGAATTAAGTCGAGGGTTGTTGTGCCAAATGAAGAGCCTAAAAAATAGAGGAAGTTCATTTACAAGTGACCTTTGTAATGGGGAGACTACAAAGGAGGATAACAGAAAAAAAAACTCAAAGCGAAACTTAATAACTTGAAGAGTGCTTGAGGAAAATTTTGAATTTTTTTTTGTTGTGAATGTTGTGTTTGTCTTCCATAGACTTTGTTTTGTTTCTTTTCAGAGAATAGTTTGTTTTTGTTTATTTTTGTTTTTCCTACAAAAAATGTGTATTGAACTTTATTGTATATCTTTCTTTTTTGGTTATTATATGACTTACTTATAAATAAAAAAAAACGGAAAAAAAAAAAAAAAAAAACTTCTTTTGGCTATCCAATTGGGACTAAAAAAGCACAAAAGACAAAATAGGCTAAATAAGATAAAATGTCACATCTAAATCATAATTGTTTTACTTTTTCTCTCACAAAAGTTAAAAAAATCAAAAAAGCCAATCTAAACAAATTTTTTAACCCCAAGCTAAAAAAAGTCCCTACTCAAAAAAACCAACTAAAAAGTTTTTGTCGAATAACAATTAAGTCAATAAGACAAAATATCACATTTAATCATAATCATTTCACTTTTTCTTTTATAAAAAAATAAAAAAGTTCAAAAAAATAAAAAAAAAATTTCTTTCCAAATAGAGTTAATTTAGTCAGGTTAAATTAGACAAAAAATCAAATTAAAAATGTTCTTTCCAAACAAACCCACATAACGTATAGAAAAATAAAAATGTGATATAATCTAAATAAATCAATAAACTGCTCATTTATTGTATTACCAAAACAAGCCCTAATCAACAATCTCTTAATTTGAAATTTACAATGGGCAAACGGACCTCAGATGTACTACTGCCTTCTATCAAATAACATATATATGGCTTTTAAATGGGATCAGTTTTTGCATGCAAATAGGACATTTATCTAATAATTTTTCATTTTTGTGGGTATTTAAAAGATAGGCTAACTTACACTCAACTTACTTGTGGTTTGAAGAAAACATATTTAGATTCATACTTTTGATATAATTACCCGTTTACACCTTTTTGCATATAATTAGGATAATTTTGAAGATATGAATAACCAAATTATCTAGTCTAATTCTAATAAAAAAAAGATTTAGCCTTCGTTTAGGATGTGAGTTAGTTTTTTGACTTTTTAATTTTTTAGCTATTTTAGCTTGGGCTAAAAAATCTCGTTTATGATAGGCTTTTTGACTTTTTTGACTTTTGTGAGATAAAAAATGAAATAATTATCGTTTGAATGTGACATTTTATCTTATTAATTTTTTATCCTATTTTGTGTTTTGAAAAAATGGTTAAAAGATGGCTTTTTAGCTTCTTTTTTTTTTAAAAAAACGTATAAAAAATGTGAGAGATAATGTGAACCAAAAATAGGTTAAAAGGTGGGAAGTGCCTTTAAACCCACTTCTCAAAAGAAGCCTTTGTCTTTTTGTAGCTAAAATAGCCTCAAACCAACATCCCAAACATAGCCTTAAAAGAACATTTGATAGGATAGGATCAAATATAAGAGCAGATAAATCAAAATTACAAATATTAAAATAAAATATAAAATCATACTGTTAAAATATTTGAAATTAAAATTAAAAATTTACCAAAGCTAAAATGTATTTAAAAAGGGGATTGACTTTCCTTCAGTTCATGATCAGACTAGAGGGTGTTATTGGGGCCATGGGAGCCCATCACGGGTCCCGTTTCGATAATCCAAACCATTCAATGTGTAGAACTCATCGAGTATTATACGTTTGTAAAAAATCACATTGATCGGATATCGATAGATGTTTCATCGGATTAGATTTCTATCAATCATTTATTTTTTCACCGTCTATTTTTTTTATACAAAATTGATTTGATCACGTAGCTATCGATATCCGATCAACGTGATTTTTTTTTTATAGAAATATAATATTCGATAAGCTGTATATATCATACGATTCAGATTATCAAAACGAAATCCGTGATAAACTCTTATTAGCTCAATAATACTCTCGAATTTGTGATTAGACTGAAGGAGAGCCAAATCATTTAAAAAAAGGGTTAATTACACTAATAGTCCCTATAGTTTGGGACTTGTGTCACTTTGGTCCCTGACTTTTCAATTGTGACACATTTGACCCTGAATTTTAAATTTTGTTCCAAATAAGGACAATTGAAAATATTATTAGATTTTTCAAGAGTAAAATCGTCAATTTGATAAAACATAAACTAATTTGATAAAAATAAATGTCAAAAAAATATTTTTAATTTTTTTAAAATTATTTTTATCCACTAATGATAAAATTATGTAAAATTAATAAAAATTACATGATTAATTTTTTAAAATTAATTTTACATGATCATCATCTAAATACAAAATAAAAATTAATTTAGTCAAAAAAATAAATAAATGTCTAAAAGATTTATCAATTTTACATAATTTTATTTTTAGTAGGTAGAAATAATTTTTTAAAATTCAAAAATATTTGTTTGACATTTATTTTTGTCAAATTAGTTTATATTTTATCAAATTGACAATTTTACCCTTGAAAAATCTAATTATATATTCAATTGTCCTTATTTGGAACAAGATTCAAAATTCAGGGTCAAATGTGTCACAATTGAAAAGTCAGGGACCAAAGTGACACAAGCCTCAAACTATAGGGACTATTTGTGTAATTTGCCCTTAAAAAAATGATTTGTTATCATCCCCAATGAAAGACTTGTCTAGAAGTCAGGTTTGGAAGCCTTTATTGGCATGTTTGATTGGGTAGATTAGAGCAGGGGATTGGGATTATTAATCCGTGAGTCCAATTATCCTATATTTGTTTTAACATTTTGGTTTAGGATTATTAATCCAATGGATAATTAATCCAACAAATTTGTAGAATTATTAGTAATGGGGTAGGGGTGGGATTATTAATCTAATGGATATTAATCCAATTGGATAATGAATACCACACTAATTTAATATGATTATTAATACTTCACTATTAATCTTATGAATCAAACATGACTTATGAGTCAACGCCAGGTAGCTTCAAAGAAATATCCCAAGACTTCCTGCCAGCACGGCATAAGTCATTGGTCAATGAGTCTCCCAAATTGGTTAGTAGGGTGATGATGGGATCCATCTAACTTGTCTCACCCGTCCAATTCGATTTAATTTGATTAATTTTGAATAGATGCATGTTGTTTTTGGGATGCATATGAATGAAATATTTTAAAATTTGTGAATATAGTTTTGATGGTGGTTCAATTATTTTATATTTGTATGAACTCGATTCATTAGTAGATAAAAATTTTTTTAAAAAATTATTAACAAATAACAAAATAGAGTAGAAATAGTAAAACATATAATTTTGTAAAGATAAAAATATGCATATATGATACCATGGCCCAATGGGTTGGTTTGGGAAGTGGGTTGGCTTTTTGACTTTTTGACTTTTTTGGCTATTTTAGCCTGAGCTTAAAAGCTTGGTTTGGGAAGGGTTTTTTTGTTTTTTTGTGAGAGAAGAGTGTAATGATTATGGGTTGGATGTGATGTTTTGTTTGTTTTGGCTAAAATAGCCTATTTTGTCTTTTGTGACTATTTTAGCCACAAATCATCTTCCCAAACGGATTGAAAATATATTTTGTCAAATTACTAGTTTGAAGATTGTAAAAGCAATAAATTATAATTCAAAAAAAATGTCCAAAATTTGTAAAGTCTAAATTACAAAATTGATCGCATCCATCCGCTAACCCGCACGACTCGCTCAATTCACATTTGTCAAACTGGTGAATGAATGCGGATTAATTTTTTCTAATCCACCTAATTTCAGACAAATGACAAATAAGATGTCATCTGATCCAACCTGATCCGCGATCACCCTTGGTTGGTAAAGACTTCGTCGATTGGTTGTAGTTGTGGAAATAAATTGGCCAAAGTACAAATTTAATAAAATGATAATATCACTTCGTCAATCAGTGACATATGATATCTTATTAATAAGGGCAAATTATCTAAACCTTCCTTGAGATTTAATTAAATTACAGATTTCTCCTAAGGTTTCAAAAATTACATCCCGCCCTCAAAGATCTATATTCGTATAACAATTTAAGCCCTACCGTTAACTAAATGTTAAAAATGGTTAGCTAACATCACCAAAATATAAATTGATGGACAATATTGCCCCTACTGAAATTCCTTTGATAAATCAACAAAATTTACAAAGAAATTACGTTAGATAGAAAAAAAAAATTTTAATTTTTGGAACCATGTTTGATTTGTTGTTTAGAAAAAAAAAATTCAAATTTAAAAAAAAAAAAAAAACTAATTTAATATCAATAAATATGAAAAAAAATATATTTAATTTGTAAAAATTATTTCTAACCAGTCAAAAGATAAAATTATATAAAAATAATTTTTATTTTTTATTTTTTATTTCTTAACCAAATTAATTTTTAATTTTTGTAAAAATAAATTTCTAAAAATCAAACCAAACATATTCTAAGAATTTTTTGACAAGCCATTTCTTATGTTTTTAACTTATTTAATTATTTGTTAATTTTATAATATTTTCACCATCTGACACTACAACATATAACAGTTTTAGAGACTAATTTTTTTGATCTCTAAAAGTGAAAATTTTGTTACAAAAATCATTTAGGGTCTAATTTCTATTGTCGTAAGAATAGTTGCTAAAAGGTTGTCCTGAAAAGTCAAAAATAAGGCTTTTAGCAATAAAATTTCGAAAATGTCAATAATAAATAGACTTTTAGAGACAAAATAATTTGATCTTAAAATGGTTTATTTTTTGAGACGAAAAACTTGATACCAAAAAGATAATAATTAATCACTAATGTTCAATTTTCGTTGTTAAAAATACAATAACGTCACTTTTCACAACAAAAATATTTGGTCTCTTAAAAATAATTTTGCCCCTAAATTTTAGTCTCTAAAACCTTAATTTTTTGTAATGTCATAAGTGTATTTCCATCTTAATTTTGCATTTCATAACTTATTTAAAAATGATAATTTAGCTAAACCTCAGGGGAAATCTATAATTTAGCTAAACAGCATGAGGTGTAGGTAATTTGCCCTTATTTTTTAAAAGGACATTTTAGTCAATTTATGATATCCGTTAACGACGTTAATTACAATGACACAGAATATAATTTTTAGAACCTGAGGGAGAAATTTGTAATTTCGTTAAACCTCAAGGGAGGCGTAGATAATTTGCCCTATTAATAAAAATTTTATATAGGAGGAATGAATCTTTTGTTTAGATGCCACATATACTTTGCAGGAAAAATAATAATTAATGATTGGAGAGTGATGTCATGGTACGACGGTTGTATTTAATTTTTTCTCTACTTCTGAGATTAGCATTTTAAAATAATTTTTTAGATAAATTATAAATATATCATCTGAGATTTACTTAAAAATACGAATTGTTCTTTATTAGTTTAAAAATTATATCTCACTCCTTGAAATTTTTAATCTCATAACAACTAGCCTTTTTATTAATAAATTATTAAAACAATTAATAGTTTTTAGGGTTGTTTTGGAAAGTGTTAAATAAGTTGTCTTTTTTATTTATTATGAAAAGATATGTAAAAAGTAGAGATTAGATGTGATTCAAATAAGTAAAAAAGTCAATAAGTTGGCTTAAGCCTTCATGTTGTTAGAAATTTGTTTCAATTAATAATTCAAACAATTTTGTTATTGTATTGGAGAGCAGTTCAAATTTTTTTTTCAGTTAATTTTGTTAAATAAAAAATTCTGGTATTTGTAATTTTTAATACTATAGGAGGCAATTCGTATTTTTAACAAACCTCTGGGGTATATTTGTAATTTACCCTAATTTTTTTTGTTGATTTTTTTTTTTTCGTGAAGTACCAATAAATCCCAAAATATGATTTTGTGAACCATTTAGTCCTCTATTTTTTTTTTTCCTTATAAATGTCGCATTAAAGTAAAAATTATACAAAAGGTAGTCATTTACATGTTTTGGTTTAATTTTTTAGAGATAAAAGTGAGTTTCTCCAAATGTGAAATTACACATTTGAACAATCCACACTATAAAGGTTTTGGATTTTCTCTCATTTTGAAATAAATCCCACATTACGAACAAAAACGTAACACTTTAATGTAAAACGCTAAAAAATTCTTTAGTGTGTTTTTTCCAAATATAATAACGTAACACTCCAAAAACACTCTTTAGTGTACTTTTTTTTAAATGTAAATACTCAAATGTAAAACAAAAAAAACATGGGCGAATTACACTAAATGTCCCTATAATTTCAGACTTATGTCATTTTGGTCATTGATTTTTTAATTGTGATACATTTAACCGTAAATTTTGAATCTTGTTCCAAATAAGGACAATTGAATATACCATTACTCAATTTCAAGGGAAAATTTGTCAATTTGATAAAATATAAATTAATTTGACAAAAATAAATGTCAAAAAATATTTTTAGATTTTTAAAAATTATTTCTACACACCAATAATAAAATTATGTAAAATTGATAAATCTTTTACGCATTTATTTATTTTTTTACCAAATTGATTTTTATTATTTATTTGGATGATGATGATGATCATGTAATGAGTGGTTGTTTTATTTTCGTTAAATTAGTTTCTATTTTTTCAAAAGTCAAATATGGTGACAATTTTGATGTTATTATTAAATCAATCCATTAAATCAAAAAATTCAAAATTAAAAACATTTCATATATTAAACATATCAATTACACATTTAAAACCTAGCAACTACCCATTACATGATCATCATCCAAATATATAAGAAAAATTAATTTGGTAAAAAAAAAAAATAAATGTGTAAAAGATTTATCAATTTTACGTAATTTTATCTTGGTGGGTAGAAATAATTTTTAAAAATTTAAAAATAGTTTGTGACATTTATTTTTGTTTGCTCCTTAAAATTGAGTAATGGTATCTTTAATTGTCCTTATTTGAAACAAGATTTAAAATTTAGAGTCAAATGTGTCACAATTGAAAAGTCAGGGACCAAAGTGACACAAGACTCAAACTATAGGGACTGTTACTGTAATTC
Organism: Camellia granthamiana; assembly: GCA_036172215.1. Classification (NCBI taxonomy): domain Eukaryota; kingdom Viridiplantae; phylum Streptophyta; class Magnoliopsida; order Ericales; family Theaceae; genus Camellia; species Camellia granthamiana. Next base: position 73,829,119 of record CM069917.1, read on the forward strand.
GCCCAAAAAACATAGTATATTTTTCCAAAATGTAATACTCTAATCAATGTAATCCAAACTTAACACTCCAATATAACACACAAAAACCCTAGAAGACTTTTTAGTTTACTTTTTCTAAACGTAACACTCATAATTTGATATTATACATTTGTCCAAAATTTATTAAGAAATCTCTGTACTCCTTTTGGAATAGTTTGAAGAATCCCACATCCTTTTTTTGGAGTGTTACGTTCATAAAAAATACACTAAGGAGTTTTTTTGTGTATTACATTGTAGTGTTACACTAAGAATTTTTTTGGAGTGTTACGTTGAAATGTTATATTGAAGTGTTACAATTTGAAATTATACATTTGTCCAAACTTACTAAAGAAATTTTATACTCATTTTAAAATATTTGAAAAATCTCACATCCTTTTAAAATATTTGAAGAATTTCATATATCAAGTTATTTTTGTACTCCTTTTGAAATGTCTTTCAAATAAAAAAGATTCTTACATAAAAATTCTTCCAAATTTGATTTATATAGATTATGTATATTACCTTTCTAGCACACACAATAAATAAATAAATAAATAAATAAAAGAAGAAGAAGGAAACATAATAAAAATAAGCTTATAATCGTAAATCAAATTTTCAAATAATATATTAATTCTACCTTTCCAAAATTAATGGGATTAATTAGTGTATAAAAAAATCATTGAGACTAAACAAATTATCATATTTCCAGATGAGATTTATAAATAATTTTTTTTTAGTATTTTTTTTAAAAAAATTTAAAAAGATTTATTTAAAATTAATCTACTCGATTAGATGAATTAAAATAAGTAAATATTAAAATAAAAAATATTTCAAATTTTTTTAGTAAAAAAAATGTCAAAAATAATTGGTTTTTTTGGTTTTAATATACTTTTAAATTAGAAAAGTAACTATTTTAATTAAATGCCAAACCGCAATCTCTTATCTTAGACACTTTTCAACGGGTAATTATTCAGTACTCCTGGAGTATGGACATGTGGTACTCCATAATATTTTGATTGGTGGAGAGACGCAAGAGCCCACGATTTATGTTAGGGATAGGGGAATAACAAGGGGCTAAGTAATTGATGATTGACTTGCAGTATGGACACGTGGTGATCCGGGAGTATTGAATAATTTTCCCTTTTCAACTAGGTTGGGGATTAGTTACCCACTGTCTTAGGGGATTAGTTACCCACTGTCTTAGCATGGACAACTGTTCCAAACATAAACAATTTTATTTTTCCCTCTAATTTTTACTATCAATCGTTGCCTACCGATGCCACTGCTTACTGTTGATGACTCACCGAAAAAGTCACCAACAAAGTGGGTAACAGTGACGAATAAGTGATATATATATATGATCTTTTAAATTGTTGTTATCTTTTTAGAAAAAAAAAAAAAAAAAAAAAGAAGAAGGTAAATTACACTCACTTCCCATGAGATTTCTAACAAATACAGAAATCTCTCATGTAGTTTGAATAATTACATAAACCTCCCCTATTTTAACTGACTTTGTTAAAATTCCCCTCTCCTGTCAAATTGGCACAAACGACGTTAGTTGCATATACTAAATGACTTATTACCCTTACTTTTGAGGACGAAAAGACGATAATACTCTTTCTAACCTAAATCCCTAATTCACTTTATATTCTAAAAAATAGTCGATTTTCTAAGAGGAGAGAGAAAAAGAGAGAGAGAGAGACGAAATCTTTGAAGAAGACTGATCGGTGTAAAGAAATGACGAAGAAGCTTGAGATTTTGGTTTGATCATCGTTGCTAGTGCAAAATGTGAAAGAGATTGATCGGTGAGAAGTTGTTTTTAGGGCTTCCAGGAAAGACTTCGAACTTTTAGTACTTCGAATATGATGATTTTGAGTTTAGGGTTTACGATTATGTTTTTTTTCGTCTTTTTGTATAGAATTTCTGATTGTATAGGTTTGGTTTATGAAATATATGTGAAAAGGGTTTGATTCGAAAATATACATTTAGGGCTTTTGTGTTTTGTGCAAAATTTGTCATTGAAAAATAGGGATTTATTAAATATTAGTATAATAATAGTGTAATTTATGACTTTTGTTAGATTTTGGGGTTTTGTTAATTTTATGATTGTATGGGTTTCAAGTTTTGTTAATTTTGTGTCACAAATACTATAATTTAGGGGGTTTTTTTTTTTGGTCTTCTTTTTGTTATGATTTCTCATTGCATGGCTTTGTTAATTTTGTGTCACAAATACTATAATTTAGTTTTTTTTTTTTTTTTTCTCATTTTATGGCTTCTGATTGTTAATTTATTGTTACAAATAATTTTCTTCTTCTTGATCTCATAAGAAATACTGAAAATTAGGGATTTTTTATTCTTTTTGCTATGAAATTATGATTGTATGGGTTTGATTTATTTGCAAAATTTGGAGCTTTTATTTCTTTTTGTTATGAATTTAGGGCTTTCTTCTTTTATTTCTTCTGCTTATGAATTTTCTTAGATGTAACCTGATATTAGTCAAATTTTGTTACATTTGGATGAGTAATTGTTGAATGGAGTTGTAACAACCTCGATCTGTAATTAGCCCATGATCCTTGATTAAGATTGTTTAATACGTAATTAAGATGAAATTCTACGTTAATTGCATGTGTTATATGTTATTTGCATTTATATCTATCTGTTGTAGAAAGATTTGTCTGTGTTTCTGTTTCATTATGCGAATTGAAGGCCTTATCAGCATCCGATCACGAAATCGACTTGGTATAAGTGTGTTATTTAGAATTTTATGGCAGGTTTAATTGAAATTCGATTTAGAACGAATTAATTAGAATAAAATAATACCAATGTATTAGCCTTAACTCAACTTAATTAACTAATGCTAATTGAGCCTATATAAGGTTAATTTGATGCTAGACTATTCTACTACATCCTCATTTCATCTTCTTTGAGACTAAAATCGAGAGAGAGAGAGAGAGAGAGAGAGAGAGAGAGAGAGACAGACAGACAGACAGACAGACAGAGAGAGAGAGAAGGAGAAATTGAGTTCAAGCAAAGGAATTGTAGAGAATTGGAGGATTCAACTTGGAAACTCAAAGAATTAACAACTTAGAACACAATTGAACACCTAAGGTAAGAATTCAAGCCTTTAAGTTTGTAATTGAGTTGGTTAATGCATGAATTCAAGAGTGTTAAGCTAGGAAATGCAAGAATCAAGCTAAGAGGTAGGAAACAAGATCATAACACACATGCATGCATAATTCATGAATTTTTTAGCTTTGACTTCAACAATTCTTACATTTAAGAGCTTATTTTTGTTCTAGTCTAGGAGCTCATGGTGGTTTTGCACTTAAACACTTCATCTATTCATGTTTTGGAAGCTTTGTATCCAAGTCATTACATGCATGTTATGTTTTCAAAAGTTTAATGTTCACTTTTGAAGAATTCACTTGCTTTTGGGCTTAATTTTGCAAAATGACTTTCAAATCATGAAGTTCTATGAGTTTACAAGTGTTTTCTCAAGTTTTGGCCCAAAAGGATGTGTTTTATTGCTTTGGAATTGAGTGTTGTACTTGGGAAGCAAATCTGGAAATTCTAAAATTTGCACTCTATGCTTGAGCGTTGGAGTTTGTGCTCGAGCGAAGAATGCAAGCTCCTAGTATTTTTGTTGGGGGTTGGCTCGAGCAGCAGAACCTGCGCTCGAGCGACCACCCTTATTTTTTGATCCTCCGCTCAAGTATAGGAAGTTGCGCTCAAGCGTGAAATTCTTGCTCCCAGAAGTTTTACAAAATTTTGCAGACCACTCGAGCAACCGAAGTTGCGCTCAAGCAGAGACCCTGTTTACTTAATCTTTGACTTGAGCGACCATCGAGTGTAAAAATCATGCAACCAGTACTTTTGCAGACTTTGCGGACTGCTCAAGCAAGCGATGTTGCGCTCAAGCGGACTGCCATGTTTTTGAAAATTTGACTAAGTGTTTCAAGTTACATTCTAGCATCCTCATTGCATCCTAGACATTCCAAAGCCTTAATTGAGACATAATAATGAGGATAAAGATTTGGAACACACGAAGTTAGAATATGAATGAGTAATGTATTTTTCCGGGCATGTGTTTCAATATATTTGTTATGTGTTTGTGTAGGTCACGTGCCATAGACTGTTTGATCCGATTGTTTTGACTCCTTTGTTATCAAAGTTATCTATAAGTAACAACTCTGTAAAGCTATGTTTGATTATAAGTATTTTCTAACTAAAGTGATAAGATTGGTTTTCTGAAATGTTATTTTATGAATCATGAATAAATGTCCATTTTTTTGAAATATATTTGTGGCATCCTTAGTTCACATGGCCCTCGCCCTAGGGAAACAATATCGTGGTCTATGTGATATGGCTCTCGCCCGGGGGAAACAATACCGTGGTCTATGTTATATGGCCCTCGCCCAGGAGATACAATACTATGGTCTATGCTATATGGCCCTCGCTTGGGGGAAACAATACCATGGCTACTTGTGCACAAAGTATGGACCTTTGGGGTCGTCGGTACCGACTATGCATGTGGGTCTCAAGACCAATTTGATATGATAGCTAATGGGTGTACCACATATAATTGCTTATGACTTCTGATAAGTTTATGAACCTGAATCTGTTCCTGATATGAATTATGAGTTCTTAAACCATTTAGACATCATTCATTAAACCTTTACTCTGTTGTTGTTCACTGGGCTCCAACTCATTGTATTATTCATGTATGTAGGTGATTAGGCATGTGATCAGGCCTAATCTGTTGCTTGGATTCTTTTGTGTTGGCCAGCCACCATGCCTCCCAAGGAGGTTCCCATTTTAAAATAGTCATGTTTGTGGACTCGCATTTTTTCGCGCCCCCTTTTGGAAGGTTTTGAAATGAAAGGCCCCACAGTTCGAACTCCCGTGGTTCTGAATCTAATCTTACAAGTGCAATGTGAAACGGATTAACACCAAAGAGTCCAAATTCGGAAAATTGTTTTGGAAAATCAATTTTAAATCAAATAATGCCAAAATTGGACTGCTTTGCCAGATACAGAGTCGCCACCTAAATATTTTTTATTTTGGGAAAATTTAGGAGACCCTGACTCGTGCTGAAGGCCACGTGTCCGTCATCACCAAAGTTGCCTCGGCTCGGGAACTTAGGTACGAGAGGGGAAGGTCATGAATTGAGCACCCCCCTAGCACCCCCCTAGCCCGATCAATGATCGGCCTTTACTAATCATTACTATGTGATGCGTACAAGCAAGTATAGACTAGCTTGCTCAATTTGAAATAATTCAACTCATGTTTGTTTGCAAAAATGGTTTGAATTTGCCACCTCAAGTGGGCTTAAAGATTTGCGAATTTGCCACCAAACATAGTGGGCTTAAAACATGATTTGCCACTTAACAAAGTGGGCTTAAAACTTACATTTATTGAATCGTTCCAATTCAAACAACAAGCCTTCATCCACAAACATTCATGCAGTTTAGCAAATAAGCACATAGCCTCATGGTGAGTATGCTAATCATGGCAACATTCACGCTTATGCAAGTATGCTAAAGCGTAAAAACTTACCTAGTGCTCCAAGCCAAAAAAAGAAACTAGTTAGAAAGATATATGATCCTAACTATACAAGATGTCTAATGCAACGCATGCGAAGAATGCAATTAATAGGCTCGGCTACTAATATGGCATATGGATCGATTTGAACAACATGTGATTAAACACGTATTCAAAGAAGTATTGAAATGGCAATGCAGTTTGAATGATGAGCCGAGCCTCGGTGCATGCAATACAAATGAATGGATGCAAGCATAAGGCATAAGGTATGCTAATTAAAACATGACCCTAAACTAACCATCAAAAGCGATTAAATAAAAGCGAAAAAGACGTGGGGTTGGAAGACATACACACACACACACGCACACTTATTACAACATTATGCCCTCGCGAAGGAGGGTCCGAACGAATAAGCTAACCAACTAGCTGCGCTAATTAAGCTAATTATTACAAATCGAAACTAATTAACTATTCTAGCTAATTAATTAAATAATTACATCACATCTAATTAACTACTTAGCTAATTAATGGATTACAAGTCAATTGCAAGTAAACTAAGTAATCAACTACTTAGCCTCGGGAAGTGATGGATATGCATGCACATGCTCGATTCTACACCCGAAAAACCACTGCCATGCTACTGCAAGCCTTTGTTTGCACATTTGATCACTGAAAATTCTGCCAACTTCCAGAACACCTCTGCTTCATCTTACCATCACATTGTGCAAAAATCACAGATGGCCGACAAGAGGGTCAAGGGGCCGGTTGGCTACCATTGGTGGCCGGTCGGCCACTGGTGGTGGTTGTCGGCCACTACTGGTTTACACTTCCATGTTGCAACAGAGAGCAAAACAGTGTATTCTCACAGGTTGTTTGTACTGTTTACCCTCCTTATCATCACACAAACTCAAAGGAGAGAAACTCTTGGCCCTCTAACCATCAATCAAGCAATTTTCATGCATGATGGCTAATGGACCAAGTTTGTACAAGTTCAATAAATGCACAAACAAGACCAAAATGACCACCACCCTATCATGCACGATCAAGAGTAATGGTGACCTAGGAAAATGACACATTTCATCACTTTAAGTATGAAATGTCCCATTTTTCCTTGTGTTCAAATTAATGTCCGATTTGAACACATGCAATGCAACATAAAGAATGCTTATCTTGCACACTTTTACTTGCCAATTTTGTTTACTCATTTTAATTACCAAATCATTCCTTAATCAATTAGTCCATTGGTGAGTGTCATCTAAAGTGAAAGAAGTGTCTTCTAAAGTGAAAGAAGTGTCAACCATGGGGTAGTTTGAGGCATGAGAGAAGCTTCATGCCATTGGTAATGAACCCTCAAAGGAGGATTAAACCATTAAGCATGAGCCTCAATCTCAAGCTTAAACAACCCTAAGGTTGAAATAACCCTCAAAGCAAATGAAAAAGTGAAGAAATGAGGGAGATTGCAGAGATTGTATATGCTGAAATTGAGCGATAAAAGCATTAAAACATGCAATCAACTCAAACCGATGATGCTTAAAGCCTTAAAACACCAACTATTACACTAGAGGCATGCAAAACAAGACTCAAAAAGTACCAAACAACCAAAACAGTGGCAAAACAATTCAAAATAGAGTGTAAAACATGCTGGACTCAAGCTAAGTTAGGCTAGAAAAACATGCTGACATGTGAAGCTAACTAGGCATGCAAACAAAACACAAGGAAGGGAGGCTAACCCCTCCAATTTTGGACTTCAAAATAAGTTTTTGGCCACTGAAAAAAACTTTGAAATTCAGTGGTTAGAAGGCCCAAAAGAGTTAATTTGAAAGTGATGAATAAAAGGCACAAAAGCTATACAAGCAAAGAAACAAGAAGGGTAAACCACCCCTAACTAAAAAAGGCTCAAACCACCACTTTTAAGTCACAAAAATAGAGCTTCTTATAGTTCAAAACTAGGCCAAAAATAATTTAAATAGATGGCCAAACAAGTATCTTGAAACAAAACAAACAAGACAAGTTTTATACCTTTAAAGCAAAGCTCAATTTTAGGCACCAAACCAAGCAAAAACCACTTGCTAAAGCTCAAAGAGAGTCCCAAAGAAACTCAGCTCAAAGGTAAGGAGATTTGGTTTAGGAGGTATAGGAAAAAACTAAGGATCTGTGAGCAAATGCATACAAAATGGCAAGAGAGAGAGAGAGAGAGATCTAGAGAGAGGGGGAGAATTTTGCTCCAAAATTGCTAACTTCCCAAAATGGGGGAGGAACCCCCCTATTTATAGAAAAAAACACTCCTTGAGCTTAGAAACATCCCACCATACACATGTAGGCAGATGCAGCTCATTGTGTTAACAGTTAGCACAGTTGTCAACAAATATCTGAAAAAAGGCATTGGTGGTCATCGGCCACCACTGGTAGCCGACCGGCCACCACTGATGGCCGACTGGCCACACCCCTGGCCGACAACCTATGGTGGTGGTCGACAGGTCACCAAAGGTTCTAGGTAAGAAATAACAAGGTTTTGGTCCAAAACAAGGCATAAAATAGATAAGGTTTCAAGGCTCAAAGGCAGGACACTCAGTCGAGGACTTTGAGCACTCAAAACGATCACATGCAATCATAATCATCGAGTGCACAAGCAATGACGTCCGAGTCTTGAGGACGGTCAAAAATGGGGTGTCTACAATGTTCTGTTAAGAAGTTTTAAGTTTTGTTTTCTTCTGTTTGACTGAATAAGTTTTTGTAAGTTGTATTTATATGGGCTTTGGGTGACGTCAGACTAATGTAAAAATGACGTCACTGATATGTATATAAAGTTTTAAACTTTCTATCCCATATACGTCTACACAGCTCTATGGACACCGTATGTTTGTATTTGCTTCCGCTAGCTCTTATATTTTGTTTATCATGTTCAAAAGCCTTTGGTAATTCTAGGATTACTGGCCAGTTACGACGTTGTGGACTCGCCTTTTTCCGTGCCCCGCCTTTCGAAAAGGTTTGAAAAGAAGGCTTCACAGTTCGGACTCCCGCGGTTCTGAATCTAGTTTCACAAAGTGCAATGTGAAACTGATAATCACCAAAGAGTCCAAATCCGGCAAACTTTTTTGGAAAATCGATTTTAAATCAAATAATGCCAAAATTGGACTACTTTACCAGATACAGAGTCGCCACCTAAATATTTTGTTTTGAGAAAATTTAGGAAACCCTGATTCGTGCCAAAGGCCACGTGTCCGTCATCACCAAAGTTGCCTCGGCTCGGGAACTTGGGTACAAGAGGGGAAGGTCATGAATTGAGCACTCCCGCTCGCCCGATCAAAGATCGGCCTCTGCTAATCATGATATGATTTTTATAAACATTATGTGTTCTTATTCCGGTTATTAAACTAGCCTTAGTATGTGATGCGCACAATCAAGTATAGACTAGCTTGCTCATTTTGGAACAATTCACCTCATGTTTATTTTTGCGAAAATGGTTTGAATTTGCCACCTCAAGTGGGCTTAAAAGATGCGGATTTGCCACCAAACATAGTGGGCTTAAAACATGATTTGCCACTCAACAAAGTGGGCTTAAAACGCACATTTGTTGTATCGTTCCAATTCAAACAACAAGCCTTCATCCACAGGCATTCATGCAGTTTAGCATTTAAGCACATAACCTCATGGCAAGCATGCTAATCATGGCAACATGGCAACCACACTCATGCAAGCATGCTAAAGCGTAAAAACTTATAGAGTTCTCCAAGCTAAAACAGAAACTAGTTAGAAAGATGCATGATCCTAACTATACAAGATGCCTAATGCAACACATGCAATATGCAATTTAATAGGCTCGGCTACTAATATGACATATGGATCAATTTGAACAACATGCGATTAAACACGTATTCAAAGAAGATATTGAAATGACGATGTAGCTTGAATGATGCGCCGAGCCTCGGTGCATGCAATATAAGATGAATGGATGCAAGCATGCGATATGCCAATTGAAACATGACCCTAAACTAACCATCAAAAGTGGTTAAATAAAAGGGAGAAAGACGCGGGGTTGGAAAAACATACACACATGCACGCACACTTATTATAACATTACGCCCTCGCGAAGGAGGGTCCGAATGAATAAAAGCTAACTGGCTAACTGGGCTAATTAAGCTAACTAATTATTACAAAACTTGAAACCAATTAACTATTCTAATTAACTAATTATTACAAAACAAAATCGAATAACTAGACTAACTAATTATTTACAACACTTAATTAGCTACACCTAATTAATTACAACACATATTTAATATAATGCTAATTAAACTAATTAGCTAATCTCGAGAAGCGAGGGACGCACGCATGCTCGGTTCTTCACCCGAAAAGCCACTGCCTTGCTGCTACATGTCTCTGTTTGCACACTTGAACACCAAAGAAGCTGTCCACTTCCAGAACACCTCTGTTCCACCTCAGGAACACACTGTGCAAATTTCATTGGTGGCCGACAGGGGGCTGATCGGCTACCAATGGTGGCCGGCAAGGGCTAGTCAGCTACCAATGGTGGCCGGTCAGCTACCAATGGTGGTTATCGGCCACTACTAGTTCACACTTCCATGATGCAACAGAGAGCAAAACAGAGCAAAACAGTGTATTCTCACAGGTTGTCTGTACTGTTTACCCTCCTTATCATCACATAAGCTTAAAGGAGAGAAACTCTTGGCCCTCAAACCATCAATCAAGCAATTTCCATGCATGATGGCTAAGGAACCAAGTTTGTACAAGTTCAATAAATGCACAAATAAGACTCAAATGACCATCACCCTATCATGCATGATCAAGGGCAATGGAGACTAAGGAAAGTGGCACATTTCATCACTTTTGAGTATAAAATGTTCCATTTTTACTTGTGTTCGAATTAACGTCTGATTCGAACACATGCATTGCAACACAAAAGATGTTTATCTTGCCTCTTTTACTTGTAAATTTTGTTTACACATTTTAAATTACCAATTCATTCTTTAATTGATTTGTCCATTGGTGAGTGTCCTCTAATGGAAAGAAATCTCAAACCAAGGGTTGTTTTATGTATGAAAGAGACCTCATGCCGTTGGTAATGAACCCCCAAAGGGATTAAACCATTAAGCACAAATATCCCAATTTCATGCTTTAAACAAGCAAATGGTTTAAACTACTTTCAAAACAAAAATAAAACCAAGAAAGGGGGGAGGTTGCAGATATGATTAGGTGTTGAAAATGAGTACTAGAAGTACTAAAACATTCAACCAACTCAAACCAATGGTAGTTAAAGCCTTAAAACACTAAGCTAGTGAAGGAATTAACAGTACAACCATGCAATACAAGGCTCAAATGAAACAACCAGCACAAAATAGAGCTAAAACAATCTTAAATATAGTCCAAAACATGCTTGACTTAAGCTACAAAAAGCTAAAACAATAAGCTAACATGTGAAGCTAACTAGGCATGCAAACAAGGCACAAGGAGGGGAGGCTAACCCCTCCAATTTTGGACTTCAAAATAAGGTTTTTGCCACTGAAAAACCTCTAAAATTCAGTGGTTAAAAGGCCTAAAAATTTTGATTTGAAAGTGATGAAAAATGGTACAAAAGCTTAACAAGCAAAAAGGGTGAATCACCCCTTAACTGAAAATGGCCTCAAACCACCATTTTTAGACCACAAAAACAGAGTTTTTTGTAGTTCAAAACCACGCCAAAAACAGTTGAAAAGATGGAAAAACAAGTGTTCAAAGCAAGCTTAAATAGCAAGTGTTATACCTCTTGAAGCTAAGGCACAAATTGGGCAACAATCAAAGCTCAAACCTCCTTCTAGAGCTTAAAAAAGACTCCAAGGGACCTTAGCTCAAAGGTGATCAAGTTTGGTTAAGGGTTGATAGGCAAACTAGAAGTATATCTCTACTTGTATGCACAAAAGTTCAAGAGAGAGAGAAATCTAAAGAGGGATAATTGTAGAGAAAGGGGATTGTAGAGAAAGAGGCTCCCAAAATTTTTCCAACCTTGAAAACAATAGAGAAGGTCCTCTATATATAGAAATATAAGAGCTCAAGTCGAAAAAATAAACAAAATAGACAGCTGGAGCTTTTGGGAGACAGCTGGAGGAAAATATCTGCAAAATCTGACTTTTTGCACCAATGGCGGACTGGCCATCACTGGTGGCCGACTAGCCACCACTGATGGCCGACAAAACTCACTCTTGGATGACACATGGCTGTGAAAGTCCATTCATGGCCGACACGTGGCCGACAAAGCCCATTCATGCCTAGCAAACTCCACCAGTGGCCAGCTAGAAAAATCTACTCTCTAGGTCCAACTTCAAATGGGCATATCTCCTTCCTCCGAACTCCTTTGCAGGTCATTCTTAAGTCTAAATTGAAGCCCCGGAAGTCTTATTTCCAATGGAAAAAGCCTCACATCACAATTCCAAGTGTGAAGAAAGATATTCCTATTTTAGTGAAGACTGCTCAGTTTTGGTCCTAATTGGATTGATGCCTAACTTCTCCTCAACTAGGTTTCTTCCCTCCACTCTTATTTTCTTCAACTCCAAACCTATAAATAATATGTTTTGAAAGATTTTTCAAAGAGTTCACCGCTCTTTCATTTATTTCCACTTTGTCCTTACTCGGTTTACCGAAAAACGTAACATTTAACGAAATGCGAGCCTCAGAACATCGTAGAAACTTTTTTCAAAAATATTTTGAAAGAGAGGGTTTTAAGGTCTAAAATCATTTTGGACAAAATAGTTTTGGTCCAAAATAGGGTGTAAGGTTAGGATTTGAAGCTCCTCTTGCTGAAGAAATCGAACATTTGCATAACATAACCTTTATCACCGAGTGATCAACCTAAAGCCCTCAAGTCTTAAGGGCAGTCAAAAATGGGGTGTCTATAGTTGCCCCTCTTTGACAGAGCTCAAAGTCATGAAGTGTCGTGAGTGAATGTCAAAGCCCAGTGACGACCCATTTTGACAAGGCCGTAAGACTTGAGCAAACAAACAAAATGCAAATGCAGTTGGTTGAACCCGAGGGTTGCCTACGTATCCCTTTGCAAGGAATCAAATCAGCGTAGTTCAGGGACGGAATGCAAAATGAAACTCAATGCGACAAAACAATGTAAAGGATATGCAGTTCAATACAATAATATAATCAAACCACAAGCAGTTCTTACCACACAAATATCATAAGGGATTGGCGATGCAAGTCAAACTACGTTTAACACAGAAAAGGTGCCGAAACCTTCAAACCACAATTCCTACGGAATAGGCATGTGCACAATGCAAAACTATGTGTTTCGCAGAAAGAGAAAAAGTACAAGTAATTGGGTGGTATGATATGAGTGAGGAATGATCTGTTGAGGAAAGATCGTGATCCTAAATGTTGAATGTAACAAGACAAAGTACGATGCGATGGATGCAGTGAATAAGGTGCAGGCCGAACCATGTCTTCCTTAGAAAAGGTATGGACACAAAACAAACCACGTCTAACACAGAAAAGGTACCGAAACCCTCAGACCACAATTCTTGTAGAATAGGCGCGTACACATGCAGAGCTATGTTTTAATGTGAAAAGGTATGGGCACATGCCAAACCAAGCTTAACATGGAAAGGATGCAGACAATAAAATGGTATGATGCAATAGATGTATGCAATAAATTCTATATGCAATAGATGTGATGCAATAGATAATAAATGCGATGTAGCAGCTAGGAAGTGAAAGTATCTTACAGAGGCAATCGGCGATGACTCACCTTATACTGTTGGGGATCTTTCGCTTCTTCTTGGTTCATCTACAGGTACTACTTTTCTCCCTGGCTATGTTCACAACTTTCCCTATTCTCCAACAGGGTGACAGATTAGGTTGGGTCAGTATCTAGAATTGAGGCGCATACAAGCTACCTCAACCTATGGGGCTGCCATACAGATTTCAAGCCAAGGATACACCGCTGGGTATTTAAACCAGACTTTAGTCTCGAAAATCCCGAACCTTTGCGTTCTAGGCCTTGGCCATTCGAACTCTAGTTTCTACCGTCTCGGTTGATCTCCTAGGAACTCATTGCAAATACAGGCAGGTGGCTATACCAGACCACTGGAAGTCGTTCGGGCACGACAAACACCAAAGGAATTGCATCTCTAGAGGATTTAAGGTCTCCTAGACCGGGAGTGCACAAGAGAGTGCGAATCAAGATGCAGGATTTAAGGTCTCCTAGATCGGAGGAGGGCACAAAAGAGTGCGATGCACAAGAGAGTGCGAATTAAGATGCAAGATTTAAGGTCTCCTAGACTGGACGAGTGCACAAGAGAGTGCGATGCACGAGAGATTGTGATGTAGGTGCACAAGATAGTGCGAGTGTAAGTGCACAAAATAATGCGAGTGAAGGTGCACAAAATAATGCAAGTACAATGCACAAAATAATGCGAGCTCAAGGTGCACAAAATAGTGCGATACAGGGTGCACAAAACAGTGCGATGCAATGCACAAGATAGTGCGATGTAATGTGAAATGCACAAGACAGTGCGATGTAGGTTAAAATGCACAAAAAAATGCGATGTGCATTGAAATGCACTAGACAGTGCAAATTAGGTTGAAATGCACTAGATAGTGCTATGTAATGCACAAGACAATGCTCCATAAAGTGAAATACATAAGAGAGTGCGATGTAGGTGCACAAGATAGTGCGAGTGTAAGTGCACAAAATAGTGCAAGTGAAATGCACAAAATAGTGTGAGTATAGTGCAAGTAAGATGCACAAAATAATGCGATGAAATGCACAAACATAATGCAAGTAAGATAGACAAAATAGTGCGATGAAATGCACAAACATAGTACAAGTAAGGTGCACAAAATAGTGCGATGTGAGATGAAATTGTGCAATAGATGCACTGAGTGAGATTATTGTGCGATAGATGCACAGAATGAACAAATGAACAAGGCTTACAAATCAATACAGTGACAACGCATGTTCTATGCAAGATAAACAACCGATGCATGATGTTAATTGAAAACATGTTCTATGCAAGAGACAAGAGCATATTCTATGCAACACTGAAAGCATGTTCTATGCAAGAGACAAGAGCATATTCTATGCAACATTGAAAGCATGTTCTATACATGAATGAAAGCATATTCTATGCGACATTGAAAGCATGTTCTATGCATGAAACAAGAGCATATTCTTTGCAACATTGAAAGCATATTCTATGCATGAACCATAAACGATGCGAGGCATGCATGCAACATAAGTGTATATGAAAGTGTACATTCTACGCAATAGAAGAGAATCGAATATGTGCTTTGGTGCCTCAGATTTACCTCTCGGAGGACTTTACAACATGCTCAACTCAAAAAGAATACATATTGGCGAGGGGTAACATTTGCATGCTGATTTAATTGTCATTCTGACTTGAAGCAGGCTTGAACTCGGGGTTGAGGTACCCTCATATTTCAGAGCAATGGCGAGGCCTGGTGAAGGTGTATCTGGAATGCAGACTTGGAATTTGCTGAAGTTGAAACACACTCAGATGCTCTAATTTTTTCCTATTTTCTTTTGCTTTATAGTCTGGAACCTATATAGCTTCAGATAGGTCTTGGTTTGGTTGCTCCCTCTTGATCAGGGTTGAACCCTGTAGTATATGAAAGAAAGAATCCTGTTTTGTACACCATATTGGGAATGGCACAACACTTTGAGCACAAAACGAATTTTTTTTTTTTTTTTGAAATTGAGATTGAGAATGAGTTTTTGACCGGGTATTGAGCCTACGATTGACTACAGCACACCACGACTCAACAAAGAGAAAACGAAGGTAAAACAACCTAGACACATCTATTAACACTCGAAACGACTCAAAATAAGAATCAAGACAAACAAAAACAACAAACACAACACTCGAAATCGTTCTAATGGTGAGAGACCTCTCAGTTCACGAGGAGCCTGTTTCTCCAGATATTGTTTCCTACCATTTCTCATTTGTGATTCTCACATCACTCTGGCACTCAATCTCTAGTTTTCTGAAATGCCCTTTCCTCACTTTTTCTCTCAGCGCACATCTCTCTATTCTTTACTCTTTCTTATTTTTTATCCCTCCCCTGGGTGGTTGATGGATGAGCAGGAAGTTGTGGGCTCTTGCCCCTAGTATTCTACTAGATTCCCCTTCTTTTGCTCACAACTAGTGAGCTTTCCCACAAAGGGGCTGTGATACGACTGGATGTGCAGTAGATCTGCAACTGACATTGGTTGACGATGCCCTTGGCTTAGCTTGACTGAGATGAACTACAATATGTCTCACTGGCCAGGTATACAATTGATTGGCCTCACACATTGCGTTTTCTACGCTCCCATTCCGGGTCAGACGCCAATTTGGGTGTGATCAAACCCGTCTAGATGAGGGTGTTGAATATCCAGCTCCATTTCTAGTTCATGCTTCGCATTTGGCTTGATACCTCACTGCTTGGAGGATGAGAGAGCTTTTGGCCTTCTATTGTTAGCTTCAATTGTGCCCTTTCTGGCAAATACATTAATAATGGGGAACAGATAGAAAACTTAACTCAACTGTGTCCCTAGTTCATCATTTTAACCTTTTTTTTTTTTTTTTTTTGGCTCTCTACTAAAACAATATTGATCAAGATGAGAGTTAGATTAACATGCTTATTTGACTTTCTGATTTGAAATCATGTAAGTCAAGTTGTGCACACTGAAAATTTTCCTTTCTTTGGGTCCAAGAAATGATCCAATTTTGGAAAAATGGAATAATTTTCGAGAGAATTAGTCGATCTCATTAAAAATCTTCAAAACTGTTTTTGCAAATGACCATTGCTCAACCAACATGGAATTAACTCTTGAGATACACAACCTCAGATCTAAACTTGAATTTTCTTACAACTGAATCTTGTAACGGAATAGGACAACCGAATTTGAACGACGACGAGCCAATTTGCACATGGATAAGATAGCCGAGTTTGAACAAGGATAAGCCAATCAACATGGATGAGCCAAACAGGCTGAAAATGATTGGGGCCGAACTTTAGGATGAAGTTGCCTACGTATCCCAAAGATGGAAATCAGGCCATACGTAGTTCCAGGTTAAGGTGCACTCAGGTATTAACACTCTCCTTTTACGCTCTAACTTTTGCCAAAGCTGCTCTTCCGGGTTTTCAACCTTGCGAGCTATTTTTTCTTTTCATTTTTCTCTATTTTCTCTTTTCTTTTGTTTATTTTCTTTTTATTTTCTTTTCATTTTTGTTCTTTTGTTCTTTTTTTCTTTTTCATTTGCTCTAACTTTTGCCTGGGTCGCCCTTCCGGGTTTTCGGCCCAGCGAGCCTCTCAAGAATAGAAAAGTTTAACTTGTCCATGTTGATCGGTTTTGAGATCTCGAAGCCATCCGAATCTGGGAGAATGGCTGTTGTTCGCTGATGATGTAGGAGTCCATCCAATCGGGTATGAATTTGCCCCTAGTGTTTTGGATAGGAACTCGATTGTCCTTCAGTAAAAATTTTCTTTCAGATTTTGGAATTTGGCTTTCTTGCCAGTCTTGGTTTGCGGAATGACCCATTTTTGGAATCTTTGAGCACATCTGACATTTTTTGCCCCTAGTTCAAGGGCTACTTCTGATCTAGCTTTGCAAGCTTCCTTTGATGACATCTGACCTTCTTGATCTGACCTTCCTGCCCCTCGTTCAAGGGTTGCTTCCGATCCGGCCATACAAGCCTTATATTATGATTAATCATTTGAACATTCTGAGTCAAGGTTCAAGGTTTGAAAGCAAAGAGGTCAAGTCTTGAGGCCGAGAGTGATCCTATGCTGTACAATCTCGAGAGCGATTCTACGCATGTCTTCGTAGGACCACGCAAAACATTTTTTGAAATCTTTTAATAAAGCGACTAGTCGCTTGCGTCGAAGACAATGTAGAACCAATCTGGATCAAATCAGGATCCTTCTCAGTACTCACATTAACAAATATGATCTCATTCATTAAGGGCTTAGCATGCCTCTCTTTCTCTCCATTGATCAAAATTTTTACAAATCCCGAGGAATTCCTTCCTCTTTGTTTTCACCACAGTGTTAGAAAAGTTTTGAAAAACTTAGGTCAATGCAATGACCTCAAGGCACAGAAAAGTAGGTGAAAAACTCTGTCGTTTCATTCCGATCTTCTGGCACAACTAGCTCAATGGTAGAAACAGACGCAAAAGAAATAGTGTAAAAGACAAACACAAAACAAGATAGTGATGTCCGAGGTAACAACCCCGAAATCACCCGACTCCAACACAACAAGACTGACTCGATACAACAAGACTGACTCAATACAACACAACAGAACTGACTCAATACCTGTAATAACCCCGACCTCCGATTAATGCTAAATCATGATTAATTATGCCTAACAGTAATTTAGAAGGAATCTGGAATTAATTTGCATTTGAATTACATTATTTATGTGTTTCTATCTGTTTGCGACATAATGATCTGTTCATGTCTTTGACTTTAAACTGCGAATTGAAAGCCTTATCGGCGCCCGATTCCGAAATTGATTTGTGTTACGTGTTAGTTAGGATTTATAGAATTTTATGGTAGATTTAAGTTAAATTTGATTTGGTACGATTAAATAAAGCTAAATTACATTAGTTGGACTTATTTACCATTATGCCACTTAGTGGCTTGATTTGGAGACCAACCTTGTTACACTTTGAAATGTATTTCCTTAGCCATTTTTCCTTGTCAAAACCGACTAGAGAGAGAGAGCTAGGAGAAAATAGGATTCGTCTAGAGATTTGGCTTGGAGCTTAGGGGAATTGAAGAGACTTTGCAAATTTGAGCCCCTAAACTTGGAATTCAAGGTTTAAGGTAGGAGATTTCCCTTTCAATTGTAAACTTAAGAATAATTCTTGCATGATTCATGGTTAATTAGTGTCTAAAGCTAGGAATTGGGTTAAGGTGTTGAATTGAGTAGTAATTCATGCATGCATGCGTAAATTTCCATGTTTTGGATTTGAATCCTAAGATTTCTTCCATGCATGTGTTAATTTCACTCTCATTGTGGTCATGCATCTTATTGTCCATCAAACTATCTAGTTTGATCATGTTTTGGAGGGTTTGGTTTCAAGGAGATTCTTGCATGATACATTTAAGTTTTGTTCTTGACATTTTATTTGAAATTGTGTTCAATTGACTTACCTTTGGGCTTGATTTTACAAAATTGATCTTCAAAACATGTCATACTATGAGTTTACAAGAGTTTTCCAGAAAATTAGCCTAAAAGGATCGAATTTGATGCTTTGAAGTTGAGTTTTGAGCTTGAGGTTCAAATCTGGAAATTCCAGATTTTGGACTCACGCTCGAGCGGGGAACTCCACACTCGAGCGTACACGCTGAGTTCATGAATTACGCTCGAGCGGGGTAAAGTGACGCTCGAGCGGGAATTTCATGTATCCAGTACTTTTCACATGTTTACAGTCCGCTCGAGCGGGGTAATGCACGCTCGAGCAAGGACTTGTGTCGCACGCTCAAGCGGGTATCGAGCGCCCATCGAGCGTGAATTTCATGTATCCAGTACTTTTACTGTAGTTTACAGTCCGCTCGAGCGGATCCCTTTTGTCTGCATGTCCGCTCAAGCGGATAAAGCCACGCTCGAGCGGGACCCCTATTTCAGCAAAATTTTGAAAAGTGTTTCTAAGTGCATCTTTGTATTCTCATTCCATCCTAGGCATTCCTAGGCCATGTTTAAGACTCTCTAATGAGGATAAGAGATTAGAAACACGCTAAGAGCCAACGAAATAAATTTTGTACAATTAGAACATGTGTTTCAAGTGTGCATCTGTTATGTGTCTTGTAGGTCACGTGCCACGTCCTGTCTGATCAATCTGCTCTGTCTGTCTGTCTCCAAACCCACTGTGAGTAATAACTTTGTAAAGTTATGTTTAACCTAAGTATTTTCTGACTGGTATGGTATAATCTGTTTTTCTGAAATGCTATCTTACGAATTATGAATGAATGTCCAATTTTTTGAAAAGTATTTGTGGCACCCTTAGTTCACGTGGCCCTCGCCCGGGGGTAACAATACCACGGTCAATCTGCATGTGGCCTTCGCCCGGGGGTAACAATACCGCGGCCAATCTGCACGTGGCCCTGCCTGGGGGTAACAATACCATGGCTACTTACGCGCAAGATATGGACCTTTATGGTCGTTGGTACCAACTATGTATGTGGGTCTCTGGACCAATCTGATCTGATAGCTAATGGGTGTACCACGTATGAACTTATACAAAATCTGAATATGAACATGAGTATATAGCTGAAGCTATTCTGTTTTGAAATCTGATTGTGTTCTGATTTAAATATTGGATTCTAACTTGTGATGGACATCATTCATATAACCCCTTTACTCTATTATTGTTCACTGGGCTTTCGCTCACAGTTTATATTATGTATGTAGGTGAGCCGGCACATGACCAGGGCCAGAGTTGACGGCCTTCTGTACTGTTTTTGTCAGCCAACCGTTGTGCCTCCCGAGGAGGTTCCGATCGAAGTCTAATGCCATGGCTGTTCTTGTTTTCATGCTAGTCTCTGTAACTGTTGTAAAGTCAGATCTTGGGAAGTTCACTTTTGTAGAACTTTTGTAAATATTGGTGTCCTTGACTAGCATGCTTATATATATATAATTAAGTTTTAAAATATTCTGTCCCATGTACGTTATCACAGCTCATTGGACCTTGTCTATTTTGTATTATTGCTTCCGCAGCCCCTTATTATTTGCTAATCTGTTCAGAGGTCTTTGGTAATCCACGGATTACTGACCGGTTACGGTGCTAAACCTACAGGGGCGGGTTTGGGTCGTGACAATACCCAAGTCAAAAAGTACAATAAACAGCATTTTCAAATTGCTCAAAACAATGCGTGCCATCCACCACATCTAGAGTAAAATGAGCGTCATCAGTAGGTGGTTCATCCCCTCATCACATAGTCACATTATCCCCCTAGTTCATTGATCCAGTGCCGATAGACTTTGCAGGAACTGGTACGATGATGACCTCGTTGTCAATCAGATCTTGTATTTCATGGCACAGATGAAAACAACTGTCAGTGTCATGACCGGTTTGTTGATGGAAGGCACAGTACTTGGCAGCATTATGCTTGGCTGGAAGGGGATCCAGGAGAGGCCGAGGGTTAAGGGGTTTGAGATGGCCTTGTCCTATGAGGATTTGGAAAGCTTTGGATAAGGTCATGTAAAACGAGGTGAAGACCCTTTGGCCTCGAGCCTGATGGCTTGACGTTTGTGAAGTTGTGTTGGATATACCGGCAAAGGGATTGGCAGGTGCTGACTAGGTTTGATGATCTCTTCCGAGTGTAGGATTGGAGCTGAAAGGGGCATTTCTGGTACGACTTCCCTTTTCTCGGCTTGTCTCTTGATTCAAAATGCCCCGAACCTGAGTGGCAAAAGTGCCATTCACAGTCTTTGCAACAACTGCGAGTACTTGCTGTTTGTTTAGTCCTTTGGCTTTCAAAGCCTCAACAGCCCACTGAAGATGTTCATAGGGACCAATGCCTGCCCCTACCTTGTTCTTGCCATTTGCCTCCACTTTGCCAAGGGATTGGCCTTCTTCCAATGCAGCCCGTCCCAAGATTGGGGAGCCTTTTGATATGAAATTCCTAGTATGTGATGTGGTCGATGACGGAGCCAATATCCCAAAGGCTAAATCTGCCATTGTTCTCTGAAGATCTTCAATCATGCTCATCAGCTCAGAAGTAGTGGGTTCATGGGTTTGAGATGATTGGGGTTCGAGTGCATTCATCATGCACAAGTCCGTGCTTTTTGGAATGAACACCTCAGGCTTAGGTAAATGAGCTGGGGTGATGTATACATTGGGGTTGTAGGTATGAAGTAGTGTATGGATGAGGTTAAGGTGTGGATAAGGTACTTGGTCATTGGGGTCTTGAGGTGGAGCTATCGTTTGATTGTCGATGAGATTCTGGATCTCATGACGAAGGTGGTAGCAAGGATCGGTGCCATGACCACATTGTTGATGGTACACACAATATTTGATGGGGTTATGTCTGGCAGGGAGTGGGTCAGGAAGAGGTTGGGGATCAAGGGGTTCGAAATACCCTTTTTCCATCAGGATTTTTAGTGCGCTAGTTAGGCTCATATAGAGTGGGGTGAAAGTTTTGCCTTGAACTCGGGTTGGGCCGGCTGTTTATGAGTTGGACTTGGCAAATGGGTTGGCAATTTTGGGATTAATGGTGACGGTATTAATTTCAATGGGTTTGGGAATAGTGCTACTGCCTGCATTGGTACTCTCGGAAATCACCATCCTTGTTGGTTCACTTGTTCTGGGAATAATCCCTTTGTTGAACGTACTCTCGATCTGAACCCCCAAGTCATGCAAACTTTTGAAAGTGAATAGTGGAGCGACTATCAACTTTTGCAACATATCAGGCTCAAGATTCTACACCACTATCCGGACTTGGTCCCTCTCAGAAGGGCGATTAGTCATCTATGCTACATTTGCTCTCCACCTTGTAACAAATTCCACAAAAGACTCTGTAGGGTTCTGGTGGGTCGTTTCAAGGTCTTGAGTGGTTATTTTAAGTTGGGTATTATAAGAGTACTAATTGACAAAGGCCTCAGCCAACTCTTCCCAGTTCTTCTTCACTTTATCCTCCAACTTGGTGTACCAAGTGGCTGCTATGCCCGATAGGGTTCTTCCATACAAAGAGAGTTTCTGAGGCTTAGTCAGACCCATCGGTTTTAGGACATCCAAGAAATGCTGGATATGTACCATAAGATCTCCAAACCCGTCGAAAAGGTCAATATGTGGCATTTTGAATATATCTAGGAGCCTTACGGCAGCCTCGGTGTATCCATCCTCAATGTCAGGAATGGAGTTAAGGCCCTGTGTCCTTTTGAATTACTTCTCAAGGTTCGCAATTTTTACCAAGGTCGGTTTGAGATCATTAGTATCAAGGGGATAAAGCCTCTCATTAGGTTGTACCAGAGGTCTGAAAACTCGAGCTTGAGCCAACCCTTCTCGGGGATCCGGACCTTGCAAACCTATAGTTGGCAAAGGTAGATCAAAGTTCAGTTGGGGTCCCGAGACTGGATGTGTGGTAGGTGCCCCAGATGGGCATTGCATTTCAGCATTGGTCTCATCCTGCATGGCGATTCCCTGGTTTAATGCTGCTATCATAGCCACAACTTCTTCCGGACTCTGTGCCATCACGGGTCTGCTGAGTTGAACAAAGGTGATTTAATTGGTTGCTATCGGATCAGTTGAACTAGTGAGCTCTGTCTGGCCCTTCTTTGCCCTGCCACCGGCGAAGGAAACACTAGTTGCCCTTAAACCAAATCTCCGACCTGACAAAGTCTATCGACACAAGTCCAGAGTACCTGGGGGATATTGGAGCCTTCTGAAGCTATGGTTCCAAAACTACCTGGCAAAAGAGAAAACAGACAGCACCTCAGCCTGGTTTCACTAGAACAGATATGAGCATAGCTGAGTGACTATGCTCTCTACTGAATTATGTCCCAAAACAGATACCAACTTGGCAACTAATATGCACATCCCTGTACAGTTTCACTATAAAGCACATACCAGTTAAGTGAGAACCAAAACAGCCCTATTAGGGGAATAAGGTTACCCTGTCCTAGTTTCGTCAGGAGCTAGGGTTTCATTATGCACAACAAGTGGCATCATACAATCCTGCATTCGAGTAAGCAACCTGTCCTAGTTTGGAATAGTCTCTATGGTTTCCGATATGCAACTAGGTCGATTGGTGAAAAAGGATACCTCAGCAAGACTACCTAATATACCTCTCACACTTAACACCGAGAAGTGAAAGGAGGATCAAACGGTACAGCGGTAGTCCAGATCCAAGGGTTGTGTTCCCATCGTGGCAGAGCCCGCAACCGGTTAGCCTTTTGGCAAGCTTTTCCAAGTGAGCCTCCGGCAAAACGCTCAGTAATAACAAATGGCAAACACTGTGACTTAGGCACACCAACGCTAATGCAAATGCAAAGAAACACATAAGTGTAGATAAAATAACATATCATGAGTTCGAGTCAAGTTCTCTAAATCCCCAGTGGAGTCGCCAGAAACTGTCGACTCGCTTTTTTCCGCGCTCGCCTTTCGGAAAGGTTTGAAAAGAAGGCCTTACAGTTCAGACTCCCGCGGTTCTGAATCTAGTCTCATAAAGTATAATGTGAAACTGATAATCACCAAAGAGTCCAAATCCGGCAAACTTTTTGGAAAATCGATTTTAAATTAAATAATGCCAAAATTGAACTGCTTTGCCAAATACAGAGTCGCCACCTAAATATTTTGTTTTGGGGAAATTGAGAAAATCCTGACTCGTGCCAAAGGCCATGTTTCCATCATCACCAAAGTTGCCTCGGCTCAGGAACTTGGGTACGAGAGGGGAAGGTTATGAATTGAGCACCCTCGCTCGCCCGATCAAAGATCGGTCTCTACTAATCATGATATGATTTTTATAAACATTATGTGTTCTTATTCCGGTTATTAAACTAGCCTTACTATGTGATGCGCAAAATCAAGTACAGACTAGCTTGCTCAATTTGGAACAATTCAACTCATGTTTGTTTTTGCGAAAATGGTTTGAATTTGCAACCTCAAGTGGGCTTAAAAGATGCAAATTTGCCACCAAACATAGTAGGCTTAAAACATGATTTGCCACTCAACAAAGTGGGCTTAAAAAGCACATTTGTTGAATCGTTCCAATTCAAACAACAAGCCTTCATCCACAGGCATTCATGCTGTTTAGCATTTAAGCACATAGCCTTATGGCAAGCATGCTAATCATGGTAATCACACTCATGCAAGTATGCCAAAGCGTAAAAACTTATAGAGTATTCCAAGCCAAAACAGAACTAGTTAGAAAGATGCATGATCCTAACTATACAAGATGCCTAATGCAACACATGCAATATGCAATTTAATAGGCTCGGCTACAAATATGGCATATGGATCAATTTAAACAACATGCTATTAAACACGTATTCAAAGAAGATATTGAAATGACGATGCAGTTTGAATGATACGTCGAGCCTCGGTGTATGTAATACAAGATGAATGGATGCAAGCATGCGATATGCTAATTGAAACATGACCTTAAACTAACCATCAAAAGAGATTAAACAAAATGGAGAAAGATGTGAGGTTGGAAAAACATACACACACGCATGCACACTTATTACAACATTACGCCTTCGCAAAGGAGGGTCCGAATGAATAAAAGCTAACTAGCTAACTAGGCTAATTAAGCTAACTAATTATTACAAAACTTGAAACCAATTAACTATTCTAGTTAACTAATTATTATAAAACAAAATCGAATAACTAGACTAACTAATTATTTACAATACTTAATTAGCTATAACTAATTAATTACAACATATATTTAATCTAATGCTAATTAAACTAATTAGCTAATCTTAGGAAGCAAGGGACGCATGCATGCTCGGTTCTTCACCCGAAAAGCCACTGCCTTGCCGCTGTATGTCTCTATTTGCACACTTGAACACCAAAGAAGTTGTCCACTACTAGAACACCTCTGTTCCACCTCAGGAACACACTGTGCAAATTTCATTGGTGGCCAACAAAGGGCCGGTCGGCTACCAATGGTGGCCGGCAGGGGTCCAGTCGGCTACCAATGGTGGTCAGTCGGCTACCATTGGTAGCCGGTCGGCCACTGCTAGTTCACATTTCAATGCTGCAACAGAGAGTAAAACAGAGCGAAACAGTGTATTCTCACAGGTTGTCTGTACTGTTTACCCTCCTTATCATCACACAAGCTCAAAGGAGAGAAACTTTTGGCCCTCAAACCATCAATCAAGCAATGTCCATGCATGATGGCTAAGGAACCAAGTTTGTACAAGTTCAATAAATGTACAAATAAGACTCAATGACCATCACCCTATCATGTATGATCAAGGGCAATGGAGATCAAGGAAAGTGACACATTTCATCACTTTTGAGTATAAAATGTCCCATTTTTCCTTGCGTTCGAATTAACGTCCGATTCGAACACATGCAATGCAACACAAAAGATGCTTATCTTGCCTCTTTTACTTGTGAATTTTGTTTACACATTTTAAATTACCAATTCATTCTTTAATTGATTTGTCCATCGGTGAGTGTCCTCTAATGGAAAGAAATCTCAAACCAAGGGTTGTTTTAGGCATGAAAGAGACATCATGCCGTTGGTAATGAACCCTCAAATGGATTAAACCATTAAGCACAAATATCTCAATTTCATGTTTTAAACAAGCAAATGGTTTAAACCACTTTCAAAACAAAAATAAAACCAAGAAAGGGGGGAGGTTGTAGATATGATTAGGTGTTGAAAATGAGTACTAAAAGCACCAAAACATGCAACCAACTCAAACCAATGGGAGCTAAAGCCTTAAAACACTAAGCTAGTTAAAAAATTAACACTACAACCATGCAATATAAGGATCAAATGAAAAAACCAGCCCAAAACAGAGCTAAAACAACCTTAAATATAGTCTAAAACATGCTGGACTTAAGCTACAAAAAGCTAAAACAATAAGCTAACATGTGAAGCTAACTAGGCATGCAAACAAGGCACAAGAAGGGGAGGCTAACCCCTCCAATTTTGGACTTCAAAATAAGGTTTTTTCCACTGAAAAACCTCTAAAATTCAGTGGTTAAAAGGCCCAAAAATTTTGATTTGAAAGTGATGAAAAATGGTACAAAAGCTAAACAAGCAAAGAAGCAAGAAGGGCGAACCACCCCTTAACTGAAAATGGCCTCAAACCACCATTTTTAGAATACAAAAACAAAGTTTTTTGTAGTTCAAAACCATGCCAAAGACAATTGAAAAAGATAGCAAAACAAGTGTTCAAAGCAAGCTTAAATAGCAAGTGTTATACCTCTTGAAGCTAAGGCACAAATTGGGCAACAATCCAAGCTCAAACCTCCTTCTAGAGCTCAAACAAGACTCTAAAGGACCTCAGCTCAAAGGTGTTTAAGTTTGGTTAAGGGTTGATAGGCAAACTAGAAGTATATCTCTACTTGTATGCACAAAAGTTCAAGAGAGAGAGAATTGTAGAGAGAGAGGCTCCCAAAATTTTTCCAACCTTACAAACAATAGAGAAGGTCCTCTATGTATAGAAATATAAGAACTCAGGTCAAAAATATCAACAAAACAGACAAGTGGAGCTTTTGGGAGACAACTGGAGGAAAATATCTGCAAAATTTGACTTTTTGCACCAATGGCCGACCAACCATCACTGGTGGCCGGCCAGCCACCACTGATGGCCGAAAAAACTCACTCTTGGATGACAGATGGCTGTCAAAGTCCATTCATGGCCGACACATGGCCGACAAAGCCTATTCATGGCCAGCAAACTCCACCAGTGGCCGGCCAAAAAAATCTACTCTCCAGGTCCAACTTCAAATGGGCATATCTCCTTCCTCCAGACTCCTTTGCAGGTCATTCTTAAGTCTAAATTGAAGCCTCGGAAGTCTTCTTTCCAATGGTGGTAGCCTCACATCACAATTCTAAGTGTACAAAAAGATATGCCTGTTTTAGTGAAGACTACCCAATTTTGGTCCTAATCGGATTGATGCCTAACTTCTCCTCAACTAGGTTTCTTCGCTTCACTCTTATTTTTTTCAACTCCAAACCTCTAAATAAGATTTTTTGAAATATTTTTCAAAGATTTCATCTCTCTTTCATTTATTTCCACTTTGTCCTTGCTCGGTTTACCGAAAAGCGTAACATTTAACGAAATGCGAGCCTCGGAACATCGTAGAAACTTTTTTCAAAAATATTTTTAAAAAGAGGGTTTTAAGGTCTAAAATCATTTTGGTCAAAATAGTTTTGGTCCAAAATGGGGTGTAAGGTTGGGATTTGAAACTCCTCTTGTCGAAGAAATTGAACCTTTGCATAACATAACCTTCATCATCGAGTGATCAACCTAAGGCCCCCAAGTCTTAAGGGTGGTCAAAAATGGGGTGTCTATAGATGCTAAACCTATAGGGACGAGTTTGGGTCGTGACAGAGTGGTATCAAAGCACGAGTCATACCGCACACATGAGTCCATATGAGCTATAGAATGTTCTAGAAAAGAAGTAGGGATATTACATTTGCATGTGTGAGTGTGTGTGATATCATGTGAAAGTATCTAAACCAATCTACATTGACGCTGAAATGAAATGAACTGAAATTGAAGACTATGAAAAGATTATTCCTGTGTTTATTAGTGCTCTGTTTACCTATAGCAAATGGAAAATCCAAGAAGTGATTGTGCAGTTGGATCCTCTGAGGCTAGAATGAACTGAATGAAATAAATGCTTGAAGCTTTGACAGAAGCAATGATGCACCATCAAAGACAACAACCTTTACGTCCTTCACCCTCTCCAATCCAAGTAGAACCGGTAAACAATGACATCATCAGCTTGACTCAAAATTCAATAAGATGAAGCCACCAACTTTCTTGGGTGGAATTGAACCTTTAAAAGCTGAAACATGGATGCTAAAAATTGAAAAAGTTATTTGAAGTATTTCCATGTACCGAGACTTAGAAAGTTTTGTTGGCCACCTACACCTTAAAGGACGAAGCCCCATATTGGTGGATGCTTATTCGTGATAGCATTAGGACTTTGACTTGGGATCAATTCAGAAAGATCTTTTATGAGAAATATTTCCCTCAGTGTTTCTGAGATAAAAAAGTGTCCGAATTCCAAGAGCTTAAGCAAGGTAATATGTTAGTGGCCGAGTATGAGGCCAAGTTTACTGAATTAGCTCGTTTTTCCCCATACATGGTAGATACAGATTATAGGAAAGCTCAAAAATTGGAAGGAGGGCTGGACCTAGATGTGTTTGATCGGGTCGGTGTATTGAAATTGCCCAAATACGTTGATATGCTTGATAGAGCTTTAATGGCTGAATCCAACTTGGCTACAATGAAACAAACGAAAGCTCCAATAATTGAATGGAAAGGCAAAAGATTTGGGTACAGGTTTAGAAAAGGCCGTTTATTTGTTACGAACAAGAAGCAAAACACGAGATCTATTAGCAGCTCAAGTCAGAGTAGTGGATCTACAACTGTTTGTTCTGAATGTGGAAGAAAACATAAGGGTGTCTATTATCATGCATCTAGTGCTTGCTTCAGGTGTGGCAAGATTGGCCACATGATGAAAGATTGCCCACTCATGGCTGAAAATGCCAACCGTTCTTCGGCAAGCTCAGTTGAATTCGTTTCTACACCAAGATCTAATGCAAGAACCAATACTGGGAGAGAACCTTTGAGGCAAGGTAGAGTTTTTGCACTTGTTCCTGGCGATATATAGAATACTGAATCAGTAGTGTCAGGTATAATTTCTATCCGTGCTTAGAATACCTATGTGTTAATAGATTCCGGTTCTACGCATTCTTTTATATCACATGTTTTTTTTCAAAGGCTAACTAAACCATTAGAATCCATGAATTATGTGTTATCTGTATCTCCACCTGGGGATTCTATACTATGTGCTTGTGTGTATTCGGCATGTGATGTTGTGATTAGTGGTGTGATGCTACATGTTGATCTGATGCCTATGTCTACTGATCATTTTGACTACATATTGGGGATGGACTGGTTGACTGTTGACTAAGTATCATGCTACGATTGATTGTGTTTCTAAATCTGTTGTGTTTTGACCTCTAGGGTTACCTAAGTTTGTATTTGTTGGGAATGGGATAGTTCCTCCCCCGTACTTGATTTCTATTATGAAAGATGTCAAATTACTTAGGAAGGGATGTCGGGGTTATCTGTGTTTTGTTTTAACTGAAACTTCCGGTAAGCTTAATATGGAAGCTATTCATGTGGTTAATGAATTTCCTGATGTGTTTCCAAATGAACTACCCGGTGATTTGATTGATAGAGAAATTGAATTTACCATTGATGTAGTTCCTAGAACACAACCAATTTCCAAAACCTCATATAGAATGTCAACCTCT
Source organism: Camellia granthamiana (assembly GCA_036172215.1). Classification (NCBI taxonomy): domain Eukaryota; kingdom Viridiplantae; phylum Streptophyta; class Magnoliopsida; order Ericales; family Theaceae; genus Camellia; species Camellia granthamiana. The sequence continues at coordinate 73,858,646 of CM069917.1, forward strand.
AAAACTTCAAGAACTGCTAGACAAGAAGTTTATCCGACTGAGTACTTCACCTTGGGGTGCTCCAGTTCTGTTTGTTAAAAAGAAAGATGGGTCCTTGAGGTTATATATAGATTACCAGGAATTGAAAAGAGTAAATGTCAAGAAAAAAATATCCATTGCCCCGAATAGATGATTTGTTTGACCAACTCCAGAGAGCCCAAGTGTTTTCAAAGATAGATCTTAGATCTAGGTACCATCAGTTGAAGGTTAAGATACAAGATGTAGAGAAAACTACCTTTTGAACTAGATATGGACATTATGAATTCCTAGTAATGCCATTTGGAGTAACAAATGCACCTGCTGCCTTCATAGACCTAAGGAACAGGGTGTTTAAACCATATCTGGATGAATTTGTTGTTGTATTTATTGATGATATTTTGATTTACTCCAAAAGCAAGGAAGATCACGAAAATTATTTGAGAACTGTGTTACAAATTCTAAGGGAAAAGAAATTGTATGCAAAACTCTCCAAATGTGAATTTTGACTAGACAATGTGACCTTTCTGGGACATGTGATTAACGAAGATGGCATATTAGTGGACCCGCAAAAGATTGACGCCATTGTGAATTGGCCAAGACCAACAAATGTGTCAAAAGTTAGAAGTTTTTCTGGGGCTTACTGGCTATTACATAAAATTTGTGAAGGACTTCTCTAAACTTGCTATGCCTTTGACACAACTAACACAAAAAAATATGCCATTTGATTAGAATGACCGAAGAGAATCTGCTTTCCAAGAGTTAAAGACCAGATTAGTGACTGCCCCAATTCTGACTCTGCCTAATGGTATAGATGGATGCCAAATTTATAGTGATGCTTCATACAAAGGCTTGGGATGCGTGCTAATGCAAAACGAAAAGATAATTGCCTATGCTTCTCGGTAGCTTCACCCATATGAGAAAAATTATCCAACCCATGACCTTGAACTCGCAGTTGTGGTTTTTGCTTTGAAAATATGGTGCCACTATTTGTATGGAGTGACTTGTGAAGTGTATACTGACCACAAAAGCCTAAAATATTTCTTTACTCAGAAAGAACTGAACATGAGACAGAGAAGTTAGCTTGAGTTGATAAAAGATTATGATTTGCAGATTTTGTATCATTCGGGAAAGGCAAACACAGTTGCAGATGCTTTGAGCGGAAAATCTATTGGAAATTTGTCATGCTTGCTCACTGGTCAGAAAGTGTTGTTATGTGATCTGAAAAGAAATGAAATTAAAGTTGTTTTGTGTGAACAAGATGGAGTCCTAGCTGCCATTTCTGCACAACCTGCTACATAGAGGACATTAAAGAAAAGCAATTAGAAGATGAACTTCTAAATAGGATTGTTGAAGAAATTAACTCTAAACCAAGGCCGGGATTTGTGTATGAGAATAATGTGTTGAAATTTTAGAGTAGGCTTTGTGTACTAGATTGTTCAGAATTTAGAAAGTGTATTATGATTAAAGCTTATAACTCCAAATTTGCTATGCATCCAAGGAATGCAAAGATGTACCATAACTTGAAACAAAATTTCTGGTGGCCTAGAATGAAGAAGTATATTGCTGATTTTGTAGCTAAGTGTTTGCACTGCCAGCAAGTAAAAGTTGAACATTAATGACCTGTTGGATTACTTTAACCGCTTCCAATACCGGAATGGAAATGGGAACACATTACGATGGACTTTATTGTTGGGCTACCTCATTTCTCTCGAGGTATGGATTCTATCTGGGTCATTGTTGATCGTCTAACTAAGTCTGCTCACTTTTTGCCTGTGAAGACTTTTTATAGTGCAGACAAATTGGCTAACATGTATGTGAATGAGATTGTAAAATTGCACGGAGTACCAGTGTCTATTGTGTCTGATAGAAATCCTAAGTTCACTTCAAGATTCTGGCAAAGCCTACAGCAAGCTTTGGGAATTGAGTTAAGACTAAGCAACGCTTATCACCCACAGACAAATGGACAATCTGAACAAACTATTCAAACTTTAGAAGATATGTTGAGAATGTGTGCCCTAGATTTCCAAGGAAATTGGGAGACTTATCTGTCTTTGGCTGAATTTGTATATAACAACAGCTACCACTCAAGCATTGAAATGGGTCCTTATGAAGCTTTGTATGGTCGAAAATGCCGATCTCATATTGGTTGGGTTGAAATAGGCAATAGACCGTTGTTGGGACTGGAACTGGTGCAAGAGACAACTGAAAAAGTAAAACTGATTCAACAATGTTTGAAAACCGCCCAAAGTCACCAAAAGAGTTATGCGAATGTCTGGAGGAGAGACAGAGAATATGAAGTAGGTGACCTCCTATGAAAGGCCATGTACGATTTGGGGTTAAAGGCAAATTGGCACCGCGATATATTAGACCGTATGAAATCATTGAGAAAATAAATCCGGTGACATATCAAGTGGCCTTACCTCCAATTATGGAGAACATGAATAATGTTTTTCATGTTTCGATACTTCAGGAATATTTACGAGATCCACTCCATGTGATTGAACCGACACATGTACTTCTAAAGGATGATTACACGTATGAAGAACAGCCAATCCAAATTGTCAACCGAAGAATCAAAAGATTGAGGAACAAGGAGATTCCATTGGTGACAGTTGATTGGCAAAATCATGGAGGAACTTATGCAACATGGGAAATCAAAGAGGACATGATGAAGAGATACCCTAATTTGTTTCCTCTAGAGCCGGCATTTTTTTGAAATAAAGGTAATTCGAGTTTGGTGGATCAAACTCTTTAAAAGGAGAAAACTGTAATAACCTCGATCTGTGATTAGCCCATGATCGTTGATTAAGATTGTTTAATACGTAATTAAGATAAAATTCTACGTTAATTGCATGTGTTATATGTTATTTGCATTTATATCTGTCTGTTGTAGAAAAATCTATCTGTGTTTCTGTTTCATTATGCGAATTGAAGGCCTTATCGGCATCTGATCACGAAATCGACTCGATATAGGTGTCATTTAGAATTTTTAGAATTTTATGGCAGGTTTAATTAAAATTCGATTCAGAACGAATTAATTAGAATAAAATAATACCAATGGACTAGCATTAATTCAACTTAATTAACTAATGCTAATTGAGCTTATATAAGGCTAATTTGATGCTAGACTATTCCATTACATCCTCATTTCATCATCTTTGAGACTAAAACTGAGAGAGAGAGGGAGGGAGAGAGAGAGAGAGAGAGAGAAAAAAAAAATTGAGATCAAGCAAAGAAATTGTAGAGAATTAGAGGATTCAACTTGGAAACTCAAAGAATTAACAACTTAGAACACAATTTAACACCTAAGGTAAGAATTCAAGCTTTTAAGTTTGTAATTGAGTTGGTTAATGCATGAATTCAAGAGTGTTAAGCTAGGAAATGCAAGAATTAAGCTAAAAGGTAAGAAACAAGATCATAACACACATGCATGCATAATTCATGAATTTTTGAGCTTTGACTTCAACAATTCTTACATGCAAGAGCTTATTTTTGTTCTATTCTGGGAGCTCATGGTGGTTTTGCACTTAAACACTTCATCTATTCATGTTTTGGAAGCTTTGTATCCAAGTCATTGCATACATGTTATGTTTTCAAAAGTTTAAGATTTACTTTGGAAGAATTCACTTGCTTTTGGGCTTAATTTGGCAAAATGACTTTTAAAACATGAAGTTCTATGAGTTTACAAGTGTTTTCTCAAGTTTTGGCCCAAAAAGATGTGTTTTATTGCTTTGGAATTGAGTGTTGTACTTGGGAAGCAAATATGGAAATTGCAGAATTTGCACTCTCTGCTCGAGCGTTGGAGTTTGCGCTCGAGCGAAGAATGCGAGCTCCCAGTACTTTTGTAGAGGTTGAGGGTTGGCTTGAGCTGCAGAACTTGCACTCGAGAAACCACCCTTATTTTTTGATCCTCCACTTAAGCGTAGGAAGTTGCGCTTGAGCATGAAATTCTTGCTCCCAAAAGTTTAACAGAATTTTGCAAACCGCTCAAGCGACTGAAGTTGCGCTTGAGCAGAGACCCTGTTTACTCAGTCTTTGGCTCAAGCATCCTTCGAGCATAAAAATCATGCAACCAGTACTTTTGCAGACTTTGTAGACCGCTCAAGCAACTGATGTTGCGCTCGAGCTGACTGCCCTATTTTTGAAAATTTGACTAAGTGTTTCAAGTTATATTCTGGCATCCTCATTGCATCCTAGGCATTCCTAAACCTTAATTAAGACATAGTAATGACGATAAAGATTAGGAACGCACCAAGTTAGAACATGAATGAGTTATGTGTTTTTCTGGGCATGTGTTTTAATATAAATTTGTTATGTGTTTGTGTAGGTCACGCGCCATAGACTGTTTGATCCGACTATTCTGACTCCTATGTTATCAGAGCTATCTGTGAGTAACAACTCTGTAAAGTTATGTTTGATTATAAGTATTTTCTGATTGAAGTGATATGATATGTTTTTTGAAATGTTATTTTATGAATCATGAATGAATGTCTATTTTTTTAAAATATATTTGTAGCATCCTTAGTTCACATGGCCCTTGCTCGGAGGAAACAATACCGTAGTCTATGTTGTACGGCCCTCGCCCGAGGGAAACAATACTGTGGTCTATGTTATATGTCCCTCGCCCGAGGGTACAATACTGTGGTCTATGCTATATGGCCCTCACCTGGGGAAAACAATACCATGGCTACTTGTGCACAAGATATAGACCTTTGGGGCTGTCAGTACCAACTATGCATATGGGTCCCAGGGCCAATTTGATATGATAGCTAATGGATGTATCACATATAATTGGTTATGACTTCTGATAAGTTCATGAATCTGAATCTGTTTCTGATAAGAATTATGAGTTCTGAAATCATTTGAACATCATTCATGAAACCTTTACTCTATTGTTATTCACTGGGCTCCAGCTCACTGTATTATTTATGTATGTAGGTGATTAGGCGCATGATCAGGCCTAAGTTGCTGCTTGGATTCTTTTGTGTCAGCCAACCTCCATGCCTCCCGAGGAGGTTCCCGTTTTAAAGTGATCATGTTCTGTTAACAAGTTTTAAGTTTTGTTTTCTTCTGTTTAACTGAACAAGTTTTTGTAAGTTGTATTTATGTGGGTTTTGGGTGACGTAAGACTAATGTAAAAATGATGTCACTGATATGTATATAAAGTTTTAAATTTTCTGTCTCATGTACGTCTACACAGCTCTATGGACACTGTATGTTTGTATTCGCTTCCACTAGCTCTTGTATTTTGTTTATCATGTTCAGAGACCTTTGGTAATCCTAGGATTACTAGCCGGTTACGACACTAAACCTATTGGGGCGAGTTTAGGTCATGACAAGAGTAGTATTTTTGTAATTAATTGTTACTCATTATGATCACAGTATGATTGCATTCCCTTATTTCGATTTAATCATTAACTACAAAGGCAAAGTGGGCAGAGTATATGATGTGGACTCAATATGTATTGCTACATTGATGCCTTGAAGGATGCGATTGCAATAGTCCTTTCTCACATTGCTTGTAGTGAAGCAATAGCTATCACATTGCATTGTGATATGCCTGGTACTGAGAATAAGAGATTAATAGAAAATGATCTTGATGTGTTGGATATGTTTTATGTGCAAGGTAGGAGTAAAACAATTAACGTATATGTAGATATTGCATATTCTATTGGAATGGAAGATGGTGGAGGTAGAAATGATGTTAGAGATAACAATAGTGGAGATGGAAATAGTGGAGTTCATGGAGTACATACTGTAAAGGTAGACACACATAGATGGTAATTCCAAGCCAAGAGGGAAAATAAAATAAGAATAAAAATTGTCTTCAAACTCCTACATAATGATCCCATCTTCAGCCACCTTAGGATACACGGCTGAGCAAAGAAAAACAAGAGAGAAAGAGTAGAAAAGAAAAGAAAAAGAGAGGAAGAGGAGAGGGCACTTGGTGGTTCAAAACTAGTTTGAAGAATTATTTGTAAAAGCTCTTGAAGTAAGAATACTCAACCTCTATGCTCCCTTAAATATTTTTCTTAACTAAATCTAAAAAAAAAATAATAATGCAAGAGTGTGCATTGATAATACACAAAGGCTCAATACATGTTTACATTTTGATAGAATGATAATCTTATGATTATATGATTTCTATCCTTCTTGCAAATATGGATTAGATGGTTTAGCTACTGATTTTTCTTCTTATGTGTTCAAATATTCTCCATTGTTTGAATTAGTCTTGCATGTTTATGAATTTGTGTTTACTCTTCATAAATATTATTTTCATCTATTCCATGTCACCACTAATGAAAGTAAATATGAAGGATTAGAGTTTCACATGGGAATAATAGCAAGAAACAATTTTTATAGTCTTGCATGTGATTCATGGTGAATACAAAGTGTGTTTTTCACAAAATAAGGAACTTCCAGCAAAACAGATTTTTAATCCATTTTGAATAAACCCAAACAAATTCATGGGAACACTTTCATAAAATCTGAAACTACTGGAGTTAGTTTAACATGTTTTCATGGTACTAGGATATTGAAAAAAAAAATTATTTGACAAGGTTTCATGGTCAAAACATATTTTTAATGTCATTGTTGTTTGGAGGCAGCAGCAATGCTGACTTTACTAGGTCACTGTTTATTCTACAAAATGAGTTTTCAAGTGATTCAAATTGGAAAAGTTATATTTTTAAGTTACCTTTCAAATGCAGCTGGTTTCAAAAAATTTTATTAAGCATTGAGAGAGAAACGTCAATTTTTCCAAAATGTGATAGAATCTGTCCAGTTTTCTTATAAAATTTATTTGACCATCTTCCATTGGTTTTCAGTCTTCAAACTCTTCTGGAAATATGTTCCAAACTCAAATATCTAGCAAGTTGTTCTGACCATACCTCTTTTTGACACTGTTTGAGGCCCTTTTTTATTTTTCAAACACAGATCACCTGTGCTGGAAGTTAATATAACTCACTGTCTCAGAAAAAACCAATTTTCTTCCAAAAAAATTTTCTCTATTTTAAAATCGTTTTTAGCCCTGGTATTCTCTCGAAATATTTTCCTAACTCAATAAACTATCACCAGTTAAAATATGTAATGGTTGAACTTCGTTTGGTATGGGTTTCATATATTTTTTTTTTTTTCTGACCATACAGTGCTGAAAGAAGAAATGTGTGAATTTCTAAGAAACTTGGTGAAGAGTCCTAAGACATTCTATCATATTTATTTTGGTTGCCATACATGATTGTGTTGTGCTACATAAACATTATGACACTATGGTCTTCAAACTAAAACTCGCATATGTATCAAAATATGAATTCGATGAAATAAAGAAACACGAAATTGAACCGATGATACATTAAAATTTAAAAGTGATGGGGTGAGCCCGGTTTAGAATCTTGCGCAAGTGAGTTACGAACCCTAACATGACAAGGGAAGGTATTTCGGCTCTTCTTGGTGTAGGCGATATAAAGTTGGTGGTGCGGGTGTCACAACATAGACCGTTCTCTTGGGGCAGACCGTGATGTTACGACTCGGGTATGTAACCCTGGTACGTGGGCATCATTGGTAGTTACAGCTAGTAACATTTGAATATTTGACCAAGGGGGAGTCAGAATTGCCCGTGGCCATTGCTTAGCGGTTAAGTGGGAATAGTGCTCCGCTGGGAGTTACTTAAACTTATCTGAAAAACTAAATCTATGAGATTTTAAAAGAAAAGTTAGCATTTTTCCTTATGATGAAATACTGCTTCCGTTTTCCATTGTTCTCATTGTCTATTGTCATTATTCAACTGATAGCATTCATGTTATGCTTATTAAGTGCTGCTTGTTATTCTATTAATTAATTGTGAGTATTATCATCGGGGTGGGTATTTTGGGTTGTAGTATCTTATTGAGCTTGTCGCTCATTGGCATTCCCGTTGCCCTGACGTTTTATGCCAGGTACCGAAGGAAACACCAAGGCCTTGCAAGGCGACATTAATCTTGGTTAGCTTGAAGAGTGCCCAAGTTCCATGAACTATTTTTCTAAATTTCCTAGTTTTTCTCTAGTTTTCTTTTTATATTTGTGTTATTATTATTTTTTTTTTTATGTACTAAGACTAAGTTTTAGGTTTTATTAGGATTGTAATTTGAGAACTTTCAATTTCTGGGTTGTTAATTAATGAATGTTAGTAAAATTGGTGATAACATTGATTTTAAGTTATAAATCTTATTATAATATCCTTAAATTTTGGGGCGTCACAAAAATTCTTCCTAAACAATGCCTGAGACCACATTTGATTGTTGGATTATTTTATGGAAATAGATATGAAGGAATTATTTATACGAGTATAAGAGATGAGTTATATTATAGGAATAGATAAGATGAAAGATTAGGTATATGATAGGATTGTGAGAGATAAATTATACGTGACACAATAGATAGGATAAATAAATTGATAGAAAGAGTGATGTATTATATTTGGTTAGAATAAAATAAAAAGATATAATTATTTTTAATTGATGGATGAAGAAAAAAAATAATCCACACAAGTCTCATTTTTCCAATATCACATTACCTATGATATTATTTAATCTGTCCATTTTTCTCTATTTAATTCTCTATATCAGTACTAAAATTATTTAAAATTTAGTACCATGCAAAGCAAAAACACTAGACATTGGCTAACAATGTTTAAATTGATTATACATTACATATTACACGCACCCTCATACATTATGGCTTCGTTTGGGTAGTGTGTTGGCTTTTTAGCTATTTTAACATGGGTTAAAAAGTCTCGTTTAAGTTGTACTTTTTGATTTTTTTGATTTTTGTGAGAGAAAAAGTGAAATAATTATAATTTGAATGTGACATTTTATTTTATTTACTTTTTATTCTATTTTATCTTTTTATAACTATTTTAAAATTTTAACCTCTCAGCCCAATATGCCAAACGAGAGTAATGTATAAGAATTTTAAACTTCTTATCAAATATCTTAAGAACACTTGTTAAGAAAACCTAACTTGTAATATACAGATTCTATGCAATTGTAATAGCCATTCAAGAGAGTAGGGGATGCCATTGCCTTCTCTTATTTTGGACAATTGCACACAGATGGTGTCCGTGAAAATTAGTTATATATGAACGAAAAAATTTATAATTTTAATTATTAATATTTATAACATTCCTTACTTTTTTGTAATTATTTTTCCTGACATCCACTGTCAGGTTATTTCCCCTTTCTTTTTTAATCTATATGGATTATTTCATTTTTCATTAAATTGTTGGGGAAATTAATAAAATATCCCTTCCCAACTTTTAATAGTAGGAGATGTTAAATATATGTTTTTTATTAAAATCCCTCGATAACATTATTAGAGAAATTATTGAAATTTCTTTGTCTGTGAAAATATTGAGAAACTCCAATTACTATGAAATATTACATGTCTTTTATTTTATAAAATCTTAATATCATGAACTTTAAACTAGAAACCCCTAAATTGCTTGGGTTAGTGGATTAAACAATGGGTGCAAATTTTATTTATAATTTTTTTTTAACAAAGATTAATATAAAAAAATTATTAATTTTTCAAAGACCAATGTAATCAAAATGTCATAGTTTTATATAGTAATTTCAAATCTATCGTGATATAACTTTTTTTTTTTTTTTTTGATAAATAAAACAATTTATTAGAAAAATGCATCAAGATTAGGATTGTGCAAAATACCGCACAATTCGCTAAAATCGCACTGATCCGTATCAATCCGCACCGCTCTAACCGCTAACCGCGGTTTAAACTTTAAAATTTATAATCCGCCAACCGAACCGCCCCGCTCCGCTATAGTTAATACATATATATTTTTTAACTTTCAATGAAATATCAATGTAAAAATGAGTGTGAGAGATTTAAGTTACGAAATTTATTACAAATTAGTGGTTATATATATGAAATATATTATGTAAAATTACTTTGTGTTATATATCTTTAAAATATTATACAAATTAGTGTTATATATTACGCAAATATATGATAATTAGTTAGAATATTCTTCAATCTATCAATCCGCAAAAAACCGCCCAAATCGCAATTTATCAATCCGCTAACCCGTCATTCAATTTGTATTTTTACTCTCAAACTATCTGAACCGCACCATGCACACTCCTAATCAAGATGATGTAACAAATACAAAAAGGTATCCCAAAGGAGAAACCCAACCCACGTACTACCCAATTATGTCATCTAGAAAATCTAAAAAAACAAACAAATCTGGATCAACTATTCTCTCCCGCCAACTATACAAAACTACAATAAGCCGATTCTCTAACCACACAACACCTTGATAAGCCTCTTGAAAAGTTCATCGATTTCGCTCTAACCAAAAAAGCCACATCAAGCAAAACGGCACCAACAGCCACACCCGCTGCCGTCGATGTCCAATCCAAACACCCCGCCAAGCCCAAAGCATATCTAACACCCCTTTTGGTTAAATCCAAACAACCCCAAAGAGTGAAAAAAATAAAACCCCACAGCCGCGAAGCCACTGGACAATGCAGGAACAAATGATCCACCAATTCTGCATCAACACAACACATACAACACCGATTTACTAATACATGCCCATGCCTTATCAAGTTTATCAAATTATCCAATGTAAGATTCCGCCCCAAAGCAGCTGTCCACATAAAGAAAACCACCTTAGACGAAACACCCGGCACCCAAACACTCTTCCAAGGAAACACCCCACCGCACTATTCATGATAGATATAACTATTTAACTCAATCTTTAAATTCATAAGTAAACTATCATATCTAAATTTAAGTTCTTGTTTTTGAATGATTAATGTAAAATTCCTTAATTTGAAATCCGTACTTATCCAAACGGACCCTAACACATAGTTTGCTCCATACCCCAAAAGAAAACACAAGTACACACAATTTGCTCCATAACCAAAAAGAAAATAACAATCCACCACATTAAAAGAATAATTTGTCAAAACGCCAGTCATTGCATACAACAAAATGTAAGCAAAACTTTGGCCAAGACCAGAGTTTGAGGGTCCAGAAACTGGAACAATAATGCAGTGATATAAATTAAACTATCCTCAAATAGGTTGGTGTCTAATACAAGTTTAAACACACCCTATTATTTACTAAAAGCAAAGGTTGATACCAGCGCTCATTCTTCATCCTCTTCATCTCCATCTCCACCTGAAGCCTTCTTGGCAGCAGCCTTCTGGTTCCTTCTCTTTACCCTACCAGGGCGCCCTCCTCCCAGAGGACTTGTCAGTGAGAAATCAATGTGCTTCTGAGAGTCAACTCTCACCATGAAAGATGCGATGTTCACCACCTGCCTTCCAACCCTGCCCAACATAAGAAAATCCCAATATTATAAAACAAGTTAGTCTACAAGAAAATACACATACCCCATAGTTTGAAAAGAAAGATAATCATCTAAAAAGGATTGAACACTAGCACTATTACCAACAGGGATTGAGTTGCAAGATATTGGATGGGATTGACCAATCTTCACAATGCCCAAATCTCAGACAAAGTTAGAGCCAAAATATTCATATTTTAAAATGCTACCCATATGATGCTTCATAGAGGAAAACAAACAAGTTGGCCTTACTCTTCAGCAGTTTCAAGAAGACTTATGGCATTAGTGATGCAGACAAGGTTTTTGTGGAGGACTTTAATTTTTCTATCCTGCCTTGGTTATTAATGTTCCCTGAAAATGTGCTATTCATAGAAGCTTCTAACGGAAAAATTCCAGCTTTTATCCATACTTGCAGTTAGTTATGAGAAGTAACTGATTTTTAGAATCCACACTTCCAGAGGCCAGAGCAAAAACCTCAAACAACTGAAACACTAGGTCCAAAGCCCAATGAAACACAATTGACACAGTATAGACCAACTAGAAATAGTTAAAAACTATGCATACATTAAGTTAGAGGGAGTGTTTTTAAAGGCTCAAGGCGCACTAAGGCGCTGAAGATCTCTCGGGGCCTAGGCGCAAGGCGAGGCGCGGGCTTTATTGAAGTAAGGCGCACAGTCTTAGTAAAAAATAGAAAAATTAATATAGACTAATCATTCATAGTACTAAGACAATTAAGTGTGATTAATTGTGTAATGTAATGGAAAATTAATTAATACAATGTAATGCAATTGTGTAATGCATAGTGTATTAATTAATTGTGTAATATAATGGAAAATTAATTAATATAATGAAGACTGGTGTAATTACAATGAAGACTAATACAATTAATTAATTAATACAATGAAGACTAATACAATTAATTAATTAATTGTGTAATGTAATGGAAAATTAAAATTAATTAATGTAATGTAATGGAAAATTAATTAATTAATACAATGGAAAATTAATGGAAAATATTTATTTTGTATTTATAATGGAAAATATTTAATTAATTAATTTTGTATTTAATTAATGAAAAATTAATTAATATAATGAAGACTGATCAGAGCAGATGTGTAATTACAATGAAGACTAATACAATTAATTAATTAATACAATGAAGACTAATACAATTAATTAATTAATTGTGTAATGTAATGGAAAATTAAAATTAATTAATGTAATGTAATGGAAAATAAATTAATTAATACAATGGAAAATATTTATTTTGTATTTATTTTTTTGTATTTATTTAAAAAAATATTTATTTTGTTAAAATATTTAATTGACAAAGGCATAAATATTTTGTATTTATTTTTTTTGTTTTAACAGAGACTCAAAAAAGGCATAAATAATTGAGCAAAAAAAAAAAAAAAAAAGGGCAGTGCAGAAGAGATGACACAGTCCAAGTCGAAAAAGAGCAAAGAAGAAGGAGAGAAGAAGAAGGAGAAAAATAAAAATAAAATGAAGACGACACAGACGATCGAAGTCGAAGGAGGGCGAGAGAGAGACGATCGAAGTCGAAGAAGGCAGAAGGCAGAAGGGGAGAGAGAGAGTGTAGCGCACCTGGAAGTTGAAGTCGAAGTCGAAGTCGAAGAAGGAACCCAGTCCAAGTCGAAGTCGAGTCGAAGTCGTATGGAGCAAAGAAGATGGAGAGCCGAAGAGACGACACAGATTTAGAGCTTCGTTTCAATCGTATGGGGTTTGTATTGTATATAAGTTGTAATCCTCTGTGGTTAGAGTCATTTCGAACACACACCACAGCCGTTAGATCAAAGATTAGGGCGTAAACATCAGTCACGCCTAGGCGCGAGCCTTGTGCCTCTCTCGCCTGCTTCCAGTCGCGCCTAAGGCGCGCGACTTCTTCAACGCGCCTCACCTGGGAGCAATTCAGGCGCACAGGTTGAGCCTCGCTGCGCCTTGCGCCTAGACAACACTGAGAGGGAGCATGGTAAACTTTTAACACATTCAAGAAGTCCTAGGGTCTTGGAAGGTCGCAAAAATTACATAAGAATCCAACAAACCAAATGAGCAGATCTGGCAATCCTTGTAGGCTTGTACTGAGTCCACATTCGACATTCACTATTAATCGGGGAAGACATTTACGACCCCATGAAATTATTTAAACATTTTTTTGGCAAAAACTAGAAGATTGGCCGCATGTTTATGCAGCCATTATGCTATGTTTCTATTTTGCGACAATTTAAAGTTCAGTATAGAAATTATTCCTAGAGGCAGAGTAGCAACAATAACCCCCTGAGATTGACCTCAAGCCAAAATAGCAAATTTGGAGTAGAGCATAAACAATACCAATTACCAAGGAATTGGCTGTGCTATTTATTATGGCTAAGGCCAAGTTTGGCATCCCAATATAAGTGCACTTATTTCATCTTTTTATCTTTTTTGGGTCACATCAATCAACATCTCCTCTCTACTTTTTCTACACATAATACAAGAAAAGTCAAAAAGTGCACTTATTCTAAACTTCCCAAACTTGGCCTAAATATGTAACTTTTCAAATCATGAGTAAATCATCACAAAACAGATAACTAAATATATCAATCAAAAAAATAATAACAAAAAATGAGTCATTTCCTTGCCCTTTTATGGCATCAAAACTTTACCTGATATGCCTCTGTCTGATGAGCACTCTGGCATGGTGGATGGACTTTGCCATACCCGTCTTGAACACTAGTGTTTGGAGGCGACGCTCAAGGAAGTTCTCGACAGTCAAGGCCAAGACATAATCAAGCTTATTCTGACTTTCATCCAAAAGCCCATAACGGTTCATCCTTCGGAGAAGAGCCTCACCCTCAAAAATTCGGCGGGGGTTCTTCTCATCAAGTGTAAGAAGCATCCTCGCGGCATTACGAATGCGGCTCAGAGCATACTGAACCCTCCACAGCTCCCTCTTGCATCGAAGCCCATACTCTCCCACAAGCTTCAGCTCTGCATCCAAACGCTCCTTCTCATAGGGACGACGAGGCTTCTTAAATGTCTTTCCATCTAATATTATACAAAATGGGTGGATAAATATTAAAAACCAAACAATGAATCAATCAGCAACTATTCTCCCTTCGGTTTCGAACAACAAATTAATTTTAAATCTAAGGGCATGTTTGGATCAGGGAATTGAGAAGAGATTTGTTGAAAGAAAAATAAAATACAGGCTAAATTTTGTTAAGATTCCCTTTCACTTTACAAATTCCTACCCAAATCTTTGATCCAAACATTGTTTAAATTTATCATCTTTCAAACAAAAAGAAACAAAAAGCCCTTGTTCGGTTTGTCTCTTGAGAAACAATTTTTAAGAAAAAAAATTTTAAAATTTATTTGGTTGAAAATTTAAAAAAAAAAAAAAAAAAAAAACACTTTTTCTCTCTATTACACATCAATCAATTACTTTCTCTCAACACCCATCCATTCAAATACAAATGAAAATAAATTTTTAAATTAAATTAAATCATCCCAAACTCCAAAACTATTTTTAAAATATACCACCAAACAAATTTTCAAATTTTGTAAACTCTTTCCAGAAAATTATTTTTGCAAAATTGTTTCACAGATATAAACCAAACATGGCCAAAAACTCCCCTTTAGGCTAATACAAGCATAACACAACAGAGGGAGTTTCCACTCAATTAGCAATCAAGGAAACATAAATTCCCATAATTCACTATTTCTTTTCCTATTATTTCTCAACAATTAAACAAATGGCCCTATTCTGTTTGGTTGACGAGAAAAGAGAAGCAAAACAAAATGATTATTAGAAAATCAAAGTGCAACAAATTCTGGTTTTTAGTTCAAATATAAAATTGGCTCATCCGAGCAATCACGAAAGTTCAGCGAAATAAATCTCGTTAAACATGTCATTTGCTTATCTATGAAATTGGGTTCCTCAGCAATCAAACAACGTAATAAATAAACATAAAGGTAGATTGTTACAACTCCTTAATACATGAAAACTACAATGTCGAGCAGATCAATCAAAGGGTTGTTCACAAATCGAGAAACAAAAAACAAGGACACAAAACATGTATTGATTACAATGTCAATATATATATGTATATGTGTATGTATAAATGGATCGATGCTTAAAAAGTAGATCTTACAGTTTCGGTAGAAGTTGACGTGCACCATTGCTCTTCTCTCCCTCTGAGGAATCAAAATCAAATGGTCAGAATTCGAAGCAAAATGTATCTATGCGCTTCTGTGTGTGAACCCTAAACCCTAACCATAGTTAAGTGGGTGAAGCCCAAAGAAAGAGGCTCGTGAAACTAGCATGGGTTTGGCCCATTTTGTGCCCTATTTGGACTCTGGGCCTGAACCTTTTTCTTGGGTTGTCGCCATTGGGAGTCTTTTGTTTGAGCTTAAATGGATTGATTATAATTTAATTTAATTTGAAACTTTGTGTCAGACTATTTTGTATAGTTTCTATTTTTAATTTAGTAGGCATAAATAACTTAAGCAAACTTTAAAAAAAAAAACTGATTGCTTAGAAGTTAGGGGACTTTTACTTTTGAGTTCTATTTTTTAATCATTAGTTTTTAACTTACAATAAGTTGTATCAAATAGGCCCATGGTTTCAAAAAATTTCTTTGGGCTTCATGCCCAATATGGGGGGTTGAAAAAAGAGTAAGGGCTATTGTTGCGCTAGGCGGATTGAGATACTCCCTATCATATGATCGTGTGATGTAATGAAAATCTTTCATCACGATTAAATCTGTAGTGAAAACTAGATCTTGAGAGGTTATTCGAGTTGAGCATCAGTTGATTTAAATCTTCAAATTTCCTTCTTCTATCCCCATCTCCTAACCAATAAAAATAAATAAAATAAAGAAACAAGCCAAAATAAAAGAAAAAGTAAGAACAAAATTATACAAATTAATTGGTATATCAATTGATTTACTAAGAGAAGATATGACAAAATTTTAGAAGGATTGAATCTTTGTAATTTGTATAATGAGTAGGGTCCATAATTTTGAAGTAATAATGTCATAACATATGTTGATATACTAATTGATATACCAATTGATACATGTAACACCACTGAAAAAGTAAAGCCAAAATGAAGATAATGTTATTTTCTTACCAAATTTTGATAATTGTCAAATTTTATATCAAATTTATTATAAGATTTACCAATGTTATAATTTGACAGGAAAGTAAGAGTGTTAGAGAGCTTAAAAGTTGAACTCTAACCAAATTTTGACAATGATAGCTTAAATAATAACAAACTGAATTAGTTGATGGATGCAAGAGGCACATTGATAATTACATTTCATCCTTAATATTTGAGTCATTGTTAGAAATTTGATTATCACCAACAAGTTCAAAACTTATTAAAACTCATTAAGGAGATTACTTTATCGCCAAAAGCAGATAATACACCGGCCTCATTTAAAAACATAAAAATACATATATATACAAAAAAAAAAAAGAGAAAATAATATAACAACTTATAGTAACCTTCTACCTTTTCAAACTAAAGTAAAAAATTGCCAAACTAACAACTAAGTGTCAATTGTTGATTTGATTTTAAATCTTTAATTTTGACACAACTAAAATCCAGAAAGTGAAGGGAAAACAAATTAAAATGAATACGAATTGTTGATCAATCTCTCAAAATAAAATTTTCAACAACAACAACAACAACAAAAAAAAAAAAAAAAAAAAAAAAAAAAAAAAAAAAAACGAGAACTACAAAGTGCACATACCCCAAAACAAAAGTGGTACAACAAAGTCAAGAAGTTAACTAGGGCTCTGTACTCTATTTTTCTTTTTTCCTTTTTTTTTTTTTTTTTTGGGGGGGGGGGGGGGGGAACAACTTAGCACTTTGTACTTGACTAGCTAATAGAAGAGTCTATTCATAATAAGAAGGCGAAAAGCAACTAGTGACAATAATTACACACTATCACACAAGTAGTTTCTGAAACAACATGAAACAAAATAAAGTATCCACCACATGGATGATCATAACAACAGTTGAAAGGTGTTCCCTTCAACCAAACTGGTCAGCAGTAAGAACATGGTGCAACCGACGAGGCTCAGTATCTGTGATCCTCATCAAAAAACATGAAATTGCTACTCCTGGACTTCGCTTCCCTATCAGCCTGGCAGTGCAAGAGAAACAAAATGAACCAGGTCTAAAGAGAAACCATGAAGTTATATTTGAGTTTGCATACACAAACAACTCACATAAATCCAGTTATTAGAAGAGTAAAATTTTGGAAGGAAAATATTATGGTGATTGGGCAAACCTTGCTGATGATATCCTCGAATGCATCTGGGCCATTTTCTGCTATGTATTTCTCAGCAGCAGTTATGATGTCATCCTTCTTACTGAAGATGTCCTTCTTTGGGATATACCAAATGTTAACATTCTGTGGATTAACGTAGAAAGGCCTGATATAATGCTCATAAACATATGATGCACCACTGAAGTACGGTATGACCAACCAGCATGTTAGAATCAGCTTCGCATACGACCAAATCGGGATCCTGCCATAAGATAAGAAAGTAGAGGCAATAAAATTCAATGTGATCCACAGGACATTGCAAGTATATGAAGCTGGTAAAAGACTACAAAATGATGATCAACAAAGAAAGCCAAAAGATGCCAATTTTACATCTATATTGATTTTATACCAAGTCAGCATAATGAAACCTTAGTCAAAAAAGGAAGGAGTTCAAGAGATTGAAATAATCTATATGCCAGACACAAATTTGATTGCCTGAGTAATTTCTGTTTGACAATGTGTACAAGAAATGTGTCGGTACAAGGATGGGTAGTTTTTAAGGTTAAAAAGGATATTTTATACTTTAGCTGCATTCCCTACTATTGTTATACAAACTTGGGCAAACTTCACTTTACCCTCCTATGGTTTGGGTTGGGTGCGGTTTACTCCTTAACATTCGGATATCACCACATAACCCCCTCTGTGATTGATGGACTAAAACGCACACTAACTTCTGTTAACAGAAATTGTAAATTAACAATTATACCCTCATATATATATTATTTCAGGGGAAACCCAGTTCTTTCTCTCTCCATCTTCATCTTCTTCTTCTTCTCTCTTTCTCTCTCCATTTCAAACTTTATATGTGTACATACATATACATATATATACATATACAATCTCATCTTCATCTTCATCTTCATCTTCATCTTCTTCAATACCTTTATTAAAACCCATAATAATCACAAATCTTTTCTGGATTCTCTACTTTTTGAATCAAAGCTAAAGAAGGGTTCAGAGAATTAGGATTGTCCCATCAAATTTAATGATATAATATCCAATAATATGCATATATATATAAAGGATAATCTAATTATTACTTGAGAAATTATACAAACACTTTTTAGTTGTATTTGCCTCAGATTCGAACCAAAATGGAATAAAAAAAAAGTTTGATTGGGTTGTGTATATATATAATATGCATATATATAAAAAGTTTGATTCAGAAATTATAAAACTAAAAAAAAGCTTGATTGGTTTGTATATATATGCATATATATATATATATAAAGTTTGATTCAGAAGTTATAAACAATGCCATCAATATCCAGATCTATAAAACTCAACCCAAGAAGGGAAAAAAAAAAAAAAAAACAGATGAAAGATGATTTATACATATGCAATCTCATCTCATATATGTGTGTGTATGTGTGTGTGTGTGTGTGTGTGTGTAAAATATAATTTTGGGGATGAATCAATTTGATATGGGAGGAGTTTTAAGGATGGCGTGTGAGGGGAGGGGCTGCGGTGGTGGTGTGATAGATATGGGTGGTGGTTTGAGGGGAGGAGAGAGAGAGACAGAGACAAAGAGACAGAGAGAGAGAGGAAGAGGTGGTGAAGAAAAAGAATGTTGAAATAGAATGGCATCTTTTGTAAATTTGAAGAGATAGAAAGGGTATTTTCGTCATAAAAACGGACTCACTCTCTATAGAGGTGCGTGGCTTTCACATTCTGTTATCATAGACAGAAAAGATAACTATGCGTTTTAGTCCATCAACCACAGGGGGTTATGTGGTGATATCCGAATATCAGGGGGGTAAACCGCACCCGGCCCAAACCACAGGGGGATAAAATGAAGTTTGCCCTACAAACTTTAAGGCTATGTTTGGATCAAGCATTTAAGGAGGGATTTATACAAGGAAAGGAAATAGAAAGGGAAACGTAAATGAAATTCAAGCTAAATTTTGTTCGCTTTTTTCCTTTTCCTTTTCCTTTCCTTTTCCCTTTCCAAAGCCCTCCTCAAATCCCTGTCCAGACGAACCCTAAATGATTCAAGTTGTCGCAAAGAAAACCTTAGCTTGTACAAATGGTGCAAGTGCCAACTGCTAGCTTTACAGAGATTCATTAAGTTTATCATAACAAATATGGACATTTAATAAAGCGCTACTAATGGTTGTATGGTTGCTTAATGTTGCATTTATGGCAGTAGTTACACAAGAATGAAGTATTCATTGGTGAGGAGATCAACATGGACTTTGGAATTCAACTGCCAGGTTGTGTGCTCTAGAATTTTGTAACGGAAAAACATATTATTCTTACCTAAGATGCATGGATACTTCTAAAAAAGTGGTGTGTGGGTGTCGTGTCCGACGGACACTTTCCTAACACATGTACGACACTCATTCAAACATGTCTTATTTTTTTAAAAAGAATTTAAACTCAGACACTTTTTGGACACTTGGAGGACATACGTGTCATTACTTAAACACACGTGTCCAATGCTTAAACACACACAAAACTAATTATAAATTTGAATAATATAACTTAGAATACGTTGATAAAAGAAAATTAATGTCAATTCATAGAAATTAGTATTATATTGCATTCATTTATTGTCTTAGAATGATATATTCATACATATGACATATAATAAATATATAAAATTATATATTTTGTGCGTGTTCTCCACATGTCGTGTCCTGCATTTTTTTAAAATTGCTGTGTCCATGCTTCTTAGATTCTTACTAAATTTTTATACAAATTTTTTCACCAAAATGACGTGGATATGGGCATTTCACTAGTTAAATAACATTTTAGTGGGTACTCTATTTTTACATGATAAATTTCAATGCATCCACATGATTCTATATACAAATTATGTAACTTTTTTTGCTTTTATGTCATTACTCTTAGGTTGTATTTGGATCATGGATTTGGATAGGGATTTGGAAGGGAAAAGAGAAAGGGAAAATATGGGTGAAATGAATTTCATTTGCATTTCACCTACCTTTCTCTTTCCATTTCCAAATCTCTATCCAAATCCATGATCCAAACACAGCGTTAGTAAATCGATAAAAGGTGTTTAAACTCGAAGGACTATAAGTTGGATTGCCACAATGTCCGTTATACATCCACTGGAAGCATGATAACTCTCAACTTAAGACCTTAATTCCTAACTATTTTGGCAGGCTACGCATTTTTTTCCCCCTTTCCCTGCAAGGGATGCTCCCACTCCATCTGATGTATTTTCACAAAGAATGTCATTGCATTCACTCCCACTCCATGAATCAATTACATAGCTCCTACCTGGCTCCTCACGCTTAGATAGTGGTAGGATATGTCACACAACTAACACCTAAAGGTAAACTAGCTCCCCACATTGCATTACTATGATTCCGGTTGGTAACCAACCCCATATAGATGATCAGCAGAAAAACACAGTTTAACTCATTGAACTTTATAAAAATTGAGTGAAAATAAAAACTCTATTACAAAGAAAAAATGAAGAAGACAATAACAAAGTTGTACCATCACATAATTTAATTTCAATGAAATAAAAGATAGAAGAAAAAGTGCAGCAAATTGATAATAACCCATAAAAGTAAAAACACAGAGAGAGAGAGAGAGAGAGAGAGAGAGAGAGAGAAGAAAGTTACCATTCAATGAGTTTGGCAAAGGTAAGCTCGAAGAGAGTGATCATAGAATAGAGGATCCAATAAGTAAGCCATTGCCTATCATCTTCAGGAGATTTGGTCTCAATAGCCCTAATTGAGGCGTACCTGTCAAATTCCCATGGAAAACTCAGACTACACTAATGCTGTGTTTGGTTAGGAATTTGGAAAGGGAAAGGGAAAGGGAAAAAATTGTGTAAAATTAGGTAAAATGTACTATATTTTATTCACATTTCACCTACAAATTTGTTGGGTTTGTTCTACAAATTGTTGGGTTTTGTTTGTACAAATTGTTGGGTTTTGTTTGTGCAAATTGGTTAGATCTAATCAATTCGCACAAACAAAACCCAACAACTTGTACAAATAAAAATGCAACTCAATCACAATTTAGAGAGAGAGAGAGAGAGAGAGAGAGGGAAGAAGGGTACTTACAGAGGATAAACAAGACTGACGACAGGCCTGAGAAATAAAACACAAGGAATATAAGAGTGAGATCAGAAGGGTGGGGGTTTGATTTGTAGTTAGCAATCTGGAAATGGGTAAAGAGAAGAGAAGAGAATACCCGGCGAGAACGTCGAAGTTGTTAGCAACAACCTTGAGGAAGTTTCCAGTTCCAGATCCCATTTTCTCTTTACTACTTCACACACAGATTTCTTTGTATTGTTGGGTGCTCTGCTCTGATCTGAAGATGATGGAAACTATTCAAAGGGTTTTTGTAAGTTAGTTGTGGAGTGGTTCAGTTCAGAGAATTGTTTATTGAGATAGATAGATAGATAGAAAGAGAGTAAAGAAGGGAAGCGGACAAATGTACAGAAGAAGTAAACGCGGAGATGGGTAGTGGGAAACTGCGATTAATTAGTCAATTGTTGTTGGTGACAAATAAGCTCTGATTAACTAGTCAGTGGTGATTAAGAGTCTAGAGCATCAGTGACGTGGTAATCTTAAAAAAAAAAAAAAGAAGATGCGTAGGAGTATTAATTAGTACTTCCACTAACTAGGTGGCAGTGGGTCTCACCATTAATGATGTGATGTTTTGATCTTAGAGTTGTATTTTTTTTTTTAATGCATTAGTGCTATTAGTGGTGGTGTTTTTAATGGGATGAATCATTGTTGAAAAAAAAAATATAAAACAAAATAAAAGTCAAAACATCAAATCACACACTGAGACCTACAGATTAGAGCTCTTCTAGAGCTCTCAATTTAGAGGTCTAAAACATTTTTCTTAAAGTCAATTGTCGGTGACAAATAAAGCCTCGTTTGCCAAAGAGATTAATGAGCAATTTGAAAAACTCGTTAAAAAGGTAATTTTTAGTTTTTAATTAAGGATAAAAAAATTAAAAAAAATTAAAAAGTTGATTTTCATCTAACTTCTCAAATCATCCTTAAAAATAGTGTTTTTAGCTTTTAATTTTTTTAAGTTATATTATTTTTAATTTTTTTTATATATTTTTTAAAAAAAATTAAAAAGTTAAACTTTTAATCCTCAAAACAACCCAAACTTCGAGCTTTCTCAAGTCCGAATGTAGGATAAATTAGACTTTGGGTGTGTTTGTTTGGACAGACTGGATAAGAAGAGATTGAAATTCATTGTACTGTTAGTCCTGTTATACATTATCCCAGACTATTTAGTTGGACTAAATTTGTATAATATGTTTGTTTAGTCATGAGATTAGATGTCAAGAAATGGCTATTTAGTTGAATAAGATATGAATCCTAGGTTTGTTTAGGATATTATGGAGAAAGATAAATGTTCAAATGACTATTTTATCATTTTTAATTATTTTTAACTGGATTAAATAAAAATTTATTTTGTTTTATTTTTTACACAATTAAATAAAACTATTTTTTAAAAATTAAATAAATAAAATATCAATAAAAATATATGTTATTTTTTTAATTAAAATTTTAAATAAATTTATTTTAAAATTTGGTTAGACTGGATTCGCATCCCATGTTTGTTTAGTCATGAGATTAGATGTCAGGAAATGACTATTTGGTTGGATAAGATATGAATCCTAGGTTTGTTTGGGATATTATGGAAAAGATAAATGTTCAAATGATTATTTTACCATTTTCAATTACTTACTAAGTAATAGCAATAAATATATCTTTAATATTTTAATTATTTTTAACTAGATTAAATAAAAATTTAATTATTTTATTTTTTACACAATTAAATAAATTTTTTTAAAAAAATTAAATAAATAAATATCAATAAAAACATATGTTATTTTTTAATTAAAATTTTAAATAAATTTATTTTAAAAAGTAATAATAATTAAATAAAACATCTATTAAAATTAAAATAATGAAATAAAATAAAATATAAATAAAATTTTAAAATAAAACATCAATAAAATATCTATTAAAAATTATTTTAAAAAATTTAAATAAATAAAACATCAATAAAAATTAAATTAAATTATTTTATTTTTAAATTAAGACATTTAAATTTTATTAATTTTACTAAATATAATACATAATTAAATAGTAGATGGTCAAAATGGTCATTTTACCACCTAATCCCTTAACTCCCCTTATCCCTCCATTTGTCCCCCCCCCCCCAAATGGGACCCAATAGTCTAATGGATTTTGAATTAATAGTCCGGAGGTAAAATTTTGAACCAAACAACAGACTATTAGTCCGAATGAACTAATAGTCTAATCTCATCCCTCAATCTCTCAAAACAAACACTGCCTATTTTGGCAATTCAAAAAAACATATATTATTAATTTATTTAGATTATATCAATTTTTTTATTTTTTTTTATTTTTAAAAATGTATAAATCTTACTTTGATTCATACATATAAAATTGTGGCAATTAGCCCTTTAAATTTCTAATCAAGTATCAATGTCTCATTTTGTTACTCTATTATTTAAGATTTTAACAGAGTTCAATCACGTGACTACGAAATGAGAACCAAAAAAAAAAATCATCTATATTTTTCACTAATACACACATTGTTCCTATGTAATAAGCATTTAGATTGTGTTTGATTCATGAATAAACACTATATATACAGAAAATTATACAATAGTCTTGGAGAGCCACGTGGTCATGCTCCCCTCATCAATCACCATTCATTAGGTCCCCTCATGTGTATTAATCACCCAACACAAATAATCAATACTCCACATTCTCTATCAATTATACTATCATGGAGCACCACGTGACCATACTCCAGGACTATCGAATAATTACCTATATATATATATATAGCACTGTTTGAGAATTGACTATTTTAATTAATTTTTTACAAAAAAAGACTTGCAACAAAGAAGATGAGTAATGTGATTGAATGTTTTGTTTTTTTGCTATTTTAGCCAAAAAAAAAATTCACCTCAAATTGGGCCTGTATTATGGAACTATGAAAACTAAAAAAGGAGCACTAATAGCTCTAATGTTGGTATGGCTCCCATATGATGGGATATTTTGCTCTTGTGTATTTTTTTTTTTTAGCTCATTAGAGCTAGTTTAGTGGTGCAAAATTAGTGGTATCAATCACTGTTGTGAAACTATTAAGACTGTGTTTGGTTCAAGGATTTAGGGAGGGATTTAGAAAGGCAAGGGAAAAGGGTGATAAAATGTGAATAAATATAACTACATTTTATCTAATTTCACACACATTTTTTTTTTTCCCTTTCCAAATCTCTCTTCATTGAGATAATGTTTGGATTTGGTAGATTCATTTTGGGACTGACTTTGATAATCTAAAATGTTTACATTTTAGAACTCATTGAGTAAAATATTCATGTAAAAAATATTAATATGATTAAATATTGGTAGTTATATGTTTCAATTATATTTGTTTGTAAAAAATGGATGAGAACTATAATTTTAAGAATAGACATCTATTTTTTGTAATACAAATTTAATTGAAATATATAGCTACTAATGTTTGATTATATTATTTTGGACAAAACAATAATAAATCCCAAATTTTAATATGTTAAATCATTTGGTCATGCCTTTTATTTTGTAGACTAATAAATCCTATTTGAATGTTAAAAGTTTACTATAGGCCTTTTTTAGATTTTCCTCCTTTTCGAACATCAACAACATTAACTACACCAACAACATCATCAAACATCAACTATATCATCAAACATCATCAACATCATCAAACATCAACTACATCATCAAACATCATCAACAACACCAACATCATCAAACATCATCAACATCATCAAACATCAACTACAACATCACCAACATCACCAACATTATGAACATCATCAAACATCAACTACATCTTCAACCTCATCAAACATCACCAACATCACCAACATTGCGAACATTATCAAACATCAACTATATCTTCAACCCCATCAAACATCACCAACATCACCAACATCATAAAATATCATCAACATCATCAAACATCAACTACATCATCATACATCACCAACATTGTGAACATCATCAAATATCAACTACATGTTCAACCTCATCAAACATCATCATACACCAATATGGGATACAATATATTGATGTTTATACAATATAACAAACAAATATACCATACCAAATATAAAAATATAACAAACAAAGATACCATACCAAATATAAAAAGGACTAAATGGTTTACAAAAAAATATTCAGGACTAGATTGAGCAACATTTCCCAATATGGGATTTATGAGTAATTTTTCCTATTATTTTTGTGCATTAATATTCTATTCAATGAGTCTTAAAAGTAAACGACTCGGATCACCGAAATCAGTCTCAAAATGGGCTTTTCAAACCCAAATGCTTTCTCAAGTTGAAATGGCCAACTAAAGAAGCCAAATCTTATATATATATATATATATATGTGTGTGTGTGCGCGCGCGCGCGCACTCGCGCACGCATGTTCAACCCCAAGGGGTTAGCCTAGTAGGTATAACTTGGAGCCTAGGGATATACTTTCGATCCACGTGGAGGGGGCGCTTTGCATGGATCCAGAGATTAATTGAAGTAAATGTAAGTTGGCCGAGGCACCTATCAAATATATATATATATATATGTTCATAAGCTGAAAATAGGGACAAAGAGATAAGATAACAAAGCTTTTGAAATCAGAAAAATCAAAGAGAAAAATAGACAAAAAATTGTGTTAATGTGGAAAAGAGAGTTTCGTTATTCTAATTTATGCAAAACTCTAATTCATTTTCTTATTCGTTCACAATTTTTGTTTTATTTTAGCCAAATACATTTATAATTTGATTTAAATTTTGGGACAAAATATGTATAAGTGAGGAATAAGGGTGATTTTTCTTGTTTGCCCTCATTTCGGAGTTATATGTTTGTCACATTACTGACTTTTGTTAAAAACTTATACAATAAAGTAATAAAAGGACATTGACACTTGATCAAAAATATAAGTGATTGACTGTCACAATTTTATATGTAGATGTTAAAGTGAGATTTGATATAAAGTATAACACTGGAAAGTATTATTTACCATGAACTACTTTTTCGAGGCTCAAAGCATAGTGCTATTGTAACAACCCTCGTACTGATTACCGGTTAACCACTGAATTACGTACTGATTACTGCTAAACCGAATTGATAATGACTGATAATTGGATTAACTGAAGTACTGAATGAACTGATTGGAATCGAAACTGAAATTGAATAAGTTATCTATTGAATTGCATATTGCATCTGTTTGATTGATTGATTATCTGTTAGAATTTATATGTTTAAACTGCTAATTGAAGGTCTTATCGGCGGCCGAATTAGGAATCGTTTAGTGTTTCATGATCAGTAGAATAATTGTGATTTAATGGTGTATTTATCTGAAAATTGATTAGGAATGATTAAACTAGATTAAATATTGATTAATTTGGAGGTTGGACTTATTTACGACTTTGCCATGTGAGTGGCCCCTTTGTTTATTGATTTCCTAGAGCCTTATTACACTTGACATATCAATTGATCAGTTTCCATCTTGCTTTCCCACCGACCAAACTTAGAGAGAGTGAAGGAGAAGAGAGAATTTAGCTCAATTGTTGAATTTGCTTGGAGATTGCCTAGAATTGAAGTATAATTGGCATAATCTAGCTCCCACACCTTGAAATTGGCACTCTAGGTAAGGAAATCATCTTCTTCTTGTTGTCTTGAGCTAAGTCTTGCATGTTTCATGCATCATTAGAGAGCTAGGCCATGAATTTGCTCATACATGTTGAATTGGACCTTAATTGTTGCATGCATGGCCATTTTGGTGCATTTGGAAGTTGAATTCATGGTGGATTGTACATGCATGTCCATGTTTATATTATAGTCCATGTTTTCATTTTATTTTCCAACTATTGAGCTCATTAGAGCAAGATTTGAACCTTGAATTTGGGTTAAAGTTCATGCATTGCATGTTTTAAAAGTGTTCTTGAATTGGGTTTGAAATTGAGTTTAATTGAAACACCCTTGGGCCTTGATTTCTTAAATTGAGCTTTATAACTTGTTATCCTACGTGTTTAAAAGAGTTTTCCAGAAAATGGGCCCAAGAGGATCGAGTTGGGAGCATCAAACTTGAGTTTTGGACTTGGAACACAAACCTGGATTTTCCAGATTTTCGATGTCCGCTTGAGCGGGGGAAGTGCCGCTCGAGCGGGGAATTCATGCTCCCAGCATTTTCTTCGACTTGTTCTGCAGTCCGCTCGAGCGGAGTGTTGCAAGCTCGAGCGGAGAAATCGAGCATCCAGCATCTTGCACCATTCTTCAGTCCGCTCGAGCAGGATAATGTGCGCTCGAGCGGGGACCTTTGGTTGCCTGTACGCTCGAGCGGGGAAACCTGCGCTCGAGCGGGGCTCTGTTTGACTGAAAATTCTACAAATGTTTTCTAAGTGCATCTTTGTATCCTCATCCCATCCTAGGCATTCTTAGGCCTAGTTTAAGGCATCTTAATGAGGATTTAGATATAGAACACACCGAGGCATAATAGGAAGTTAATTATTATACTTCCCCAACTGTTAAACTTAGAGTGTGTTCAATTTGTTTACTGTTTAGGGTTGGCATTCGGGGACGCGCTCTAGCTGCTATTAGCCCAAGCTCTGTGAGTAACAGATTGTGTAAAGATATGTTCAAAATGGTTATCTTTTGAATACTGAACAGAACTGTTTACTGAACTGATATTGTTTATTGAATGAATGTATGTCTTGTATTGTAAACTGTATTGTGGCATCCTTAGCATTGACTGTTACTGTTACAGAACTCTGTCGGTTTCCTTGTGGAACCATACTGTTTATTGATCGATGGCCATCACTACTGTTGGGTCTGTTAAGACCCGGTCCTTTTGGACCTACTGTTCATAGGCTATTGGATGTACCACATATGACTGATTGACTGAAATACTGAAAGACTGAAATACTGTTTAATGAACTGTTTTCATTATTGTAAGGACATTCATTCATAACCTCTTTACACTTATTGTTATTCACTGGGCTTTAGCTCACTGTTTATATATATATGTAGGTTCTCAGCAGCCAGACCGGAGCTAGGAGCGTGGGTTAGTCCCCAGTTTTGTCAAGCCAGCCTATGTGCCTCACTCCGAGACGCCATGCTATGGCTTGGGGTGTTTTTGTGTCCCCCACCTGTCTCTTGACTGTTTTGTTTATTGTATAAACTGTTTACTGTTTGACTGTACTGTTATCGAGGGATTAAGTCCCCGTACTGAATGGTTGTATATGATTGTATAGACTGTACTGTTTTGACTGTATGAATGCATGAAAAATGTTTTTGGCATACAGATTGTCACAGCTCAATGGACACTATTTATTTACTGTATTGGCTTCCGCCAGGCCCTGTACTCTGTTTTACTGTAATACTGTTCAGCAGGCCTGTGGTAATCTCGGATTACTGGCCAGTTACGGTGCTAAACCCATAGGGCCGGGTTTGGGTCGTGACAGCTATAAATTGGTTTAGTAACCAAAAACAATAAAATAAAATAAAATTAATACATTTTAGCGTTAATTATCTAATAGTCTTATTTACAAATGTTATGGTAACTCAGGTATCATATCTAAGATTTTTTGAATCAATAAGTCCTATTTAGTAAAACTGAGAAAATTATCAATTTTTCCAAGTTTTTAAAACTAAGAGCATTATCAATTTTGTATAATAATGTTCCTGATAATTGTTTCAGTAACTGATGGAAAAAAAAAAAAAGAATATAAGATTAACGTTTTTGTCCTTCTACTTATTGGTTTGATTCAACTATCCAATAAAATTGAAAAGATTATCAGTTTTTTCTAATTCTAAAATTGAGACCATTATCATTTTTTTCATTTTTCATTTTTTTTTTCAAATTTGCATATCAATATTCCATCATCATGCTCCTCTATAGACACAAAATTTTCAGTTTTGCACAAAAAAATAATTCAATTTTTCATTTTTTTTTTTTGCACATAATTTTTTTTTTTTTTTTTTTAGTTTTTTAAATTTGAAAGTTGATGTTTTAAAGTTTTGAGAATCAAAATAAATGTCAAATCATCATATTCCTTTATATTTAATTATAAATGATAAGCAATCATTATTTGAAGGGCAATTACGACTATTAAAAATTTAATGGCACTTGAAGGTCCAAAAAATCTTAATTAGGATTTAATTGAATATAAGTTCATAAATTATGACTTGCATGTAAATGTCCCTACATTTTATTAAGTAATTAAAAGATAAAATAATTTATTTAATGTGTATAGTGATAAAAAAAAAAAAAAAATTTATTACATTACACATTTTCAAATTTTTTATATTTTATTTCGTAAGCTTATCATGTTATTTGTAAATTATTACATTAAGTCTCCCTACAGTCTTTTTCTATTTGCCCAATTGAGTATTGGGAATAAAAATGTATTACAAATAGAATAATAATTTATTATAAAAATAAATTTTCAATACTCCGCATACAATGTACAATTATACTCCCCATTTTACTATTGTAAGTGCATTTCCCAATAAAAAATTTTAGGCAAAATTTGAGATTAGAACACTCTAGATTTTTATAGTTTAAATATTTGACATATTGCTTCTTAATGGTTTTGAATTGATTTGTAATTGTTACACGTATTCAACGTTCTATCATACGAGTATATGTTCAGGTTTGTCTTTTCGTCCAAAAATAATTTGATTAAAAAGACATATATGACCTCATTAGTTATCAATCATCATCTTCTACATCTAAACTTCAAAAACTCTAATCCTAACTAATCAACTTCTCTCCTCCCTATCGCCTCCAGCCATCCCCATCTACCCTTCCCATCGCCGCTCCCTCTTCCATCTCTAGTCCTTGACGTCACCCCCTTTTCCCTCCCCAAACAGTCGCTATAACATGAATTTGATCTCAGTAATCATATTTTTGCTTGGTTGTTGGTTTTACAAGTTTTGTTTTTCTTAAATGGTAGGTAGATGATGATTTTTTTTTACTAATGCTATGTTTGGTTGAGGGATTTGAGGAGGGATTTAGAAAGGAAAATGGAAAAGGTAGGTGAAATGTAAAAAAAATATACTCACATTTCACATAGTTTCACACACCTTTTCCCTTTTCCTTTCTAAATTCCTTCTCAAATCATCCAACCAAACACATCATAAAGGTATCTATGCTTGGAAGCTATTTCTTCTTAATTGTTTTTGTTCCTTGTTGAAGGAATTTGATCCGGTGAGGTGTCTGGGCCTTCATGCAGGGGTATTGTAAGAGTAGGAGGCTGAATTTTTCAGGGTTTGGTGGAGCATATAGCAAGTGTGATCTCCTTCAAAGGTGAATTTCCATGATGGTGTTGCATGATCCGAATCCCAATTGCAATGAAATTGATGACTGGAGGTGGTTACTTATCCAGCAAAACTATTCTTCTCAGTGACAACTTTCATATCAATTTTAAAAATTAGAATATTTATGAACTTCTTTCCACCTTAACATCATTCCACAAAAAACCACCAGAAGTAGATATGTGATTAGTTAAAATCAATTGTATAATACTTGATAGAAAGAGAAATAATTTCAACCTTGAGGATTGTTCTGAGTGGTTGGTGGATATACTCTTCACACAATTGTTCAAGGTTCAATTCTTGGAGTCAGGCCATTAGAAAAAAATTTCTCATGAATTCCCTAGTCTTGGCGTGGATGATTTACCTTTAACCGGACCGGAAAAATGTTTAGTCAAAATATGCGTAAGTTAGTCTGGACACTCATTACCACTAAATCAAATAATAATAATAATATTAATAATGTTTTTCGTGTGGGGTAAAATAGTCTTTTAATAGCTAACTTTAACGAATGTTGAATGGCCTGCCTTTGACCGGACAGGAGAGGGAATTAATTGAGATGCGTGTAAGTTAGTTCAGACACCCTAAACCAAAATAATAATAATAATAATAATAATAATAATTTTTTTGTGTAAGATAAAATAGCCTTTTAATAGCTAACTTTTAACGGATGTTAGAATGCAAATCAATCACAAATCATAAGGAAACAGTCTGCTTACATTTGAATCATTAGGCCAAAAATTAGAGAAAATATCATTTTGCTCTCTAAACTTTGACGTGCTTTCAATTTGACTCCTAGACTTCGATTAATATTAATTTTATACATAAACTTTCAAAATTTTGATCAATTTAGCCCCTACCGTCACATTCCTTCTATAATTAGACAGAATGTGCTGACGTGAAGGGTAAATTGATTTTTAAGGTATAATTTGGGAGACAAATTGATTTTTAAGGTATAGTTTAGGGGATAAAATGAAATTTCTGATAAACTTTAGTGCCACATTAGCATATTCCATCCAATTGTAGACGGAATGTAACAGTAAGGGCTAAATTGATCAAAATTTTAAAAGTTTGATTGTAAAATTGATATTAATCGAAATTTAGTGATCAAATTGAAAAACGAGTGAAATTTTGGGAAGGCAAAATGTTATTTCCTCCAAAAATTATTTGTGAGAGGATGTTTGAAGAAGTTTTTGAGGGCTTATTTAGAATCACGTAAGACAAATGAGCAGATGTTCAACCACCATAAAAAAGGACATGTATATGCTCTAAATTACACCCCCATCCATAATATAATGTACATTCTCCCATTGGGAGGCAATTGAACATTCACCACTACAAAGGAAAATTAAGCAGAGAGTTAAACCTACATGTCACTATAACTTTGACAAAGTTTAAGTAGTTTCAGCCTTACACATTACCTAAACCCTAATTCTCCACCGCTACGATGACTCCTGTTGCTTTCCTAGAAGTTGGGACGGCCACGAATCAGAAGGCGTGGGATACCTGGCATGTGGTTTACTCACATTTGTGGTAGGCTTCAATGCAGGTTGTGTAGTGTCTTGCTCTGAATAAGCTTGCGGATCAGAACAAACAGGGATGACATAGAAAGGACTTACGTATGGTGGTGCTTGCTGTAATGCAGGTTGTTCTAAAGAAAAATGTGAAGGTTCCTCGGGAGGAGGTACATTCAGGTCAGGTTTAGAGTGTACCACTCTCTCTTGTAGCTCAATTCGCAGCTTCACAATCTGAGATTCTAGTGCAGAATTCTCATCATGAAGCTCATTTTTCTCGATACTCACCTGTCCATTGATATTTCAAGAAAGTTCAAATGTTCTGGCACTGAATAGAATGATAGGTTGATAGATATTCAGGTTTCTCAAAAGAAGAATAAACTAGGAAAACCCAACAAAATTAAACTGCTAGATTATACATTTATATTTGAAAAAACTAGATTTAGTTAACATTACTATGTGGGTGTTAAGAGCCTTACATATTGAGATTCTGACAACAACGCTGCATTCTCTCTTCTGAGGCCCTCAATCTGAGCATGCATCTCCTTCAAGAGTCGTGTAGTTTCCCCCAGTATTGAGGCCTTTCCATTGTTCTGCTGTGACGGTCCTACATAAGTAATTCATGAAGATACAATATTGAGCGTAATCCATTTCAAATTGCCGAGGTCATCAAAGGGAAGCCAAATCTAATTTGACTGAGATGTTAGGGACAGGACAACACACCATTATGGCACTTCAGATGCCTAAGGAGGCAAATCATAATTATTTAAAAGTAGCACAATAAAATAAAATAAAAAGTCACCAAAATGAAAATTACCAAGGGCATTAGCCAGCGCAATGAAGAGCTCGTTCAAATGCTCACGCTTCATTTTTTCCCTCTCAGACTTGTGAATTCTTACTGGAACTTTTCCTTGATTCTTTTTGCTAGGATGGGACCTGCTGCAAGAAAAACTTTCAAACATCTAAGAAAAATTTATACGTCCCACATAAATAGTCTACAGTACAGTATAGCCAAAACTTTATGCTGCCAGCCAACATCATGAATTATCAGCAAAGTTCATTGCTAGACGAGGCATTACAAATTTACAAGAAATGGTACATTAGCTGACTAGGTATCCTTAATTGAACAGAGAATAAATGCCCGCTTCTTCAGAACAGTACATCCAGATTGGGCTGAATCCAGTTAAACAAAAGTGAATTGAAGAATAAATAGATGAACCAGCCAAACAAAAGTGAGACAAACGATACCAAAAAATATTACACAAATGGAAAGAGATCATCAAAAAATATAGCGAGTTACTAACTTATTATATTATATGAGCACCTCAGTGTAAACTATAACTTATCTTTATTTTATTTTATTTTTGATTAAAACTCGAGTGTCTGGATTAAAACTCGACTAATTCCCAAGGGTGCACAGGCCCTCGGCAAGGAGTTTTCCGTAAGTGCACCACAGTTAATTCAAGGCTTCCCCTAGGAATTTGTTAGCACTTGAGAGGTTTCGATCCTTGAATCTTGGAGGGAGCACACCCCTAAACCCAAGACCTTACCACTAGGCCAACGCCTTGGGGCTAGTGTAAACTATAACTTGTTATATTACTAACTTATGCACCCATGTTGATCATGACATTAGTGCAAGCATCCATGTCTAAAGAAACCATTCTACACACACACACACACACACACACACTTCCTTTCCAGTAATTCAAGATTTAGTTGCCACAATTTAAAGCTGACCATGTCTCCCTTGTCTGAATATGTAAGAATATACATCTAACGCCTATAGTCACATCCATATCCGAGATGCATACTAGGCCATTTGACATAGGTTACTTGGAAAACAGATAACAAGAAACCATATTATATAACTGCACAAGGAGCCATTCCAAATCACCATATGTATGCTTTATTGATTGAGATGTCATTTCAAGGGCTCCACACAAACTGTAAACTTCAAAACAATAAAGAGGCATTGTCAACATTGCGAAATGAATGGAAATTGTGTTAGCAATGAACATAAAACCAAGGACGATTCAGCATTCCATACAACCCATTGTGCCTGGCGTTGACAACAGCCAATGTGGGGCTTGCATTTTCTTGTAGTGCCAGTTTTCACATTGCTTTCAACATGCCTAAATATGCTCATTTTGGGGAATTGTTCATTTTTTTAATGTCATTAAGCTCTATTGAATTCAATAGCCATATTGTTAACCTGAATTACTAATATGCCCATCTTATTAACTAGCGTTCAATGTTGTCAACCATTCTGAAACAAGTGCACCTCTAAGATTTCCTTTCTATTTTCTATTGGTAAGGGTGAATATTAATTTATAGTAAGCACATAAAGATCACACCATATCAACGTGATGTAACCATCAGCTTTTTCACCAAGATTTATTGTCCATGAGCATAGCAACAAAGCATTTATAATCCAAGAATCAAGCTATATAAGTGAGGTTCAAAGTAGTGATTTGAAGATACTCAAAAAACAAATTTAGGATCTTAAAGCACTAACCCATTCGCTGATGTCTCTGCCAACTGGCTGACCTTGTCAACCACTGGGGCAGCAGGAACCTCCGAATCCATGCTCATCTCCTTTCCACTCTTCTGCATTAAAAAACTAGATGTCAATACTAAATTTCCTGGCAATATCTCCAACAACATACAAAAATATAAAAATACTAATAATTAAAAATATTTAAAAGTTTTGTTATCCAAGAACTGCCAGTAAACAGATCAGATCAAATAATCTTCTTTCTTGTGTGATGACACAATTGCAACTAGCATAGTTTTTACGCTGGGTACTATTGTCTGCATATTGGTTCCAATTATAGATTGTAGGAACCAGGCTTCTTTTTCGCAGCTCTGTTTGGCTGCCAAGAAAATGGGACAGAGGGTTGGGTGTGGTTGGAGTAATGAAGTTTTAGATCAAGAGAAAGAAAGAAAGGCCCTCAATTTTTCATGTTTCAGCAATTTCGATATGATCAAAGCAAAGCACCTATATAAATTAAACCAAAAGATGTTAGAAACCCTAGTAAGTTCATAATTTGGGGCTCTCAAGAACCAAAACAATGAAACAGCCAAGTTTTCAACCACATTTCTTTACTATTTTTCCATTTTTGTAGCAACAACCAAACACAAGAATTAAAAGCTATTGTCACAGAATTAAACCTTAATCAAAATTGCATGTCACCATAAGCCAATTATCAATTACAATTAAATTAAAAAAGAAAACCAAATAGTTAAATACACATATGACAATAAAAACCCTAGATCACATAAAAGAAGTTGCAGTTAGGATAAACAAGAAATGGATAGAGATGAATTACAGGTAAAAAGGGAAACAATAAGAAAACATTAATTCGAGGTCAAAAGCGTAGCAAACAGAAGTGATGATGATCAAAATCAACACAAATTCATGGGGCAATCAACCATGAAATTGAGGGGTCAAAGGAGCTGATTGAGATTGAGAGAGAGCATTGAAATTTGGTTTGTATGGGAGAGAAAAGATACCTTTGGGGCTAGTCTTGGTACTCCGCGTCGGGAGGTGGAGGTGGTGGTGGTGGTGGTGGTGGTGGTGGTGGTGGAGGTGGAGGTGGTGTTTTTGTTTGTTGTTTTACAGAGGGAAAGTAGATAGAGAGAGAGAGAGAGAGAGAGGAGGGGTGGGCGTGTGGCGGGAGTAGGGAGATTCTTAAGGGAGAGCGTGGTCAGCACCTGCCGCTTGGATGCATGGAATAAGGACACCACTTAACACGTGATCTCTTTGTGTTTTCCCCCGCAAGAAGTTATTGGTCCGCTCGAGACACGGTTAGGTGATATTTTAGAATAATATTATACGAATTAATTAGTGTATTAATTGATAATATGTTATAATTTAAGAAGTTATTGATATTTATAATTTATATAATGAGTGAAGTTAATAATAATATTATAACTAATATTAGTACATTAGTTAGTACGCTAATTAATATATGTAACACCACCGAGTATTTTAATAGGTTTATTTTGAGAGGTAGATTAAAATATATTTTTTGATTATTTTAATTTTTTTTTAAATGAAAAAAAAATTAAAAAATTGACTTTTAATTTATTGCCAAAATAGGTCATAGTATTGTGATTGATGAAAGAGGTATAGTCTATAATTTTGTATTGAGTGATTAAGGAACGGAAAGAGATATGATATATTGTGATTGATGATAAATACCGTCACGTGATACCCCAAGAGCATCAAATAATTTTTCCTTCCCGCACTTTGGATTTGACTTGCTTTGGATAAATTACACTTTATGCCCTATATTTTGCACCAAATCTGACTTTAATTCGTTCACATGAAATTGTTGTGACAATTCAGGTCAAGTGTTAATATCTTCATGTTATTATTCTATTATTTAAATTTTTAACAGAATTTAATTATGTGACAAACATATAACTACGAAATGGGAGCAAATGAGGAAAATCACTTTCATTTCCTGGCTATACACATTTATTCTTAAAATTTATATCAAATTATGAATGTATTAAACTAAAACAAAATACAAATTGTAAATGCTTAACGAGATAAATTAAGATTTTGCATAAATTAGAAACATGAAACATGAAAATATCTTTAATTTTTTTTTTTTTAACTAATTACCTTTCCAACATCATATTTTAATAAAAATTAACTCAAATAAATTAAAAATAAATCAAAATTCACAAACAAAAATCAATCATTAATCACTTTACTTTGATAAGTTTCTCAATATTATTACTAATATTAAATGATCATTCCACAAATAAAAAACACACATATAAAACATCTAATTTTCTTTTGATTATCAAATGAAGGGAACATACGTTAAAAAAATAATAATCATAAAAATAAAAAATAAAAAATTAGTGATTAAATAAGTCCGGTCCATAAAACTTGTTGGTAATTATTCCATAAATGTAAGGGAGCAGGGCTACAACTTGTGTGGATTCGGACAGGCTGAACTATGTCCAAACTCAACCTGAAATGCAAAGAGATTTATCTAACTTCTACCCAAGTTTAAGTTTATCTCAAGAAATTTAGATTAGGCTTGAGTTGACCGAGTTAAACACATCAAATTTGTCATCGATTGAGCAATGACTTATCAAGAAAAAATATTTCAAAAAAAGACAAACAAAAAAACACGATAGAAAACAAATTTGAATTATGCATATAAAGCAGCATAATTGATTGTAATGCAACATGATTTAAATTCATTGGTGGATAAATTATTAGTATTATATATATATATATACATATATTCCAAATATATAATTAACAAAAAAAAAATTTACATTGCTCCAAGTTATAACGTCTTAACTCAATTTAATTCAAATTGATAAATTTGTACTTAACTTTTGATCAAATTTAAAATTAAATTGACAAAGTCATAAAAAAATTACGGGCTCGACTTGGATTAACTCAAGTTGGGTCCATTTGAGTTGCACCATTCTATTACACGAGGTAATAGAGATTTTATTTGAAATTTTATGATCTACAAATTCTTACAATGTTATCCTTATCATATATCTCAAAAATCAAAAATTACATGAAGAAAAAAATTTATAATTTAAAAATTCAAAATAAATATTATTTTATATATTTATCTGTGCATAGCACGGGGTTAATTGCTAATATATATATATATATTGTATTATATAACTCTCACTAATTTATCTCATGGGATGAAATGTATATTGGTGTGAAATGTTGTTGATTTTCTTTACTTGCCCTCATTTTGCAATGACATATTTGTCACATAATTGGATATTAATAAAGATTTAAACGATGAAATAACATAATAGGCACTTAGTCAGTAGTACAAAGATTTGACTGTCATTATTTCATGTGTAAGAATTAAAATAAAATTGGATACAAAATGCATGAATGCAAGGCCTAATTTACCCACTTACTTTCCATGCTACATATGCCTCATTTGGCACGGGATGGTTTGAGATAATCTAAATAAGTGTACTTTTTAACTTTTTACGAAAAGATGTGCAGAAAAGTAGAGAGGTGATGTGATGAAAAAAGATAAAAAAATAAAAAGTGTGTACTTACAAGTATGAAGTTAATCATTGAAATGCTAATTAATAAAACACAAGTATAAGTTATTAATTTTTATTTATTTATTTTAGATTCAAATTTTTAGAAGTATAGATTTAAAAGAATAACGATTGGGAGCTCGAAACCGAACTCCCCCGAATCCCCCGAAATTCAGGAGAGAGAAAGAGAGAGAGAGAGAGAGAGAGAGAGAGAAGATCGGGGAAGAGGAGGAAGAGAAGAGAGGGGAAGAAGCTCGTCGCCCGGCGTCGCCCGGCGTCGTCCAAAGCTCATCGTCCGCAGCTCGTCGCTCGGCGTCGTCCGCAGCTCGAAGCTCGTCGTCCGGCGTCGCCCGGCGTCGCCTCGCCTCCGCCAACTCCTCCTCCGCCTCCAGCCCTAGTTTGTTGGCCCCCTCCCCTCCCCCTCCCCCTCCCCCTCCCCTCCCCTCCCCTTCTTCTTCCTCCTCCTGTTTCTCTTCGTCTGAAATGGAAAAAAAAAAAAATCACGAAACGACGTCGTTTCGTCGATTAGGGGGATTCGGGGGAAGGGGATTCGAGCTACCAATCAAAACTGAGATTTAAAATTAGTAAGGCACAAGTCATATTTAAAATGATTGTAATTTATAAATGTCTTTTTAAATTTTTTTTCTTTCTAAATATGTAGTATTATTAAATATATATATATATATATATAAGCTTCTATTTTTCTACACTAAAAAAACTCGCATTCACATTTTGTCTTAATACATATATTAAATGATTTTAAAATATAAAGTTTTGCCAACCAACAAAGCTAATTTGATTGGTTAAATCTCTTACAACTTACTAGAAAATTATCGGTTTGAATCTCCTCATGTATTTGTTGGGACTTCTTAATTATATTTGTATTTACACTCGTATTTGATGAGACTTATTAATTATATGTCCTATTTGATCTTCATTTTGTGTATTTGTTGTTGGAACAATTCATCTTGAATTCTTCAATTGGTGGTCTTCGGGTCTTCAAAACTTGGCGATGATCTTGTCTATGTAGAATAGAAATTTGGTGCTTCAAGTAGCGTTATTTATTCACTTTCCTAAAGACAATATTTGCACTCACCAAAAGGTGTGCAGGGAGTTACAACAAATTCGCCTCCAGGGTATAATGAAGCCTGATCTAAAGATCAAATCTACCGGCATCTACACTGACGACAATAGATTAGAATACTGTTGATATAATCGAGAAAGCTAAGACACTAATAATCAAGTCTGTAAAATTTGACTACTAGTAAGAAAAGTAGAAACTTGTTCAAGAAACTCTAAATCAAGAGGAAGAGAGAGAGAGAGAATTGCAAGAATGCTTTCTGAATTTTTGGATGGATTGAAATGGCTGATTTCACAGCCTATTTATAGGCTTTGATGCATCTGATCAAATGGTCATATCCCTTGATCACATTCAATCAGATTTGACTGTGGGATCGACGATCTATGGTGTAGATCATTCTCACACCGAATAGATGCCTTGACTGATCATACCTGATCACAATCAGGTGCCATCTCATCCGTACGATCATACGCATCTCCAATCAATGACTATGATCAAACCGGGCTCTAGATCGAACACACAATTGTTCGATCGGTTAGTTGACTCATCGCCAACGAACGTCACATCACTACCACGTGGAGCTAACTGTATTCCACGTCACTTATGTCACGTTGGATCCACTTCATTGCTGCAACCTGTCAGTGCAAAATGCACCATCAAATGCCACACAGCCCACGCCAGTGCGTGCGTGTGGATGGTTTCGGTGTGAGTGTATGAACACTAGCATCCATCCCACAATTTCATGTTTAAAGAAATATTTCATGTAACACTTTATCAAGTGCTCTATGTTTTGCTCTCTTTCTAATGTGGGACAAAGTCTCCAAGCTCGTTTCAAGCTTTTCAAAGAAAAATAAGAAAAGTTTTGAAAATACCCAAAACTAAAATATAAATTTTGAAAATTATTTTGAAAATTTCTCAACATTTGTTGGGGTTACAAGTTACCGATATATAGTTACAATTTAGTGTAATTAAAGATAAATAAAGAAAAATAAAAATTGTGAAGGGCAATTTAAAAATATAAAATTTCATTTGGCATAAAGAAAAGCAAAAGTTTTAGAACACTAACTTGAGCCTTTGTTTGATATAATAGTGTAGATATATACAACAATGATTTAGACCACTAAAAAATACAGCACTAATAGCACTA
This sequence comes from Camellia granthamiana, assembly GCA_036172215.1. Classification (NCBI taxonomy): domain Eukaryota; kingdom Viridiplantae; phylum Streptophyta; class Magnoliopsida; order Ericales; family Theaceae; genus Camellia; species Camellia granthamiana. The sequence continues at coordinate 73,899,502 of CM069917.1, forward strand.
ATGCATTGGAAATGGTAAAATAAAAAATAAAAAAATAAAAATAAGGCATAGAAAGTGGGCAGGGCCCACTGCCACATCATTAGTGCTCCCTTTAGTGATCCCCTTTTAGTGCTCTCAAGCATTTTTCTAGATATATATAATGTTATCAACCCCGCTGGATACACCCAGTGGGGGTCGACCCCCAGTGACGTGGGGCGCCCCCACTGGTTAGTTTTCCTTTTTTTTTTTTTTTTTTTCTTTCCTCCAATCCCACAGTGCCACGTGGCACTGGGGGGTCACTGGGTGTAATGTTTACTGGGGGTAGGAAGCATTTTGGATAATGTTATGCCTAACACATGATCTACCATGCAGCACTGGCTCTGGCCTGAGGCTAGTAAGACCTGTGCTTTAGACCTTAAAATTTTAGTCTAAAAATAGGGTTTTTAAATTTCGTAAAATATTATAGGCTTAATGTTTTTTTTGTCGTTGTTTTTTTTTTTTTTTTTTTTTTTTTTTTTTTAGGATCAATTTAAAAGGCCCAAAATATTTTATTGGGTCCATGTATGATTTAGCCCATATTTATGTATAAGTGTAGTTTGGCCCATATTTATTAAAATGAAATATATATTTAAAAAAAAAAAGTGTTTGGGTCCAAGAAGAACAATACATACAATATATGAGTCCTAAATTTTTTTTTTTACCTTCTTTGTCTATTAGATTTTAGTGGAATAAATAATTTTGCCCTAATTTTTTTACTTAGGTTTTTATCAATTTTAATTGAATGATTTTTTCCTAATTTTTTTGTCCTAATTTTGTTTCATTAAATTGTTTTATTTATAATTTTAATGATTATATGTGCAAGTAAATTTTTTTGTGATTACAAACAAATAAAAAAGTTGTAACTTAGGCCTCGTTTGAGAACATGTTGTTTTAATAACTTTTTTGGCTTTTTAACTAAAATGTGATGTAAAAAAAATTAGTATGTTTCAGATGACTTTTTGATTTTTTATGAAAAAATGTGCAAAAAATAAATAGAAAAGAAAATCTTTAACTTTTTGGTATAAATTATTGACTTTTTAATTTTTTTAATAACTTTTTAATTAAAAAAATCACTTGTCAAATGAGGTCTTATCATTTTATTTATAAACCTTTCCTTTTCTTTTTTTTTTAAATGTAAGAGAAGCTTCCATTTCTAAAATTCACCTAAGCCCCCTAAATCTCCGGCCTGCCAAAATACCTATCATTTCTTCGTCTTTCAAACTCTAATTATAATTCTACTTCAACTATCGTTGGTCAGCCACCTGTCATCATCGACAAACTCCTCCCCCAACAACCCCAACACCTACCTCAATTTTTCCTGACTAGAAACTTTGGCTAACATCTATCAAAACACTAAGGCCAAGTTTGAGAAGTTTAGAATAAGTGTACTTTTTGACTTTTCTTGTATTATGTGTAGAAAAAGTAGAGAAGAGATGTTGATTGATGTGACCCAAAAAAGATAAAAAGATGAAATAAGTGCACTTATATTGGTTAGACAAACTTGGCCTAAATTTGTTTTATGGTGATTCTCCGAACAAATATTATTGTGTGGGTTTAGTTTGAGTTTTTTGAATTAAATTTTTTGAAAATTGACTTTTTTTAGTTTTCGTATTTTTTTTATTTTTAGTGAATATTTTTTAAATTTTAAACATTTTTTTTACTTTTTTAAATGCATCTTACTTAGATGTATCTAAAAAGTAAAAAAAATTGTGAAAAAATATTTTAAAAATTAATAAATACATAAAAATACAAAAAATGTATTGAATTCTTGTATTTTTTTTGGGGATGCACCAATAAATCCCAAATTAATAACTTATACACTGTTTAATCCTAAAAATTTTCTTATAGACTGAAAAGTTCCATTACAATGTTTCAAACATCAGATTAATGTTTCAAACATTAGATTTCAAGCATCTAATGTTCATCAGATTTCAATAATGTTTGAAATTATAGGATGAATGTTTCAAATATTAGATTTCAAATATCTAATGTTCATCAGATTTCAATAAATTTTGAAATTATAGAATGAAACATCAGATTCATTTATATCATGAACATCAAGATGATGTATAAATGGGACTAAATGGAGCATAAGAAAACTTTTAGGACTAAATGGTTCAACTTTTCAGAAACTAAGATTTATGGGTAAATTTTCCTGTTTTTTTTTTTTTTTTTTTTATATTTTTGGTATTTAGTGAATTTTTAAAAGATGTTTTTTATAATTTTTTTACTTTTTAAGTGTATTTATGTTAAGTGTGTCTAAAAAATAAAAAAATTACTTAAAATATTAAAAAAATTCAGTAAAAATAAAAAAATACGAAAAATAAGAAAGTTGAATTTTCTGAAAAGTATTTTTTGAAAAGTGAAAACAAACAAGTTTTTGGTCAATATTCGAACAATTACAATTGGTTTGACTTACCAATTGCAAATCCTAACCGTGGGTGGGTTTGCAACTATACCAGTGGCTAGCGCCAATTGTACGGGGGGAAAATATTCCGGCTACCCGCACTTCCTTTCTTCCCAGTTCCTCAGCTGTCCGATCACCTGAAAGCGCAAAAGCGGTGAGCTACCCGGCGGTGTGTGGCCGGAAAACACCTCCGACGCTCAAGTTAGAACCACACACCTGGAAAAAATGACTAAAGAGAAGGGAGAGTGTTTGAGTGTAAGTCTTACTTACAAAAATTGTCCATCCCCATAAGGGGTGGCGCCGAATTGTTTATATACCTCTCTGCGCCTCATATCTACTCCCAATGATCTCTCAACACGTGGCTCTGCTATCCCATCTGTCAGCACATAAACCATGCCTCTGTCAGGTCACACCATGCTGGACATTACCTAATCCCAAATGCCAGCCTTCTCCGCTGGAGCCCGGCAGCCGAGCTGCCCAATCCATAGCGGGGCTGTGCTTCATGCCCAAGCACGCCGCTGGCTAAGCTTGAGGGAACCGGGCTACGCAGCATCCCGGCTGGACCGTGTCCGAGATATCTCGCATTCACCTTTGTCGACCTTCCTGCCGAACAAACTCATAGCTCGGTCGACTACGCCCTTCCTGGCGCCGGTCATCTGCTTGGCTGGTCGGCCTTCCTGCAAAGCATGCAGCTCGGTTCACACAATCGGTGCCTTAACCGAGCACCTTCTCAACCCAGTACCTGCTCGGCCAAAATCTTGCCCGGCGTAACTCTATCCGGCCAAATCTGTCCGGCACGGTACCAGACCATTATTTTCCCACTCAGTGGTGATAGTAATGGTGTGGTTAGAATTTGGGATGGGGAAAATAAGAGTATTATGGTGGTTTTATTTTAATATAAAATTACAAAAAATCTTTTGACCAGGTTTGTAAACTATGGATGAATACTGTGGAAATATAACTCTCAAAAAAAATATGCATATTTTCACATGTTTAAGCTTTTATTCTCTCTAAAGTATCAAAAAATATATAATTTTAAGTTGATTTTTTTTAAAAACTTTTTGCCTAATTAGAATTTTTAAATAAAATTTAATATATATATTTTTTATGTCCCCTGCATGATTTAAATTTTTATGAATAATACAGAAAACAATTAAAAGGTTTTTTTTTTTTTTTTAATAAAAAAATGGGGTATTACTAGTAAATCTTATATTTTCAACACTACGCCAAAAATGAGCATTAACGGCTGTTTTTTTAACGGCGGTAACGAAAACCGCCGTTAAAAGTACTATTAACGGCGGTTTTCGTTACCGCCGTTAATAGTACTTTTACCGGCGGTTTCGTTACCGCCGTTAAAAAAACCGTCGCTAAAAGTGTCTTTAACGACGGTAATTAAATTCACTTTTAACGGCGGTAACGAACCGCCGTTAATGCCCACTTTTAACGGCGGTAATAAAACCGCCACTAATGCTCAACCATTACCGCCGTTAATGCCGGCGGTCTTTGCCGGCGAAGCTCCGGCGGCACTCCGGCGACACTCCGGCGGCACTCCGGCGAAACCATCTATAAAGTAAAAGTAATGTTTAAATATTTATTTAGGTAATATATTTCATGAAAAGTGGCTGTGGCAAAGTGGTTGGTGGTGTGGGTGGATGAGAGGTCATAGGTTCAAAACTTGGGGAGTGCAAGAAGAAAGAATTATTTTTTGAAAAATTCTAACCTATTTACGGCGGTAAAAAACCGCCGTTTTTGGCCCTACGAAACCGCCGTTTTTGGTCGATTTTTAACGACGGTATTTTGCCTTTTTACGACGGTTTTACGTTTTCCGACACGTGCATAAACGGCGGTAACGAAACCGCCGTTAAAACCGCCGTTAAAGGCTTTAACGGCGGTTTTACATCCTTTAACGGCGGTAAAAAACCGCCGTTAATGCTCATTTTTGGCGTAGTGCAACTTACAACCCATTTAGTCCTATAGATATTTTTGTAGTCTCAAAAGTCTGATCTCAAATTACAATCTCTCAAATGAGAATCTTTAAAAAAATATAGTGAAAGGATATCACTGTCCCATTGTCACATTTTAGTGCACACTTTGTAATGATATCCCATTGCCATATTTTAAAAATAGAGAAATTTATCATGTGCACCCTTTCGAATGGTGCAAATTGTAAAAAAAATATGATTTTTTATGATGAATATTATGATTATTTGTGATGTATGTTATGATATTTTGTAGTAAAGTTATAAATAACGAATTTATGATGTGCATCTTAAAGTTAAAAATGATAATGTTATGGCATTTTTGTGATTTTTGTTATAACACTTTGAGATTTTGTTATGATATTTTTAAGTGAAAAAAAGTTATAAAATTTTGTGAAAAAGTTATGAAAACCATATTATATGCACCTTTTTTAGGGTGCACATTATAACATCTCCCTTTAAAAATAACACATTTAACAAAAATTTAATAAGACACTGTGCACATATTAAAATGATGTGGATAATCTCACATTAAGCATTCCTATATTTAGAAACCAAACGTGGTATCAACCAAGAATATCTCCATGAAATATAATGAAAGGATCTTACGGTGTACCTTTCCAAATTCAATGAGACTTAAATTGTCTACAAGAAAATTTATGAAACTTTTCGGTACATACTTTTTTGGAATGAAATTTCCAGATAAATTTTCCTAAAAAATTTCAATTAAATTACAATTTTTTAATGGTTTTAGATTAATGGTCCAATAAAAAATAAAATAAATTTAAATTTATTTTTTTGACAGTCTGCTTCAAGAAATTAATGACTTGTCAAACAAGTCTGGACAAGTTTGAGTCAAAAATTAAGTTAGTACTAGAATGAATTTTAAAATTACTTAGAATTCATTTGGGCAATAAAAAATTCAGAATAAAATCAAACAATTTTAAAAAGGAAAGAAAAGAAAAAAAAGAATCGAAGTAAATATCCTATAACAATCTATTTGTTTGGGTAGAAAACATTTTATGAAAAATATTTTTTGTATTTTGTATAATAAAAAAACGAAAGTCGTGAACAAAAAAGGCCATCTCCCATTTTTAGTAATGGAAGAGATCCACAATATTATTTTGTGATGTCTAAGGTCTCTCAACCCCACACCCATATATCACTGAGAAACTTGTCGATCCACGCCTTCCTGATCGCTTGTGCATTCTTTACTGGTGTTGGCCTGTTGAATCTCACTCTCAGGTCCGTCAATCCATCTACAGGCAAGGAATTTCCAATTCAGAAAACCCGACAAGTTGCAGAAGGAGCTCATGTAAGTCTCGCTGCCAAGACCCAAGTTTCGAGGACCAAAGGATGTGTCATGGTGGAGGAAATGGGGGAAATCTTTAGCAGAGGGTTTTGGAAGGAAAGTCTCCAAGTTAAAAGAAAAATTGATCTTCATTTTGCTCTGAATGGTACTAAGTAAACCCATTTCTTCTTCTTCTTCTTCTTCTTGCTCAATTAATTTTATCTAGATCTACAGTTGTTAGTTCATGAATCTGGGTATTTGTCTTGATTTCAAATTTGTTAACATAATTGTCTACAAATAGATCTGCAGTTGTATTTGTAAAGTCTAGTTTCAAAAATTAACATTTTTGGAACATTTCACGTAGAAGATTAACAACAATATTAAACATTCTTTCTCTTGTTAATGCTGAGGTTCTTTTTTTGGAAAGTCCAAAATTTCTTTGGAAAATGGGAAATTCAGAGAAATTTGAGAGAATTCTTTGGGAAGAATTTCTCTAGAGAGAGTTTGAATTCAAGAAGATGATGAAGGTTTGAGTTAGGAATTTCTCTGAAGAGTGGGAAGTCCAGAGAATTTATCTGGATTCCCAAAATTTCTCTAGAGGAAGAAGATGATGAATGCTTGAGTTACGAATTTCCTTGGAAAGTTCAAAATTTCTCTAGAGAGAAATTTCTCTGGACTTCTCAGAATTTCTCTGGAGAAAGAAGATGATGAATGCTTGAGTTAGGAATTTTTCTAAGAAGTCCAGAATTTCTCTGGAGAAAGAAGATGATAAAGGCTTGATTTAGAAATTTCTCTGAGAAGTTCAGAATTTCTCTGGAGAGTAGAAAGTAGAGAATTTCTCTGAATCAATTTTTCTCTAAATCAATGTTGAGAGACCTTGGACATAATGAAAAAATTAAATGTCCTTTATGATATAAAATCTTAATGCCAGGGACCTTAAAAAAAATTCACACAGAAAACATTTTCCATGGTTAATGGAAAACAAACCTATTTAGTCAAAAAATGTTTTTCACTTTTAGAAGCCGAAAAATGTTTTCCTGACTAAAATTTTATCAATGTCGCCACACCATCATCACCACCATGGCCACCGCTACTATCACTGTCGCCCTACCACCATGCCACCACCTCCACCTCCACCTCCACCTCCACCTCCACCTTCACATTCGTTCCATTGTCACTACCACCAAACATAGAAAAATATTTTCTCCGAAAAAAATTTTCCAAAAAAATTTTCCATAGAAAATATTTACCATCCAAATCTTAGCAAATTATATTGTACTTTTACATAAATTAAGGTCGGCTTGGATGACAGAATTTTGGTTAAAAAATTAAAAAATTATTAAAAAATTTAAAAAGTTAAACAACTAAATAGTCAATAAAATTATTTTTCATTCTCCCTACTTTTTGTATTTAAATATTTTTCACTTTATATTTTATTTAAAAAATTAAAAAATCACTAAAAAAAATTAATTCCCAAAGGACCCTAAATGACAATTGAATGAATCTTAAGTCATATTAAATAATTTTATCAAGCAATCTTTAGACCAAGACATCTCCCACTATGATACATTAGACATCCTATAATGTTTCCACTACTATGCATAAAAACGATTTGATTATTACAAATAATTGTCGAAAGTTATGTTTAAATGAATTCAAATGTCTACATCATATTGAGAAAATGTTGAATCAACAAATTAATACACTAAAAGTAGTTGTCAAACTTTTCAAGCTTCACCATTTTTTTTAATATAAGGGTGATCCGATTTTAATTAAGCTACAAGCATTTAAAAAAAAAAAAAAAAAAAAAAAAAAAAAAAAAAAAAAAAAAAAACATGAATAAGAACTTCTATGGACATTTTTTTTCCAACTGACATTTATTTTTCTATTTTTTATAGGTTTTTTTTGGGGGGGGTTAGTGATTAGATTAAAAACCGACTCGCGGAGTCTCCAAAAAAATAAAAATGAAAGAGAAATTTAATTAAGAAATTTGATTTAGACAAAAAATAAAAAATTAAATACTATTGTTAAGTTGATCCAAATAGCTTCTTGAAGGGGCTAAATAAGAAATGGGTCGGACCTAAGCCTTGAGCCAGTCCAATCTCCCAAGCCCAAATCCAAATGGGTCAGATGAGCATGTGGGCAACCCAACTAAGCCCAGTTTTGTTACTAACAGTCCACCCAAGTCCTCAAGCACTTGGGCCCAACTCGCAGTGGAAAGGCCAGTCTAACTGCGATACTGGGCTAGGGCCGAGCTGCAGGATCCATTCTATGGGCCGAATTGATAGGTTGAACCCATCATCAGAACCAAAGCGGGCCGAATGCATACACAAATATCTGAACGGGCAAGCCCATCCCAATAGAAGCCTCGCAAAGGGCCGAGCTGAGGCACAACGGTGCCGAGCTGAGGAAGCCTCTCAAAGAAACGTGGAAACTGTGAGCATATGCATGTGCAAGTTGCCACCTTCAGCTGGTCCCCAACACCTAGAATCATGGAAGCAGTTAAACCAGAGGAATATAGTTTGTTATCAACATGACTACAATGAGTATAAGCACCTCTAAACAACTACCAGATGGTCCCCCACTTGGGGCCACGCTAAAAGGAAACTTGGCAGCACCAAAGCTCCATGAAACCATCTTGGAAAACAAGTAAGGAACTCTATATAAACTACATCAACTTCACATTGAAGGTAACTGACCCAAGTTGAACCCCACTTACTAAAAACTGAACTCTTTACACTTCTTCTCCAATCGCTGATTCTCACACCGGAGGGGTTATCCGACCAACCCCGGCTGGGCAACTCTTACGGTGCGTCTTGCTGCAGAGACCTCATTCCCTAGATAGTCCAACTGAGTGCGAAGCCCCGATCCACTTTCATCTAGTGCGGTATTCGGTATGCACAATTGGTGCGGTGAACGTAGACCACTTTGTAACGCCCTCAAAATAACAACATAAAACCCAACAATATAGACATGCATTGATATATCAAAGATCCACATTCTTCCATTAACAGAGTTTCATTACAAAAGTATTACATGTTAACAACAAAAGCAAGTGCCCTAAGGGCTTACAGCTTTCCAAGTTAACACTTGGTTACAAAAAAGTAGAGTACTAACTCATTTACATATTAAGCCCTTGGCTTGAATTTACATGTAATACATCAAAAAGAAAGACAACAAAAAGTCTGCCCGCCCCTAGCCTCCCAAGCTACGTCCTTGGAGGTGGCATGCTACCTGTACCTGAAAATGATGTTCCCATATAGGGTGAGCCACAGCCCAGTAGAAATACACTAAACCAGTTATAAATAATGGCTAAAAGATTAGCAGTTGATAGGTGGCCAACACTTTACACTTTCAATTTCCATTTCCCTACAAATTCTCAATTTATAACCATAGCTCAGAACCTGGCCAACAACTCATGTGGGACAGTAACTCATGTCCAACAATTTCCCATTTCACAAGAGACAAGCATACTAGCTATATCAATACTTCCAAAGACATGCATAAGAGCAATATCACACTTCCAAAGACAAGCATATGAGCTGTGTCAACACATCACTAGATAAGCGTATGAGCTATATCTCTGGAGTCCATCCCCTGTCTTCTCCCCAAACAACATCCGGTTTAGAGGTCCATCCCCTATCATCCCCTAAACCGTGGAGTACATCTCCTATCTCCTCCAACACAACACGCAATGCATATAAACAATTATTATACACATCAATCAATACATAAATTTAATGTATTCCTTCAACCGTTACACTCAATGACACATTTCAATGATTAGTTTTAGTTTGCCTAATCATCATGCATTGTCTACAACAATCAAGACTATCCTCCACCGATAGCCCAAAGCAGTTATTTCTATACAGAAAATAAATGCAACAAATGGATATAAAATCAACATTTCAATTCGGCGAGTGATAAGTAATTCAACTACACCCTTTAATCCCATACACTTCCAATCTCAACATTCCCACTTCAATTCCTCATTTCTTACAATTAATTATCCCAATTAATTAATCAATGTAATTAGGGCATTTTCCATAATTAACATTACAACCCTTAGGTTCCATTTTCTATCACTATTTCAACATTAATCCCATGTTTCTACACCAAACATGCCTCTAGGTTCATTATAAATAAAACCCCAACTTTTGTAAAATTACACAAAGGCCCAAAGTTTTCTCAAAATTACACAACAACTTCCAACACATCAAAATGCTAAAATTTAAAGACAAAATCCATAAAGAGGAGTAGGATATCCCTACCTCAAAAGATGAGCTCCAACGGAGATGAAGACCAAAATCAAAATGCTCCAAATCCCGAAATTTTCAGATTAAAATGTAGCCCTCGACGATCAACACAACTTTTGTAAAGGCCAAAAGTGAGTAGACAACTCCTACTAGATCAAATCTAAGAGAGAAGTTTGGTTCTAGAGTGAGGTGCTCTCCAATGGAGTTTTGGAAAGTAAGAGAGAGAAAGAAAAGTGAAAAAGTGATTCAAAAAGACCCAAACACGGAGCTTTAACCAGTCGTCCCGCTCGAGCGGCCAAACCCCCGCTCGAGCGGCACTCACAGACTCCCGCTCGAGCGGCCAATCCCCCGTTCGAGCGCCGGATGCACACTCCCAGCACTTTTGCAGACAGGTCTCCCACTCGAGCGCCCAACTCCCCGCTCGAGCGTCACTCACAACTTCCCGCTCGAGCGGCCAATCCCCGGCTCGAGCGCCCAACACTACACAGGAAATACTGGATGGGTGTATTCCCCGCTCGAGCGCCAAAACCCCCGCTCGAGCGGACAAGCAACAACAAGATCCCCGCTCAAGCGTCGAAATCTCTGCTCGAGCGGACAGGCCAAAATCTGGGCAACTAGTTTTGGTTCCTAAGCTCAACCAACCTGTGACAAACCTGCCCAACACATCCTATAACTCAAATACAAAGCAAGAAAGGATGTAAACAAGATAATAATCAACCACTAACATCCACGGACACAAGTCCGGATCACTGTACAACAAGGGTAAACCCGGGATCGCTATAACTGTCTCTGAGCTCTGCACTCAGTTCCGGCGATGGGGATTGAGGACGTCCCACCTTCGACACATACTCCACAGACGGAGAAGACAAAGGACAAAGGCTTGGCACTCCCAACAGTCCTAGAAGAACAAACTGGAAACAATAACCGGACCCCCGAATCTGTCGAGCATCAATTGCCCTTCACTGGAGGTTCTTCTCATCACTTTCTTCTGGAACAGGATTACAGAGATCGAATCATAGACTTCATAGGGATGGAGATACAGGAGCTGAAAGCGCAACTTAAAAGGGTGCTGGGTGATCCAACGAAAAAAAAGACTGAACCAAAGCCCTCTCGCTTACGACGGAGAAGCTTATCCAGAGAGCCACCAGTGAAGAAGTTCCCCAGAAATGAGGCTGGGCAACAAAGCCAGCAGTCCCAGTATAGAGTGAAGCAGCGAGCAGCCACACCCGTGGGTCACGCTGGAGAAGGGCTAAGAGGCAGAAGACGGTTAGCCAACAGACTGAGTACCCTCCTCAAGACCTTCGTACTTGGTTGATTGGCAACAAGCAGAACAAACAACGTCGGGATCATCTAGACCGTACCATTCACCAGAGAGAGCACCGAGCGCTGGATAGGCTTGTCTCCTCCCCATTCTCCCTGGAAATTGAGGCCATGAGACCTCCCAAGAAATTCACCCCGCCAAAGTTCACGTCGTACGATGGGAAGTCAGACCCATTGACGCATATTAGCCATTATAGACAGATGATGTCTCTATGGAGCCGAGATGAGGCACTGATGTGCAAAGTCTTCTCGTCCAGCTTGGGAGAAACCGAACTTCGATGGTTCAATCGACTTCCCGCTGGATCAATTTATGACTGGAAACAGCTCTCCAAAGAGTTCTTAACCAGGTTTGTCTCCAACACTAAGATCCCGAAAGAGCTGGATACACTGTTCGGTCTCCGAAAAGAGTAGGAAGAAATACTGCGTAGTTATGCTAGGAGGTATTGGGAAGAATACAATGACTTGGAGAAAAACGTTTGCAGTGAGCAGATGGCTGTTATGTCCTTCAAACACAATCTGCGCCCGGAAAGTAAGTTGAGACAGTCACTTACCAAGCGCCCACCCACAGCACTGAAAGATCTACGTGCCAGGATTGAGCAGTACGCTCGCCTCGAGGATGACCAGATCCCTATCGAGAAAGCATCTGCAGAACAAACAGCTCGGCACAAGAAGAGAACGGACCGAGGGGAACACCGGGGACTCATAGTGAATAAGGTAGATAAATCCAAATCTCATAAAGCAGTCGTGACCGTATTCAAGGAACCCATCTATCGTATCCTGGAAAAGATCAAGAGAGAGCCCTTATTTATTTGGCCGCCAAAAATGTTGGGAGATCTCGCTCGGCGTAATCAAAAGCTCAGATGCACCTATCACCAAGACAGGGGGCATATGACTCAAAACTGTAGAGCGCTGAAGCAGCACTTGGAAGACCTAGTAGCAGCTGGACAACTCCAGGATTACATTGATCAGGATAAAACGGTGACCGAGTCGGGGAACCCACCACCAGAACCGAACACTGAGCACCCACATCGGCTGATAATAAATGTGATCCATGGAACAGCGACCCAGGAACGTGAAAAGGCACTGAAAGAAGAGATTGCTAAGGCTGTGCAAATTCAACAGGTCATGTCAGTAGAGCCTGCATCGAAAAAGGTACGCACGGCACCCAAATCCCCCTTGTGCACTGTTTCATTTCCTAGAAAAGATTTAAAAGGCATACAACACCCACATACTGATGCACTGATTATAACTGTGGGAATTGGGAAACGGTTTGACGTAAAACAAGTCCTAGTAGATGAAGGCAGTGCAACAGACATATTGTATTATGACTCGTTCAGAAAGCTTGGCCTCTCCGAGCAGCATCTCGCCCCAGCGGCAGCCCCATTGGTTGGCTTCAATTCACAGCTAGAATGGCCGCTTGGCAGAATAGTGTTGCCAGTTGTGGCAGGAACGAAGACCCTCCAGATAGAGTTTCTAATTATTAACACATCTTCCCCTTATAACGCCATACTAGGCCATCCATGGATTTACCAAATAGAAGCGGTCCCTTCGACTTACCATCAACTCATCCATTTCCCAACGGAACACGGAGTAGAGCAGATCTCAGGGGATCAAGTTGCGTCCAAACATTGCTTTATGGCAGCATTAAAGGCTAAGCAACTTTGTAACCGGGTACAGACAGTGGAAATGGCCGAACTGCCAGTCTTGGAAGATGTAGGGGGAGCCCCAAAAGAAAAGATGGTAGAGGATTTGGAGAAAGTCCTGGTAAAGGAGGATGATCCAAAAAAGTACTTCTTTATCGGTACCTCGCTAGGCCCTGATGAGAAACTTCAGCTGCTTGAATTGCTGAGAGAAAATATGGAGGTATTTGCGTGGTCGGCATATGATACTCCAGGGTTGAACCCAGAATTTGCTTGCCACAAACTTAACATCAACCCTTCCGATCGGCCTGTCGTACAGAAAAGTCGGAGATCCTCAGTTGAGCACACTGAAGCAGTAATTGCCGAAGTCGAAAAACTCCTAGCCTCGGGAGCGATCAGAGAAGTTCAGTACCCACAATGGCTGTCCAACACAGTTGTAGTAAAAAAGAAGAATGGAAAATGGAAAGTCTGCGTTAACGTCATCTGCCTAAACAAAGCTTGTCCCAAGAATAGTTTTCTTCTGCCTCGCATTGATCAATTGGTAGACTTAACAGCAGGGCATGAGCGCATGAGCTTTCTAGACGCTTATAGCGGTTATCACCAGATACCACTGTTCGGTCCGGATCAAGAGAAGACAGCATTTGTCACTCCAATGGGCACTTATTGCTACAAAGTAATGCCGTTCGGCCTCAAGAACACCGGAGCAACCTACCAGCGAATGATCACCCGAATGTTCAAGGACCAACTCGAGAAGACCATGGAAGCATATATAGATGATATGGTAGTAAAAAGCAAGCTCTCTACAAACCATCTTATGGACTTAAGAGAAGTCTTTGGTATCCTGAAGAACCATCAGCTTCGCCTTAATGCCTCGAAATGCGCTTTCGGGGTAGGAACAGGGAAATTCTTGGGGTATATGGTTACCCACAGAGGAATCGATGCAATCCAGATCAAATCAAAGCAATACAAGAGCTTGAAGTGCCAACGAAGGCTAAAGAGCTACAGAAACTGGCCAGAATGGCGGCCGCCCTGAATCGATTCATCAGCAAGTCTTCAGATCGGATAAAGCCTTTTTTCCAGCTGTTGAGAAAAAAAGACAGCATTTGAATGGAGTCCCGAGTGTACCGAAACATTGTAAAGTCTCAAAAGATACCTCAGTACACCACCTCTTTTGTCCACTCCAGAACTAGGAGAGGAGCTGTACCTATATCTAGCAATCTCAGATCATACCGTAAGCGCAATATTAATTCGAGAAGTTAACAAGGAACAGAGGCCAGTATACTATGTTAGCAAGACTTTACTAGATGCCGAGACACGGTATCTACCCTTGGAAAAGTTAGCTTACGCGCTGCTTATCGCCTCAAGAAAGTTGTAACACTACTTCCAGGGGCATACCACTAATGTCCTCATTGAATTCCCCTTCAGATCTGTATTCAGCCGAGCTAATTTCTCTGGCCACACAGCAAAATGGGCTGTAGAACTTGGTGAGTTTGACATTCGGTATCAACCCAGGACAGCAATCAAGGCCCAGGTCTTAGTAGATTTTGTCGTAGAATTTACTCCCACCCAGAGCACCGAGCTAGGGAGTCCCAGTCCGGCACGTGTGCCACACACCACCGAACAGGGAAAGCACTGCGCTTCAGAAGCATGGAAACTCTTTATTGGAAACATCTGGCAGCTTTATGTTGACGGATCATCCAATAACCGAGGCTCGGGGGTAAGAGTAGTACTTATCTCACCAGAGAGATTTATTTGGGAACAGGCTTTAAGGCTCGGTTGGAAGGCTTCTAACAATGAGGCGAAATACGAAGCATTGTTGGCTGGCTTACGCAGTGCCGAACACTTTAGCGCAGAACAACTTCTTGTCTTCAGCGACTCACAACTGGTGGTAAACCAGCTTTCTGGGGTCTATGAAACACGAGACGAAAGAATGGTAATGTACGCAGGCAAGGCCAAAGATCTACTCAAAAAATTTCGATCCATATGAGTGGAACAAATCAGTCGGGACAAAAATAGCCATGCTGATGCTCTGGCTTGCCTCGGCTCATCAGTAGATACCAAAGATGCTAGAAAAGTTTGGGTTGAGTTCGTACCGGAACCAAGCATTGCATCTCCAGTCCTCTGCAGCAATCTAGAGCTAAGCTGGATGGATTCGATACTTGCTTTTCTAAAATCTGGCACTCTCCCCAAAGATAAAAAGGAAGCCAACAAAATCAGACATAGGTCAGCTCGATTTTGGATCTCATCATCTGGGAAGTGGTACAGACGCTCCTATCTTGGCCGTTATCTTCTATGTGTGCATCTAAATCTGGTCGAGAATGTTCTCTACGAAATTCACAATGGGATTTATGGATGCCACGTTGGTGGAAGGTCACTGGCACACCGAGCCCTCACTCATGGATACTGGTGGCCACAGATGCAACAAGATGCACAACAGTACGTTCAAAAGTGCGATAAATGTTAGAGGTTTGCTCCACTAATTCATCAGCCAGCCAAAACCCTCACTCCACTCACCAGCCCATGGCTTTTTGCCCAGTCAGGTCTAGATATTGTCAGACCGTTGGCGCGAGGCACTAGGAATAGGCGATTCTTCATTACTGTAACCTACTATTTCACTAAGTGGGTTGAAGTCGAAGCACTGGCAAGTATCAACGAAGCGGACACAAAGCGGTTTGTCATGAGAAACGTTGTGGTGCGTTTCGGCATCTCGAGGGTACTGATTGCGGATAATGGAACACAGTTCGATGGAAAGATCTTCAGAAAGTTTTGTGCCGACCTCAGAATCGAGTATCGGAACTCTTCTCCAGGGTACCCACAAAGTAATGGACATGCAGAAGCGTTAAACAAAACCATCATCAACGGAGTAAAGAAACGGCTTGAGCATGCGAAAGGAAGATGGGTTGAAGAGTTACCCTACGTACTATGGGCGTACCGAACCACAGCACGGCGCTCAATGGGGAAAACACCTTACTCCCTGACTTATGGAATGGAGGCCATCATCCCACTCGAAGTAGGTCTCCTAACCCTCCGGTTTGAACTGTTTGAAAGCACCAGTAATGAGGAAGCTATTGCACAAGCACTGGATATGGCAGAAGGCCGAAAGGAAGTCGCACTGATCAGACTTGTGGCATATCAGTAGTAGCTCACCAAAAGTTTCAACCAAAAAGTTTTCCCAAGGCAATTCACACCTGGAGAACTGGTCTTGAGGAAAGTTATGGATCACAAAAGGGTGCCTAGCGAAGGAAAACTTGAGCCTAACTGGGAAGGTCCATACAAAGTCACAGTTATTGCTATAAATGGAGCTTACTACCTAGAAGATCTTAAAGGCCGAGCCATACCTCGGCCCTAGAATGTAGCAAATCTCAAGAAATATTGTCAATAGAATTAAACCGCAATTTCTCTATCAGGATATAAAGACATTTACCTTTTGGCCAATACAGATGCCTCCCCACTTCTCTCAAGACTATCAAATTTTTGTAATTAGCTTTGGTGTTCACCAAACGGAATTAGCTTTGATGTTTATCAAACGGAATTAGCTTTGGTACTTACCAAACGGAAACAACTTTGATGTTTATCAAACGAAATTAGCTTTGATGTGTATCAAACGGAATTAGCTTTGATGTTTATCAAACGGAATTAGCTTTGGTCTTAACCCAAATGGACTTAGTTTCAGAACGACTGAACGGAATAAAAATTTAGTTAGCACTCAAACATGCTAAGTGGAATTACTTGTTGGACTTATGTTTGGCAACTAAATTGGACTTTAGCCAAGTGAAATTGCTTGGTGGAAACCGCACTAACATATCTTAAGTAAACATCTCTGAGTCTACAAAATCTCTTCAGTATCGTCACATCAGCACTTCAGTACTGCTGCATACAAATAGAGTTGGAACAAACTAAGGTAAGTTCTATCAGGAGCAAACTTCTAGCACTAGTCTTACTCAACTCCAGCTGGGGGCAAACAATTATTTTTTCAAACCAACTTGGACCTGAGTAAGACACCTCTTCATGCCTTTATCCCATTCAAACTCACTCATGCTATCAAAGTTGAAACAGACTCAAGCAACTCTGCTTAGAGAGCATAGTCTTCAATACTGATCTTACTTAGCTCCAGGTGGGGGCAAACAATTGTTTTTTAGAACCAACCTGGACCTAAGTAAGACCTTCTTCCTTTCTTTACAAAACCAAGCACAACCATGCAACATATTCGTTAGCCAGACCGAACATCTGTTCGGCCCCGAGATCCCAACAGTGCTCGACCGGGGACAAACAGTACAGAACCAGACCGAGCATTCATTCGATCCTAAGGTCCCAACAGTGCTCGGCCGGGGGCAAACAGTACAGAAAAACATTCAAATGTAAAAGCCAGAAATCATTAGATTGCAAAATTAAAAGAAAAATTCCATCATCCAACAAAGGCACAGATGGCCTCAAAGCCAGCAACAAAGAAAATAAGAAAAATTGTCTTGGCAAGTGTAAAGAGAAAACTCGTCAAGGGGACCGAGCCACAGTACATCAGAAACATGAAAACAAAAGAAAGTCTAGAAAACAAAAACTTCAAATCTTTCCAAACAAAACTTCAGCTTTCATCAACAGAGGGAACCTCAGGAACAGTGTCCACGATCTTGTCCAGGCTGTCTTGGGGAGGAAAAGTAGAGGCAGCTCCAATTTCTTGAGAAGTAGAAGCTTCTTTAACCACATCTCCCGCGGCTTCAGTCTCTAGGGTTCCACCCCCTTCAACATTCACCGTTTCAATGGCAACATCACTCTCTTGAGTTTTGTTTGCAGAATCAATTTTTGGGGAAACCTCAGCCGGAAGAACTGCAGGGGCAGAGTCAGAGACAACCTTCGAACCCAAGGACTTTGAGGGAACTGGGACATCCTGAAACAGGTGAGAGCCTTCAGGAACCAGAGTGTAGATGTCCCCAAACGCCCCCGGGAGGGATGAGTCCCCCGTTCCGTTCGTTTTGGGCTTACTACAGTTCAGGACTCAAAATTGTCACGGTTCTTAATCTGAACCAAAGAGTCCAAGTCCGGCAAATCGTTTTGAGAAAACAGATTTTTTTTTAAAGAAGTGCCAAACATGGACTGCTTTGCCAGATACAGAGTCGCCACCTAAATATTTTATTTTGGGAAATTTAGGAAACCCTGACTCGTGCCTAAGGCCACGTGTCCGTCATCACCAAAGTTGCCTCGGCTCGGGAACTTGGGTACGATTGGGGAAGGTCACTTCGTGAGCACCCCCGCTCGCCCGATCAAAGATCGGCCTCTACTAACCATGATATCTAGCTTTAAAAACATTATGCGTTCTTATTCCGATTATTAGCCTAGATTACTATGTGATGCGCACAGCATACAAGTATAGACTGGGTCGCCTAAATTGGAACAAAACATTTCATGTTTGTTTTTGAAAGATGGTTTGCTACTCGCAAGTAGGCTTAAAATGCAGATTTTGCCACCCTCGGGTGGGCTTAGAAAAGATGGTTTTGCCACTATCTAGTGGGCTTAAAACTCACAGTGAATGAATTGCTCCAATCCAGATAACCCAACCTTCACCCACAGGCATTCAGGCAGTAATATCATATAAGCACATAGCCTCATGGTAAGCATGCTATCATGGCAGTCACTCACACGCATGCAAGGATGCTAAAGCATAAAACTTACCGAGTACTCCAAGCCAAAACAGAAGCTAATTAGAAATCCATACATGATCCTAAATATACAGAAGTGCCTAATGCAACACATGCAAAATGCAACTACGAGTAGGCTCGGCTATTCTAAACATGGCATGTGAAATGCTACAACTAACAAGTATACAACTTGGAATTGAAATACAATGCAGTGAGTATGATGCGCCGAGCCCGGTGCGTGTAAGACAGATGAATGAATGCAAACATGCTATCATATTGTATGCTAATTGAAACATGCCCTATTCTAACCATCATAAGCTGGTAAATAAAAGGGAGAAAGACGTGGGGTTGGAAGACATACATCACACGCACGCACACTTATTACAACATTGCCCTCGCTCGGAGGGTCCAAATAAATAATATACAGTTCCAAATAAATAGTTACAGTTCGAATAATTACAAAATCCTAATTAATTAACAAATTAATCTAGGAAACCAATAAATTAGCATGCAAGCTAGGGACTGCCTCAACTCTGCTTCGGATGATGGATGATGCATGCTTGAGTTGCCTTGCGCGGAAATCCATTGCGATGCCCCGGTTTGCCTCTATTTGCAATTATTCTCGGGATTTGTGCCAAGCTCCGGAAGGCTGCCGATTTCTGATTTGCTGCAACAGAGAGCAAGAAAGGGACATGGCAAAGTATTTTCACATATGTATGCATGACTACTCTTCAGGGAGTGTAGTCCTCGATCCTCATGTCACCAATCACGCATCTCGATGCATGATGGCCGAGGAGTCAAATTGCATGACTCAATATGAAATGAATGCATATATAAACATAACAAGACCGAGACTCCATCATGGATAATCCGGAGTGTCGGCGACCGGGAATTGAGACCCGTTCCGTCACTCGGAGTACGAAACGTCCCTCGTTTCCCGTGCTCGGGCTAACTCCTATCCCAAACACAATGCAATATGCATGACATGCATGAATGCAATTCTAACATGCAACTTAGCATACACAATGCTATGAAATGGCATACGCAATGCTCGATGTAACATGGCATACACAATGCTCTAACATACAACCTAACATACGCAATGCTATGAATTGAAATGGCATACACAATGCACGATGGACTTACACCAATATGAGTGGATCTCAGCCACACTCACATCAGTTGCCATTAGATGAAAATGAGACACTCGAAATGCGTGCACACATGCACGCAAACCGAGGACCGAACCTAAGGCACAAAGGCCACTCTAGCAAGGCATGCAAGGCATGGAATATGGCATACAAACATGCAAGTTTCAGCACTGAAACGTGATGCTAAATGGCCCCGAAACATGGAAACATGGCACCCGATGCATGAGATGAAACTCGAAACTCAAAACTAGGCACATGGAATGACTTATAGCTATACAAAGCATGCATTATTTGAACATGAAGTCTAAAGACAGAGCCAAGGCAGTCCCAAAATATGAACTTTCTTAGTTCAAAGCATGGCCAAAAGGTGCTAGCAAGATGGCCTAACATATCATGCAATTTTTACTAGCAAACTTGGTTTACATGGCAAGTACATGAAGCAAGTGAGAACTCATCAAACCAGCAAAAATCAGTGAACTAAACATGCCAAAATATGCCCAAATAAACATGAAAATGCAGCCAACACACGCAGAAATGAGGGGCTCCTTTAGAGGGCATACAAAGGGATTATTAAGCACATGCAAGGCAGACATGAAGCATGACCAAAAAAACTCTGGAAATCAAATATGGTAGTCCCAAAACTCATCAAATTGGCCCTGAAAAGTGGCTAAGGAGCATGCAAAGAGGGGTCCCTTTGAAAGGCCAAAATGACCATCAAACAAGTCAAGGTGAGAGGGGGTCACCCCCCTCTGATTTGGAGGCTCAAAACAGTGTGATAGCCACTAAAAATCCACTGGATTTCAGTGGCTAGAAGGCCAAACAAAGCATGCAACAAAAGCTTAGGTGTAAGGCTCAAGATGAGAAGGAATCAAGCATACAAGGAAGCATATGACCTCAAATAAGAAAATACCCTTAATAAAACATGAAGATGATGTCAAAAAAAGCCTCTTTCCAGTGTATAACAAGATTCAAAAATAAACATAAGTAGGGCTAATCTATCATGCAAAATGGCCCTAAAAGAGGGAATAGAGACAAGGGACAGCAGCTGACCCCAAATAGCAAAGAGCCCTTCAACAAAGTTGAATACGGGCTCAAAACATGGCACTTTACAGTTTTCATCAAGCCTCGAAAATGAACACAAGTGAGGCTAAATCAACATGCAAGAAAAAGGCCTAAAAGAGGGATAAAGAGACAAGTGGTAGCAAATGACCTCAAACAGAGGAGAGCCCTTCAACAAAGTTGAAGAGGGGCTCAAAGAAAGACATTTCACAGTTTATAACCAAGTCCAAAACAGCTCACAAATAAGCCTAAAATATCATGCAAAAATAGGCCTAAAAGAGAGTTTAAACACAAAGGGTGAGGAGGAGACCTCAAACAGAGAAAGACCCTTAATCAAACATGGAGATGAGCTCAAAATATGACTATTTACAGTTTGGGTCGGAGCCCAAAAATTCTTGCAAGCAAGGCTTAGATATAGTACAAAATAGAGCAAGAAAGAGGGGAAAGAAGACTCACCCTTGTAGCCTAAGTCTTCAACAGCTTTTGGTCCAAGAAATGGTGCTCCTAGCCTCTGGAAATAGCCTTCAAGTTTCTGGAATGGAGTGTGGTGGTGTGGTGCTATGGGTTGTAGTGTAAAATGGTGTAGGACTTAAGGGGTTTTGAGGGTTGAAGTCTAGAGAGAGAGAGATTTAATGCAAGAGCTCAAAACCAAACTTTGTAACCCTCTAAAATGGAGCTGGAGGGTCTGGTTTTATAGGGAAAGGAGTGGAAGAAAGGGGGGGAAAATCAAATTCAAATTTCCCCCCCAAAAGACCCAACCTCGGATACAGGATTTGGGGGGAAATAGAGGGTATATCTGTAAGGAACCAGGTGTGAGGAACATGGCCGGCCAGGTTTTGGAGGTTCAGGTGGCCGGCCGGCCACCTCCCCTGGCCGGCCGGCCAGGGTCAAAAGGGTCAATGAGAATTAGTGGCCAGCCACCCCATATTGGTGGCCTCCCATGTGTGCACAATACAGCTATGTGGTCAAGGCCCTGAAAATGTGAACCAGGAGAGAGAAAAGCCAACTTTTTAGAGGGGTTCAAAAGGTTCAGGAATGATTGCTGGCCGGCCATGGCATATTGGTGGCCTCCCAGGTGTGTACAACACAAATATGTGGTTGAGGGCCAAAGAAAGTGCCCCGGGAATGGTCAACATCAGCTTTCTAGCGAGGAAAACGGGCGACGGAGAGCGATGAAGGAATAAAGCTGGT
This sequence comes from Camellia granthamiana, assembly GCA_036172215.1. NCBI lineage: Eukaryota > Viridiplantae > Streptophyta > Magnoliopsida > Ericales > Theaceae > Camellia > Camellia granthamiana. The sequence continues at coordinate 73,921,444 of CM069917.1, forward strand.
CTTCAGAACAATTGCTGGCCTCCCACCCTCCTACAACCTTCCTAACAATGAAAATGAGGTCTCTGCCAAAAATGGACTCAAACCGATGTAAAACGAAGGTTCGGGGGCCAAAACGCGCGGCCCGGGACCCCGAAAACTGACTGTTAGGCACCGGAAGTGGCATTCGACCACGAAGTTGGTCTCTCGAGCCACAGTGTCCCTCAAAAGGGAGGAAATAAGATGTATGCCAAAAATCGGAGCAAACGGAGGTGGTTAAGCGGTCTCGAACTAAGGCACACGGCCGACGGCTCCGAAAACCGAGAACTGGGCTCCAAACGGGAAAATGGCCTACGACCACGAAACGTAGCCTACGGCCACTGAGAGATGATCTACGAGACCTATCCCTCCATTCGGGAAGAGAAAACGGAGAACACGGGACCCGGTTCGCAAACCGAGGCAAAGCACAAAAGAGTCCGGAAGTCCGGAGGCAAGGCTCGCAGCCGTGATTCCGCAACCTCAGAACGAGCACAATATGCAACATCACCAAGCGTCCAATCGGTGACGTCTGAGTCTTAAGGTCGGTCAAAAATGGGGTGTCTACACAGAGTAGCGGCAAAGCACTCATCTAACCCTTCAAGAAGAGCTTGTCTCGCAACACCAGCACCTCCTTTTTATAGGCAGCCCCAGCCTCATCCCAACCTTGTTGCCAATACTGGGCCTCCAACGCAGAACGCTTAGCAGCCATCACCGCGATAACGGCCTCCAACTCTGCCACTTTTCCTTCAAGCTGGGCCTACGTGCCAATGGTAGTCTCCTTTGACTTTTCAGCCGAAGCAACAACCTTGTTCAGACGGAATGCCTCCCTCTCGGTAGTTCTGCGTCTTTCTTTCTCGGTCTCCAGGCTCGCTATCAATCTCTCAGCGTTCATTACGACCTCCAGTGCGGCCTTCTCCATTTCCTTTGCTCTAGTGATGGACAGATGCATCATCTGAATACACTACAACGGATTGCAAAGTATTAAAAGAAAAGGAAGCAGCAGCATAACACCAAAAACAAGTAAAACAAGAAAGCACTTACACCAGTCATCATCTGAAGGGTCCCCTTCAGAACAGGAATATCGCGAGGCCCGTTATGATCAGCCATGTCCACCGGCATCAACAGAGTCTTAGTCAAATCAAAAGCAAAATCTTTGGAAGTAACAACCGAATCAGAAGTAGAAATGGGCCTGCCTTGACGCAACATCGGCGGCTCTCACTTCTCAAATTCCTCATCCTCAATAGAATCTTCAGAGAATTCCCCAACTACCGCCTTGTTAGTCTCTCTCCTCATCTTCTTCGCTCTCGCAGCAACAGAAGCGGAGGGCTCGGCAGTAGCGGTATGAGTTCCAGAAGCCCCCACCTCCAATTTCACATCCATGAGGCTCTTCGCCTTGGCCTTCAACAAAGGAGTCTCTAAAGCACCAGAGGCGCCAAAAGCCTCAGCCTCCAAATCCACTAGCACTCTTCTCTTTGACACAGACCCGCCCCTGCGAAACTGGAGGTAGGAGAGGGCGTCCTCTCAGACGGTGCACCCTGGCTTTGGCGGCGATTTGTAACCAGAAAGGTGAGGGATGTATCTGTCTCAATGTCCGAATCTAGAAGGAATGTAGAAAGCCTCGCCTTCTTCGGAATAGTAAAGCGATAAGTCGATTGGTAATCCAACAGCTCGGGCGCGGATCTCTTCTTGTACCTCAAAGCAGCTTTGATGGCCTTAGTGTTTTCCTCGGTTCGGCCTGCGCTGGAAACGGGAAGCCTTTGCAAAAAAGAAGTGACACATTAAAGCAACATCCAAAACAAGGCAAGAAATACAAAAGACACTAGAGGGAAGGACCTGAACCTCGGTAGCCATCCTTCTGAGGCATCAGTTCGGACTGGAATTCAGTCCCAGTAGGGAACTCCTAGTTGCCACCAACTTGCAGAAAATCATCGTTATGTTTGTCCAAATCGGGCAAACCAGTCACTAGATGACAATCGACCAAATGAACACGCAGGTAGTACGTGTTATGGTCCTTGTTGTGCGAAAGAGTGTAGCAGCCTAAAATGTCCTAGTTATCAAGATTCAAACCCAACTGCCTGTTGAAAGCGGACACATCACAGACGACATGGAATAGGTTCACGGACACTTGCATCGGGGTTAGTTGAACTTGGTGCAGAAATCGGCGCACCAAAGGGTCGAGGGAAAACCGAACCCCTCCCTCAATGATGGCCGCAATCGGAAAGGCGACGGTACTCCTAGTGCCTATACGCTTGGCATCAACCTTTGCCAGCGAAAGGGTCACATCATCGGGGATATTATAGTCAAGGCAAAACATGGCCATGGCCTCAGGAGTATCAACTAATGAGCAAAACTTCTCCATTTAACAAACCTAATGGGACAGGGGTAGAACTCAGATAACAAGATGTGGAATACAACGGTGCAAGGGCCAAATGAGACGATCAAAAGAGAAAAAGATAGGGAAGAAGAATCACAGGAGAACTTATGGAGATCAGAGCAGCGGTGGCAAGCAGGCGGCGTTGAAGCAAGAATGGCAGCAGAACGTCTGGACAGAGCACCAACGAGACTGGCTCAAAGGAACGGAAAGGGTTTTTTGAGACTCTCTAGAAGAATGAGAAGCAGATAAAAGGTTTTGGATTGACAGCCTAGAGCATTTATTGCAACAGCCGGCGTGAAGGTACACGAAGCACGGCCATCGGTATGGAATCGGCGCACTATCTCTGCGCACCTATCCCACGCCGCCACGTGTCACCATGAAAGGATGCATGCAGGGGTCGTGTGTCAGGATTGAACCGTCACCAAGGCCGAACTGAGGTAGGATCGAAGTAACGCGATGCTTGGAGTACAGAACCGTACCTCCCCCCAAGGGAAACCTTAGCGCGAGCTAGGGGGCAAATGAAGGGACTAAATAAGAAATGGGTCGGACCCAAGCCTTGAGCCAGTCCGATCCTCCAAGCCCAAATCCAAATGGGTCAGATGAGCATTTGGGCAACCCAACTAAGCCCAGTTCTGTTACTAACAGTCCACCCAAGTCCTCAAGCACTTGGGCCTAACTCGCAGTGGAAAGGCCAGTCCAACTACGATACTGGGCTAGGGCCGAGCTGCAGGATCCATTCTATGGGGCGAACTGATAGGTTGAACCCATCATCAGAACCAAAGCGGGCCGAATACATACACAAATATCTGAACGGGCAAGCCCATCCCAATAAAAGCCTCACAAAGGGCCGAGCTAAGGCACAACGGTGTCGAGCTGAGGGAGCCTCTCAAAGAAACGTGGAAACTATGAGCATATGCATGTGCAAGTTGCCACCTCAGCTGCTCCCCAACACCTAGAATCATGCAAGCAATTAAACCAGAGGAATGCAGTTTGTTATCAGCATGACTACAATGAGTATAAGGACCTCTAGACAATTACCAGATGGTCCCCCACCTGGGGCCACGCTAAAAGGAAACTTGGCAGTACCAGAGCTTCATGAAACCATCTTGGAAAACAAGCAAGGAACTCTATATAAACTACGTCAATTTCACATTGAAGGTAACTGATCCAAGCTGAACCCCACTTACTAAAAACTAAACTCTTTACACTTCTTCTCCGATCGCTGATTCTCACACCGGAGGGGTTATCCGGCCAACCCCGGCTGGACAGCTCTTATGGTGCTTCTTGCTGCAGGGACCTCATTCCCTGGATAGTCTAACCGAGTACGGAGCCCCGATCCACTTTCATCTAGTGCGGTATCCGGTACGCACATTTCTCTTTTTCTTTCTTTTACCGAAAGTCAAAACTTAAAAATTGAAAATTAAATATAAAAAAAAGAAGCCAAATCCAAAGCCACTAAAAAAATCTATATCTGAACGAGGCGTAATATTCAATTTTAAAAACGATTTAAGAAAATATTCCACCATAATTTCTGATTAAAAAAGATTCCAAAAATATCCCACAAAATGTATAAACGTATTTCAAAATTTCATCACTGTAGACAAAGAAAAAGTGACATTGATTGTAATCGACATACCAGACTCAGAGAAAAATATTCATAAAGTGTCCAAAATATAAATATATGGTGTAATGCAGATCATACTTAAGATGAATATAATCGATGCATTTCAATTTTTTTCTTATTTTATTTTATTTTTTTCCGTTGAGAATATGTAGATTATATTGTGCTTATGTTTGGTTTGGTTATCAATTTTTTTTTTTTTATCTTTAGAAAAAAAAATTTATTAATATTTTATCGTTTTTTTTAATTTTTAAATACACCTACTCTAGATCCCATATAAAGAAAAAAATAAGTATATACGAATAAATCTTGAAAAAAGTTTACTAAGACCCAAAAAAAAAAAAAAAAAAAAAAAAGAAAAGAAAAGAAAAGAAAAGAAGATCATTACTGATCTTTCCCAAAGGTTTGAAAAAAATACAAATAGTTCCATTGGCAGAGCTAGTGTATAATGAGTGGTGACACCACTCAACTCTGAAATTTTCTTAATATAAATGTGACATTTACCCAAAATATTTGGGATTTTACAAATTAAACCTAGTGAAATTAGAGAAAAAGAGCAAATTGTTATTCCTATTTCACTTAATGCACTCTAAAAATTTATTTTTAGTGTTTAAAATTACACATATATGATTCTTAATTCACATTAGAATATACTTTTTGGAGAAAATTTATAAAGAATTGTAGTGAAAATAGCAACTACAATTGTCATGGTCATTAATAGGGGTGTAAATAGTTTGATCGGTATTGATGGTAAATTTGGTACTGAACCAATTCTTTTAGTTTTGATAGTTGAAAAACTGATACAAACTGTATGCTATGATTCAGTTTTATCAGTTTTGTCGATTTGACACAGGAGAGATTTACTTGAATTTTGAAGGATTTCATAAAAGCTTGTACAATTTTATATTAAAAATAAATAAAGAAAATGTGTGAAAATTACTCTATAAATGTTTCTAATGTAGCATGTATGACCATACAATTATTGGATCAAAGGGATAGGCAAGGCAAAGGCAAAAACGAGTAGAACTTGGAATCGTGTAATTTGGTGGGTAACTGGAAAACTTGACTTTAAGCAAGATCTATGCATGGACCCTAGTGAATTTTGGACAAATTCCATCAATTAGGTGGTCAATTTGGCAAATTTGCCCTTTTGAAAATATTTTAAATTTCAATTACTCCTAGCACAGACCTTGGAATCTGATTCCGTAAAATCTGCCATGATCGTGGAAACAAATATTAGTATTTACTTTATTTTATTGCAATATTTCTATTTTTAATAATTTTAGTTATATTTCCTTATTTCTGTATTGCTTATTACGATTTTGGCAATTCTGATTGTTTCCTATTTAAGTTAGGTTTGTATTTGCTTATAAATAATAGATGTAAGCTTTAGGGCTCTTTAGTTTTGAGAATTAATATATTTTAAGTTTTATACTCTTTTGTTCCAACTTTGGGTACTCTTTGTCAATCAACCATTGTTAAGCCTTTATTCACAGTATTCTTGTTTGAATCAACAAATTTTAAGATTGTTATTATTTCACATTTCGCGCTGCATCAGTTTCTCTTTCCAATTTTATTACAAGAATGTGTTATATTAGTCACTTATCATATATGCTCAAATAATTAAAATATAAAAGTATTTAAATATAATATTTGATTAGTTCAGTTTGTAGTGATATAAATTTTTTTTTAAAACTAAAACGGACTAAAAATTAAAATTTTGATTGGCTCCGATCGATTGACTCAGTTTCATCAATTTTCTCTTACACTCTTGGTCATTAATTCTACCAATTATGACTATAATTGTAAAAAGATCTTTTGTTTTGATTTAATAAGTGATTATTTTTTAATTTATTATAATTGAATCAATGATTATTTGGCCACAAATATTGGGGAAAAAATGTATTCGATAGCATAAGTAATAAAGTTAACATGTAGTGATTTTAAAAAATGGAAGCTTGTGAACAATTATGTTGGTGCTGTTTGGTAACACTTACGTTTTCAGTTTTCTGTTTATATTTACAAAAATTTTAAAAATTCAAATAAAAACTTGTTTGGTAAAATTTTTGATTTATAAATCAGTGGTCTCAGTTTATAAATTTGGCCAAAAAATGAAAACACAAAAAATGTGTTTCCGTTTTGAGTTTTGAGTTTTTTTTTTTTTTACCACCCGCCACTATTTTCCACCACCGTCTTCCGCTACCACCACCCACCCCCTACCACCACTTGCCACCACCACTCACCACTCACCTGCCACTACCAGCCACCATCCACTCGCCGCCACCACCCACCTCTCGCCGCCACCACCACCACTACCACCACTACTACCACCCACCACCCACCTGCTATCTACCCGCCACCACCTACCACCCGCCACTACCATCCACCGCCCGCCACCACCACCCGCCACCTACTTGCCACCACCACTCACCACCCACTTGCCACCACCATCCACCACCTGCCACCACCAGCCACCCACCACCACCAACCACCTGCCACCCACCCACCACCCACCTGCCACCACCACCCACCACCACTACCCACTCGCTACCACCTACCACCCGCCACCGTCACCCACCCACCCACCACCACCCGTCATCCGCCACCCACCTGCCACCACCACCCACCACTCGCCGCCACCACCACCACCACCACCACCCACTCACTACCACCTACCACCCGCCACCATTACCCATCCACCCACCATCACCACCCACCCGCCACCACCCACCATCCGCCACCCACCACCCGCCACCGCCACCACCACCACCCACTCGCTACCAACTCACCACCAGCCACCGTCACCCACTCACCCCACCCACACGCCACCACCACCCGCCACCACCCACTGCCACCACCACCCACCCACCACCCGCCACCGTCACTCACCCACTCACCACCACCACCCACCCGCCACCACCCACCACCCACCACCCACCGTCACCACTTTCTATTATCGTCTTCTACCGCCACTTGCCACCACTTTCCATTTCCCACTCTTTTTTTATATTTTTAAAATTTTTTAAACATTTTGTCAATTACCAAACGCGTTTGTAGTTTATGTTTTTTTAAAAATAAACAAAAAATAAACAAAAACCAGTTTATAAAATTTTTGTAAACATAAACTGAAAACGTAAACGTTACCAAACACACCCGTTGTGTTTGGTATGCAGTTCTAATCATAATTCTACACTTATATTTGGGTTTGGTGTTTGGTTATAACTTTGAAAAATTAATTCCACACTCACTTTTGCAAACTCGTTTCAGGCGGGGTTTTGAATTTTGAAATTTGGCCTACCCAGTCGTCCTCCCAGACATTCAGCCGGTAGTCTGGCCGATCGACCGAAACAGTGCTATTTTTTTTTCCTTTTTTTTGAAAAAATTGGCACCTGTTATTTTTTGTATTTTAAATAAAAAATATCTTCAAAATTTTTTAAAATTTTTTATGAACTTTGAATAATTTTGAATTGTATGTTTGGTTATGAGTTGTAAGTTTTTAAATCAAATATTATATGCCACATCAAAAATTTCAAACTCAATTCAAAACTCCTTTTAAAACTTATAACCAAACAAATTTTTCACACTCAAATCATAATTCCAAAACTCATAAATTCAAAATACAACTCTATTCTCAAATCATAATTCTAAAACTCTACCAACCGCTACCTATGTTAGTGTAAATCTTTGCTTAATTTTGTTGAAATATTAATGTCTCAACTTTTGTTTTATATGTATTTATTAAGTTTGAATTATTTTGTCAATATAATTGAAAATATATAAAATTATAATGTAAAGTTTGATTTTAATATAGGTTGTGGAGAAAATATATTGGTACAATGATATTGATGATAGTTGTTAAATGAATCCACTGACCTAAAATCTTTGCTATGCCACTAAATAGTCCTACAATTTTGACTTAATTACACTGATCTTCTTTTTAATAAGGCTAAATGCACTGAAATTAATACAAAAAGTGTGAAGACAACAGGACAAAAAAGGAAAAATATACATTTTAATATGAAAAAGAAGATAACATTGTTTTTTTATCCATATGACTAACAAATTATTGATGAAAATGAGACTAAAGCCTCATTTGGCATACAACACTTTTAGCTTAAAAATCAAAAAATTACTATAAAAAAAACAAAAAGCCTATAACCCATATCAAAAAGTCAAAGATTCATTTTTCTTTCTACTTTTTGTACATCTTTTTATAAAAACCAAATAATCATTCCAAATATACTAATTTTTTTTTTACCTCATATTTTAGTCAAAAAATTACTAAAATAACAAGCTCTCCAACGAGTTTTCATGCAAAGACTATTCTCAAACTCTAAGCGAGTAACGTACCCAAAACAAACTCTAAGCAAGTAAAAGTGTGGCATCCACAGGGAGGCACATGCTCTACCAATAACCAAACAAAAGAAAATTCCAAGAAAATAGACAGGTTCAAATCACAGTTGTCCACACCCATCATTTTCATTTTGCAGATTCCACACACGGCATTTCGGATAAGACCACGACAATATGATGATGACGTTTCAGCTTTCCAACGAAGAGTTCAAACTACAAATTCGTTCATTGTTGTTGTTTGAATCTAAAGTACGATTAAGAAAAACAAATGCTCAAAGGCTGAAATAGATATAAATTCTCATAATCTGTGTTATTAACATGAATAATAAAATAATCTCTCAAGTACTAACCTACAATAATGTAACATGAAATTACATACAAATGATAAGAAGAATACGTAGACAACTTCGTGGGTAATCCTGGAATTCTATCACAGGGCTTGTTGTATATGGTGAAGCGTGGTAAATATAGAAGAAAAAAATATAGAGGTTACAAACAAGAATGTTTACTCATCTGACCATTGATTACTAATCAGCATTTGCAATAGCGGAAAATGAAGCGAAAAAAGCCCATCTTGATGAGAAACCAACTTCTGGTCGTATATTTGTGAGCTTTGGAATTGTCAGGTTTTTGAGCAGCCGAGTTTGAACTTGTGAACCTTCATTCTTCCATCCAATGCAAGTGCCAAAACATCTAATTCCTCTACATACCATAGCTCAGTAACCCTTGCCTTAACAAATTCACCCAAAAAAAGAAGAGAGAAACTGATGAGTAATGCTAGACTTTCTGTTCTAAGAAAAACTTGTTTAGAGTAACTTCAACAGAAACCTCTAACAAGAAAAAGAAAACAAAGAACACTGCTGAAGATAAATATTCTCCGCCATCAAAGAAATACCTGAAACCCATGGATTTGGTTGTTTAGTTGTGTGACTAGGTCGTGGAAAAATTGTAGCCCTGAAGTTTTATCTGCCTCCTGAAAAAGACATTAAGATGTGTCAAAGTTAAAAGTGAAATGTGGGGATGTGAAGGAGTTCCCGTGGCGTTGTTTGCATTACGGGTATTTCTTCGAAGTTGGCTTTCTTTGTGTGGACGACAGCTTTGGATAGGACTCTTACTATTGATAATTTGAATCGTTGTCATCATATTCTAATTAATTGGTATTATATGTGTTGTGGGGATGCGAAGTCAGTGGATCATTTGCTTGTTCATTGTAGGTGGCTGCCTGACTTTGGGCACTTAATTTTTCTATGTTTAGAGTGGTGTGGGTTCAGCCAAAGGGGGTGATGGAGGTTCTTTGTAGTTGGGCTGGGGGTCGGGTTGGGAAGAGGTGAAGGAAGACTTGGGCTTTGGCTCTTTTGTGTTTGATGTGAGTACTTTTCAGGGGGTTGTTTGGATGCTGTCTTGGCTCGGGAGTCGGTTTTTGGGTGTTCTGTACAGTTGGGTGTTGGGGAGGGTGGATCTGGATTTGTTTGATTTTGTGGACCTTTGTAGATGACTTGATTGCTTAGGTGTTGCCTTTTTTCTTTGGGGTTCCATTTTTTGTTTTCTTTAGCATCTTCTGGATGCTTTTGACAATAAATTTATTTTTCAAAAAAATAGTTAAAAGTGAAATGTAAATTTAAAGATGCAGAAGTTTTAAATAATGAAATCTAGACACGTCCACAAAGCTACCAAAAAAGTGTAAAAATAAACAATTAAAAAAAAATCCCAAAAGACATGAGCTCAGAAATTTCTCATTCAGAAAACTCAAATCCAAATAAACCTGTATAAGGTTTGTTCAAAATAAATAAATAAAATAAACTTTTCCAAATAAACTTCAGTTTACAGGCTGCTCAGGGAGCTACTTTCAAGACTGACTACATGGCTATATAAACCAAAACGAAGCATATTTTCCCCTCATGGTTGAAACTACAGTTATAACATGTATGCAACGTAAGAAGTAACTATATATGGAGGCAACAAATTAAATGCTACTTCTAAATTATTACCTCAAGTGAAGGATTAGGCTGACCGAGAAGCCTAGCGAATGATGTATGAAGAATAGCAGCATCATACTGCAGCAGAAAAATGACCAACTATTAGTAAAAGGTAGAAACCTGAACAATCACAATTGAGAAATTATAGCAAACCCCATACTCATAATTTGTCTAATGACTAGTAATTTGAAGCCTTACGAAACTTTTTTTTTTTTTTTTTTTTTTTTTTTTTTTTTTTCTCTTTTCAATGCATAAACAACCAGAGTTGACCGGTGTGACAGATGAAGATGGCTGTAGATAAGGCACCAAGGGCAGTAGCAAGGTGATGAGACCTACCATTCAGTAACAATAACTTCCTGCCCAATTAATATCACCTTTTTTCCTTTTCCCAAATCCCAAATTGAGTTAACAAAATTGGAAAGGTGTACATTAATGTCGAAGTCTTTTGGTGGGTTAAAAATTAGGGACCCATGAATTTGGAGAAAATAAGTGCAATAAAAGGCATATTTGTATTAAAAATGATCTTAGTCTTTAGGGTAAATTTTCAGGTTCATCATGTGTAATATTACACAACCTTGCCAATGGTACCTCATCATTGAGCCACTATATATTCCTTTTTGAGTCTAAAATATCCGCCCGCTGTTCAACATGAACTAAGAGGCTCACATGGTACTTACAAGTTGTTTTTCTGGGGCACGAGGAAGAACAGTTCTCAATTTAGCACGAATAGTTATAGGATCCGTTCCAGAGATAACCTGCACAAGAATACAATATAATCAGATAAAGGAGCAATAATTCGCGTCCCTAATATTTGATTTTCCATACAGATTTTGAATATAGTGATTCACAATATATTATCCTTAAGCACATATGTATTCTGGGAATTCCAGATATAGAGTTGTGCCGAAAAGATTGTGGCCACAGGGAGTAACCATTTTGATATATTGGATCAATTATACATAAAGATGGGAGAGATTGAAGAGCATGTGGCACATAGAACTAGAGTGAGATGGGTGAAATGAAAGAGTGCATTAGAAGTGTTGCGTGATTGTAGGATTCCTATTAAGTTGAAGGAAAAATATTAGAGGGGGGTGGTTTGGGATGATCTAAATAAGTGCACTTTTTGACTTTTTATAAAATATGAGTTGGGTATGATGTGATTTAAATAAGATAGTGACTTTTTGGCTTTTTTAGGTTATGACAAACAAGGCCTGAATATTGGCTACTAACCCCCTAAACATGTTCAGAATGAGTATGGTTTAAATAAGAATATTGAGAAGGATAAGTGGTGTTACAAGAAGAGATAAAATCAGAAATGAATCCATTAAGACATTAGAAGTGGAACGGATAAAAGATAAAATGAGTGAAAATTGTTGTAGATGGTATGAACATGTGAATCCTAGACTAGTTAATGTGCTTGTGAGGAGGAGTGATCTGATCCACGTGGAGGGTGGTAAAAGAAAAGGAGGAAGGCTAAGGAGAACACAGGATGACGTGATAAGGAACATCATGATTCATGATTAACTTCAACTTAATCGAGGATGACTATGAATAACTTGGAGGAAATGGATCCATGAAGCTGACGCCATGGAATTGGGATATGACTTGTTGAGTTGAGGTGAGTAGTTGCAAATAAAATTTAAAAGAGAAAAGAGGTTGTGGTCATGAAGGGCCTCACAGACAAAATCACCCTTAAAATTTAAGTATGCGATCTATATTTTAGCAAAGTCAGGTTTCATTGGAGATACCAATCTCATTAATGACTTCAGCAACACAGAATAAGATGAGAGTCGAGAGTTCTGAATGTCAGAACTTCACTGAAGAGAAAAACATGTCAAAGACAGAAAACAAAGTTGCATTCCCTAAGTTGAAATGAGAAACCACAATTTACACCTGATCATCCTACCATAATGAATGACTAAAAAGAATTCAGCAAGTGCAAAGGCTTTTATGTGGAAACTGAAGAGAAAAATTAATATTTATCCAAGACCATTAACCACCACATTATTTTCTACTAAGAAAATTGAAAAACCACTGCCCAGTTAGATAGGTTCCAGTGATTCAATCCCCTTATTATGACGTCTTCCCTAGACGAATGCCTTCAATACTGTACTTAAGATGTTCAAAGGAATTCCAGGAGACTTCAGCATGGTCACAACACCAATCAGAACAAAGACGCCTCTCCAATAAAGGCAGGTTAATACAACTGCCTTCAGTTGCAAAGAATAATTTGGATCCGTAGATATGTGACTTTTATGCAATTCTACAACCGCAATACACACAAAAATTAATAGATACATATTTATATGTATAATAAGATAAATGTAAGTAATGTAAGTTAAGGAAGTAACCTGCCAGCACCCCAGAAGCACACCTGTTGAAGTCAAAACCACCCTGTCTAAGACAATTTTTAATGGGCAGAGACCCTCTGCAACAGCTTTGACAGCATTTGCTTCAGCTTCAATCTGACATAACAAAATGTAAGTTGGTACAATGAGAATAGCACGTTGAGACGAAGAAAACATATTAATGGCTCCAAAGGGTATTATTACCTCCTCTTCAGTTGCAGGAACTGGTGTAATATGGTGTGATGCATGGAACATGCTAAAATGGTACATAGTAGAGTTCTGAAACCAGATCACTGAACAAGAAACACAAAGGCATGCCAATCAAAAACTCATCCTGTGTAATATAATTGAATTATTGATGTTTCAAGCAGAAACTTAAAAAGCAGTATAGCCTCAAAAACTCAAACTTCAAACTACAACCCTAATCTCAAAACTTAGATAAATACAAAGATAGCCTACTTTTGTCAAAGTGCGGAAGAAATATACTCCTTACAGCTTTCCTGCAGCAACCGAAGCATGCATATACAACTTAAGCATCCAAATTTATAAAGTAAAAGAAAAGGAAAAGAAAATGATTTCTGAAATGATCCCCAAATTTGCAGATTATTTACCAAAGAGACAGAGCTCATGCAACTGAAGTACACTAACTTCCCATAAACAACCACAAAAATGCATACCGAAAAAAAAAAGTACAACAAAATGTTAATGGCACACATGCATTATTTATTGCTTTTTGCAGCTTTATTTACTCACTGTATAATTGTATTCTTGAATAACAGTGGAGGGGTTTTCCAATAATATAAGTGGTTTTTTCCACTTGAAATTTTTGGATATATCTTGATGGCATCCAAATCGTTCGAAAAGTTAGTGCGCATTACTTCTGAGCATAGTCAACTCTATTAGCTCCCTTAGGTATTTAAGACTTAAATTTTTCTTACTGACCCAAGTCCTTAGTACTTGCTTTCATATTGCTCAGGATAAGTAGCCGTCAAACTTCAAAGTCAGAAGGGAAACAACTCCATGTAACTTTGGCTGGAGATTGAAAGAGGTAAACTGAATTTCAGAACCTCCATTTCCATTTATCTACCAAGATTTGAAGGATGAAAATTCTTCACCCCTTTCTCATTTAGTGGAACAGTGCAGAAAATGTGCTGCAACTGCCCTATACAACTCTGCTAGTGAATGGTGAGCCATTTGGAAGCTCAAGTATTATTTAAAATGCCTATCACAAGTTTATTTTAACTTGAGATTTGTCTCAAGCATTGTATTGAATAATTTTTCTTAATATTTTAAATCCCTATTGCTAGTTATAGGAAAAAGTGGAAAGATTTCAAAATTATTTTTTTACCTGCATTTTATGTCTTTTCTCCAACAATTATGATAATCAAAACTTCCATCAACATTTCTCATGATACTTCCTTTTTCGAGCAAGACATATCCCAATTCAATATAGAATTTTAACTATTGACAAATTTGTGAAAAAAGGTTATTCACGCATAGTTTCTCGTAACATTTCTTATAGGGCAAACTTCACTTTACCCCCTGTGATTTGGGCCATGTGCAGTTTACCCCCTAACGTTTGAAAATGACCACATAACCCCACGTGATTTGTGGATTGAAGTGTACCGTTAACATTCTATCCAATTTAACAATAAATGTGAAACACGTGGCAAATATAAAGGGGTTAAATGCTCATTTTCAAATTTCACGGGAGTTAAATCGCACATGGAATAAAGCACAAGGGGTTAAAGTGCACTTTGCCTTCCAAACAAATGACAAAAATACAAAGGTATTTTAGTCTTTTTCATTAAATCATTAACGGGCCTAATGGCGCACTTTTGTCCACAAATCACAAGGAGGTTATGTGATCATTTTCAAACGTTAGGGGGGGTAAACCGCACATGACCCAAACCATAAGGGGGCAAAGTGAAGTTTGTCCTCTTTTATATTTTACATAGTCTTGCATGTAGCAACAAAACTACATTTCCCAAAGTTTTACTTTGCCAAAACCAGATAGTTTATCTCTACCAAATATCATTATGATCTGCCATATGTAAGTGTATTTCTCACCTAATTTTCTTATCATTAGACACAAAGATAGTGGGGCCGACATTAACAAATACATGTGGGACCCATAGTGAGAAAGAACATAAGAATCGTGAGCTTGAGATCTATCTTGAGATCCAAGTATGTGTGATTAGCTATGTGATACCTTGGTCCCATTTTTTATCCACCATGGAAAATCCAACTTTTTAAGTTAACAAGCATTAAATGTGTTCACAGCTAATTAATATGGTATGAAAATTCAAAATTATCCACATACTTTCCTCTATTAAATGCACTCAACTCACAACCATGAAAAGAAAGATGAGATTGTAAAATCATAACACTGATTATCTTTTATTAAAATGGATCAATTTGGGACATCCAAAATGGGCTAGAGGACCAAAACAAATGGGATGGGGAAAGTATTTCTTTGCCGTTTTAGTGTCCATTCAGTATCATACCTTATGTTAATTCATAATCAGTAAATCACAAATATAAGGGGATACAACAACATAGGCTGTGTCTTCTATGGGTATGTAACGAAACATAGTTAGTGGCAACAACATACAAAAACGGTGTTATGATTTTAGAAATAGGAACTAAAGATATGAACTAACTAAAGATATATCTAATTTGCTCTACTGTTGTACAAATTCTTACGAGATAGGAATTGAATACTGTGGACTGAGATACAAAACATTAGCTCGCACGGGAGGAATGGCAGCCTGACAACAAAAGTAAACAAAACATCATTGGCATGATGAAGGGAAAGGCAAAAACTGTAAGATTGAATCTGATTTTAGCATACTCACATTTTACCTTAAGGTTAGGTGTTACAGATCCATCCTTTATAGTGAAGAGATCTGAAAGTGATAATGACTGAGAAGTTTCTCCATGCTTAAGAAAAGCTGCCCCATGCTCATCTAAATCCTTTGACATCTTATCATACAGTCTTGACCTTTGTTCCTGATTTGAAATTGGCTTATCTGTTCCAAACCTTTTTCAAAAGTTACCAAACCACTCAAGTTGTCCATTGTATAAACTATATATGAGTAGGCTTTTTGTATTAACATATAACATCTTCAGTGTTTGCATCATGACGACTCCAAAGTAGAATACCACATAAATCCAGACAACAAGAGCTAATGGAACATATTAGAAACAAAGAAACACCAAATATTGGTCCATGCCGGGAATCTAAAAATTCGCAGCAACTCTTCTTTTGAAGATCTCAAGTCCAAGTTCAAGTCCCAACATATTCACCAAGACCATCTCCATCCTTTCACCAATTTTTCATCTAATTTGACTTCAAATTTGAGTAAAAAGGTTTATTTGACATGAACTACTCCAATCATTTCATCAAATTTTCATCAAAATCTTTTTAAAAACTACCCTCTTATCCCAAATTTCCCTTTTCATCAAATTTGATAGGAAAAAATCATCTCTAATGCTTCATCTTTTTAAATTTTCGTCAAATTCAAATTTGAAAAAAGATTTGATGAGTTCTCAATTTGATGAAAAAAATGACTTCCTTGATTTGATGAACGTTTGATGAAAGGAGTGGAGATGATTTTTGAGTACTTTTCATCAAAATTATTTTTGATGAAAGATGTGTAGGGAAATGAAATAGGGAAGGAAATATAAATGAAATATAAATTAATTTTATTTCACATTTTCCTGCCTTCTTCTTTTCCCTCCCTCCACAAATCTCTACCTAAATATATGATCCAAACACTGCCTAAAGGAATTGAACTTGCATCAACTCCCAAATTTTAAAAATTTTACACCATCAATCCATGTAATCGTCAAAAGTGACTGAAACCCACCATGTGATTGGTCTCATAGTGACTAAATCTTACTAAAACAACCAAATTTAATGATTTGCAAAGTTCAATTTTGTCCAATTCCATATATGAAGAATTTTTCACACCTCATCAGTCAAAGTTATCTTCAAATACCGAAATTTAACAAACTGCAGCAATTATTTTTGTAACGTATGCAGATGAATTTAATGAGACAGATAAAATGGTGGATTGTTTTGATCATGCTTAGAAAACCCATCAAACTGTAAATGCAACTGTACTCACAAAGTCAAAAAGTTTCCTAAAATATATTATATAATAAAGATTGGCTACTCAATAAAGATTCCCAATCCCAATATCAATAAATTTCCTAAAATAAATTCTTAAAGATTGGCAACTCAGATGATGAATTTGATCAACAAACCCACCAAACCCAACAAATTTAATTGGGTTTCCATAACCCGTTTGGGAGCTGGGAAATCGAATGGAAAAGGAAAGAAAATAAATAGAAAGAGAGGGAAAGAAAGGAAAAGGGTACCTGAAGAAGAATTTCGAAGGGCCAATTGTAACAAAGAATAGAACAAAATCGCAGAGATGACCCAGATCAGAACCACTGCTCGTGAATTGCTCCACCAATTCCTAACCCTTGCCATCCTCAGGTAGGTTAGCATTTACTGGGTCAGTCATGAGAGACTCATGACCAGGGTTCTGTGAGCTGAAGTTCCAATTTTGGAGCGAGGATCCTCTCCTGCTCCCTACTTGGTGGGCCATTAGGCCTACTATTAGATCTGATGATTTCAACCCTTTATATTTTAAAATTTATGAAGGATATTATAATTGTGAAAAATTAAATTGATCAGACATCGATAGAATTAAAAATTATTTATTAAAAAAATTTAATAAATAATTTTATTATTTAATAAAACTTTTAGTTTATATGATTTTTGATGTTTAATTGACTTAATTTTTTTGTAGATATAATATATATGATAAATCGTAAAATATAAATAATTCGAATTATTAAAATTAAGCTTAAAAGTAAACTCAACAGGCCAGCAAGTAAGGAGTCAAGAAAGATTCAAGGAGAGGGTCCTTGCCCCCAATTTTGATCTTTCAGATTTTTTTTGTTTTTTGTTTTTTGTTTTCACATTAACTCTCCTTTGCGCCATGTATTTTTTTTTTCTTTTTTTATTAAAAATTTGTGACTGTAAATAATCTTGATTCATTATGTTAGGATCTGTTAAATTCATAAAATTTGTAAGCAGAAAAAAAATTAAATAAATAAATAACAGGAAAAAAAAAATCAAGGGAAATAACATAGGTTGAAAATCAAAGAAAATTTTACATTTAGAATGTTATTTTTTGTTTTTGTTTTTTTAATTTTTAGAGTAATTGCATTTCAGTGGATGATTATGACGGCAAGAAAAGAATAATAGTAACACTATAAATGAAATTTTTCTTCGTGCAAGTCAGATAAATAAGAAGAATAATGGTAACACTATAAATGAAATTTTTTTTCGTGCAAGTCAGATAAATAAGAAGTATTTATACCATACATAGAAAAATGCTTGCACCATTTACAAGAAAGATTAACTACACATGAAAATAAAAATATATTTTTTTACTATTTTATTTGAGATTTTCACTTCAATTTTTTTTTTAATTTTAAAATTTATTCAAGGATGAGCGAACTGGAAATAACTTTTCTTCCCTCACTTTCACTTTGATATATATATATATATATATATTGTTATTGGTCATGTACAAGGATAGAGAATAAAAAAGAAAAAAAAAAAAATCTTAATGCACAAGTTTACACTAAGGCTTGGTTTGGGGTACACTAAATAATACAAAAAGTCAAAAAGTCACTATCCTATTTAAGTCACGTCATCTTATTTAAATCACATCACTTCTCTAACACATCACATCAAATCCAACCCAAACCCAATCCATATAAGCCAATAAGTCAAAAAGTGTACTTTTTTAGAACATCCCAAACCAACCCTAAATGAAGTGTTTACATATTAATTACAAAAGAGGATTAAACTTACAAATAAATGAGGTATAGCGATCCCGGTTTTGCCCCAACCTTCATTATGTTCCGGATTCGGGTTCCGTGATTGAATATTGTATCTATGTCTTGTTATTCTCCTTTGACTCTTTGTATTTGAGTTTTGGAACATGTTGGGCGAGTTTGGAATAGGTTGGTTGTTAGTTGGTCTAGATTGTTGTTTCCCACATTTTGGCTTATTCGCTCAAGCGAGGCTTCTTGGGCTTAAGCGAGTCTTGTGTAATTTGCTCATTCGCTCGAATGAGGTTTCTTGTGCTTGAGCGAGAATTAGGAGTTCTCAGGTTTCTTTCTAGACGCAGCATTTCTAGGGAAGATGAAATTCTTTGCTCGAGCGAGGCTTCTCGCGCTCGAGCAAGGCTTCTTGCGCTCGAGCAAACCTTGTGTTGTTTGCTCCTTCGCTCGAGCAAGGTTTATTGCGCTCAAGCGAGCATGTGCGTTTGTAAAACTTCTGAAGCTTTGCATTTTACGCTCAAGTGACGCTTCTTGTGCTAGAGCGAGGTCACTTGTTGTGTCTGGTCGCTCGAGCGACAACTCTTTCGCTCGAGCAAAGGTTGTGTATATCAGTTCGCAGCTAGGTTATTTTACTTTACTTTTTGATTTCTTTTCATTCCAAAACCCTAATCTGACTCTCTCTCTCTCTCTCTCTCTCTCTATAAATACACCTTGATTTGGGGGTCTCTCAACCCTAGTTCCTTTGTTAAAAAGGTAGAACACCTTGAGGGCTCCGTGTTGATCTGAATAGATCGTGGTGTCGGCTTGTTTGAAGTGTCTCCACCTTCTCTTTTGCTCTCCTAACGTTGAGGTAGGGATATTCTAATCTTTGTTACGGTTTTTAACCTAGGTATTGGTCTTTTTGTATAAATAGTGGAGTTGGGAGGTTTAGGGGGAAGCTAGGGTTTGGGTTTGAATTTTGAAAGAGGGATTTTCTATATTTGGCTCCATATATGTAAGTGAGGACTTGATTATGATGTTATATGAGAATAAACGGTAAGATTGGGCCTTGGGAATGATATTGGGAAAGAGGGGAAGGTTTTGCCCTAATTTGTGTTAAAGAACTATTTTGAATAAATAATGAAATTGATGTGGGAAATATGAAATTGAAAGGGTGTATAATTGAATGGTGTAGTTAGATTTGTTAAATCACTCACCTATGAAAATTTGATAAATTATCCGTTTGATGGATTGTATATCTGTTTAGAAATATCTGTTTTGGGCTATCGGTGGAGGATAGCTATGATTGTTATAGAAATTGCATGAGGATTAGGTGAATTGAAACTAATCATTTGAATTATGTCATTGAATATGACTGTTTGATTAAGCCTTTGAATATGTGATTTGGTTAGTCATTGTATATGACAACGATTTTAAATACATTGTATATGTATCATTGCTTGGGAGGAGATAGGGGATGTACTCCATTGTTTGAGAGGAGATAGGGGATGGATTCCATTGAAAATTAAGTTGGCCATAGTGTCCAGGGTGAAAGTCCCGAAATCTTATATATCTGGGTGCCGATTCCCTCGGATGTGAATTCCGTAAAATGGCAAGAAAATAGAAGTGTTGGATTGATGAATGTATTGAATTGTAAACCATTGAGTTGTAATCTCATTTTGGTTGATTAGATAATAATGAATTTGATTAATAGATTTATCCGAAATGGATGAATGGAAATGAATTGAGGTATGGTTATCTATATTGAATGGACTTGGAAAGAATATGTGTTGGTTAAGAATATTGCACATTTCTCTGATGCTTTTATCTTAGTTAAATCTCATATATTGTTTTAGCATATCTCTACTGGGCTTTGGCTCACCCTACTTGGGAAACAATTTTCAGGTACAGGTGGCATGCCGCCTCCAAGGACATAGCTTGGGAGGTTTAGGGGCTGAAGGCTCCGTTTTGTTATTTCATTTTGTGTTAAATGTTATTCAAGCCGAGGGCTTTATATGTATGGAGTTTAGGACTCTTCTTTTGTTGTAACCAAGTGATAACTTGGAAAGATGTAAGCCCGTAGGGCTTCTATTTTATTGTTATTAATATAATGTTGCATGCTATAGATTCAGGATGGATATTTATAAATGTATAATGCATGTAATACCCCTTTGTAATATAAACTCTGATGAATGAAGTATACCATTTTATTATGTTTATAGATCTTATGAATGGATTATTTATGTTGTAATTTGAGGGCGTGACAACTTGGTATCAGAGCGTACCAGGTTTGAATGTTTTGGGTACGTGGGAAGTGATTAGTACTACAATGGGTTTGTTTTGCTTGTTAGAGACTTAACTATGGATGTTATATGCTTATATGATAACATGCTTATGTGATTATCTGGGTATGGGATTTGATTTCTAGGATGTTGATTGGGTCCACGGGTTTCTGGGAGTCCTGTTGGAAAGATACTTGATCACTGCCATTTCTAACTGGAACTCTAGCAACACCACGGGACGGTTATTATCCGAAAATGAAATTCGTATGTTTTTACGTGATTATGTGCTTATGTGAAGTGAATTACAGTCATCCATCGTATTAGGATGTGAGTGAGTTAGCCTGGACACATTTGTAAATGTGCTAATCTCTTTTGTTACCTTTATTAGGATGTCAGGGCGAGGTCGTGGTGACAGGCGTGGTAGGCCTAGAAGGCATGAGATGCCTATATCGGATGAAATTCCGGCACAGGAGAAAGGAGTTGGTCAGGCCAACGTGGCTGAACCGGTTGGTCAACAGGCCATGGGCGCCTTAGCCCGTGAGATGGGCGGAGCATTAAGGGAATCCATGGACATTCTTAAGGCTGAGAATCAAGTCCAAACCCATGTGGCTGAAACAGGGCCATCGTTCTTAAAGAGGGAGTTCTTCCGGTCGAATCCGGACGAGTTTTTGGGTGACCCCAAGGAGCCATTAAAGGCTGACGAGTGGTTGGAGCAGATGACGAAGACGTTTGAGATGCTCGGCATCGAAGGCGGAGGTTTGAAAGCGACCTTGGCGTCCTTCCAACTGAAGGGAGATGGGGGTCAGTGGTGAAAGTATGTGCGAGGGCACATTGGAGGGACTTAGGAAGCCTTTGTCGAAGCTTTCCAGGACAAGTACCTACCTGCTACAGTAAGGGAGAAGTTAAGAGATCAATTCTCTAAGTTGGTGTAGCTGAATACACCAGTGGCTGAGTTTGAGGCCACCTTTACTAGCTTGTCTAGGTTTGCACCAGAGTTAGTGGCGACTGAGGAACGCCGTTGTCTAGAGTTTGAAAAGAGATTGAGGACCTGACTCATGTTTAGAGTTGTCGGGTCCATGATCAGAGACTATGGGCGCCTTGTGTAGGCTGCAGTCCATCTTGAGACTATTATGCATGCGGAGGAAGAGAGAATGAAGGGCTCTAGGAGGAGTCAGGATGGTCATGGGGACAGTAAGAGGCAGAGGGGTTCTAATCCTCAGTAGTCTCAGGGAGTGTATTCGAGGTCTACCTTTCCAGTACCGAGTTCGGGTTCTGGGAGAGGCGGTCGAAGAGACATCACCTGTTACAAATGTGGTCAGTTGGGCCACAAGTCTCCAGCTTGCCCATAGAGGGGAGGAAGGCAGCGAGCAGCTTTATCTTCGACTCGTTCTTAGGGCCAAAGTCAGGGTAGAGGCCAGTCGCTCACCTGTTATCAATGTGGGCATGCGGGGCACTTGAAGAGGTTTTGCCCACAGTTGGGTGGCACATCTGGTGCGTGTGGTTCGAGACAGACATAGAGTCACCAACCAGCGCAGTCAGTACAGCCCTCGAGGGCCAATCAAGGAGCCTTTTCGACTCAGTCAGTGCAACAGTCTTATGCTCCGAGGGGTGAGCAGGTAGATTAGAGACTTATGGGGTGCGTGTATGCTGTTACCGCGCCAGATCTTGTACCGGCTCCATCTGTTGTAAGAGGTACCTTTTTGTTTTGTAATTCAGTTGCTAATATATTGATTGATACGGGTGCATCCCATTCATTTGTTTCATCTGCATTTGCATCTGTTTTGGGGTTGAGGTTGGCACAGTTAGCATCTTCTATTTGTGTTGTGTCACTTGTTGGGGGTGAGATGATTTTGAAATAAGGGTGTCGGGGCTGTGATATAGAAGTCGCCGATCGTCGGCTTCCTTTTTCTTTTGTATTAATGGACATGTCTGGTTTTGATGTTATTTTGGGTATAGACTGGTTATCGTCATACCGGGCTGTTATAGATTGCTACCGTCAGAGGGTTACTGTATGTACCTTGAGCGGTGATTATTTTTATTTCTTGGAAGACTAGGTGGATAGAGTCTTATCACCGGTATATGGTTTGCATGGATGGAGTGAACTTAGTTGTCTTCTTGCTAGCTTTTTGAGTAGTGAGTGTGATGAAGTTCGAGTTGAGTTTCCAAGAGTGGTTTGTGAGTACTCAGATGTCTTTCCCAAGGATTTTATTAGTTTACCACCTCATCGAGAGTTCGAGTTCTCTATTGATTTAGTGTCTGGCATAGCACCAATTTCTATGGCACCGTATCGGTTTGCGCCAGCTGAGTTGAGTCAGTTGAAGATTCAGCTCTAGGAATTACTAGATAAGGGCTTTATTCGCCTTAGTACTTCGCCTTGGGGAGCACCGGCCCTCTTTGCTAAAAAGAAAGATGGGGCCTTGCAACTTTGTATTAATTATTGAAAGTTGAACCGGGTTACGGTTAAGAACAAGTATCCAATGCCTCGTATAGATGACCTGTTTGACTAGTTGAAAGGGTCTCGTTGTTTCTCAAAGATAGACCTAAGATCGGGGTTACCACCAGTTGAGGGTCAGGGAGGAAGATATTCCGAAGATGGCATTCCATTTTCTAGTGATGCCTTTTGGGCTAACTAATGCATCGGCTATGTTTTATGGACTTGATGAACCGAATCTTCTGAGAATTCTTAGACCGTTTCGTTGTCGTCTTTGTGGAAGATATGCTAAGTTCGTGAAATGTGAATTCTGGCTCAAGAAGGTTAAGTTCTTAGGCCATATAGTATCCGAGGAAGGGGTGACTGTAGATTTATCCAAAATTAAGGCAGTACAGGATTGGGTACAACCTAAGAATGCTTTCGAGATTCGTAGTTTTTTGGGGTTGGCTGGGTATTACCGCCGGTTTGTAAAGGATTTCTCCAAATTAGCTTCGTCTTTGACTAGATTAACGAGGAAATGGGTCAAATTTGTGTGGAGTGAGACTTGTGAAAAGTCGTTCCAAGAGCTTAAAGTTAGACTTACCACCGCTTTAGTCTTGATTATTCCAAAGAGGGGATTGGGTTATTCAATGTATTGTGATGCCTCACGAGAGGGTTGGGTTGTGTATTGATGCAAGAAGGGAAAGTAGTAGCCTATGGCTCACGACAGTTGAAAACACACGAGAGGAACTACCTTGCCCACGATCTGGAGTTAGCAGCTATGATTTTTGCCTTGAAGATTTGGAGGCACTATCTGTATGGTGAGAGATTTGAGGTGTTTTCTGATCATAAGAGTTTGAAGTATCTGTTTACATAGAAGGACTTGAATAGGCAAAGAAGGTGGATGGAGTTCATAGAGGATTATGACTTCGAGTTACATTATCATCCGGGAAAGGCCAATGTTGTGGCCGATGTCCTAAGTAGGAAATCCATCAGTAGTATAGCTTGTATTGCTATCCGGGAATGAGAGATGTTGCGTGCCCTTGGTGAATTTGACTTGCATTTGGGCGAGTCTGTTGAGTCCCCAGCCTTGTTTTCTGTAGTTGCACAACCTACACTTGTGAACCAAGTGTTGGAAGCACAGAATGGTGACTTTGAGGTAGAAACCCTCTAGGAGAAGATCTCCAGTGGGAAGGTAGAGAAGGGTTTGACTGTGTATCCTGACCTGAGTGTGAGATACCGTGACTACTTGTTTGTGTCGAAGTCTTACCGAGAGGAAGTACTCCGAGAGTTTCATCATTTATGCCTTGCGGTGTATTCGGGAGGCACAAAAATGTATCATGATTTGAGTCACTAGTTTTGGTGGAGGGGTATGAAGAAGGATGTGGCAGTGTTTGTATCAAAGTGCCTTACTTGTCAGCAAATGAAGGCCTAATATCAGAGGCTAACGGGTTTGTTGCAACCCTTGCCTATAGTTGAGTCCAAGTAGGAGCATGTCATGATGGATTTTGTTGTAGGTCATCCGAGGACTCAACAGGGTAGTGATGCCATTTGGGTAATAGTTGACCGGTTGACCAAGTTAGCACATTTTATTCCTATGCGCGTAAGAGATTTGATAGATTACCTCGCTGACTCATACATTCGGAACATAGTAAGGTTGCACGGGGTCCCTGTGACGATTGTCTCGGATAGAGACTTGTGTTTCACTGCTCGGTTGTGGTAGAGCTTGCAGAGTGCCTTGAGCACTAGATTGACTTTTAGCACAACTTACCATCCTTAGACTGATAGGCAGTCCAAGCGTACTATTCAGATCTTTGAGGATATGCTTCGAGGTTGTGTCCTTGACTTTAAGGGGTCGTGGGAGAGACACTTACCCTTAGTGGAGTTTGCCTATAATAACAGTTTCCAATCGAGTATTGGCATGACACCATTTGAGGCCTTATATGGCCGACCTTGTAGATCTCCAGTGTGTTGGGCTGAGGTGGGTGATGCACCTTTGTTAGGTCTAGAGTTGGTCCGGGAAACGACGAAGAAAGTAGCACTTATCCGTAAGAGGTTAGTTACAGCCCAGAGTCGTCAAAATAGTTATGCCGACCGTAGGAGGAGACCTTTGTCATTCGAGGTGGGTGATCATGTCTTTTTTAAAATATCACCTAGATAGGGTTTGATGAGATTTGGGAAGAGTGAGAAGTTATCCCCTCAGTTTATAGGCCTTTTTGAGATCCTTGAGTGGATTGGGGAGGTTATCTATCATTTGGCGTTGCCGCCACAACTTTTTGGAGCGCATGACGTGTTTCATATTAGTATGCTTCGGAAGTATGAGCCGGATCCATCGCATGTGTTGGATTGGACAGACTTCGAAGTAGACGAGGATATCTTGTATGAGGAGAGACCGGTGAGAGTCTTGGATAAACAGGACCAAGTCTTGCGAGGCAAGACAATTCCCTTGGTCAAAATATTGTGGAAACATCACAGAGTTGAGGAAGCAACTTGGGAGCGTGAATTGGAAGTCCGAGAGAAATATCCAAACTTATTTGTTGATGTTTGAGTATATGTTGAGATTTCAGTTTTGTTTATGAACTATGAAAACATTATATATGTTTTGAATTATGAGAGCATTGTATATGTTGAATGTGTTTCGGAAATGCAAGTTTAATTTGAATATTGTATATGTTGTTTGAGTTTTGAAAATGCAAATACATCATAAACCTTGAATATGTTTTGGAGATATGGAATATATGTATTGAAATTAGTTAAATTTCAGAAAAGGCATATTGGTAAAACATGTTGGGCTATATATATTGTGGAATTATTCCCTTTGTGAGGAGATGGAATGACCGATAGGTGGGTCATGGTAACGAGAATTGAATTGTGACCAATTTGAAAATTTGGTAAACATGGTTTTGAAACTTATACTAAAATTTTGGGGACGAAATTCTTTAAGGGGGGAGATTATAGTGATCCCGGTTTTGCCCCGACCTTTATTATGTTCCAGACTCGGATTCCGTGATTGAATATTGTATCCATGTCTTGTTATTCTCCTTTGACTTTTTGTATTTGAGTTTTGGAACATGTTAGGCGAGTTTGGAACATGTTGGTTGTTAGTTGGTCTAGATTGTTGTTGCCCACATTTTGGCTTCTTTGCTCGAGCGAGGCTTCTTGCGCTCGAGCGAGTCTTGTGTAATTTGCTCCTTCCCCCGAGCGAGGTTTCTTGCACTCAAACGAGAATTAAGAGTTCTCAGGTTTCTTTCTAGATGGAGCATTTCTGGGGAAAATGAAGTTCTTCGCTTGAGCGAGGCTTCTTGCGCTCGAGCGAACCTTGTGTTGTTTGCTCTTTCGCTCGAGTGAGGTTTATTGCGCTCGAGTGAGCGTGTGCGTCTATAAAACTTCTAAAGCTTTGCATTTTACACTCGAGCGACGCTTCTTGTGCTCGAGCAAGGTCACTTGTTATGTTTGGTCACTCGAGCGATAACTCCTTCGCTCGAGCGAAGGTTGTGTATATCAGTTCACAGCTGGGTCATTTTACTTCACTTTTTGATTTCTTTTCATTCCAAAACCCTAATTCGACTCTCTCTCTCTATATATATATATATAAATACACCTTGATTTGTGGGTCTCTCAACCCTAGTTCCTTTGTTAAACAGGTAAAGCACCTTGAAGGCTTCATGTTGATCCGAATATATCATGGTGTCGGCTTGTTTGAAGTGTCTCCACCTTCTCCTTTGCTCTCCTAATGTTGAAGTAGGGATATTCTAATCTTTGTTATGGTTTTTAACCTAGGTATTGGTCTTTTTATATAATTGGTGGAGTTGGAAGGTTTGGGGGGAAGCTAGGGTTTGGGTTTGAATTTTGAAAGAGGGATTTTCTATATTTGGCTCCATATATGTAAGTGAGGACTTGATTATGATGTTATATGAGAATAAATAGTGAGATTGGGCCTTGGGGATGATATTGGGAAAGAGGGGAAGGTTTGCCCTAATTTGTGTTAAAGAACTATTTTGAATAAATAATGAAATTGATGTGGGAAATATGAAATTGAAAGGGTGTATAATTGAATGGTGTAGTTGGATTTGTTAAATCACTCACCTATGAAAATTTGATAAATTATCTGTTTGATGGATTGTATATCTGTTTAGAAATATCTGTTTTGGGCTATCGGTGGAGGATAGCTATGATTGTTGTAGAAATTGCATAAGGATTAGGTGAATTGAAAATAATAATTTGAATTATGTTATTGAATATGACGATTTGATTAAGCCTTTGAATATGTGATTTGGTTAGTC
This sequence comes from Camellia granthamiana, assembly GCA_036172215.1. Taxonomy (NCBI): domain Eukaryota; kingdom Viridiplantae; phylum Streptophyta; class Magnoliopsida; order Ericales; family Theaceae; genus Camellia; species Camellia granthamiana. The sequence goes on from CM069917.1 coordinate 73,948,956, forward strand.
ATTGTATATGACAACGCTTTTAAATACATTGTATATGTATCATTGTTTGGGAGGAGATAGGGGATGTACTCCATTGTTTGGGAGGAGATAAGGGATGGACTCCATTGAAAATTAAGTTGGCCGGAGTATCCAGGGTGAAAGTCCCGAAATCTTATATATATGAGTGCCGATTCCCTTGGATGTGAATTCCGTAAAATGGCAAGAAAATAGAAGTGTTAGATTGATGAATGCATTGAATTGTAAACCATTGAGTTGTAATCTCATTTTGGTTGATTAGATAATAATGAATTTGATTAATAGATTTACTCGAAATGGATGAATGGAAATGAATTGAGGTATGGTTATCTATATTGAATGGACTTGGAAAGAATATGTGTTGGTTAAGAATATTGCACATTTCTCTGATACTTTTATCTTAGTTAAATCTCATATATTATTTTAGCATATCTCTACTGGGCTTTGGCTCACCCTACTTGGGAAACCATTTTCAGATATAGGTGACATGCCGCCTCCAAGGACATAGCTTGGGAGGTTTAGGGGGCTGAAGGCTCGTTTTTGTTTTTTCTTTTTGTGTTAAATTATATTCAAGCTGAGAGCTTTACATGTATAGAGCTTAGGACTCTTTTTTTGTTGTAACTAAGTGATAACTTGGAAAGATGTAAGCCTGTAGGGCATCTATGTTGTTGTTATTAATCTAATGTTGCATGCTATAGATTCGGGATAGATATTTATGAATGTATAATGCATGTAATACCCCTTTGTAATATAAACTCTGATAAATGAAGTATACCATTTTATTATATTTATAGATCTTATGAATGGATTATTTATGTTGTATTTTGAGGGCGTGACATGAGGAGAGTGGAACTCTTAACTTCTAATCTATCTTTAACTCACAAGTCTTGTGGAAGCTCCAATATCCCAATCTTGATTTTCTAATTTTTTAATTTAAAAAAAAAATCTTAGCATTTATTGATTTCTCCCAACCCATAAGCCTTTTTGACTTCTCTCATAATTACTGTAGCACATTTTTCAATTTCTCCCATACTTTATGGTTAGTGATGAGATTGTTAAATTATTTTTATAAAAAATTTACAAAAAATAATTGTATATTAAAAAATTTTCTAAAGCAAATATAAATATTTATATCGATATATTATATAAGGAAAATAAGATTTCTAATGAGAAGCCTCCTAAGAGCTCCAAAATCTCATTCTAAAATTATTAAAATTTTAATTTATAAAATAGATTAAAACAATTTATTGGTTGATTTATTTATTTAACTATTTTAGAAATAATAATTATCCCTTAATTTATGATTTCAAAGGGGAAGATAACAAAAATATTTCATAATCTTTCTCACCATTTTAAAAAAATAAATAAATTAAAACTTGCATTCCTTTTATCTCCTTCAAAAAATTAGATAATATTTTTCATGAAAGTTGCGGATATCTATCTATATCTTATATATTATATTATAATATAACCAAAAAAAAAATTTAAAAATCAAATATACAGACAGATAAAATTAATAAATTTGATTTTTATTATTTAGTTAACATGTTTTTTTTCCTCTCAATATCCAATTTTAAATTTTAAAAATATATAAAATCTATCTAAACAAAGGTGATTTGAAAATATCTCCCACTATCATATTTTAAATAAATAAAACTCACATATCTATCACATATTTAACTCACTTCATAATTTACCTAAATAATAATAATTAAAACTAATAGAAACCATAGATAAATTAAATTTAAAAAAAAAAAAATAGAAACCCACAACTCCATCTAAAATAAATTGGAAAAAAAAAAACAAATAAAAACCACACAAAAATAAAGAAGATAAGAATTTAGTTATGGATCTCAACATGATATAACAATATATAAATTTGAATTATGATTTAGTGATATAATTATTTATTTTTTTGATGTATATCTATCAAAATTTTAAATCACTTAATGGTACAAATTAATCAATTTTCTAATATTATTGATTTTTAAGTTTATAAAATAGATTAAAAAAAACTATTGACTGATTTATTTATTTAATTATTTAAGAAATAAAAATTGTCCTTTAATTTATGGATTTCAAATGGGAAGATAACAAAAATATTTCAAAATCTCTCCATCCTACTCTCTCTTACCAATTTTCAAAAAAAATATATATATTAAAACTTGCCTTCTCTCTTTTTTCCCCAAAAAATCAGATAATAGTTTACATGAAAGTTGTGGATATCTATATATATCTTATATATTATATTATAACATAATGAAAAAAAAAATCTAAAAATCCAATATATAAACAGATAAAATTAATAAATTTGAATTTTATTTATTCAGTTAAAATCTTTCTTTTGCATCTCAATATTCAATTTTAAATTTTAAAAATCTTTAAAATTTATCTAAACAAATCTAATTTGAAAATATCTCTCACCATCATACTTTAAATCAATAGAACTCACATGTCTATTACATATCTAACTCACGTCATAACTTACCTAAATAATAATAATTAAAAACAAATAGAAACTACAGATAAATTAAATTTAAAAAACAAAAAAATAGAAATCCACAACTTCGTCTTAAATAAATTGAAGAAAAGAAAAATAGAAACTACACAAAAATAAAAAAGATAAGAATTTAGATATGAATCTCAAAAGAATATGACAATATCTAAATTTGAATTATGATTTAATAATATAATTATCTATTTTTCTGATGTATATTTATCAAAAATTTAAATCACTTACTGTGACAAATTAATCAATTTTCAAGTCTTATTTAAAGAATAATCTGATTAATCATCCAAACTCCTAAATTTCTCTGCTATTGGTTTGGTTTCGGTTTCGGTTTTAGTGAAGTTTAGTGTTTGTTTATGGGTTTGCATGATGGAGAAGAATTATTAGTGATTATGGTTGCAATCGAAGTATCTATGTTCGTTTTGTGCCAAGAATTTTGATCGGATTTTATTTTTTTAATAAAGACCATATAATTGAAATAAAAAAATGGACATCAAATTTTTTATTTTTTATTGTCATTTTATTTTATAGAAAATGTGAAAATTTATTTAGAATTCAAAATTTTACTATAACATTTGATTTTTGTATAATTAGGTAAATTTATAACTTTGAAATATCATTGTGTTCTTTATTTTTATCCTCTTTCTATCCCATTATATCATTACTGCTATTTATTAGTTTGTTAATTATAATTCAGTTGATTGAAAACGAAAGATTAATATAACTTTTCATATATATCATAGTTAATTTATTATAGCTATAGTTGTACATAATAGCATAATATATAGGGATAATCTCTAAATATAATTTCTTTTTTTTTATGTGATTAAAATAGTCCATTTGAAATAGTATATAGAAGAGTTAGATAACTTCTTTTATCTCTGAAAAACCCAATCTATATATTTTTTTACTTTTTAATTTTTTAAATTAAAATATCAATTATTTATGTTCATAAAACAAAACCGATAAACACATATCCAAAAGCTACGCATTTTTGTTTCTTTTTTAATATATAGGATATTTACAAATGGAAAATGTCTGATACCTGAAATTTTTTTTCATAATCCGAATTATAATGTTGTAGTTATAAGTGTTAATTTTTATACAAATATGAGAAAAGAATTAATTAAATTATACATTTTCACCAACCACATATTTAAACTTTGACTATTTTAATATGTTATTTCACTATAATTCCAATTAATATAATCTTCAACTCTTAATATCTTTTTTTACCAAATTATAATTTGATGCAAATTTAAAAAGACGAAAAGTTGAAAATTATATTGTTTTTTCCATCAAAATTGGTAAAAAGAAAAAAATTTGGGATAAGAATGAAAATTCTTTTAAAAACTGATAAAAATTTAATAAAAAAGTTAAAGTAATTCATATCAAATCAAAATTTTTATTGAAATTTAAAATCAAATTAGATGAAAAGAATGAAATGAAAATGGTGAAAATTTGAAAAGTTAATTGAACAAACCTTCTCTTAGGTCTCTTTTGGCAATATTTAAAAAAGTTGATTTATTGGTTTATTTGAATCATATCATCTCTTTACTTTTCCGAATAAGTTTCACTCCACACTTGCATTTCTCCATAACCATTCACACTCTTCTTGTGGGCCCAAATTCGGACTCATATCGATAATCTGAACCATCTACTTTGTACATTCCATAATAAATGTCATTCATGCAAAAAATCAATTTTATTGGACATCTATAAATATAACAACAAATCACATTTTATTTTTTAAAATGAATAGCAAATATGATTATAAACTTAAAACATTCATTTTGTAAGATAAAATGTGATTTGTTTCTGTATTTACAATTATCCAATAAATCTAATTTTTTGTATGAATAACTTTTACTGTGAAGCCTATAAAATAGATACACATTGAGATCGCTGCCATGGAGATCAAGCATACTTTGCATGATCCTTAAATTTTTGAATCAAACAACTTTTCTAATTTCAAAAATTCAAAATTCATAACTAAACAAATTTTCTATTTTCAAATCATAATTCTAAAATTCACAAATTTAAAATACAACTTTACCAAAATTCAAAAATTCAGAAATATAAAATACAACTTTACCAAAAACTATCTTTGGATAAACACCCATGTGCTGGTACTCTGATCCCCTTATACCATTATATGTATGGGGATAGGCAAAACCCTTTAATTTCACCAAACCGTAGCATCTCTCCCTCAGACATTTGGCCCTAAATTTCGCCTCCCGCCTCCCGCCTCCTCCCCTCTCTCCCCGCGCCCAGTACTCTGATTCCCTTATACCATTATATGTAAGGGTATAAGCGAAACCCTTTCACCAAACCGCATCAGCTTTCACCAAACCGCCGCAACTCATTTGGTCCCAAATTCACCTGTCGCAACAGCTCTCTCTCGCAAACATTTGGTTGCCATGGTGAACTTCTTTAGAAGAGGTATATCTCTATTTTCTAGATTCATACATATCTCTATTTTCTAGATTCACACATCTATACTATTATATGAAGTGCCATGTGAAATTTAAGTGATTTAAAAATATATATATACACCCATTTTTCTAACCAACACTCAACTTGAAGAAGAATTTAAAATAAAATAAAAAGAACTGCCCATTTCCTCACTACGCTTCTGCCAACCCAAGCAACAGTCAACTAACCATCTCCCAATCTCTCTCTCAATCTCTCCGTTTGGTTGATAATTTTTTTTATAAAACTTTTTGGTTTCTTCTATCTTTTTAAAATGATTTTCTCTTTCAAAGAAAAGTACAACACAAAATAGTTATATACAATTATGACATACAAACAAGATTACTATTCCTCTTTGAAGGTAAATGATCTAAAACTCATTAATTTTTATATTCTCAGCGATTGAAATTTTTGTTCAGTTATTTTTTTTTCATATAAATTGTGTAAGTGTTTAAGAGTCTTCAATTTATAATTTTTGGCATTGAAACTTTTGCAGAATGATAGGGTTTGTTTATGTTTTAAATATTCTTCAATCTAAACTATAAATTATCCTTCTTATTAATCTTTTTAGGTATAAATTCTGTTCTAAAAAAATAACTACAATTAATAGGTTTGTTTATGTTTTAAATATTCTCAATTTTTTTTGGATATAAATTCTATTTTTCTTTTTGGTAATTCCTGAACAGTAGTATATGCAAGTTTATAAATTTTAATTAAACATATTTTGAAAATTAAAAAAGCAAACATCCTGAAAAATTCATATTCTGGTATATAAATTTTGTAATTTTTGAAAAAATGAAAAATTCAAAATTTCAATTTGTTGATTATGTTGACTGAAAAACAATAAATAAAAAATCGTATAAGCAGAAAATTGTAGAAATTGATGCCTCTAATTGTGGTTATAGCGGTATTTTGAAACAAGTTAACCCTACCAGTCAAAAAGCAGAATTATTACGCTTTACATCAGGCAATTGGACTAAAGCTACTTTAAATCATCCAACAATTAAAAAAGAATGTTTAGCTATTGTAAAATGTGTTTTAAAATTTCTAGATGACTTGCTAAACCAATTTTTTTTAATTCGTGTGGATTGTCCCGTAACTAAACACATATTTAAAAAAGATGTTCTTAATCTTGCTCACAAACAGATATTTGTCAACTGGCAAAGTGCTTTATCTGTATTTGACTTTGGTATTGATTATATCAAAGGCGAACAAAATTCTTTACCCGATTTTCTAACTCGTGAATATTTACAGGGAACATGACCATTGAGGTGGTCGTGGCTCGAGTTGTCGGGGCCGAGGCAGGGGCAACCCTTACCAGAATCCATATCTAATAGAATTTCAGGCATTACAAGCCTCTAATGGTAATCTAGGGGAATCCTCTGGCCAGTCTACCAAGGATGTCCTCCTTATTCCTAAACAGTACACTCCTAACAGTATCTCTGAAAAAACCAGCTGATGAAAAATGAATGACCAATCCATGGGAAATTAAATGTCATTATCTTACGACCCAACAATTTCCTCCATAAAAAGGTGCTTGACACAAGGTTATGGATAAGAACGTCTATCAACGCTTCAAAAGGAAACAAACCTATATGCAATCACTGCCCCTACGGTCTTCTAACCTATACGCGACTTGGGTGACATCCCACTTAACTTCACTCTAGTCTACCCTCATTAAGCACAAACCTAGGAATATTATCATTTATATTATTATTATATTAGACTTAAATTCCTACATATATGGTCTCATGATGTTACTGTTGAGGTAGTAGCCGAATGGCGATCGTCCACAGATAGATCTACTTCTGGATCTGTTGTTGGATCCTGGTTATTTGTTGATTACAGAATTCTAACTGGTTAGATAAATACAGCTATAAATACGGATCGTTAGCTTGAAGCTGATGTAAATATATATTTCTACTATCAAGATAAAATTCTAAAACATTAATCAAATCAACAAGTAAATTTACAGGCATACATAATAAATAAGAAAATACTTACAACCAGAGTCTTCAAAATAGCATAGTTTTCAACATGTAATTTATATATCATAAACTGAAATATATTACAAGGGAGAGAGAGAGAGAGAACACACTTAAATATCACAAATTTTGAAAATGAAAGTTATAAAAACAATTCTAATTCAAACTCTACCTCAATAAGGGTGAAGGCATCCCTTATATAGCGATGAGAAAGAGAAAAGATAAGATAAGGTGAGGACATGTGGCGTGTCCTTGATGGTTGGAGTCGATCATCCATATCCTCAAAGCTGAGTGGAATCTACTTTTGACTCAACATCCTTATCTTCTTTGGACTGGTGTGAGATAATTGTCGGTCTCTGTGCTGGATGGCAGACAAGGAATCTGGTTTTGTAGAAAGTGGATGTACTGTTGGTTGTCGTTTTGTGCCGATGCTCCTGATGAATGATGCTGGTGGGGGGACAAAGGATCATGCTTTGCCTTTTCCTTTTTTTATCTTTTTCCTTGTCAATCTTTTCGGCAATCATACTGGTAAGTGAATTCCAAAAATCACCAAAATTGGCTTCATGTTTTGCTGGATCTTGTGATTCACCAGCTAGAACAACAAATTCATTTTCATCCTGATCTGGATCTTCCTGGTCTTGATTGTTAGTAACAGATTTCATAGAGGTGTCATCACTGGAAATAGCTTGGAGAAATTATTCCTTCATGAAAGCCATGCTTTTGATGACTAATTCTATTTCTGTCAAATTTGGGTATTTTTGACATAATTCTGTTTGAATTTGTAAAAAAGGATTTTGAATGACTGGTTGACTGAGATTGTTTTAGGAATAGCATCCCAGCAGGCTTGAGTATTGGCCTTAATTTCCTGGACAGTTTTTGGTAAGGTGGGATTCATACCCTTATCCCATCATCTCACAAAGAAAACACTCTTGAGGCGTGGAATTTTATTCTGATAATCACACTGGAAATCCCATTTCCATATCCATGGAATGCTGAAACGGATAATAAAATGTATTAAAGATTTGGTCATAGAAATATCCTTCTGTCCTGGTAAATGAGAATAAGCAAATTGCCATTCATTAAAGGATTCACGGATAGATACTGGTAAAACTTCAAGTTGTAGTCCAAATTTATCCCACCAAACGAGAAACCAATTTGGTAAATCGTTTTTGAGGACATTTGGACAAATGCGGATAAACCAGGAATGATTACGGATATGATTCTGGTAATAGAATGCATAAGTAAAGGCATCGATATAGTCCAAATAACTATAACGAGTTTCTCTACTGCGAATGTCAAGTTGGAGAGTGGTATGCAGATGAATGCCCCATGTTGCAATGGGCATGATATTGTGATGGTAGTTTTATTGAATTGGATTGGACCGGCAGTTTTGGAAGGATCATGCAAAGTATGCTTCATCTCCATGGCAGCAGTCTCAATGAGTATCTATTTATAAATATAACAATATTGGTCAAAATGTGAGGGAATCTGTTTATGTGATTAAAATAATTTATCTTTTCTTTATGTGATTAAAATAGTTCATCTTAAATAGTATACAGAAGAGTTAGATAACTTCTTTTATCTCTACAAACCCAATCTATATATTTTTTTACTTTTTAATTTTTTAAATTGAAATATCAATTGTTTATGTCCATAAAACAAAACCGATAAACACATATCCAAAAGCTACACATTTTTTTTCTTTTTCTTTTTTAATATGTAGGATATTTACAAATGGAAAATGCTTGACACCTCAATTTTTTTTTTCATAATCTGACTTATAATGTTGTAGTCGTAAGTGTCAATTTTTATACAAATATGAGAAAAGAATTAATTAAGTTATACATTTTCACCAACCACATATTTAAACTTTGACTATTTTAATATGTTATTTCACTATAATTCCAATTAATACAATCTTCAACTCTTAATTTTTTTTTAGCAAATTATAATTTGATGAAAATTTAAAAAGACCAAAATTTGAAAATTATATTATTTTTTCCATCAAAATTGGTGAAAAGAAAAAAAAAATTGGGATAAGAATGAAAGTTCTTTTAAAATTTGATAAAAATTTAATGAAAAAGTTAAAGTAATTCATATCAAATCAAAAAATTTATTCAAATTTAAAATCAAATTAGATAAAAAGAATTAAATGAAAATGATGAAAATTTGAAAAGTTAATTGAACAAACCTTCTCTTAGGTCTCTTTTGGCAATATTTAAAAAAGTTAATTTATTGGTTAATTTGAATCATATCATCTCTTTACTTTTCGGAATAAGTTTCTCTCCACACTTGCATCTCTCCATAACCATTCACACTCTTCTTGTGGGCCCAAATTCGGACTCATATCGATGATCTGAACCGTCTACTTTGTAAATTCCATAATAAATGTCATTCATGCAAAAAATCAATTTTATTGGACATCTATAAATATAACAACAAATCACATTTTATTTTATAAAATGAATAGCAAATATAATTATAAACTTAAACCATTCATTTTGTAAGATAAAATGTGATTTGTTTATGTATTTACCGTTATCCAACAAATCTAATTTTTTGTATGAATAACTTTTACTGTGAAGCCTATAAAATAGATACACATTGAGACTGCTGCCATGGAGATCAAACATACTTTGCATGATCTTTAAATTTTTGAATCAAACAACTTTTCTAATTTCAAAAATTCAAAATTCATATCTAAACAAATTTTCTTTTTTCAAATCATAATTCTAAAATTCAGAAATATAAAATACAACTTTACCAAAAACTATCTTTGGATAAACACCCATGAGATGGTATTTTGATTCCCTTATACCATTATATGTAGGGCTGTGTATAATACCGCCAAAACCGCTAAAACCGCACCGAATCGCTCCGAACCGCGCCGAAATTTCAGTTCTGGCGGTCGGGTTGGGCGGGTGGGAGGACCAGCAGTTGCGGGTCGGCGCGGGTGGCGGGTTAAATTTCTCAAACCGCCTGTCAACCCGACCCGACCCGACCCGCCTATGTTTTAAAAAAAAAATTCAGCTGTTATACACCCTCTCACACACAATCATTCCTCCATTAAACCTAATACCCACACACAGCCACACATTTCAATCTCATCTCGTTCATCACATACCCATCGCCGCTGCTCTGCATTTTGCGTCGATTCACACACACCGCTGGTCGATCTCGTTCTCCTTCCCTTGCCAATCGTCTCGCTGCTGGTTTCTCCTCCTCGTCGTCGGTACTCTCGCTACTCTCTCGATGCTCTCTCTGTCTCTTTTCTTTCACTCTCTCTTTGTTCTTTCTATATACATATATACTTACTAGTACTGCTCTCTCTATATATATATATCTATAGTGTTGATTCATTCAATATCTTATATAGTGGGTTATTTTGTTTATACAGTGTGTTATTTTATTTATTTATTGGAATACATATATTTATTTTTTTATATCTTATATAGTGTTGATTCATTCAATATCGATATACATATATACTGGAATACATATATTTATTTATTTATTATTTTATATTGTGTGTTATTTTGTTTATTTTGTTTATTTTATCTATAGTGTTCATGTTCTATATATATATCTATAGTGTTGATTATTTTGTTTTTTTTTTATACACTGCACAGTTTTTTATTTTATTTATTTATTTTTAAAAAAATTGAATTGTTAACAAGAAACATATATTCAAATCTGCTTAGAATTGACTACATTGAAAGTAATTGATAATTTTTATTTATATAGTGTGTTATGTGATTCAACTTTAGTCTTTCAAGTTATGTAATTGATAAAACTTGCTAGTACTAAATTAAATTGAAACTGCTAATTGATAAAGCCTGGTAATTGATTCAACTGTAGTCTTTCAAGTTATGCATAGATATTAAATTAAATTGAAACTGCAGAATCATTCATATAAATTAATTGATTTCTGTATGACAGATTAATTTAATTGATTTCTGTATGGCAGATTAATAAAACCTGCTAGTACTAAATTAATTGATTTCTGTATGGCAGATTAATTCACAGTCATTCATCATTGATAATTTTTATTTATTTACTTATCATTCATGTAAATTTTTTATTCTTTGTAATAGTGAATGGATGAGGAAAATAGATCTTTTTACTCTTTGATTCAAGTTTTATAATTTGAATTATATTTTTTATAAACCGCCAATCCGCCCGCACCGCCAAGGCAAATCCGTCATTATTTGCCAACCGAACCGCCTGTTTTTGATAAGAAAAATGGCAAATTTTAATGACATTTTTATTAATCCGTCACCCGCCATACGGTTTCTATTTTTTTCTTAAACCGCACCGACCCGCACCGCGCACACCCCTAATTATATGTATGGGTATAGGCGAAACCCTTTAATTTCACCAAACCGCATCATCTCTCCCTCAGACATTTGGCCCTAAATTTCGCCTCCTGCCCCCGCCTCCTCCCCTCCCTCCCCGCGCCCGGTACTCTGATTCCCTTATACCATTATATGTAAGGGTATAAGCAAAACCCTTTCACCAAACAACAGCAGCTTTCACCAAACCGCAGCAACTCATTTGGTCCCAAATTCACCCGTCGCAGCAGCTCTCTCTCGCAAACATTTGGTTGCCATGGTGAACTTCTTTAGAAGAGGTATATCTCGATTTTCTAGATTCATACATATCTCTATTTTCTAGATCCATACATCTATACTATTATATGAAATGCCATGTGAAATTTAAGTGATTTAAAAATTTATATATATACACCCATTTTTCTAACCAACACTCAACTTGAAGAAGAATTTAAAATAAAATAAAAAAAATAAAAAAAACTGGCCATTTCCTCACTACGCTTTTGCCCACCCAAGCAACAGTCAACTAACCATGTCCCAATCTCTCTCTCAATCTCTCCGTTTGGTTGATAATTTTTTTTATAAAACTTTTTGGTTTCTACTTTTTGTTTCTTCTATCCTTTTATAATGATTTTCTTTTTCAAAAAAAAGTACAAAGCAAAATTGTTATATACAATTATGACATAAAAACAAGATTACTATTCCTCTTTGAAGGTAAATGATCTAAAACTCATTAATTTTTATATTCTCAGTGATTGAAATTTTTGTTTAGTTATTTTTTTTCATATAAATTTTGTAAGTGTTTAAGAGTCTTCAATTTATAATTTTTGGCATTGAAACTTTTGCAGAATGATAGGGTTTGTTTATGTTTTAAATATTCTTCCATCTAAACTATAAATTATCCTTCTTATTAATCTTTTTTTGTATAAATTCTGTTCTAAAAAAATAACTACAATTAATAGGTTTGTTTATGTTTTAAATATTCTCAATTTTTTTGGGGTATAAATTCTATTTTTCTTTTTGGTATTTCCTAAACAATAGTATATGCAAGTTTATAAATTTTAATTAAACATATTTTGAAAGTTAAAAAAGAAAACATCTTGAAAAATTCATATTTTGGTATATAAATTTTGTAATTTTTGAAAAAAAGAAAAATTCAAATTTCCAATTTGTTGATTATGTTAACTAAAAACTAATAAATAAAAAATCGTATAAGCAGAAAATTGTAGAAACTAACGCCTCTAATTGTGGTTATAGCGGTATTCTGAAACAAGTTAACCCTACTAGTCGAAAAGAAAAATTATTATGGTTTACATCAGTCAATTGGACTAAAGCTGTTTTAAATTATCCAACAATTAAAAAAGAATGTTTAGCTATTGTAAAATGTGTTTTAAAATTTCTAGATGACTTGCTAAACCAATTTTTTTTAATTCGTGTGGATTGTCCCGTAACTAAACAGATATTTAAAGAAGATGTTCTTAATCTTGCTCACAAATAGATATTTGTCAACTGGCAAAGTGCTTTATTTGTATTTGACTTTGATATTGATTATATCAAAGGCGAACAAAATTCTTTACCTGATTTTCTAACTGGTGAATATTTACAGGGAACATGACCAGTCGAGGTGGCCATGGCACAAGTCGTCAGGGCCGAGGCAGAGGCAACCCTTACTGTAACGTCCTCAAAATAATACATAAAACCCATTACTTAAGACATGCATCGATATAAAAGAAATCAACAATTTCTATTCATCAGAGTAGTTCTTACAGTAGTATTACATGTTAACAATAAAAGCAAATGCCCTATGGGCTTACAGCTTTCCAAGTCAACACTTGGTTACACAAAAGAAGAGTACTAACTCTATACAAAATAAGCCCTTGGCTTGATGTACATGTAATACAAACAAAATAAACAAAAAGAGTCTTCAACTCTCATCATCATCCAAGCTATGTCCTTAGTGGTGGCATGCTACCTGTACTTGAAAATAATGTCCCATATAGGGTGAGCCAACGCCCAGTAGAGATATGCTAAACACAGTATGAGCAATAACTAAGACATTAGCAATTGATAAATGTTTAATTCCATAAATCAATTCATAACCCATTTCCATTACAAGACCACTATGTTCATGTTTCATTTCATTTTCTATTTCTTATCGATTTCACAATTTACATCAACTGCTTAGAACCTGGCCAACCCCTTATATGAGACAGTGACTCATATTAAACGTTTCCTATTTTACAATAGATAAACATACTAGTTGTATCAGCATCTCAACAGATAAGCATACAAGCTGTATCCACATCTCAACAGATAAGCATATTAGCTATATCAACACTTCCATAGATAAGCATATGAGCTATATCAACACAATAATTGACAAGCATATGAGCTGTATCAGTGGAGTCCATCCCCTATCTCCTCCCAAACAACATCCGGTTTAGAGGTCCATCCCCTATCTTCCCCTAAACCGTGGAGTACATCCCCTATCTCCTCTCACACACGCAATGTATATACACATAGGTCATATACATAACGTTAATGTATCCTATCAACTGTCATGCTCTATGACATAACCAATTGATTAGTTTTAGTTTGCCTAATCATCATGCATTGTCTACAACAATCAAAACTACTCTCTACCGGTAGCCCAAGCAATTATTTCTAAACAGATAATAAAAGCTCCAACAGATATAATATCAATGTTTTCAAAAGTGAGCGATTAACAAATCCAACTCCACCATTTCACAATATAATGATTCAATTTCATTATTTCCCACTCAATTCCATAAATCCACAACTTTTTCAAATTAATTATACCAATTAATTTATACAACAAATTAGGATTTTGTACCCCATTTCTAAATATTGACCCAATGGTCTATATTTCAACAACCAACAACAATATCATTATTTTGAAACCCAAAATACACATTTTAGAATCAAAATAACAAAACCCTCTTTCAATATTTGAAACCCTAGATCCCAAAATCAAACCATTTAACGAAATGCTCAAAAATCTAGGTCACAACCCATAGTTGTGAGTAGGAATCCTTACCTCAAAAATTGACACCCAACGAAGGAGATGAAGAAAACGAAAATGCTCCAAATCACAACTTTCTCGGATCAAAAGATAGCCCTCGACGATCAACAACCTTTTTGTAAAGGCCAAAGGTGAGGAAACAACTCCTACTAGATCAATACCTAGAGAGAAGGCAAGGTTCTAGAGAGAGAGGCTCAACAATGGAGTTTTGGAAAAGTAAGAGAGAGAGAGAGGAAGTGTAGAAAATGATCCAAAAATGCCCAGCTGCCCTCTGTTATACGACATTCCCGCTCGAGCGTAAAACACAACGCTCGAGCGTCAAGAACAAAAAACTAGGTCCGCTCGAGCGCAAGAAGACCCGCTCGAGCACCAAGACACATGAATAAAGTACATCCGCTCGAGCGCGAAAACCAGTCCGCTCGAGCGTAGATTTCCCCCTCCCAGAACTTACACCAGAAATGTACTGCCCGCTCGAGCGCCAACAAGCCCGCTCGAGCTCGACCCGCTCAAGCGCAGGAAATCCGCTCGAGCGTAGAAATCACCCCTGCAGAAGTTTTGTAGAGCACGAAAACACTGGGAGTGTGCAAATCCCGCTCGAGCGCAAGAAGGCCCGCTCGAGCGGTCAACCAAAAATTAAACTCCGCTCGAGCGCAGAACAACCCGCTCGAGCGTAACACCAAAAACCTAGGCAAATAGATTTGAGACTCAGGCTCAACCAACTTGTAACACACCTGCCCAAGACATCCCAAAACTCAAACATACGGAATTAAAGGATGACAACACAATAGATACAACCACCACCTCCACGGAACCGAGTCCAGAGTATAACAAAACAGAAAGGGAAAAACCGGGATCGCTATAACCTCCCCCCCTTAAAGAATTTCATCCCCGAAATTAAATACAAGTTTTCAAAAACAAGTTTTCTCAATTCTCAACAATATTACAACATAAAATTTAACAATCCGACCCATTACCGGTCAATCCATCTCTATTCAAGAGGCACTTCACCACATATCTCAATATGTATTAACAATATGTTTTCCCTGAAATTCAACAATTTCTACATACATGTTTCACAATTCTATATCAAATTCATCAGTCATGATATATCTCCATTTCTACAATACATTCAACATATACAATGTTATAACAAACTTTCATTTCAAGGCAAGTTTTACAATACTTCCGTAAATCAAAACATTCACAATGTTTTACAACTTAAGACATATATGATGCTCTTAAAGTTCAACAATTTTACAAAATTACCAATATATGATTACACATCAACAAACAAGTCCGGATATTTCTCGCGGACCTCCAACTCACGTTCCTAAGTGGCCTCCTCCACTCCGTGATGTTTCCACAAAACCTTAACCAAGGGGATGGTCTTGCCTCGCAAGACTTGATCTCGCCTATCCAAGACCCGAACCGGTCTCTCCTCATACGAGACATCCTCATCTACCTCTAAATCGGTCCAATCTAACACATGGGATGGATCCGGCTCGTACTTCCGAAGCATACTGACATGAAATACGTCATGCACCCCGGATAACTGCGGTGGCAAAGCCAAACGATAAGCAACTTCCCCAATCCTCTCAAGGATCTCAAAGGGACCAATAAACCGAGGGGATAACTTCCCACTCTTCCCAAACCTCATCAAACCTCGCCTAGGTGATATTTTCAAGAAAACATGATCACCTACCTGAAATGCCAAAGGCCTCCTCCTATGGTCGGCATAACTCTTTTGGCGACTCTGGGCTGTAACAAGCCTCCTACGGATAAGCTCAACTTTCTCTGTCGTCTCTCTAACCAACTCCGGACCAACAAAGGTGCATCACCCACCTCGGCCCAACAAACTGGAGACCTACACGGTCGACCATACAAGGCCTCAAACGGTGCCATACCGATACTAGACTGAAAGCTGTTGTTGTAGGCAAACTCCACCAAGGGTAAGTGCCTCTCCCAAGTCCCACTAAAGTCAAGGACACAACCTCGAAGCATATCCTCAAGGATCTTAATAGTACGCTCGGACTGCCCGTCAGTCTGAGGATGGTAAGCCGTACTAAAGGTCAACTTAGTGCCCAAGGCACTCTGCAAACTCTACCACAACCTAGCAGTAAAACGAGGATCTCTATCTGAGTGATCGCCACTGGGACCCCGTGCAATCTCACTATGTCCCGAATATACCAGTCGGCGAGATGATCTACCGAATCTCTCACGCGCATAGGGATAAAGTGCGCCGACTTAGTCAACTAGTCTACAACCACCCAAATAGCATCACTACCCCGCTGAGTCCTCGGAAGACCTACAACGAAGTCCATAGTGACATGCTCCCACTTCCACTGGGCAATAGGCAAGGGTTGTAACAAACCCGCTGGCCTCTGATGCTCGGCCTTCACTTGCTGACAGGTAAGACACTTAGACACGAAAACTGCTACATCTCTTTTCATTCCCCGCCACCAAAACTAGCGACCCAAATCCTGATACATCTTAGTGCCTCCCGAATGCACCGCAAGGCGTGAATGGTGGAACTCTTGGAGTATTTCCTCTCGGCAAGACTCCGGCACAAACAAACGGTCTCGGTATCTCACACTCAGGTCGGGATACACCGTCAAACCCTTCTCAACCTTCCCACTGGAGATCTTCTCTCGGAGAGACTCTACCTCAAGGTCACCTCTCTGTGCCTCTAACACTCGAGTCACAAGTGTAGGCTGCGCAACAACAGAAAACAAGGCCGCAACCTCAACAGACTCGCCCAGAAGCAAATCAAACTCGCCAAGCGCACCCAACATCTCCCATTCCCGGATGGCTATACAAGCTACATCACTAATGGATTTCCTACTAAGGGCATCGGCCACTACATTGGCCTTTCCCGGATGATAGTGCAACTCAAAGTCATAGTCCTCAATGAACTCCATCCACCTTCTCTGCCTCAAATTCAAGTCTCTCTGTGTAAACAGATACTTCAAACTCTTGTGGTCCGAGAACACCTCGAACCTCTCACCATAAAGGTAGTGCCTCCAAATCTTCAAGGCAAAAATCACTGCTGCTAGCTCTAGGTCATGTGTAGGGTAATTCTTCTCGTGTATTTTCAACTGACGGGAGCCATAAGCTACCACTTTCCCCTCTTGCATCAACACACAACCCAAACCCTCTCGTGAGGTATCACAATAAACCGCATAACCCAACCCTCTCTCCGGAATAATCAAAACCGGAGCGGTGGTCAATCTAACCTTCAACTCTTGGAACGACTTTTCACAAGTCTCACTCCACACAAACTTGACCCATTTCCGTGTCAATCTAGTCAACGGTGAAGCTAGCCTGGAGAAATCTTTCACAAACCGGCGGTAATACCCAGCCAATCCCAGAAAACTGCGGATCTCAAAAACGCTTTTAGGCTGTGCCCAATCCTGCACTGCCTCTACCTTGGATGTATCAACAGACACCCCTTCCCTGGATACCACATGGCCTAAGAATTTGACTTTCCCGAGCCAGAACTCACACTTCCCAAACTTGGCATACAGCCTATGGGCTCTAAGCAATTCAAGCACCACTCTCAAGTGTCCCTCGTGCTCCTCCTCAGAAGGCGAATAGATAAGAATGTCGTCCACGAAAACGACCACAAAACGATCTAGGAATTCTCAGAAGATCCGGTTCATCAAGTCCATAAAGACTGCCGGTGCATTGGTAAGCCCAAACGGCATCACCAGAAACTCATAATGGCCATACCGCGTACGGAATGCCGTCTTCGGAATATCCTCCTCTCTGACCCTCAACTGGTGGTAACCCGATCTCAAGTCTATCTTAGAGAAACAACGGGAACCCTTCAACTGGTCAAACAAATCATCTATACGGGGCATGGGGTACTTATTCTTGACCGTAGCCCGATTCAACTTTCGGTAGTTGATACACAATCTCAAGGCACCATATTTCTTCTTAGTAAAGATGGCCGGTGCTCTCCACGGTGAAACACTAGGGCGAACAAAACCCTTATTTAGCAATTCCTGGAGCTGAATCTTCAACTCACTCAACTCGGCTGGGGCAAAACGATAAGGTGCCATGGAAATCGGTGCCGTGCCGGGCACTAAATCAATAGAGAACTCTATCTCTCGGTGAGGTGGCAAACTAACGAGGTCCTTGGGAAAAACATCCAAATACTCACAAACCACCATCGGCAATACAATCTGGGTCTCATCACACTCACCACTCAAGAAGCTAGCAAGTAGACCACTAAGCTAGTTCCGCCCTCGCGGATCATACACTGGTGGCAACACACTACCAACCCGATCCCCTAAGAAATAAAAACACTCCCCGCTCAAGGTACAAACTGTAACCCTCTGGCGGTAGCAATCAATAACAGCCCGGTATAACGATAACCAGTCTATACCCAAAATAACATCAAAACCCTTCATGGGCATAACAACAAAGGAAAAAGGAAGCCTACGGTCGGCGACCTCTATATCACAACCTTTACATCCGTGTTTCAAAATCAATTCACCCCCAACAGGTGATACTACACAAATAGGAGATGCTAATAGTGCCAACTCCAACTCCAACACAGATGCAAATGCAGCAGATACAAAAGAATGAGACGCACCCGTATCAATCAACACACTAGCAACCGAGTTGCAAAACAGAAAGGTACCTCTCACGATTGATGGAGCCGGTACTAGGTCCTGCGTGGTAACAGCATACATGCGCCCTGTAGGCCCCTGATCCACCTGCTCACCTCTAGGAGCAAATGACTGCTGCACAGACTGGGATGACGAAGCTCCCGGATTGGCCCTCAAGGCCTGCACAGACTGAACTGGCTGATAACTCTGCGTCTGCCTAGAACCAGACGCTCCCGATGTGGCACTCAACTGTGGGCAAAACCTCTTCAGGTGCCCAGGCTGACCACACTGATAACAAGACAAAGGCTGGTCCCTACCCTGACTCTGGCCCTGAGGTCTAGCTGAAGAAGAAGCAGCTCGCTGACCCCCTCCCTTCTGCGGGCAAACTGAAGACTTGTGACCCAGCTGGCCACATGCAAAACAAGTTAAGCCTCCCTGACTACCTCTCCCAAAGCCCGCACTCGGCACTGGAAAGGTCGATCTAGCCAAACCACCCTGAGACTGCTGAGGGTTAAAACCCCTCTGTCTCCTGCCATCACTCTGGCCATCTTGGCTCCTCTTAGAGCCTCTATGCTTCTCCTCATCCTCCTCCTGCATCATAAGCTCCATATGAGCTGCAGCATCCACCAAACGTCTATACTCCCGAATAAACGACCCTCCAATCGTCAACTTGAGTCCACGCCTCAACTTCCGCTCAAACTCAAAGCAACGGCGTTCCTCGGACGCCACAAGTTCAGGTGCAAACCTGGACAGACTGGTAAAAGTAGCCTCAAACTCGGCCACTGTCAAGCCCTGCTGTTTAAGCTGGCAAAACTGTTCCCTCAGCTTCTCCCTAGCAGCTGAAGACAAGAACTTCTCCTAGAAGGCATCTACAAAAGCCCTCCACGCACCACCAACACGGCCCTTCTCGTATTTCCACCATTGACTCGCATCTCCCTTCAGTTGGAAGGATGCCAAGGTCACCTTTAAAGCCCCGTCCTCGATGCCAAGCATCTCGAACGTCTTCTCCATCTATTCCAACCACTCATCAGCCTTAAGCGGCTCTTTCGGATCCCCAACAAACTCGTCCAGGTTAGACCGGAAGAATTCCCTCTTCAAGAAAGAAGGCCCTGCCTCAACAACCTGATTCTCAGCTCTGAGAATACCTAAAGCTCCTGCTATCTCTCGGGCCAAGGCACCCATAGCCTGCTGACCCACTGGCTCGGCCACATTGGCCTGACCAACTCCCTTCTGCATTGCCGGAACGTCATCCAGTAAAGGCACTTCCTGCCTCCTAGGCCTACCACGCCTACCACCTCGTCCTCGTCCTGACATCCTATTAAAGGTAACGAAGGCGTTAGCACATTCATAAATGTGCCGAAACTAAACACTCGCGTCCTAATGCATGGACAACTGTAATTCACTCCACGTAAGCACATAAACACATAAGCACTTACGAATTTCATTTCCAGATAATGATAGTCCCGAGGCGTTACTAGAGTTCCGGTTAGAAACAGCATTGATCAAGTGCTTTTCTAACAAGACTCACAGAAACCCAAGAATCCAATCGATATCCTAGAAATCAAATCCCATACCCAAATAGTAACATAAGCATGTTATCACATAAGCATATAACATTACATCTAAGTCTCTCAATAAGCGAGACAAACCCATTGTGATACTAATCACTTTCCACGTACCCCAAGTATTCGAACCCGGTACGCTCTGATACCAAGTTGTAACACCCTCAAAATAATACATAAAACCCATTACTTAAGACATGCATTGATATAAAAGAAATCAACCATTTCTATTCATCAGAGTAGTTCTTACAGCAGTATTACATGTTAACAACAAAAGCAAATGCCCTATGGACTTACAGCTTTCCAAGTCAACACTTGGTTACACAAAAGAAGAGTACTAACTCTATACATAATAAGCCCTTGGCTTGATGTACATGTAATACAAACAAAATAAACAAAAAGAGTCTTCAACTCTCATCATCATCCAAGCTATGTCCTTGGTGGTGGCATGCTACCTGTATCTGAAAATAATGTCCCATATAGGGTGAGCCAATGCCCAGTAGAGATATGCTAAACACAGTATGAGCAATAACTAAGACATTAGCAATTGATAAATGTTTAATTCCATAAATCAATTCATAACCCATTTCCATTACAAGACCATTATGTTTATGTTTCATTCCATTTTCCATTTCTTATCGATTTCACAATTTACATCAACGGCTCAGAACTTGGCCAACCCCTTATATGAGACAGTGACTCATATTAAACGTTTCCCATTTTACAATAGATAAACATACTAGTTGTATCAGCATCTCAACAGATAAGCATACAAGCTGTATCCACATCTCAACAGATAAGCATATTAGCTATATCAACACTTCCATAGATAAGCATACAAGCTATATCAACACAATAACTGACAAGCATATGAGCTGTATCAGTGGAGTCCATCCCCTATCTCCTCCCAAACAACATCCGGTTTAGAGGTCTATCCCCTATCTTCCCCTAAACCGTGGAGTACATCCCCTATCTCCTCTCACACACGCAATGTATATACACATAGGTCATATACACAATCAAGCAATACATAACGTTAATGTATCCTATCAACCGTCATACTCTATGACATAACCAATTGATTAGTTTTAGTTTGCCTAATCATCATGCATTGTCTACAACAATCAAAACTACCCTCTACCGGTAGCCCAAGCAATTATTTCTAAACAGATAATAAAAGCTCCAACAGATATAATATCAATGTTTTCAAAAGTGAGCGATTAACAAATCCAACTCCACCATTTCACAATATAATGATTCAATTTCATTATTTCCCACTCAATTCCATAAATCCACAACTTTTCCAAATTAATTATACCAATTAATTTATACAACAAATTAGGATTTTCTATCCCATTTCTCAATATTGACCCAATGGTCTATATTTCAACAACCAACAACAATATCATTATTTTGAAACCCCAAAAAACACATTTTAGAATCAAAATAACAAAACCCTCTTTCAATATTTTGAAACCCTAGATCCCAAAATCAAACCATTTAACGAAATGCTCAAAAATCTAGGTCAAAACCCATAGTTGTGAGTAGGAATCCCTACCTCAAAAGTTGACACCCAACGAAGGAGATGAAGAAAACGAAAATGCTCCAAATCACAACTTTCTCGGATCAAAAGATAGCCCTCGACGATCAACAACCTTTTTGTAAAGGCCAAAGGTGAGGAAACAACTCCTACTAGATCAATACCTAGAGAGAAGGCAAGGTTCTAGAGAGAGAGGCTCAACAATGGAGTTTTGGAAAAGTAAGAGAGAGAGAGGAAGTGTAGAAAATGATTCAAAAATGCCCAGCTGCCCTCTGTTATACGACATTCCCGCTCGAGCGTAAAACACAACGCTCGAGCGTCAAGAACAAAAAACTAGGTCCGCTCGAGCGCAAGAAGACCCGCTCGAGCACCAAGACACATGAATAAAGTACATCCGCTCAAGCGCGAAAACCAGTCCGCTCGAGCGTAGATTTCCCCCTCCCAAAACTTACACCAGAAATGTACTGCCCGCTCGAGCGCCAACAAGCCCGCTCGAGCTCGACCCGCTCGAGCGTAGAAATCACCCCTGCAGAAGTTTTGCAGAGCACGAAAACATTAGGAGTGTGCAAATTCCGCTCGAGCGCAAGAAGGCCCGCTCGAGCGGTCAACCAAAAATTAAACTCCGCTCGAGCGCAGAACAACCCGCTCGAGCGTAACACCAAAAACCTGGGAAACTAGATTTGAGACTCAGGCTCAACCAACTTGTAACACACCTGCCCAAGACATCCTAAAACTCAAACATATGGAATTAAAGGATGACAACACAATAGATACAACCACCACCTCCACGGAACTGAGTCCAGAGTATAACAAAACAGAAAAGGGAAAACCGGGATCGCTATACTTACCAGAATCCATATCTAATAGAATTTCAGGCATTACAAGCCTCTAACAGTTATCTAGGGGAATCGTTTGGCCAGTCTACCAAGGATGTCCTTCTTACTCCTAAACAGTACACTCCTAACAGTATCGTTGAAAAAACCAGTTGATGAAAAATGGATAACCGATCCATGGGAAATTAAACGTCATTATCTTACGACCCAACAATTTCCCCCATAAAAAGGTGCTTGACACAGGGCTATGGCTAAGCAAGTATATCAAAGCTTTAAAAGGAAACAGACCTAAATGCAATCACTGCCCATATGGTCTTCTAACTTATACACGACTTGGGTGACATCTCACTTAACTTCACTCTAGTCTACCCTCATTAAGCACGAACCCAGGAATATTATCATTTATATTATTATTATATTAGACATAAATTCCTACATATATGGTCTCATGATGTTACTGTTGAGGTAGTGGCCGAACGACAGTCGCCCACAGACAGATCTACTCCTGGATCTGTTGTTGGATCCTAGTTATTTGTTAATTACAGAATTCTAACTGGTTAAATAAATACAGCTGTAAATACAGATCGTTAGCTTGAAGCTGATGTAAATATATATTTCTACTATCAAGATAAAATTCTAAAACATTAATCAAATCAACAAGTAAATTTACAGGCATACATAATAAAGAAGAAAATACTTACTACCAGAGTCTTCAAAACAACATAGTTTTTCAACACGTAATTTATATATCATAAACTGAAATATATTACAAGAGAGAGAGAGAGAGAGAGAGAGAGAGAGAGAGAGAGAGAGAGAGAGAGAGAGAAGACACTCAGATATCACAAATTTTGAAAATAAAAGTTATAAAAACAATTCTAATTGAAACTCTACCTTAACAAGGGTGAAGGCATCCCTTATATAGCTAAGAGAAAGAGAAAAGATAAGATAAGGTAAGGACAGTTGGCGTATCCTTGATGGTTGGAGTCGATCGTCCATATCCTCAAAGTTGAGTGGAATCTACTTTTGACTCAGCATCCTTATCTTCTTTGGACTGGTGTGAGATAATTGTCGGCCTCTGTGCTGGATGGCAAACAAGGAATCTGCTTTTGTAGAAAGTGGATATACTGTTGGTTGTCGTTTTGTGCCGACAATCCTGATGAATGATGCTGGTGGGAGGACAAAGGCTCATGCTTTGCCTTTCCTTTTTTTATCTTTTTTCTTGTCAATCTTTTCGACAATCATACTGGTAAGTGAATTCCAAAAATCACCAAACTTGGGTTCATCTTCTACTGGATCTTGTGATTCGCCGGCTAGAACAGCAAATTCATTTTCATCCTGATCTGGATCTTCCTGGTCTTGACTGCTAGTAACGGATTTCATGGTGGTGTCATCACTGGAAATAGTTTGGAGAAATTGTTCCTTCATGAAATCCATGTTTTTGATGACTAATTCTATTTCTGTCAAATTCGAGTATTTTTGACGTAATTTTGTTTGAATTTGTAAAAAAAGATTTTGAATGATTGGTTGACTGAGATTGTTTTAGGAATAGCATCTCAGCAGGCTTGAGTATGGGCCTTAATTTCCTGGACAGTTTTTGGTAAGGTGGGATTCATACCCTTATCTCACCATCTCACAAAGAAAACTCTTTTGAGGCGTGGAATTTTATTCTGATAATCACACTGGAAATCCCATTTCCATATCCATGGAATGCTAAAATGGATGATAGAAATGTATTAAAGATTTGGTCATAGAAATATCCTTCTGTCCTAGTAAATGAGAATCAGCAATTTGCCATTCATTAAAGGATTCACGGATAGATACTGGTAAAACTTCAAGTTGTAGTCCAAATTTATCCCACCAAACGAGAAACCAATTTGGTAAATCATTTTTGAGGACATTTGGACAAATGCGGATAAACTAGGGATGATTACGGATAGGATTCTGGTAATAGAATGCATAAGTAAAGGCATCGATATAGTCTTAATAACTGTAATGAGTTTCTCTGTTGCGAATGTCAAGTTGGTGAGTGGTATGCGGACGAATGCCCCATGTTGCAATGGGCATGATATTGCGGATGGTAGTTTTACTGAATTGGATTGGACTGGCAGTTTTGGAAGGATCATGCAAAGTATGTTTGATCTCCATGGTAGCAGTCTCAATGAGTATCTATTCATAAATATAACGGTACTGGTCAAAATGTGGGGGAATCTGTTTATGTGATTAAAATAATTTATCTTTTTTTATGCGATTAAAATAGTCCATTTTAAATAGTATATAGAAGAGTTAGATAACTTCTTTTATCTCTAAAAACCCAATCTATATATTTTTTTACTTTTTAATTTTTTAAATTGAACTATCAATTGTTTATGTCCATAAAACAAAACCGATAAACACATATCCAAAAGCTACACATTTTTTTTCTTTTTCTTTTTTAATATGTAGGATATTTACAAGTCGAAAATGTTTGACACCCGAATTTTTTTTTTCATAATCCGACTTATAATGTTGTAGTCATAAGTGTCAATTTTTATACAAATATAAGAAAAGAATTAATTAAATTATATATTTTCACCAACCACATATTTAAACTTTGACTATTTTAATATGTTATTTTACTATAATTCCAATTAATACAATCTTCAACTCTTAATATTTTTTTTTAGAAAATTATAATTTGATGAAAATTTAAAAAGACGAAAATTTGAAAATTATATTGTTTTTTCCATCAAAATTGGTGAAAAGAAAGAAAAATGGGATAAGAATGAAAGTTCTTTTAAAAATAGATAAAAATATAAGGAAAAAGTTAAATTAATTCATATCAAATAAAAAATTTTATTCAAATTTAAAATCAAATTAGATAAAAAGAATTAAATGAAAATGATGAAAATTTGAAAAGTTAATTGAACAAACCTTCTCTTAGGTCTCTTTTGGCAATATTTAAAAAAGTTAATTTAATGGTTTATTTGAATCATATCATCTCTTTACTTTTCAGAATAAGTTTCTCTCTACACTTGCATCTCTCCATAACCATTCACACTCTTCTTGTGGGCCCAAATTCGGACTCATATCGATTATCTGGACCGTCTACTTTGTAAATTCCATAATAAATTTCATTTATGCAAAAATCAATTTTATTGGACATCTATAAATATTAGAACAAATCACATTTTATTTTATAAAATGAATAGCAAATATGATTGTAAACTTAAACCATTCATTTTGTAAAATAAAATGTGATTTGTTTCTGTATTTACAATTATCCAGTAAATCTAATTTTTTGTATGAATAACTTTTACTGTGAAACCTATGAAATAGACAGTTTATGTCATCAAAATAAATTTAAATTGAAACCCACAAAAAGAATATAAATAAATATGAAAAGAGAAAATATGAAGGAGAACTTATCCCAATATATCCCAGGAGGGATAGCATCCACTAAGACTAGGGATGGCAACGGGGTGGGGTGGGGCCGGGGATCACATTCCCCGTCTCTGATCCCAGATGGTGAAATTCCCCTATCTCTGGCCCCGATCCCTAATGGGGAACCTATCACCGTCCCCATCCCTGCCTCTAACGGGGATCGGGTTTCCCTGATCTTGAAAATTTCCCGGCCCAAAAAAAAAAAAAAAAAAAAAAAAAAACAGCAGCAACAGATCAAGATTTGAACAACACACATAAAAGAAATAAAGAAGCATTAATACATTTTGAACTACCATGATTGCACACCAGCCTCACATAAGAGCATCAAAATTTTGAGGTATCTACAAAATTAATGATCACATATAAAATCAACACAGACAGAACTTCCAATTTACAGCAACTGGGAAAACTCAAACAGAGTCATCAGATAGGAGCAAAAGAACCAACAAAAAAAATTAAAAACAAGAAATGTAGTAGCATCTAGTTGGCCTAAAAGAGAAGATTAGTTTGTCAACACGATATGATTCAGACATATGCTTGTCTATTAAAAATTGTTTAATCATTGGCCAATTTACAAACAGAAGACTAAAATAATTTTTTTTAAAAAACTCATGAAATATAGACACCACAGACACATAAATGCATATATATATACAAAATAAAAAATAGAGCTTGAAAAATATAGAGGAAAAAAGAGAGATGAAGTAAAGAGAGCTTGGCCAATTTACAATCTGTTTCATCTCATCATCATCAACACCAACAACAACTACAAAACTCAGATCTAAGAACCAGTGTATATATATATTGTGGTGGATTGCTCAGATCTAGAGAGATGAAGTAAAGAGCTAGAGAGAGAAAGTAGAGAGAGAGAGAGAGAGAGATATTTGTACAAAAAGGGACTCATTTGTTGAAATTCTCATGTGTTTACTCCTTCACCCACACCCAAACCTCCAACTCTGTCTAAGAAGCATAGATATGGATACGAGATACGGATACGGCAATACGACAAAACCTAAAAAAAAGGATACTGATACAGCTAGGATACGTTTGTGAAAAATATATTTTTTAAAATTATTAATAGTGAGTTACACATAAGCTAAAGAACGTTGAGAAACCACAATATAGTTTTATAATGCAAAACACTAACCTTTAAGAATTTTGTATTAATTTAAGCTAGTAGCTTGTTTACTTTTTAAATTTTTAATAGGTCTTGCAAATATTTCATTTCAATATTAAGTTTAATATATTTATATTACAATAATGGAACAATTCACAACTTGTCCCTATGCTTTTTCCTTTGATACTAATGAAAAATATTGTATTCAAGTTTACTTGCTTATTTATTTATTGATAGTTAATTTTACCATTGTTATATTCTCTTGTTAATTCTTACTTTCTATGTAGTTATAGGGACATGCATGAAATAATTAGGATACATCAACTTGATAATTTCTATTATTCAACTCACCATGCTTTTTTTATCGAAGAACTCAACAAAGTATTAGAAAAATATTCTTATATTTATACTTGCAATTATATTATATTATATTACTATGCAAGAAATGCTACAATTCTAATTTCATAAAACAAGTAAACATGACTTGGAGCATCCAATACTTCAAAATTAAGTATCCGATAATCCAAAATTAATGAAAAAACAATTAAGAAGTATCCGATACTTTTAATAAGTATTCGATACGTATCCGTGAGTATCCAAGGAGTATCGGTATTCGATATGGATACGATACACATACGTCACCCTATTTTAAGTATTTGTCCTTCATAGATCTCTATGCTCGATTGTTGCAGTCCGATCAAGATCTCCAGTGGGAGTGGGTGGTGGTGTTTGTTTTATATACATGAAAAATAGATGGCACAACATCGCAAGTTGTTTGCTCACTGACATATATGAATTATGTAAAATGACACCTTGTAGTTTTTGTAAGGCTAAAACGTTTGAATATGAACCTCCAAGCTTTTGTTACTATAATGGAAAAGTAATTCTTGCAAGTCCTAAAGTTTCAAAATATCTAAGAATCATATTCACTTCTCAAACTGTAGAGGCTGTTGAATTTTGTAGACATATTCGAGCATATAATAGTATTTTTGCATTCATATCGTTTGGCGTCAAATTGGATAAGGGATTGGCAAATTCTAGACACTCTTTAACATTTTCTCATGTGCATGAACAAAAAACCTCTTACACAATTATTATATATAATTTACTACGAAATAATAGTTAACCTTAAATTATTTTTTACTATTATGTTAGATGTGTTTGGCTTAGTATATAATGTTGAGTCTCTTTCCATCGGTTACGAAAACATGAGCAATTGGTAAATTAATGAAGAAAAATATATTGTATGAATTATAATAACTCTTAAATTACAAAATAAAAAATGAAAAATACTGAAAGTACTAAAATTTTATATTTTCTATTGCCACAAGTCTCAATCTATTCTTTTCACATTATGGGGGGTGTAGCCCAACATGAATGAAAAAAATTAGAAGATATGACAAAAGAAAGACCAGTAGTTGCAATATCTAAAATAAAAGTGTTAACATATGCAAGTACATTTCAAGACTTAAAATAAAATTATATATTAATTTATTATTATTGCCTCATGATGAAAATATATAAATGACTAATTATTTAGATTTATAATTTTACATTGTTTAATATATATTCACAATTTTGTTTTGGATCAGTTGTAGTATTGTCTACAATCTCAACAATTACAATTCAAATAAACCCGACAACACCTAAAATTGATAGTATTAGCGAATGATATATTAAAAAAAAAATATTGTTTTTATTTCTATATTTACAATTTTTATACAATAAGAAAATTAAAAAATATTACATGTGCAGTTGCAATAAAAAAACAATTGAAAGTAAGTCATGTACAGTGTTATGAGCAACAAATAATCAAAGTCTCGAACGAGTGAAAATATTAGATTTGATAGAACGTTCATTACTCGATTTTTAGGTACATAATTTATCATCCTAATAATAATTAAAATTTCCAAATATCATGATTTTTCTTTTACTTCACAAAATAAAGATTAATATTAATACACCATGACACATTGTTCTTTCAAGTATGCAATAAGAAAGTTTATTAAACTGAATAAGGAGCAAAAAACAGTAAATACAAGAACTCAAATTTAGAGTATCATCCAAGGTATGTGATAGTTAGGAATGGCAACGGGCTGGGCGCGGGACTAGGGACTACACTCCCTGTCTCCGATCCCTGAAGGTTAAAAAATTCCCGTCCCCGCCCTCGATCCTCAATGGGGAACCCATCACCTCCGACCCCGAAAAATTCCCAAGCTTTTTTTTTTTTTTTTTTTTTTTTGAATTTTGTTCAACACAAGATCAACAAATCAATATATATCAGTATGTTTCATCATCATCAACAAATCAATATGCGTATAATTAAAATAGATTAAATTAATTTTTTTAACAATACAGATTTAAATTAAATTTAAATTATTTTCAGTATTATAATAAAAACAATCTGTTTTCAGTATGATACAAATTTAAATTTAAAAAAAAATTTAATTTGAAAAAAAAGAGATCTGTTTTCAACAACAATACCAGCAATCATCATCAACAACAATATAATACAACCAATCATCACACACGGATCAGATGAGAGTGAGTGAGAGAGAGAGAGAGAGAGAGAGATAACAGATCTAACAGATTTGAGTACACCTCCATCATCTCGCACAGATCTAAGTGACGCTAGTGACCAGGCTTCATGGTGAGATCGACGGTGGTTGTGGCAGTGGGTTCGGTGGTGGTAAGAGAGAGATGGAGTGAAGAGACAAAGAAACGGACCTTCTGTGGCGATGGCGATGACGGTGGCGGTGGCGATGGCGGTGAGGAATAGAGAGAGACGAAGTGGAGAGAGAGAAAGAGAAATCGAGGTGAGGAGAAGAGAGTGTAGCACTTGTACCCTTTTAAAACTTTTTGGGAAGTGTATTTGAACCCTTTATTTTATTTTGGGGATCTTTGGTGAGGAATAGAGAGAGACGAAGTGGAGAGAGAGAAAGAGAAATTGAGGTGAGGAGAAGAGAGTGTAGCACTTGTACCCTTTTAAAACTTTTTGGGAAGTGTATTTGAACCCGTTATTTTATTTTGGGGATCTTTGGTGTTGTTGTATGTTGGTTTTGAAGGAGTACAATCCGATTTAAACTCATTGGGTTTGTTCATTCGTGTTTGTCCTTGTCAAAAGTTCCTTGGAAACTTAGAAATTTTGCCTTGGGGTCGACACTAGCCTTCCTAAGGGTCAACCCTTGCATGTTGTCATGTTTCTGGAAGTGTTGCTGGAATATAGGGTCGACACTAGCCTTGGTGGCGTCAACACTTGCCTCTTGTTTCTGTCCATAAGGGTCGACACCAGTCTGGGAAGGGTCGACCCTTGTATATTACAAAATCTGTGTGTGTTGGTTGCTGGAAAATAGGGTAGACACCATCCTTGGTGGTGTCGACACCTAGCTTGTTGCATAGATTGCTTTTCTTCCTAGAGGGTCGACACCTCTGCCCGAAGGGTCGACCCCTGTGCGTAATTTTTAGCTTTTTGGGCTGATTTGGGCCCTATTTTTGAGGGGTTTTGGGCCTATTATTTTGTTGGCCTTAGGGCTACATCTCTACCACTATAAATAGGCTCCAAACATATTTCATTTCACTTTTTCTCCTCATTCCTCTCTCTCAAACCGTGATTTCTCTCCTCTCTCTCTCTAAAACTTAACTTTTCGCACTTAGATCTTCAGATCTACTCACTTAGAGCCATCTTTTCACCTTGGTCCTTTAGGAAAGGTTGTAGATCTTGTCAAGGGCTTTCTATTGATCCAAGTGGTTGCGGTTTCGTCACCGGTGATTTTTGGGTTGTTTTCTCTTCGCTTCAAGAGGTAGGGATTTCTTTTGCTCCTCTCCAATACTCCGTCTATATATAATGTTAGAAATTGGGCGCCCATGTGGCATGACCCTTTGAACCTTTTGAACCTGAACCTTTTGAACCTTATCCATGTAAGTTTGAATTTGAATTCAAAACTTATTTGGATAACCATTCAGGATATCTATATCTATCATATCAATAGATATGGATAAATGGATAGATAGATATTGGTGGATATATATCTGATTATATATTTTAGATAATATATTGATATATCAGATACGTATATCATATACGTTATGTGGTTTTTACCCATAACTCCTTTTTTTCCCAGACTCTCTCTCTGACTCTCTCCCATTAAACAACGATCAAGCCATTTTGCACTGTGACTTGTGTGGGTGATACTCATTTTGAAGTATCACTCCACTGCTGGGTTCGTTGTTCGGATCCTGGAAGCACGTGATTTACCCACGAGGTTCTATCACCTAAAGGTATGATCTAAATGCTTTTCCCGTTGCGTTTTATACTTTATGATTTACAGATAGACATGTGGTAGTTTTTATTGCATAAAAATCATATTCATTATGGATTTTCTTGAAAGCCATGAAAGGGGATTTAGGGTTTGATAGTTATGTTTGGTGTTGTTGAGTTGTTTGTTGTTGAGTTATTTGGGAAATGATTTACTATGTTTGTGAAGAAAATGAGGAAAGCCCTAATTTGATAATATTGGTATAATGGATTTAAAAGAGAGGAAGTTGAATAATCTTTATATTTTGCTTATATGGGTTGGATAATTGTGTTTATATCAAAAGAAAATAAAAAAGAGAAGTAACCACGGTGTTGGTCTTGTTTTAGACTAATCATGTGAAGTTGAGTTGAGTTATGGTTTTGATACCAATGGAATTGGTTTTGTAAAATAAAGAGGATAGATTTGGTTTTGATTTTGTAAAATGACGAGAATCGACTCTTAGAAAACGGCTGGAGTTGTGTCGTTGGAAAACAAAGAAAAAGTGTTCTTTTGAAAGAAAATGAAATCATCATCCTTGTAAACGAATAATGAACTTGAGGTTGGATCTTGGAACTTTCACATATTATCATTGTTATTGGACTGTAAGTCATGCGAGGATTGGAATGTAAATGGTGGGATTGGATATTTGTAATCTCTCACCTATGGAAATATGGATAATTTGTCTATTTTGGAGACTATATATATATATGTTTAGAAATATATGTTTTGGGCTATCGGTGGAGGATAGCTATGACTGTTGTAGAAATTGCATGTGGACTAAGAGAATTGCAATAAATCCTTCTTTGGTTGTCATTGAATATGACGGTTTGATTAAATTGTTGAATGTGTGAATTTTGGTAGTCATTGTATATGACATGCTTTTAATACATTGCATATGTATCTTGTTTGGGAGGAGATAGAGGATGTACTCCATTGTTTGGGAGGAGATATGGGATAGACTCCATTGATAATTAAGTTGGCCGGAGTGTCCAGGGTGAAAGTCCCGAAATCTTATATATATATGGGTGCCGATTCCCTCGGATGAAAATTTCGTAAAATGGCAAATCTTGAAACCTAGTGCATATATGGGTGCCGGTTCCCTCGGATGAGAATTCTGTAAAATAGCAAGATTGAAGTGTTTGTGTAATATTTGTGTTGATTGAGAACCCCTGAGTTGTAGTCTCAGTTGGGTGTCTAAAATTTAGTGAATTGGCTCATGAATTGAGATGAAATAAAGTAACTGGAAATGAATTGTCATGAAATGAAGTAAGACTAAATTGACTAAAGGTGTATCATTGGCTTACCGTGCTTAAGGCAGGTAAAGCAGAATTTATTTATCATTATTGTCTCAGTGCATCTGGGTATATCATGGGTTATGATGGTATTGTTCTAGAAGGCCGTGTTGTCTCAATTGTTGAAGCTGATAGTTATTGATGGCTTGTTGTTTTCCTTTTGTATTAAAGGCATACTTGTATAGTCATGAATGTGTTAGAAACGAATGTAAGTATCGTGTTGAGGCCATGGAAAATGTGAAAGACTTTGAATACTTGTGGACATGTTTGAAAAGGCAAATCAGGTATAAGTCAGGAAAGTGAGAGAAAATGTAATGAGCTTGGTGAAGTTGTTTTTCTTCTGAAATTTGTTATAATCATATGAATTTTTGGAAAAAGGTAACAAGAAGAAAAAAAAAAAAAGTGAATTGCTTATGTTATTGAATGAAATGAATGATTTTGAGAAAAGTTCTTTTATACGTATATTTCTGTATAAACTGACACATTATTTATACAGTATGTGACCAAAGCATTCATGATCATAGCTATCTGTAAGTTGCTATTATTTAGGATCATGTTGAGACCCCTACTGGACTTTATGTTCATCCCACGTTGCTAATTCTTTTTCAGGTGAACGTCGAGATGGGTTTCAAGATCGAGGATCTTCATTATGTGTTGGCCACGGGGCCTTTTAGTTGTGAGCAGAATGCCATTGATGTAAAAAAGGTTAAACCCTTTCTTTTATTTTAAAGATGTAAGCCTGCGGGTAATTTATTTAGTTATGTACATGTTGCATTTTCGGATGAGAGAATCTTTATTTATTTTTACAAATGATGTAAAGAGTTTCCGCCTGTTATCTCTGAAATTGAATAAACTTAATGGATTTGGTAATGGATTCTGAGGGATAAAATATGGGGCGCGACAACTTGGTATTAGAGCGAGCCGGGTTTGAATACTTTGGGCTCATGGGAAGTGGTTTTTACCACAAGGGGGTTTGCTATGCTGGTGAGGACGTTGCATACAGTTAGGATAAATGTTAGGACTTATGTGTTGCATTTATGTGAGCATGGGATTAAGTTTCTTGGATAGTACTTGTGGCCGGTGAACTTGCTTTGAGGTCCTATTGGAAACACGCCTGATCAACGTGGTTTCTAATAGGAATTCTTTGAGAAGTTTCGGAACAAGTGGCTATCTTTGTGGACTTGATTCGGTTATGTGTTTAGATGTTTAAATTGTTTATATGCATTGCGAATTGTATGTTTTGGTAGTTAAGTGTGTCTTGTTGTTTAGTAACGATGAGTATGTGCTTCAGAGAGATTGTTGCGCTGTGCACTAAGTTTGATTTTGTTTTGGGATTTTATAGGATGTCCACACGAGGGAATAAAGGTCGAGTTGGGAATAAGAGTGTCGGTAGGGGTACGATGGTTCCTCTAACACCTGTCGTTGCAGCATCGGCTGTTGGTGAGAAAGTTACACACGAGATTGTGAGAGCAATACAAGAGGCTCTAGCTTGCAATGAGGGTGACAACAGGCATACCCTCAAACTTACTAAGGAGTTTCTTTGCTCCAATCCGCCAGAGTTTTTGGGGGAGGCTAAACCGTTGGAGGCAGAGGATTGGTTGGAACAGATTACCAAGACTCTTGATATGCTCAGAGTCAAAGATGAAGGATTGAGGGTCTCTTTGGCAACTTTCCAATTGAGAGGAGATGTGAGTTATTGGTGGAAATCTGCTAAAAACACAGTAGCTAACACGTGGGTTACTTTCACGGAGGCCTTTTGGGCCAAGTACTTCCCTCCTTCCGCTCGGGAGAGGTTGAGGGAATAGTTTGTTGAGTTGCGCTAGGATGATGCTCCTTTGGCACAGTTTGAGATGCGGTTCACTAGTTTGTCGAGGTTTGCTCCAGAGTTAGTGGCAACAGAGGAGCGTCGTTGTTATGAGTTTGAGAGGCGGTTGCATGATGATATCCGGGAGGAGGTAGCTGGATCTATGTGGAAGAATTACTATGCCCTAGTTGAGGAGGCGGCCCATGCAAAGGCTGTGGTTATGAGTGTTGGTCGGGTTATGGAGGAGGCCGCTTTGGCGACTTCTACGGTTCATAAGCATTCTAGGCTTAGAAAGAGGTGGAGGCGAGCGTATGCTCAATCGCAGGCCCAGTCCTTGTCTTCGTCAGGAGTTTCAGACTCGTCAGTTGGGAGGCCTAGTGAGATTCAAGCTTCAAGTCGGTTGCAACGTAGAGAGTCTCCTGTTTGTTTTGATTATGGTTAGCTAGGCCATGTTAGACGTTTTTGCCCTTTGCGGGTGAATGCTTCGGGTGTTTCAAAACCTAGTCGGACTCAGTCTCTTCAGTCCAGTCGAGGGCGGTATCGATACCATACCCGTGTAGGCCAGGCTTCGAGAGCTCTGTGATGGTCTACTTTTCAGCTAACACAGTATTATTACCCCAGAGAGGGGGCTTTTGTATTAGAGGCCGGTGATTTAATATGTGAACCTTTTGTTGTTAACCAATGTACCGGTGGGTGTTGATACACTGCGATTATGTGTTGTATATGTACATGTATTGTTGTTTGTTTACTCTCATGTATTGGGGGCACGTAATGAATCTCGAGCATTTTTTTAATATGTGTAATGTAAAATGGTTCGTGAATTGATAATCTTAACAGTGTTGTATACGTGCTATTGTCTTATGAGATGGTTATGTGATGGCTTATGAGCCTTGTTTTATTTGGGAGTTAACTGTTGAGAACAGGGAACCTGTGAATTGTTGTAATTAGTGGTGTTGTGCGGTGAGAATGAAATATAAGGCTTAAATGTGTTGAGTATAGAGAAATGCGAGATTTGGATTCCTGGGAAGTGCGGGTGGTACTTGTGATGGTGGTTTAGTGTTTTAGTTTGTTGGTCAATGAGGTTGTTGTGACCCCGTAGATCTTGTTAAGGGTAATGTTTATGTTGTGGTTATTATGATTTGGTATGGGTTTGCGGTGTTATTAAATATTGGATTGAGCTTATGAATGTGAGAAGAATTTAGTGGGTAGACGCTAGAAATATTCTTTGAAAGGAAGTAAGGTTGTGTGCTCGGGTAACGAGTGTGGTATTGGTGAAAATTCTTTTGTGTCCAAAATTGGGTGTTTGCTGTTGACCATATCGGTCTTATGTTTGAGAGGCGAAGGAGTATTTTCCATGTAGGCATATGAGTGGTGGTTTTCCTTAGAAACGATGGTGGTTTGGCCAAATCTTGAGGAATCCGGTGAGATTCAAGGAATATGAGAATTTGTGTGTGGAACTCCATCTTGGAGCAAGTGGTGTTGGGTACCATGTCGGTGTTTGATACCGAGTGCAAGGTTTTAATCGAGCTGGTTAGTCAGTTGGTTGACATCGGGGTTTGATTAATATGTAGTCACCTTGGGAATAGCTTTGATGGTGTGTGAGGTTGTAAGGTTGTGGGTGCATTGGAGTGGTTTGGTGAACTATATGTCTCGTGTAAGTGGCTGTGAAGCTCATATAAAGATTGTCTTGAAATTGTGGAAATCCTTGGTTGGGGTAACGTATTGTGAACTCTTCATTTTGTGTGTGCTGCATGCCTCATATAACTGATCATTTATGATGATACTATGCCGGAACGGAATTGCAAGATTATGGATTCCTTTGTTTTGTGTTTGTGCCTTATTGTGGATAACACAGTTGTAATTTCTATTAATTGTTATTATAGAAATGTTATGTTTATATTGGTTGAGGAATCACTTTAAGGGTGATGGGAGTTATTGGGTGACGGTGGAGGTTCACCCATTGTCTTATGTTGAGAAATGAACTCGGAAGATGAATTCCTTCCTTGTGTTGTAGCCTCAGATGGCAATGTTGAATTATAATGTTTTGGATTTGATCCAAGTGTTAATAAAGGATTTTGATACGTAGTTTATTTGATTTAATAAATGCGGAATTTAACAAAGTATGAAAATGTGAATGATTCAGTGTTCGGAGTAACACTTTATTTTATTGTTGGAAGATGATTGCAAAAAAATTTTAAGAATTTATTTAAAATTGAGAACATATTTTTGTTGTGGAAACCTTCAAAGAGAAGGAGAAAATGTGGAAATTTTTTTTACATGGTTTTGGTGAATAATGTCACCTTGTTGTGGTTGGTTCACCTCGAGTTGCGTTGTGTTCTTAATTTCGGGGACGAAATTTCCTAAGGTGGGGAGGTTGTAACACTTGCACCCTTTTAAAACTTTTTAGAAAGTGTATTTGAACCCTTTATTTTATTTTGGGGATCTTTGGTGTTGTTGTATGTTGGTTTTGAAGGAGTACAATCTGATTTAAACTCGTTGGGTTTGTTCATTTGTGTTTGTCCTTGTCAAAAGTTCCTTGGAAACTTAGAAATTTTGCCTTGGGGTCGACAGTAGCCTTCCTAAGGGTCAACCCTTGCATGTTGTCATGTTTCTGGAAGTGTTGCTGGAATATAGGGTCGACACCAGCCTTGGTGGCGTCGACACTTGCCTCTTGTTTCTGTCCATAAGGGTCGACACCAGTCTGGGAAGGGTCAACCCTTGTATATTGCAAAATCTGTGTGTGTTGGTTGCTGGAAAATAGGGTAGACACCATCCTTGGTGGTGTCAACACCTAGCTTGTTGCATAGATTGCTTTTCTTCCTAGAGGGTCGACACCTCTGCCCGAAAGGTCGACCCCTGTGTGTAATTTTTAGCTTTTTGGGCTGATTTGGGCCCTATTTTTGAGGGGTTTTGGGCCTATTATTTTGTTGGCCTTAGGGCTACATCTCTACCACTATAAATAGGCTCCAAACATATTTCATTTCACTTCCTCCTTCCTCTCTCTCAAACCGTGATTTCTCTCCTCTCTCTCTAAAACTTAACTTTTCGCACTTAGATCTTCAGATCTACTCACTTAGAGCCATCTTTTCACCTTGGTCCTTTGGGAAAGGTTGTAGATCTTGTCAAGGGCTTTCTATTGATCCAAGTGGTTTGCGTTTTCGTCGCCGATGATTTTTGGGTTGTTTTCTCTTCGCTTCAAGAGGTAGGGATTTCTTTTGCTCCTCTCCAATACTTTGTCTATAGATAGACATGTGGTAGTTTTTATTGCATAAAAACCATATTCATTATGGATTTTCTTGAAAGCCATGAAAGGGGATTTAGGGTTTGATATTTATGATTGGTGTTGTTAAGTTGTTTGTTGTTGAGTTATTTGGGAAATGATTTACTATGTTTGTGAAGAAAATGAGGAAAGCCATAATATTGGTATAATGGATTTAAAAGAGAGGGAGTTGAATAATCTTTATATTTTGCTTACATGGGTTGGATAATTGTGTTTATATCAAAAGAAAATAAAAAAGAGAAGTAACCACGGTGTTGGTCTTGTTTTAGACTAATCATGTGAAGTTGAGTTGAGTTGAGTTATGGTTTTGATACCAATGAAATTGGTTTTGTAAAATAAAGAGGATGGATTTGGTTTTGATTTTGTAAAATGACGAGAATCGACTCTTAGAAAATGGCTGGAGTTGTGTCGTTGGAAAACAAAGAAAAAGTGTTCTTTTGAAAGAAAATGAAATCATTATCCTTGTAAACGAATAATGAACTTGAGGTTGGATCTTGGAACTTTCACATATTATCATTGTCATTGGACTGTAAGTCATGCGAGGATTGGAATGTAAATGGTGGGATTGGATATTGTAATCTCTCACCTATGGAAATATGGATAATTTGTCTATTTTGGAGACTATATATATATGTTTAGAAATATATGTTTTGGGCTATCGGTGGAGGATAGCTATGACTGTTGTAGAAATTGCATGTGGACTAGGAGAATTGCAATAAATCTTTCATTGGTTGTCATTGAATATGACGGTTTGATTAAATTGTTGAATGTGTGAATTTTGGTAGTCATTGTATATGACATGCTTTTAATACATTGCATATGTATCTTGTTTGGGAGGAGATAGAGGATGTACTCTATTGTTTTGGAGGAGATAGGGGATAGACTCTATTGATAATTAAGTTGGCCGGAGTGTCCAGGGTGAAAGTCCCGAAATCTTATATATATGTGGGTGCCGATTCCCTCAGATGAAAATTTCGTAAAATGGCAAATCTTGAAACCTTGTGCATATATGGGTGCCAGTTCCCTCGGATGAGAATTCTGTAAAATGGCAAGATTGAAGTGTTTGTGTAATATTTGTGTTGATTGAGAACCCCTGAGTTGTAGTCTCAGTTGGGTGTCTAAAATGTAGTGAATTGGCTCATGAATTGAGATGAAATAAATTAACTTGAAATGAATTGTCATGAAATGAAGTAAGACTAAATTGACTAAAGGTGTATCATTGGCTTACCATGCTTAAGGCAGGTAAAGCAGAATTTATTTATCATTATTGTCTCAGTGCATCTGGGTATATCATGGGTTATGATGGTATTGTTCTAGAAGGCCGTGTTGCCTCAATCGTTGAAGCTGATAGTTATTGATGGCTTGTTGTTTTCCTTTTGTATTAAAGGCATACTTGTATAGTCATGAATGTGTTAGAAACGAATGTAAGTATCGTGTTGAGGCCATGGAAAATGTGAAAGACTTTGAATACTTGTGGACATGTTTGAAAAGGAAAATCAGGTATAAGTCAGGAAAGTGAGAG
Source organism: Camellia granthamiana (assembly GCA_036172215.1). Classification (NCBI taxonomy): domain Eukaryota; kingdom Viridiplantae; phylum Streptophyta; class Magnoliopsida; order Ericales; family Theaceae; genus Camellia; species Camellia granthamiana. The sequence continues at coordinate 73,988,589 of CM069917.1, forward strand.
AAAACGTAATGAGCTTGGTGAAGTTGTTTTTCTTCTGAAATTTGTTATAATCATATGAAATTTTGGAAAAAGGTAACAAGAAGAAAAAAAAAAGTGAATTGCTTATGTTATTGAATGAAATAAACGATTTTGAGAAAAGTTCTTTTATACGTATATTTCTGTATAAACTGACACATTATTTATACAATATGTGACTAAGCATTCATGATCATAACTATCTGTAAGTTGCTATTGTTTAGGATCATGTTGAGATCCCTACTGGACTTTATGTTCATCCCACGTTGCTAATCCTTTTTTAGGTGGACGTCGAGATGGGTTTCAAGATCGAGGATCTTCAAGGGTTAAATTCTTTCTTTTACTTTAAAGATGTAAGCCTGCGGGCAATTTATTTAGTTATGTACATGTTGCATTTTCGGATGAGAGAATCTTTATTTATTTTTACAAATGATATAAAGAGTTTCCGCATGTTATCTCTGAAATTGAATAAACTTAATGGATTTGGTAATGGATTCCGAGGGATAAAATATGAGGCGTGACAGAGAGAGAGAGGGGGTCGGGGAGACATAGACGAGAGAAGAGAGAAGAGAGAATAGAGGAGAGAGGAGAATCTGAAAGAGGAACCCTAAGTTAGAAAAACACACACACACACACACACGATATATATATAGCCTATAGAGGGGTAAAATAGTAATTTTATTTCAGAGAGAAATGGGGCCGAGGACGGGGCTGGGCTGGGGCTAAGAAACATATCATCGTCCTCGGCCCGAAATTGATCGGGGAATCATTTTTGAATACCATCCCTATCCCATCGGGAGTATTTTTTGGAAAAGAATTGCTCAAATTGGGGTCGGAGGGACAGGTCCCCGTCAGGTCAGTTTCAAATTGCCATCCCTAGTGATAATTTTACATAACAGCACAAATTAATGCTTAGCATTTGATAAATATCAAAATTACAACCTTGTAATTTACTACATTTGCCACATCAAATGTAAAATATTTTATTAAATTTATAGTGGGAGATAGAGAAAGACATCTATATGTCACACTATTTGAAGTGGTTGAGAAAATTATTAGATGTTCAGCAATTGAATTTATAGCATCCAAAGAAAAGGCAAGTTTACAAAATGTACAAGTAGTATCACATTAGTAGCATACATACATGGCAAAAAAGAAAAAAAAAAAGAAAAAAAAAGAAGAATGTAATTTAAAACTATACTATTGTCATTGTTATTGCAGGAAGGTAAGAATAGCAAATTTTACAAGGTGCTAAAACTTGTTTTTGGCCATACATACATATTTTTCACAAAGGTTAGACAAGATGAATGACAAGGATCGTACATCTGAAAAGATTGTAGCAGAATAAGTACAAAATGATAAAAATCAATATGGAATGAAAAATAACAATATAAATAAATTCCCAAAGTTTAATCGCAAAGAAGATCAAATTAGAGAAGAAATGAATTTTATAAAAATACTTTAGCTTTCAATTTCCTTTGCTTATTTTATTTCAAAATGATGATAATAATAATAATAATAATACAATGTTAGTTGGATATTTTATTTTTTCACCTTTAATAATAATAATAATACAATGTTAGTTGAGTATTTTATTTCTTCACCTTTTAATTACCAAGTGGTTTCTAAATACATATACATAACAAAAGTGAAACAACCTGATAAATTATATATTTAATAGTAATAAGTTCAACCATGTGATATGGACTATAATTATTTTATGTGATTAGTTTCGATCTACTTTCAAAATTTTAATGCTTAAACATTAATATAAAAATATAAGATAATATGTGAAATATTTATGCTAATTTTTATTCTTTTATCATACATTCAATACTCATTCATATAGTCTGGCCAATTCAACTATTATAAAAAGGTAAAACACAAATACTTAAAAATTATTATATAAAAGCTAATAACCAAAAAATTAAAAAAAAAACAAAGAAAGGAAAATTTACCACTTGCAACGCACATGCACTTCTTCTAACAAGTATAAAAAAATTAACTTAGCAGGTATAATTATAAATGTTCTAAAAAGACTGTGCTGCCATTTGCAAGTGGGTTGGGTTTGGGTTAAGATTAAAAAAATATAAAAAGATCAAATAAGTTAAATAAGTTAATAAGACAAAATGTCACGTCTAATTCATAATCATTTCACTTTTTTTCTCAAAAAAAATAAAAAAAAAAGTTAAAAAAGCTAAAAAAATTCTTTTCAAACGAGGTTAATTTAACCATGTTAAATTAGCCAAAAAATCAAAAAGTCTGGCTAAAAAAGTTCTTCCTAAATGAACCCTTCAATTGATAAATTGAATTATGTAAAAAAGTTAGACTATTTTCTAAGCCTTGTTTGGGAAGTTAGCTAATTTAGTTGACTTTTTAACTATTTTCGCCTAATTAAAAAAGTTATTTTTAGAAAAATAAATAATTTTCTTTGTAGTTGATTTGATGGTTGTGAGAGAAAAAGTGATATGATTATAGGTTGGATGTAACATTTTGTATTACTGACTATTTTAGCTTATTTTGTATTTATTGACTATTTTAGCCCAAATAACCCTTTCCAAACATGACCTAAATGTATGGATTGTTTATATTGACAATATAGTATTTGGATTAAAACATTCAAAATTAAAATTTGTAAAGAGAAAATTGGTGAAAAGTCTATCTCAAAAGGGGGTATAAGACATTAAATCTAATATAAAATCTTCTTTGGTGACAAGGACACACTGGGAAAGGTCGCTGGAAAAGCCATCGTTGGTGTTGACTGGCGGCAACAGGTGGTGCTGGTGGTGAGATAGAGAAATGTGTGATATCAACATAGAGAATGTTGAATGAGTGACATGTGTCACATTTCAACGGATAGTTAGTTTGGTGAATTTTAACAAATAGACAAGTATATTAATTTTAATAGATAATTATTTTTTTGGACAAATTGTATCCTTTCCGTCCAAAAAAATTAGAACTTGAGTCTAATGACTACAAAGATTCAGAAATTGACTTATATCCTGAGTATCTATTTATAAAATCCTAACATTGACTAAAATGATAAAATTTTATATGAAAAAGGATACGTTAGAAAACTTGAGTAAATTTATTTATATCTGACACATATAGAGAAAACAGTTTTCAATAAAAAAATAAAAAAAGTTTAAAAAATACCTCATTTGGAAACTCATCTGCCCCTGGTCCTATCTGAAGTAGGGGTGAGCAGCGGATGTACCGATCCGCCAAAACCGACCGAACAGAACCGATCCGCCGCATTTTGGATGGATGCGTGATGACGAGCGGACGGTTGCGGATTGATTTTTTCCAATCCGCCAATTTGGCGGACGGATGGTGGATTTGAGATTTCTTTGGCCGCAACCGAACCGCCAAACCGCCAAATCATAAGCACCCCTAGTAATTTATAAGATTTTGTATTTTCAATTTGTTTAAATATTATGTCTGTATTTTCAATTGAAAAAGAGTTTAAATATTCTGTTGAAAAAAAGTTTTCAACTTGAATATATTTTTTGAATTAAAAAAAATAAACGTATTATTTATCTATATTTTTTGGTTTTTAAATCTAGTTCTAAAAATAATAAATAGAAAATATGATATATGCTGGTTGATTTTTTATTTTCAAAAACATATGTAGATGTAACAATACAGAGACATACAATCTCTACTACTGCTCTGTTCATGGTTTTGGTGGTTTGAATTGTTATTATATTTTAAGAATCACATATTGTAATACTTTATGTGGATGAATCATGCTGTGATTGTAATATGTGGATGAGGCATGCAGTGATCGTAATATTTTAAAATTTCAAACTTTCTTTCTTTGGATAAGGCATACAGTGATTGTAATACTTTTTAAGTCATTGACTGTAATACTTTCTTTTTCTTTTTTTTCTTTTTCTTTTTGAGGAAGTGCATAAGTTGAATTATGTTGAAAATTTATAAAATTTTAAACCGCCAAACCGATTCGCATCCATCCGTCAAACCGCCAATCCGCTCAATCCACATCCGCCGGATTGGCGGACGGATGCGGATTGATTTTCTTCAATCCGCCAATATGGCGGACGGATGGCGGATTGGAGGTTCTGTGGCCGCAACCGATCCGCGCCCACCCCTAATCTGAAGTGCCTTGTTAATGCTTCGTTGCTTCGTTGCCTTCTTTTTGTTACCATCTATTAGAGAACAAAAAAAAAAAAAAAAAAAAAAAAAAAAAAAAAAGGATCCTCAAGCTTAGGCCCCAAAAAAAGTTGAGCCACCTCACTTTGGAGAAATTCTATTTATATCTAAAAAATGTTTAAGAGAACTCAATTTTTTAGTATATTTTATTAAATTATTTAAGACTATAATTTATTATCTGTACATTTTATTTTTTCTCTCAAATTACCCTTTTGAGGTATACCCAAATAAAATAAATTAAAAATTTTAAATTACTTTCAAAAATCATTTGAAAAATCTTTCTATTATTTACGTATATACAGGGAATACGACTAGGGAATCTAGCATCGGTGAAGGAGGCACCGATGAAGGGGAACAACGAAGAAGAAGGAGAGGGTGAACTTCATGTTTGGACTTTCAGAACCGAACAATAATGATAAAAAAACAAGTTGAATATTCGCTTTTATGTAAATAAAAAAAATAAATAGAAATCAATAATTATACTTTGATAATTATGTGAATACTTACCTCTTTTTTGATAGTTTGCTTCAAAAAATTATTTTAATTATTATTCTCATCTATTGTTTAATCTTGTTGAAACTTTCTTCTATTTGCAAGTAATAATATAATAAAAAAACAATGATATTGATGATGATGGTGAGTTTGATGGAGTGGATTGGAGTTTTGGAGTGATCAGGAAGAAAAATAAGAGAAAATAATTATTTAAAACTTAGAGAAAAAGATAAAAAGATTTGAATAGGAAGAATATGTATAATTGAGGGTTCGTTTGGGATGTGGGCTGATTTTTTGACTTTTTGGCTATTTTAGCCTGGGGCTAAAAAGTCTCGTTTGTAATAGGCTTTTTAACTTCTTTTTTTTTTTTTTTTTTTGTTATAAGTTTTTTGGCTTTTTTGACTTTTGTGAGAGAAAAAATAAAATGATTATAGGTTGGATGTGACATTTTTGAAAAATTCTATTTCTACACACCTAATTAGCTCAGTGAACACACTTAATAAAATATTATTTTAATGACGATTATACCCTAAACTAAAATGACCATAATAGATATCCATTAACACCCATAATATTATATGAAAATATTCTCTGTACATATCTATAAAAAAAATAAAAAAATAAATCTCAGTATACATATTTTGAGTAAAAATAAATAAACTCTAGTTTTTCCATTTTTGTCATTTTACTTGCTAGACACTCTATATTGCTTATAAAGCAATATTCTCATAATAACTCTCATATTGCTTTAATTTCTAGATTTATATTCTATTAGTGATGAAAATGTTAGACTTCGTTTGGTTTGCCTTTGGAATCATGATTACAAATGCACACTTTTCAAAACATTTTTCAAAATTCATAACCAAACATACAACTCAAAATTATACAAAACTCAATTCAAAAATTAACTTCAAAACTTATAACCAAACACACAATGCTAAACTCAATTCAAAACTCTTTTCAAAACTCTTTTGATGATATAGTGTTGAAAATGGTTAGTGATGAGATTATTAAATTATTTTTATAAAAAATCTTTAAAAAAAAAATCTATATTTAAAAAATATCTAAAACAAATATAATTTTTTTTTTCAAGTAACAGGTTGCAATTGCAATTGCAAAAAAATAAAAATAAAAAAAATCACTATTTCGGTCAATCAGCCGAACGTTCGGGAGGATATCTGGGCGAACGACAGGGTAGACCCAATCCGCTCTTTTCAAATTTTAAAATTCAAAATTCAAAAACACATTTCAAAACACTTTCAAAACTCATAACCAAACAAATTTTCTCTTTTCAAAACTCAACTCACAATTCCACACTCAAATTACAACTCCAAAAAGATAATCACAATTCCAAAACTAAACCAAACACAGCCTTGGTTTTTTTGTGCAGAACTTTTTTTTTTCCTTTCGCGGTTTTCAGTCGGACAACCAGTTTCGAATATCAATTGCCAAATTATTTCATTATATTTGGACATCAATTGTCGAATTTTTTTTTTATTTTTTTCGTAACAAATTTGTTGAACTAATCACTTTTATTCAGAAGTTAAGTTTCAAATTAAATGTATAATTTTGGAAAACCAGAGCCGAAATCTTCAAACCCAAAAACATAAAAATTTATAAAAACAAAAAAAAAAAAAAAAAAAAACAAGGGTTTTATGACTATGGAGTGCGCAGAGATTTGGAAATGGTAAATGTAATAAGAAAATAGAAAGATGCCTCATCTTCAATAATATTTTAAAGAGTTTGGTGTTTTTAATGGAGGTCTTCAATAGAGGATTTTGTCTTCATTTTACTTGACTTCACTTCACACTATGATCTTGAATGGTCTTCACATGGGTCTACAATGTGTCTACAAATCTGGAAGCAAAGTCACTCAACAAGTGTGTAGAAAGGAAGGTTGAGTGGTGTGTGTACAATGATTATAAGTAAAAGGTATAATTGTAATTTTTAGTATGTGGATTGAGAAAATTAATTAATAATCAAACTAATAAGTGTGTGTACTGAGAGCAGATGTGCACTGCGGTAATTAAGTGTGTGGAAATAGAATTTCTCGACATTTTGTACTATTTGGCTAAAATAGCCTATTTTGTTTTATATGACTATTTTAGGCCAAACCTTTATCCCAAATAGGGCCTGATTAGGCTATACCATGAAAAAAATAAAATTATTTTAAGATTTAAAATTTATTATCCATATTAGGATATAATAAAAATTAAAATTTTAAAATTTAAATTAAGTATACTAAAATAATATTTAGGTTAAAATAGGGGTAAATTACACTTTGCCCCCTAAAGTTTTCACCCATTTTTCACTTTGGCCCTTTAAGTTTGATTTTTCCCACTTTGGCCCTTGATGTTTATAATCCTTCCCACTTTAGTCGTTCATGGTTGCAATCCTTCCTATTTTACTCCTAGACTAACTTCCATCCAAAAAAGTAACAAAATTTGTCACATTACTAACACATCAACTCCATATGTGATATAAAAAATTCACTAAAGATGCAAAAAATAAAAAATAAAACAAAAAAATTGGATTTTTTTTTGTCTTTAGTGAACTTTTTTTTCCAAATTTATTCATAAATATGATTACATTATAGATGCATCTAGATTAGATGCAGCTAAAAAAATAAAAGAAAATTTGACTAAAAAAGAAAAAAGTTCACTAAAGAAGAAAAAAAAAACGATAGTAAATTTTTCATTTTAGAATTAACAATACATGTGTTTGAGTCAGTATTTTTTCATTTTTTTCGTCTTTAGTAAACTTTTTTTTTTAAGTTAAATTTGTTTTTATTTTTTTAGCTGCTTCTAATTTAGATGCATATATAGTGTAATAATGTTTATAAATAAATTTGAAAGAAAAGTTCACTAAAGACTAAAAACAAATTCTAATTTTTTTTATATATATTTTAATTTTTGCATCTTTAGACAATTTTTTACATCACACAAAGAGTTGATGTGTTAGTGATGTGGCAGATTCTGTTAGTTTTTTAGATGGAAGTTAGTCTAGGAATAAAGTAAGAAGGATTGTAAATATGAAGGGCTAAAGTGGGATGGATTGCAAACATAAAGGGTCAAAATAGGAAAAATTAAACTTAAAGGACCAAAGTGGGAAGGATTACAAATATAAAGGGCGAAAGTGAGAAAAATTAAACTTAAAAAGTTAGAATGAGAAATGAATAAAATTTTAGTGGGGCAAAGTATAATTTACCCTTAAAATAGAATGTCCCCTTACTTTGTCATCCCTAGTGCATTGGGCTTAGTGGACAAGTCCGTAGGGCCAAGTTTCGTTAAATTATAGTGCTGGATCAATTTGTGGGTTGGGCATCAGGACAGTGCATCGTGAAACAACCCTGCCTAAGGAGAAATTTTTGTATGCCGGGCTGCCAAGTCGCATTTTTTACTAATTATAAATGTATATATATATTTTAATTTTTTAAATATTCAATATAAATGTAATAAATTTTAGGAGTATATTTTCACAAATCTCTTTTCACCTACTTATGTTTCATTTAGTTTATATTATTTTTTTATATTCTAATAAGTCCTATGAGTGGTATAATTACCAAAATATCCCTAATAATATTCATATTTACAGTGTAAATGTTCCGTGATGTGAATGTTCACACAATCAATGCGAATGTTAACATGTCAATGTCAATATTCACATTGTAAAATATGAATATTCACATCGCCAAATTGTTAACTGTTCAAAAAAAATTTATAAAGGTAGAAATGCTCATAAAATACTTTAAATATGAGAATTAAGATTTAACGGATCAAATGTTCAAATAATAAGATTTATTGAAATACAGAAATATTTTATGAATTAATTGGGATACAAATATTTGAAAAAAAATTTCCTAATAAATCTCTTTAAATTTTATTATCAAATCTAATCACAATAAAAGAAAGTACAACGCGGTATCTACTCTCCTCGTTGCTTTGGAGCATCTTCAAGTCTAGAAACTACCTAAAATCATTAAATAGTAAAAAAGTTGCTATTAAAAAAATTAATTTTTCTTTATTTATTTATTTTTTTTTTTTGTAAAAAGCTAACAAACAACTAAAATAACTAATTCTCAAAAATTAGAAGATAAAAATTTAAAAACAAAAGTTTCTCACTAAGTTTTCATAAATCAATTTTTTTTTTTTAAAACTTATTTAAGTTATTTCTATTTAATAAGTTATAAGTAGAAACTGTGCCAAACAGTTAGTTTGACACAAACTCCATGAATAAAAAAATTATAAACAATTCAAATAAATTGCATCAAATAGCTCCTAAAGTATCACATCTTGTGATTAAAAAATCTTGTTTGATTTTAATTAATTTTTTGAAAATTGAATTTTTTTGTTTTTTGTTTTTTTTGTTTATAGTGAACTTTTTTTATTATTTTAAGTAAATTTTTTACTTTTCAGATGGATACTTTTTAGATGTACCTAAAAAATAAAATATTCCTGAAAAAATATTTAAAAATTCAATAAATACACAAGAATATAAAAATATGCTAAATTTTTTATATTTGATGAATTTTTTAAAGATTTTTTTCATAAATATTATACTTTTTAAGCATATCTTGGTTACATGAATCTAAAATAAAATTCTTAAAGTATTAAATTTTTTTTATTAAAAATAAATAAACACAGATGATAAAAAACTTAATGTTTTAAAAACTAAGCTCAATTTTCTGAAACCAAATAAGATGATGGTATTATGAAACACAGAACAGATACAAGGACAAGAAAATTCAGGAGTAATGTTTTATTTAGTTTAGTGAAACGTGATGAAATAAAATGAAATGATTATTTTAATATTTTTTTATTTTATGAAACGATCATTTCTTTACATAGGTAAATGAGGATTCAATTTGCAATATATTTTTCAATATTTTTGTAATTAATTAAACATACGAATGGATATTTTAATAGAGAGATTTATTTATAAATATCATTTAGAGGACTTATAACCTAATAAATCCATAAAGTTTTCTTATATTCCACCTAGTTCCATATATTTAGACTTCTATCTCAAGTGGTCATTTTTTTCCTTATTTATAATATTTTTGGGACTAATATACCCTTTGTTCTATTTTTTATAGTACATATTACACACAATTGTAATCTTCACGTCTTCTTTTTCTGTTTTGGTAGTTTTGGTGATCATCGATTCTGGAGAAATTAGTGGGATACATTTCTTATACATTTTGGTAGGGTTTCGAAGCTCTATTTTACACGTTGGTGGTGAAAGAATATTGTGTTCTTCCATTATTGTGGTTCGAAACTTGGTGTTCTTCCATTGTTGCGGTTCGAAGTTCTGATTTGAAGTTTTGTGTTCTTCCATTATTGTGGTTTGAAACTCAGTGTTCTTCCATTGCTACAGTTTGAAGATTTGTTTTCTTCCATTCAAAGATCTTAGGAGCAAGGTTAGTACCATTTTTGTTTTGTAAATGCATGTAGGTATGCATTTAATAGGGATTCATATTCAATAATGTTTGGTAGGGATATATGTTTAGAATTGTTCAATAATTGATTAAAGTTGGATTCAACTTTTTGTTTCGAGAAAGATTGACATGATATATATAATATTATATATCAATGTGTATGCACTACAAAAAAATTAAGATTTTAGAGACTAAAATTTAGGGGTAAAATTATTTTTTAAGGACCAAATATTTTTGTTACGAAAAATGATGTTATTATATTTTTAGCAACGAAAATTAGACATTAGTGATGAATTATTATCCTTTTGGGACCAAATTTTTTGTCTCAAAAAATAAACCATTTTTGGACCAAATTATTTTGTCCATAAAAGTCTATTTATTAGTGACATTTTTAAAATTTTGTCGCTAAAAGCCTTGTTTTTTACTTTTTGGGTCGACTTTTTAGCGACTATGCTCATGACGATAGAAATTGGTCCCTAAATGTCTTTTGTAACAAAATTTGTACTTTTAGAGACCAAAACATTTGGTCGCTAAAACTCTTATATGTTGTAGTGATGCTTATTGGTTGAGTATTTCAGTGAATGTGAACGCTCATATCTGATGAAGTCATTGTTATTGTGAATTATTAGATTTTAATGTGTTGCAATTGGTTTTGTGATTATCATATCATTAATCAATATTAATATTCACATTCAAGAATAGTCATACAAGCACAAACACCAATGTGTTACTTTGATCACAACATATTATACATCTTAATAGTACAACATAAAGATGTGAATGTTCACATCAACAGTGTATTTATAACAATGCACACCAAATCAATAGTTATGTCTACACAACAACAAGCAACCACAAACAATGTAAATATTTGTAGTGTCTTTGTAATACTAAAACAACTTGGCAACATGAACAATGAATAACTCACAAATTACAATCAATATTAATATTCATATTAAAAAATAGTCATACTAGCACAAATAACAATGTCACGCCCCACTTTTTATTACTCGGATTCCATTACCAAAACCATTATTATAAATTCAATTTTAGAGATAGCATACAGAAACTCGTTATATTTACAAGGAATACATAAATAATAATTCCCACATCTAAATATAAAATGAATGCAACATGAGTATATCCAAATAAATTGCCCAAAGGTTTATATCTTAAAAGGCAGAGAAAGGGCTTAACCCTTTTACATCAATGGCATTCCGCCCACAAATATAAGGCCCCGTGGCCAACAGATAAGGAAGATCCATGACCTTGAAACACTTCTCCGTGTTCACTTGAAAAAGATTAGCAACGTGGGATAAACATATAGTCCAGTAGAGATCTCAACATGATCCTCAACAATAACAACTAATAGATAACTATGATCATGAATGCTTAGTCTCATATTGTATAAGTAATGTGACAATTTATAACCAAAACATACTTACATATATACTTTTCTCATAAACATTCATTTCTTTCGTTAACGTAGACAACTCACATTTCCTTCCTCTTAACACCATTTTACCAAATTTTATATGACAAATAACAAATTCTTGAAAGAAAAACTTTCACCAAAAACCTTTTTACACTTTCTCACCCTTTTTAAACTTGCACCTGATTTGACTTTTCAAAAACATTTTTACGAGTATTCGATAACTTTCACATTTCTTACAATCTCAACACATTATTCACGTCTACTTCCCACACATCCATGCCCATGTAAGTATACCTTTAGTACGAAAGGAAACAGGACAAGCATCCAACAACTATCTACCTTAATAATTTAAGCAATTCGGCCTTCCAAAAACCACAACCATCATAACACATGACATACTCAAATATACCGAAGCAATAATAATAAATAAATTTTGCTCTACCTACCTCTAACACGGTAAGCCAATGATACATCTTTTCACAATGAAATGTCAATTTACCAAACACCGACTGGAAGGTAATGGTACCTTTCATTCTCAGTGCATTACACATTTTCCCAACCGTCACATTTTACAACAATCATAGAATACTCGAGTGTACTATAGACACATAACCTTTTCAACATTCACAATGTCATCCTCTACCAATGACCAAGGACAAAACCTCTAAGCAATATGTATCCAATTCTTATGAGGCGTTAGGTCCAACAACAACAATGATGTTCCAAGGTTTTCAACTTTTACTAAGGTTCTTTCTCAATTTACAAAAGAGTTATAATTGGCTCTACATTCCAATGTCAATTTCTCAAAATTCCATTTCACTATACACCAATTATATCTATATAAGAATGAAACTCTTTTTCCTTCAATTAACCAAAATCCCAAATCCATGGATAACCAGATTATAACTCCCTCAATTTTAACTCAATCAAAAGTATTACCCAAACATTCTAATCTCATGACTACCCCTTTTTAGCGATTTACAATTTCCAATTTGTTGTACCCAACAATGAACAAACAACACAAGTTAAATGCCAAAAAACTCAATTAATCTCAAATTAATCAACAATTCTTCATTTACATCCCTTAACTCATAGCATGATTATTTCACAATTCCACCCTTTTTACCCATTAAGCATTGTAAAAAAAAAATTAAGACTTTATTTCTCTCTAAACATGAATATGTTAAACCACACCTCAAATTAACCCAACAACAATTTATTTCACAAAATCTCAACCTCAACATCAAACCTTAGATCCCCTATCATGATTTTCAAAGAAAAAACCATAACAACATGGTTTTTATGCAATAAAAACATACCACATGTCTATCTATAAGGAGGGTATTGGAAAAGATCAAAGAAATCCCTACTTCAAGAGAGGACAGGAGAAAAGCCCAAAAATCAACTTTGCCGGAATTCGATCTCCACCGGTCAAGACGAAGCCCTCAATATGCTCATCATTTTGGTATAAGGGACTAGCACCAAAATCTCAATGGATTCTTGAGATCAAAATAAAATACAAAGTTTTGAAGGTTTGGGTAGAGAGAGATAAGAGAAAAAGAGAGAAAGATTATATATAGAGAGAGAGAGACATTCAACAAATGAAATGAAAAGGGACAAAAGAGCAAAATATAGCTGAAAAGCACAAAAAACGAGGCTGAACATGCGCCTGGCTGCACGTGTGGCGCCCTCTCTCCCACATGTGAAGCGGCCTCCCGCACGTACGGCTATCACCCCCGTACGTGCGGTCTCTCCCGTACCTTTTCTCACGCACCTGCATATAGTGTAGTGTTACACACACAGCCTCCCCCTGATTCCCGCACGTGTAGCCTGACCTCCCGCATGTGCGGCCCCTCTCCTGCACGTGCAGCCTTGGCCCTCTAGCCCGGAAAAACATCGGCTTCACTCCAGACACTCCGGACTCGGCCTCACACTCTCTGGAACAAGTGAGAAACTCAAATTGAAACAAACTAGAATGAAGAATTTTTAAAGAAAACTTTTCAAAAACAACGAACTCAACTGTTGACTGGACTACACTTTGGAATCCGACATATCAACGAAGGTAAAACCAACATAACCCAAGAGAACAAGGCAAAATACGCACCGGTCATCACAAACAATGTGTTATTTTGATCACAAACATATTGTGTACATAGAGATGTGAATGTTCACATTAATTCTGTAATACAAATAGGTAATTGCACCCAATGTTAATGTTCACATACTCACGTAACATTAAGCATGTGCATGGTTTCATGAGGGAATGTTATTTACCAACATGCATTTGTAATATGAAAGTTTATATATCAATATTTATTTGAGAGATAGATGATTTATGATTTTTGAAAATGTGAGAGATTTTCTTCATGGAATAAGGGAGAGATTTTTCCCTTAGAATGAGTGAGATTTTCTCCCTAAAATGGGGAAAATATTTTCTCCATGAAATGAATGACCGTTATTATTTTTGATTGTGTATTAGTTTCAAAATAGAAACACATATAAAAAGTTTGGAAGACTGTTTTAATCATGTTACCCTAAACATGACCTAATAAAATATTAAAAAATAAGATAAATTAAATAAAACATAACACATAAAAATAGAACTTTCTAAAAAATGGTCCAATTTAATAAAACAACTATTATATTTCACCTCATTCATTCAAGCGAACCAACACTATCTCATTGTTTGTCTATTTGTTGTATGAGGTAGGATTTGGGGGATTGTATTATTTATTCATATTATCTGTCTAATTAAGGACAAGAAAGGGCACAAATTAAAGATTCAAATGCACAAAGAAATCTGAAAATCAGTTTCCTACGTCTAAACAGGGCCCATCTATATCTATATCAAATTGTTAGAAATAGACTAGGAAAGGCATGATTAATAATCTAACTAATGTTAAGTTAGCCAAATCCAAAAAGGGACCCTGTCAATAATTGCTGGTTCAATTGTTCAATTCACTGAGATTCAACCGTAACCTTACAAATAATAATTATTATTATCAAGAAAGGAGAGTTTTGTTTGTCTAATAATAATAATAATAATCTTTTTTGATCAAGATAATAATAATAATAGGAATGCACATTTTGAGTAGGATCAATAATTGAGGACGTTATTTACCCTTAAAATATTTTGTTAATATGTATTTTTAAAATACATATTAAATTTTTTTAATAAATTATAAATTGTGTATAAAAATAGGTATAGTTAAAAGGGAAAATTATTTATAAGTCCTATTTGGAAAACTAATAATACATATAATCTAGTGAAAAAACTTATATTCCTATAAGTCCTATGAGTTTATTGTTGACACATTTACCCCTAATATTATTATTTAATAATCTAATTAACGGCAATACCATATATGGAAAATCCAATGTTATTATAAATTGTGACCATATTTATATGGTTGGGAATTTGAATTTCAAAATTGCGTTCTATGAGAAATCCAATGTTGTTGTGATCATATCTATATGGTTAGGAATTTGAATTTCAAAATTAATATTTTGTTTCATGATCAGACATTTGATGAAGCTACATTTTAGGAAACAAAATATAGGTGATATCTTATGTCTCACATCAACCTGATTTATTGTGAAATATAAATGGAATGTGATGGATTTATATATTAGCAGCCATTGCGTCAAGTTTATTGGCATAATTTGAAAGAGAAACGGATCGATTTTTCATATCAAATATAAACAGCCCTAAACGTAAATGTGAGCTCACATTGAATGTGAAAGTTACATTCTCATGTGCGTAGCCCAATTGGGCAATAAGACAATTATGCAGTCGGAACGTTCACCAATCATTGGTTCTAAACTACAAAATGCAATATAAAAGTGTACACACTTATGAAGTTAATGTGATGTGATGTGAACATTGAATCCAATGTGACAAAATAGAATGTGACAATGGAAATCCTCAAATGTGTACTTTCGAATCTTGATGACAATGTGTATGTGACTTTTGAAAATAGAGTTATATAAATTGAATCCATTGTGAAATTGAACTCCACGGGGGATGCTACACATTAGGGACCATCTTGGGATCCAAAATAAGCAGCCCAACGTTAATGTAAGCTCGGATTTAGACCAATTGTTGGTGATAGACTACGAAACGCAATGTACATTTGAGTATACTTTGGAATGCGTGTGTGACATGTTAGTGACATCATGTCAACTAATCTCGGTTTGTAATGGTTGACAATGTGTACGTGATATTTAAAAATGG
Source organism: Camellia granthamiana (assembly GCA_036172215.1). Taxonomy (NCBI): domain Eukaryota; kingdom Viridiplantae; phylum Streptophyta; class Magnoliopsida; order Ericales; family Theaceae; genus Camellia; species Camellia granthamiana. The sequence goes on from CM069917.1 coordinate 74,004,375, forward strand.
AATGTGACAGAGTCACATAAACCGATGCATTTTTTGTATCTACAACGTAAATGTGAGCTCACATTAAGTACGGATGTGACTTGGTTGTACCGTGGGGTCACAATGTATTGACATGCGACTTGGTATGCGACACATATGTTTTATAATCAAATGTGAGCACAATATTGACATGGATGTACTTCTGTAAGGGAATAACGTGCTATCGTGAATGTCCACATTCAATCCACATCGAGCAATGAGATTCAATCTACATTCAATTACAAACCCAATTCCCCATTAATTTTGCGCAAAGTAGTGTGACATGTATGTAAACATTGATTATAACCGAACAAACACACAAATGGCATCTACTACATTGTGTATGTGGATTATCATTACACACTAAATGTGACATGCATCATAACACGATCCAGGTCCCAATGTACAATTGTCATCCTACGACGTAGTTCACATTTGACATCCAATTACAACCAAACCCAAATACCCCCAACCCAACCCTACCCTTGAACCCATACACCCCACCCCACACATCGAACATATCAAAACGCATCAACCATTACAATGTCAACTACACACATTCAATTAGAACATTGACCAAAGTGTGCCTATCAATGAGTGTAATAGATTGTGAATGCCCTATTAAAGATGAACAATCCATACTTCAACAAATAGTAACAAACTTCAACAGAAAAAAAAAAAAAATTCCCCTCAACTGATTGGAGTCGAAATCTATCGAAGGAATCAACACACAACCCTCAAACTTCATCATATCATCGATCATATCTACATCCATTTAAGCGACATTTTGAAAATACACTGGAATCTTGCGATCAAGGAGAAAACAATTCGTACGGTCGTTGTCTATAAACTTGTCTTTCCTAAAAGTCTTCCTAAACATGATATGATGAATGAAAAAATAAGGTAAAATATGAAAACAAATTATGGGTATAACAGTACATTGATATCATTTGTTTACAACTCATAGGACCTTATGAAACACATTTCTATTTAAATAGAATTTCAAACTTCAAAAAAATATTCATAGGATTTCACATTAAATAAGTCTTTCAAATAAGATTTATAAATAATTTTTTCTTAAATATAATTTTTTAACATATGTTCTAAATACATGCATTAATAAAATTGATTCCCAATTAAGTTCAAGGTGATAGAAAATTTAGTACAAATTTCAATAGCAATAAATTATTGCCCCCACTTCTTCTTTTCTCGTCTTGTCTTGTCTTGTCATAACAAATATGATATAACATTAGAGAAATTTAGGTAGTGTATTGTAGAATTTTAGAATTATGATTTGGGAATAGAGTTGTATTTTGAGTTTCTGAGTTTTGAAATTATGATTTGGGTGTGAAAAATTTGTTTGGTTATGACTTTTGAAAAAAGTTTTGAATTAAGTTTGAATTGAGTGATGTGACATATGATATTTGATACAAAAATTTACGACTCATAACCAAACACATAATCCAAAATTCTGTTCAAAACTCATAAAAAATTTTAAAAAATTTCACAAATATTTTTTTTTTGTAATATAAAAATAACAGGTGCAAAAAAATAAAAAAAATAAAAAAAATAAAAAATAAAAAATAAAAAATAAAACGAACGTTGTTCTGGTCAACTGGCCAGACGACCGGTGAGACGACCGATTAGTTCAAATTTTCTTGCCTTAGAAAGAGTTTTCACAAGTGAGTGTGGAATTAATTTTTGAAAACGCTAAACAACCACTACACTCAAAAGTAAGTATGGAACTATATTTTGAAACCTCCACAAAACGGAGCCTAGTTTTAAGATATGTACTTTGGAATATTAATCTCAAGGATTAATTATCCCCAATCCCGTCAAAAAATACAGGATAAAGGGACAGCCAAGCAGATAGATCTATTTTAAGAATGACTTTTTTTTGGAAAATTTATCTATAAATTCCATCTTGAGGAATAGTAATCCATTTAGTCATAAGAATTTTCTTATAGACAAATTAGTCACATTGATTTTGGAAAGATAAATTTAATATATTATTTAAAAATTAGATTTACGGTTATACGCTTATTTCTATTCCGTTCCTTATCTTATTTTATTTTATTTTTTCTTTTTCTTTTGTGCTAGAAAGGTAATGTATACAATATATGTAAATCAAATTTGGGATGAATTTTTATATAAAAATCTTTTTTATTTGGAAAACATTTAAAAAAGAATATAAAAATGACTTAAAATATGAGATTCTTCAAACATTCTAAAAGGATGTGGAATTTTTCAAACATTTCAAAAAAAGTACAAAAACTACTTGATAAGTCTTGGCCAAATGTATAATTTCAAACTGTAATACTCCAACGTAATACTTCAATGTAACACTAAAGAAAATAATCTTAGTGTAATACCTTAATGTAACACACACAAAAAAAAAAAAAAATTCTTACTGTACTTTTCCCAAATGTAACATTTCAATACTACACTCCAAAAAAACTTCTTAATGTAACACTCTAATGTAACACACAATTTTTTTATTTTATTTATTGTAACACTCTAATGTAACACTAAAAAAAACTTCTTAGTGTATTTTTTTTCAAACGTAACACTCTAATATAACACTATAAAAAAAAACTCTTTAATGTAACACTCTAATGTAACACAAAAAAAATTTCTTAGTGTATTTTTCACAAATGTAACGATCTAATATAATAATCTAAAAAACTCTTTAGTGTAACACTCTAATGTAACAGACACAAAAATTCCTTAGTGTGTAACACTCTAATGTAACACACAAAAAAAAAAAATTCTTAGTGTATTTTTTCCAAATGTAACACTCTACTATAATAATATAAAAAAACTCCTTAGTGTAAAACTCTAATGTAACACACAAAAAACTCTTTAATGTATTTTTCCAAACATAACACTTAATTATAACACTCTAAAAAAGTTTCTTAATGTAACACACACAAAAAAAAAAACTCTTTGGTATACTTTTTCCAAACGTAATTGTTGGCTTCAAATTTTGTACAAGCCAGTTACAATTCAACACGTGGCAGAATAAGGGTAATATAGGAAGACTATTCAAGTCTTCGATCCTGATCGTACACGTGGCAGTTAGTATTGGTTCTCACGTGATCTGAGTAGCATTAGATCAATAAAGAGGTACAAGGTGACGTGGCTTCAACGGTTACTCAGATTCAAATTCAAATATAAGAGGGAAGCCTAACTGCAAGTAATGGCGTAGTGGAACTACTTATAAGGCAGCATGATCAGCGATCATGGAGGAGCAGTTCGACAGTTTGAAGTGCAGTTCGATGGTCATCCTTGAGAAGTATAACTAGCGGGAAAGACCCCAGAAAAACCCCTAGACTCAGATCATAGAAACCAGTCTTACTTTACATATTTTTCTTTTCCAGTTTTACATTTCCAGTCTTTACATTTCCTGTTCATTAAATTCCTGCTCTTTACATTCCTGTACTTTAAATTCTTGCACTGCACTTCATTCATAGGAGTAGTTTCAAGTAGATCGTTGCTGTAAACCTCTACGAGGCTGAGTTTGAATCATTGTAAGTTTTCATTCTAATGAAATACTTCAATTGCTCTTCATTTAATTGTTATTTTGCTTAATTTCTCCTAAGTCAAGCCACTAGTAAAAGTCCTCTTCATTGAGGCTGAAAGAACTAAAACACAATCGTCTGATAATTGGTTGGCAATTAACATTTCTGTAAGGACTGATTGATCCTTGCTGGCACGCTCGCATTTACAAAACACCCTTCGAAAGCCAAAAAGCCAACATATATTTTTGGATTTCACCATTCGAACTTGTCAATTTGAAATATATTGGCGTGAAAGAAAAATTTTGGATCTTCAAGAAGAGATCCATTTTCTTGATGAAATAAACTTTCATCCATTACAATATTATTTGGTGGAAGAAAAAAGACACCATTTAATTGGAGAAATTCATCAACTTGATATGGAAATTCGCCAATGGAATGATGAGTTATCAACTCTCACTACCAAGTCATTAACTGAGGCTTTAATGGCCGGAATTGGTGAATTTTTTCAGAATTTTTCCATGGTTGAAAATAGCAAAAGCAAAGAGTTGATTTCATCAATGGCTCGGGGGGTTCAAGAGTCCGTTTTTAAAAAGCCAAATTATGAAATTAACATTATGAAAGAGCATGTTTTTGAGCCAAATTTGGCTAAGAATGATGTTCCATGCATGGCTCGGGGGGTCTCAAAACCAATTTTTAGAGAGTCAAGTCATGAAAATAACATATCTATGGGTGATTTTCATAAGCCATTAATGGCTAACATGGAAAAACAACCCACTTTGCCAAATAATTATGAAAATCAATTCGGCAAAAGTTATGTTTTAAAGCAAACATGGTCAAGAATAATGAACAAGCCAATGTTCATGAATTCAAAATTTTTGACATTTTCCAAGGTGTAAAAAAGTATGAATTTTCATGGCCACACTATACCATGACTTTTGTTATTCGAAATCCATTTTGGATTTGTGGATCACATCAAACGTTGACTTTGATGGAATGGCTAGCAAATAATATTTCGTTATTGAAATATATTGGGCCAAAAATATGGTTGATCCATAAAACCATCATCATTTGGTTTTGTGGTTACCTTCAAAATATGTCCCAAGACACTTCGAAGCATGTTATTCATTGAAATATCATTTTATAGCCATTAATGGCTTGTTAAAATGCCAAACTAATTTCATAGTAATCCAACTCTTTGGATTTTGTATGAAGAGATGTCGTGAGCACTTTCGAAGGACGACTTTGATCCTTTAGTAACATATGTGGCTTTCGAATGGTGGTTTTGTTATCAATAAATACCTTCGAAATGTAACATGGGGCGAGAAAACTTTCGAAATGCGTATCTCTCTTCAAATATATATAAAATGGCAATTAATTAGTTGTCGAATAATGCCTATTTTTGGCATGATAAGTTGGTTCGAAGAACAACAGTTTTTGGTGTCTTCGAAGAATTAATAATTGGTTCGAAGCACAAAATTAATATTTTCATTAATTATGTATGAACCAGAACATACAAAATTTGAATAACCACAATATAGGCCAAAAGTTGCTTCGAAGGCCCTTTTGCCATAATTTTGTAAGCTTCGAAGCACTCCATCTTGCATTAACAGCTTCGAAGAAACAATAATGGTGGTTGTGAACCTTCGAAGCTTTGCTGAATATTTCCAAGGATGTAATTTGTCCTTTGTCGGCACTTTCAACCTTCGAAAGATGATTTTGGTCCTTTATACCACCTTCGAAGCTTGTTACTAGTCCATAATAGCTAGCATTCGAGACATCTAGTCATAATTTCATACTCATTCGAAGCACTTCATTGGTGCTATTACATCATTCGAAGCACTTTATTGCTTAGATTAGTCATGTGCTTGGTTCGGCCCTTTAAAAATTCAAGTAAACATCATTTTTAAGGGCCGCGGGGGATAGTGTTGGCACCATAAATCTGCAATTTTTATTATTATTTATTATTTATATAATTGCAGGACATGTGGCATCCTCTTATTCATTTGGAGGTTATGAGAAGTTATGAAATGTGAAAAGATGATGGAGAATGAAGTGGAGAACATGGAGCATTAATTGGAAGTTAAAGGAAGTTATGAAGACATGGAGGAATATGTGGCATTGCAGGAATGAAGATGGAAAAGTGGGTAGTTTTAGGTGGTTATTGGGTAGTTATTGCTGGAAGTTTTTTTCCTACAAATATTTGTCTATAAATAGCCATTCATGGCTACATTGTAAGGGGATCCAGAATTCAAATCAAAGACAATTGATTTCAATATTTCTTGTCATTTTCCTTATCTTAGGAGTAGTATAACATAAATTTATATTTCGAAGCATTTATTTTCAGCATTTCATTTTCGAAGCATTTCATGCACTTCCTTTTCGAAGCATAGGAGTAGAGGTAAGTAATTATTACTTTGATTGTTCACTCAATCATCTTTCTCCATCTCCCTCATTCTTCTTTTAATTTTTCTTTTCTCTACACTTTGGCAATTTTGAAGTCCTCTTTGTTGAGGCGAAAGAACTGTCAACACAATTGCTTGATAATTGGCTTGAATTTAATCTGTAAGGATTTTTCAATCCTTGCTGGCACGCTCGCATTTATAATATTTTCCTTCGTAGGAAAAATAAGCCAACAATTTTTGGCACGCCCAGTGGGACTAATTGAAATAGCTAGACGAAGAAGACAAGGAGAAAATGAACGCTTGGAGGAAGGCGTAGAAGGAGAGGTAGAAATACCTAATCCAGAAGATAATGTGGTAACACATCCTGTGGAAACTCCCATATTATCAGAACCTATGGTCGAACAGACCAGTACTTCAGCACAAGAACCACATGTTCATAGTATTGGACGAAACCAAGGAATTGGACCATCCACTGTTCCATTTACTCATCCAATAAATCCATAGGATGGCCTAGTAGATGCCATGGGACAGCAATTAATGAACACAATGGAAAGGTGGGCAACATCCTTTTTGGATCGAATGAATAACCACCAACCAACAAACACAAGACACATCGAGGAAGTTTTAAATGTCCCTCAACAAAGATTGGCTAGAGATAAACAGCCTATGCAAGTTAATGGACATTCTAATGGTCAAACTAGTAATCAGAACTATGAAAGACCATCACCTCAGTCTTGGTATAAACCCATTTCGAGGCCTATAGCAGGTCAAAATGCCTCAGTACTCAACAATGAAGCCACGCAAATTGGTAGATCTGGCCCAGTATAAGAAACTGGCATAAGAATGGTCACAAACCCCATGTTCGAAGCCATACCTGGTACAAGGGGCTTCACTAATCCCCTATTCGAATTTATACCCAGGGGTTGGAAGGTTTGCCTGCAAATGGAAGAGACACAACACCTGTTCCAGCACCTTTCACAGTTCCTTTCGCAGGACAGGCTCAAAGGGGTTACCCACACCCCCAACAGCAACTTGCACCACAGGGACAACCAGTCTTAAATGTACCACCTTATGGACCAAGAGGACCACAAGCACAAGTTTGTCCACCAAATCCTGTGTTTGTCCCTCCAGTAGTGGTTCAGTAGGCACAAAATATGGTCCCTAGGGACCAAATTGCTGATATTGTTAGGGAGATGTGCGGACCGATGGCTCGGGGGGTCCAGACTCCTGTATACAGAAAACTATACCCAGAATGGGTAGATAGGGTACATGAATACCCAAGGGGGTTCAAGATACCAGATTTTACCCTTTTCTATGGGAGTGGAAACCAATCAACAGTAGAGCATATTGCTAGGATTGCTGCTCAATGCGGAGAATTTACTAACCATGACTATATGAAACTAAGATTATTCCCAAATTCTCTAACTGAGGGAGCATTTGCATGGTACATCAACCTTACACCTGGCTCCATTCAAACTTGGCAACAAATGGAAGAGGCATTTCATGCCTAATTCTTCCAATGGGAGCCAGAGGTTTCCATGGAAGACTTGGCAAGATTGAGTCAAAGGCCTGAAGAAAACACTACTCAGTTTATTGCTAGATTTAAAAGGGCTCAAAATAAATGTAGAGTCATCCTGCCAGAGCCAGAATTCGTAAGATTGGCTCAAAATGGTTTAGAGTTCAAGCTTCGAAAGAAGTTTGACTCAACTGAATTCAGAGATTTGGTAGAGCTGACCTATAAGGTGTCTAGGTATGAAGCATTACTAGAGGAGGAACAAGATCGAAATAATGCATCGTACAAGACATATTATAGAGATCCTAATTATGAGATCGATGCAGTAGAGATTGTGGGCAAAGAACCTGTGATCTGTGAGGCATTAATTCATAACGATACAACAATTGACCAGCAGTTTAAAAAGAAAGACCTTCACAGAAAGTACTCTTTCGATTTAACAAAGGTAGATGACATTTTTTATCATTTGCTTGCGGCCAACTTCCTTAAGTTACCTAAAGGAGTAAAACTGCCATCTCCAGATGAACTTAAAGGAAAAGTATATTGTAAATGGCATAACTCTTGGTCTCACTTGACTAAAAACTGCATTGTTTTTTGAGACAGGATCCAAGAACAAATTCGGAAAGGAAGTTTGAAATTCCCTGCCAAAGCAGAAAAGGCCATGGGGATCGACAGTAATCCATTTCCAGAAGTTGGAGAGGTGGCAGCCAATGTCATTATGTCAGACTTCCAGAACTTGTCCTTGACGGAACTGGAAGAAGTCAATGTGCAGATGCATGTTGCTAACCAAACAACCATAAAAAAGGACACCAGAAATCTACTAGTTATTGGACAAGGTTTCTCACACCAGAGGGAACACTCTGATGAAGAATCACTGGATGATGATTCCTTAGAGGCAGCAGTAATGCAAAGGATGTGTCCCAGGTGCAGACTGAGTTATAAATGGTTGAAGGGGCTTCCAATTGATGGGAAGCAATACTATAGGGATATGCAGAGACGCCCTAAACCAGCCAATGCTTATAACAAAAGGCCGTATCCGGCTAGTGTTAGGCAGCAGCCATTGGTAGTTGAACCAGTAGTCGATAGAATGCATTCTAAAGGCAAGAGGCCCTTGTATGAGTCCAGGCCACCTAACTATTACAGAATAGAGAGCAGTCATTCTGAAAGAAGAGTGGAGAAGAGTTCAGGTTATGGGATCAAAGCCAGGGATTGGCCCCCTAGGCCAACCTCACGCAGGACAGAAAGTGACCACCTTCATCGAAGGCCTGAATCAGGCTCGAAACATGAGGTCAGGACCAAGCACTTGCCCTCACAGCCAGCTTCGAAGATGGCTTCGAAGGTAGAAAAAAGCAGTTCAACATCTGAGTCAGTAAGTTCGTGGGTACCTAGAGTTCCAGATTGGTTTGTGATGCAGAACAAGCCTAGGGAAGTGCCTACTCAGAAAGATGTTAGAAACCAAGGAAGAATGGTTAAACCTCCTTTGGTGGCTCCGAACAATTAGGTATTGCTTAAACACCCAAAGACGAAGGAACCAGATATGGTCCCAGTCATTTCGAGATCACAAAGGAGAAAGATTCAACGCAGGTACACTCAGTACCAGAAAGATATGAAAGAAAATGGAGAGAGCTCTTCATTGGTCCAGACAGAAGGAAAGAAGACTCCAAAGTCAAACCATACTCCAAAAACAACTCTACGAAGCAAGGTGGGTTGTAGCAGAGAACAGTTGGCCAAGGCTCATTCTGAACTAAAAGCCAGAGAGAAATCTAGCTTAGCAGGATTAGAGAAAGCTCTGATGGAGAGTGGTAACGAGACAGAAGAAGAAATTGGTGTAAGCCAAAAGAAAGAAATGGTGGAGGAAGAAATGTTCAAAGCCTTCATGGCTGAGCAAACATTTTTGGTTGGAAAACCAGTCGAGAAAGATCCTTCGAAGGAATGAGTTAACAACGAAGTGCCAGAGTGCAGCATGGAGGATGCTTCTAAAGTAACTGAACAAGGTGGCCAAGAGGGGAAACAAGTACAACCAGCCATCCAATTTGGCTCATTTCCTCCAGTATCAGTCAATATGGTACACATACTGCCTCATGAGCTCCAGGCTGGAGATGAGGACCAAGATGGTCAAGAAATTAATCCTATTCCTATCTCTAGTGAAGACCCACAAGTGAGTATGGTACAAGATGATTCTGGAATGGCTACCCAATGGAAACTGAATATGAGAGTGAAGAAGAGGTGAGCATTAACCTCTCATATCCTTTTGAGTATCCCTCGAATTCTATGACACAACATGTCAAGCCTTTGTACATCAAGGCTTTCTTCAATGGGATACAACTGAATCGAGTCCTGATAGATAATGGGGCAGCAGTGAATTTACTACCGAAATCTTCTTTGAAGAAACTAGGGAAAAAGAATCCTAGGTTGATCCCAACCAGTACAACCATCGCTGGCTTTGCTGGAGACAAATAGATGGCTCAGGGAATTCTACCCATCAACTTGAGTGTGGGAACCAGGGATTGTATGACAGCATTCTTCGTAATCGACAGTAATGCTAAATACAATGCTTTACTTGGGAGAGATTAGATTCACACTAACAAATGTGTGCCTTCCTCTTTACATCAGAAAATTATGATGGCCTTAGGCAATGGAGAGACAGAGGAAATTGATGCAGATCCTCAACCTTTCATAGCCTGTGCAGACTTCGCAGAGGCCAAACTGTATATTGAGGGAGTGACACCACTCAGTATACTAAGGAAACCTGATGGCTCAGCCGAAGTGACGGCTGATGAGGAAGTGACACACCTAAAGCACTTAGTCCAGAAGAGTGCTGATGAGGAGGTTGTCGTTAAGGATGACAATGATGTCTGGTTGTAGGCAAAGAAGTGAAACACAAGAAGCCAAGTCTTTGCCTCTAATTAAATTCTCAACATTGGATGTAAAATCAATAGTCCAGAAAGTACAGGATCAAGAGAAAGAAGCCATGATAATTGGCTGCAAGCAGAAGCAGCAACAGGTCAAAGTTTTGACCCTTGATAAATACTGTGCATTGGACATTGAAACAAAAGTCCAGGAGATACAGGAAGAGGAAGCCTTGTGGACAGACTTTGTCTATGAGGAGGAGGGCAAAGATGTTGAATTAAAGAACCTGGGAGCAAAACAAAGCAGGGAGATTGCTTCGAAGATAAAAGAAAGCAAAGAAGAAGCTTCAGTAAGTTCTCAGACACAAGACCTCTTAGAAGAAGTAAATTTAGGGGAAGGTTCTATACTGCAGCCCACTTACATAAGTGCTTGTCTGAATGTTCTGAACAAGGACCAGTTGTTGGTTGTTCTAAAGAGATATAAAGATTGCTTTGCATGGTCTTATAATGAACTACCGGGATTGGATAGGGCATTAGTGGAACATAGGCTCCCTATGAAACTTAACTTCAAGCCATACAAGCAAAAACCAAGAAGAATGAGTCCAGAAGTAATTCAGAAAGTCAACGAGGAGATTCTTAGACTACTCAAAGCAGGCTTTATTAGGACAGCCAGGTATGTAGAATGGCTATCTAATATTGTGCCTGTGGTTAAGAAGAACGGTAAAATGAGGGTATGCATTGATTTCAGAAACTTGAATTTAGCAACTCCAAAAGATGAGTACCCCATGCCTATAGTGGATCTGTTGGTAGATAGTTCAGCAGGGCATCAAGTTTTATCAATGATGGATGGTTACTCTGGTTATAACCAGATCTGCATTGCAGAGGAGGATGTCCACAAGACAGCATTCAGATGTCCTGGAAATATTGGCACTTTCGAATGGGTTAAAATGCCATTTGGCCTGAAGAATGCTGGAGCTACATATCAGAGGGCTATGAATACTATCTTTCATGACCTCATTGGAGGGCATTTAGAATGTTATATTGATGACATTGTAGTGAAATCCCAGTCCATGGAGGAGCATCTGTTTCACTTAGAAGCAGCTTTTGAAAGAATGAGGAGGTTCAAGTTAAAACTCAATCCCCTTAAGTGTGCTTTTGGTGTGTCATCTGGAAACTTCTTGGGTTATGTAGTGCACAAGAAATGAATACAGATTGATCAGAATAAAGTTAAAGCCATCATTGAAGCCAGGCCTCCATCAAGTAAGAAAGAATTACAAAGGTTCCTTGGACAGGTTAACTTTCTTCGAAGGTTCATTTCTAACACTGCAGGGAAAACTAAAGTATTTTCTTCCTTGTTAAGGCTGAAAGATGAAGAGGAATTTGAGTGGACAACAGAGCATCAAATTGCTTTCGAAGGTATCAAAGCCTACTTGGCCAACCCTCCAGTGCTGATGCCACCAAAGGGTGATAAGCCCTTGAAGTTGTACATAGCTGCAGCAAAAGATTCATTGGGAGCTTTCTTGGCCCAAGATAATGAAGAAGGCAATGAGCAAGCTGTTTATTACCTTAGTAGGTTTTTAAATTCTTGTGAATGTAAATATTCAACTGTTGAAAAGTTGTGTCTTGCTTTGTACTTTGCTGCAATGAAATTAAGATACTATCTTTTACCTACAACTGTCTTGATAATTACAACCACAGAATTGGTTAAGTACATGTTATCTAGACCTATGTTGAGGGGAAGAATTAGCAAGTGGATACTAGCCTTATCAGAATTTCATCTAGAATATGTCCCTTAAAGGGCAGTAAAATGGCAAGTTTTAGCCAATTTTCTAGCAGACCATCCATCTCAAACAGAAAGCCAAGAGATAATGGAACTTGGTATGGCTAGTGTTGAGCCATGGCAGATGTGGTTCGATGGGTCAAAAGCCAATGGCTTAACTGGAATTGGTGTTGTGATTAAATCACCACAAGGGGTAGATACCACACATGGTTTCAGGGTGGATGAAGCTACTTGTTCCAATAACCAGGCTGAATATGAAGCCTTAATAGTGGGACTGGAAATTCTTATTGGATTACAAGTTCATGCAGTTGACATATTTGGAGATTCTGAATTGGTGGTTAACCAAGTGAAAGGGATTTTCAAGTGTCAAAGCATAAGCATTTTACCATACTATGTTATTGCGTTACATCTGCTTTCTCAATTTCAAATAGCAAATGTGACTCATGTTCTAAGATTCTTGAATAATAGAGCTAATGATGTAGCTCAGAAAGCTTCGAACTTCAAGAGAAGGGATAATGCCCAAAGGGACATAAGCCAAACAACATATCAGAGATTAATACAACCTTTGAACAAAAGGAATGTGGTCTTGGAAGTCAATCATAATGACTTACAAGAATAAGATTGGAGGCATCCAATAATGCAGTACTTGGCTGGTCCATCTTCGAAGGCCAGGAGAAAAGTTAAATTGCAGTCTATGCAATATATGATATATGGTAATGCTCTCTACAAAAGGGGGAGAGATGGTTTGTTGCTGGAATGTTTAGGTCCAAAAGAAGCATTAACAGCTATGGCTGAGGTTCATGAAGGCATCTGTGGTGCTCATCAGCCCGGTGTAAAGATGAGATGGTTGCTTCGAAGGCATTCTTACTATTGGCCAACTATCCTTAAAGACTGCATAGAATATGCAAAGGGTTGCCAAGCATGTCAAAAGCATGGCACAATAAGGCATGTGCCCATAACTGACCTACATGCAGTAGTGAAGCCTTGGTCATTCAGAGGATGGGCCATGGATATGATGGGAAAAATACACCCACCTTCTTCGAAGTATCATTGTTTCATTCTAGTGGCCACTGATTACTTTACTAAGTGGGTCGAAACCAAGCCATACAAAGCTGTAGACCAGACAGAAGTCATTGGGTTCATTAAAGATTTAATCCATAGGTTTGGCATCCCACAAACCATAATTGTGGATAATGGGACTGTGTTCGATGGGAAAATGGTGAGGTCTTTTGTGGCAGAGTTTGGAATTAGCCTTGTTAATTCCACACCCTATTATGCACAAGCCAATGGTCAAGCTGAATCATCCAATAAGTCCTTGAAAAAGAGAATACAAAAGGTTGTGGAAGATAATCCTAGGGATTGGCATAACCTGTTGTTGGATGTTTTGTGGGCTTACAGAACTTCCCCAAGGTCAAGCACAGGAGTCACTCCTTATGCCTTAGTAAATGGGCATGATGCAGTTTTACCTGTAGAGATTAATGTTAAATCTTTGAGGGTAAGATGCCAAGATCAGTTAGATCCTAAGCAGTACCATCAAAGTATGTGTTTGGAGTTAGAAAGCATAGATGAAGCCAGAATTTTGGCATTAAATAGCATTCTTTTCCAAAAGAAAAAAGCAGCCAAGAATTATAATAAGAAGGTCAAATACATTAGCTTTGATAAAGGTGATTTGGTATGGAAGACAATACTCCCAATAGGAATTAAAAGCCATAAGTTTGGTAAATGGTCACCTAACTGGAAAGGACCATATCAAATTCATAGAGTTCTGCCTTTTGGAGCATATCATTTGAGGAATTTGAATGGTTATGTGCATCCCAAAAAGATTAATGGCAGATATTTGAAGCCTTATTTTCCAACTACTTGGGAAACACAAGGAATAAAATAAACACTAAGTACAAGAACACAAGATTACTCAGATGATAGACAAGAATTTGTTTTTTCATAAAGAGTCAAATACATTGTGCCACAAATTGACCCAAAAATCATTACAATGTTTTAATTGTTTTTGTATAACAGATTTCCTATTGGTAAATGATGAAAATAGTTGAATAGCTGCAGCCATTTCTCCCTTTCTATCAGCCAGTTCTTGGTTGGTGATGTGCAATTTGGTGTCAGTTCGGACCAAGGCCTGGTTTACTACAGTTAGCTCCTCCTCAAGTCGAGCTTTCTTCTCCAGCAGCTGAATTCGAAACTGAGAGGCAGAGGAGTGTTGTTCCTTAAGATCTGACACTTCAGTACGCACTTGGGAAACAAAACTCTGGTCTCTAGCCAATTTCCCATCCGCAGCATTGGTAGCATGACAAATGCTGATGTAGAAGTCGATAGTAGCTGCAGCCTAGGATAGATGACTTGAGACATTCATGCCGGACTACTCAGCAATTTTACAGCACTGAAGAAACCCATTTCTGATGATAGGCCTTTGTAGAGCCTCTAAGGGAATCCTCGAAAAGGAGATTAACAGTTCCAGACAGGTGTCTAAGTCTATCAAAGGTACAAAAGGCTGGCTGCTGGAGGAAGAAGAGCTCTCAAAAATTTCCAGCAAAGAGTCAGCCAAAACTAATGGCTCAGCTTCCTCATTGAATGTTGGAGAGGTAGAGGGTATGTCGAAGAGACTAGCTAGTCTTGCTTCGAAGACATCAGCCTCATCCATAGACATGAGAGGTACAGAGAGAGTTGTGGTGGAAGGCATAAGAGACTGCATAGGGATAGGAGAAATGGATGGAGCATCTTTGGCAGTCTCTACGGTCTTAGCCACTAATGAATCAAGTGAAGAGGGGCTGGAAGTAGGCAAAGGTAATGAACTATGAGTTGGAGAACTACCAACACCCTCAATTGGGGAATCAGATACCTTCGAAGAAGAGGTAACGGTTGAAATTTCTTTAGAAGGAGAAAGAAGAGCAGGGCCCGAATGAGAAGTAAATTGAGACAGGTCAAAGGTCAAATAAGGAAAATATGAAGTCAGACCAAAAGAAAGAGTTACAGGAATGCTAGGACTCAAAGGGGGTACATGGAATGTAGGCCTGGGAAGTGGGAGCATTATCTGAATGGCTTTCACATTCTGCATCTGATCAACTTCAACTGAAATTGAGGGAGTCCTCATTGGAAGTATAGCCTCAGTAGTTGTTGCTGCAAAAAGGAAGAAACGTAATGTCAAGCTTCAATGTCAAAATTTGATAAGGAAAAACAGTAGAAGCATGAAAGAAATTACTTGTTTTAGAAATGTTGGTAGTGATGGGAGAGCTACGAAGGGAGTAGTGTTTGGCAGCTTGTTGCCTTCTTGCAGCTTCCCTTTGTAATGCATCAGCAGCAACAGCTTCATCTCTCAGGAATTGTTGTTGCCGTCTCTTCTCAACCCTCTCGAAGACAATTATGGCCTTGGAATGTTCCTACTCTACTACCTTGGCAGCTGCTTCATGAATGGGGTCTTCAACCAAGTCAATAGCAGGAACAGTCACTTTCTTTCTCTTCCTTCTCGGCAATGATACTGCTGGCTCCTTTTCGACCTCCCTCTCTTCAACTTGGGGTTCAGATTCTTCAGAGGTAAGTTCTTTCTCTACTATCGTGGTAGTTGCCTCGTGAATAGGATTTTCGATTATATCAGAAGAGGAGACAACCACCTTTTGTCTCTTTGTTCTTTGCAAAGGTACTTCTTGCTCTTGCTCAACCTCTCTCTCTCTTCTGTCTGAGGTTCAGATTCCTCAAGAGGGAGGATTAGCTTCCTTTTCTTTTTCTGTTGTTGTCTCTCTTTGAGAGTAGCTAAAGTCTCAGTTCTTTTAGGGGATTCTTCTTGTGGAAACCCTGCACCAAAGAAAAATATGAGTGTAAAGGAAAGAAACAAAAGATTCAAAAAGAAAAAGGGACATGAAAATACTAACCCTTTTTTGAGGCAACTCTAGTGACTCTAGATGGAAGGGGTGAAGCTGCAGGAGCAGTTTTGGCAGTTTCAGGAAGAAGGGGAGTGTTCTCAACTGTTGCTGACTTAGCCTTCGAAGGCACTCCTAACCCTATTAGCAAGTCATGAGGGTGTACAAATAGGCGCACTTCTATATTGGCTATCCACCAGTTCTGGAATCTTTTCAAAACTAAGCCAGATGGGAGAAATGGGACAAATTGAAATTCATTCAATTCCTTCAGCAGTTTGAATATTGCCGCCTCTAGCTTTGATTTGGATATTCTCAAGTCTCTAGCCGTAAGGTGGACATTCGAGAGACTGCAAAGTGGAACAGGTATCCCTTGAGTGAGCCTAAAGTGTCTGGCAAACTGAGAAAGGCAGTATACCTCAGATATGCATCGAACAACTCCCTCAAAAAAGTGCCAATGAACAACTCCCTCGGTAGCAAAATTGAAGCCCACATATCTTTGTGTGGTGAGGTGGAGCACTCTTTATCAGCCAGAAAAGTTTGCAGCCAAGCAGGTCCTTTATTGGCATCAAAAGGACAAAAAAGGGAAGCAGTAGGAGAAATAGGAAGTTGGTGAAAGAAGGTAAGGTAATAAGCAAAAGAAGTAGGATAAAGAACAATCCTAGCATACTTTTCCCCATAGGTGCTAGGATCCTGAACAAGGAATTTTAGGCATTTTTGATGCAAATTAGTGAAATAGGCAAAGAGCCAGAGCTGGAGCACGCAGAGGGGATCTCCTTGGTTAACATCAAGAGGTTTTTCACAAAATTAGGAACAAGCTCTGTAAACATGACCTAAGAGATAAGGAGCAAGAGCTATACGTTTTTTTAAGACAAGTGCCTTCGCAAGTGGAGTGAACTCAGGCATAATCCTCTGAGATGATGTGCAAAAGAGAAATTTGCATAACCAGTATAAAATGAAGCAAAAGAGTTCTCTGTCTTTCACGGGGCCTTCCCTTTTATTTTCAGCCTTTACAAAGTCACTGTAAGAGAAGTTTAAGGCTGGCAGGGAAAATTTGACAGGGAGGTCTGGGTAGTTGGGAGTGAAAGGAGAGCCAAAGGGTGAAAGCCCTAAGAGATGGCAAATATCAAGAACGGTGGGGGCCATCATGCCGAACTGAAATTGGAAGAAATTAAAAGCCATATTCCAAAAACATAGAGCAGCAGGAATTAAAAAGGGGTCCTCAGGAATGATGAACCTAGAAAGACAAAGGGCGTCGAGGATACAGAGCTCCTGTAGGTCATGTTCTCTTGCAGGTACAACTCTGTCATACCATTCCTCCCATTCGGTTCTTAATGCCGACCAGCAACGATGAGGCCGGGTCACTCTCCAATTGCTCCAGTCAAGCCCTCTTTCGTAAAGAAGAAAGTGGTCCTCCAAACAGGGGTATAAAGTTGGAAGTTGGTCAGGGGCTTCTCGAAAGATGGGACCTAGAACGTACTCTTGTTGGTTGCTGTGGCGAGGAACAAAGAGATGTCCATCTATGGCGCTTGGCCCACCAGTTGTTAGCTTGGCGATTTCTTCATCAATACATTGTTTCAAAGCCATGGTAGGACTGATACGGTCGCCAGCAAGCACTTTTAGCGAGGAAGGATCCATTGGTAGCAAGCAACAAGGAAGAGAGGGTTAACAGAAGATCGGTAGAAAGAAGGGTTTGTGCGTTAAAAGAGCAAGTGATGTCAGAGCACGAAACAAAAGGGTTTTAAAAGCTTTTGTGTCTGAAAAATATATTGCGTAAGTCGTTAAGTACTAGAAGTACGAATACGAAAAGTTTCCTTCAATATTGATACTTTTGGAGGGAAAAACACAGCCCAGATGCTGAGACTAGCTTCGAAGTAAGGTATTTGGCTTCGAAACCAGATTTTGGCGCCAAAAGTCAAATAACATCGGCTTCGAAACAGACAAGCCGGCTTCGAAGTACATTCCATACTTAAGGATGCAAGAATGCTCAAGTATTTGTTTACTTCAGAAAGTGAAGTCCTTTGAAACAAAACTTAAGGCCTCTTAAGGATGTGAATTGTTGTTCGAAACATCAAAACCAATAGTTGGTTGGTGTATATATGGAAAGATTTTACCTTTTGAACTAAAACAGCATGAACTGTTGTTCGAAGCAAAAGGTGGTCAATTTTAAAACTAAATTGATCATATTAACCATGATCAGATGTTGGTTATGGCTGAAACAAGCTTTAAGTATAAGATTGCTAGATTCGAAGCATTGTTTCTAGATGAAGATCAGCAAAAAATGTCAACCGTATTCCATAAATTGGAAAGGTTCATGTTGATTCTTAGTGTTTCATTTTTGAAACAATTGAGTCCATATTCGACGAATAAGATTGTTCAGTTCGAAGCTCTGAATTGGCTTTTAAAGACAAAAGGAAACACGGTCAAACAATGCCAAATACAGAAGAATTTGGTTTATATTCAAGCCAAGGCAATTACATCGAATAACCCTATCTGGGTATAAACTCAAGCTCATAAAAATAAGGAATGGAATAAATGACAAGATCATGAAATTTAGTCCAACATTGATCAATAAGTTTCTGTTCTTTCTTTATTCTATCCTCTATTTCTTCTAACGTTGGCTGCATGAGTTGATGTGCTCTCACTTCGTAGTAGAGCTCTTCAGCCTTTATTTCGAAAGCCACTTCTCTCAATCTTTGTTCCAATTCGTCTATATCCAAATCATCCCAGTACGCATAATCTTTATTCTTGAAATCATCGAATTCTTCAATAAAGTTCTCTGCTTCGTACTGGGCATGAATTCGAAGGGACGAGAGTTGGTCTAAAGATTGTGTGGTGGCCATGGAGGTTCGATGCCAATGGAGGAGCAACGGAAGTTGGTCCAAAAACATGTGAAGCTCTGCTTGGGCAAGGGAATTGAGGACATGACCTCGAGTCAAAATGTCACAAGCCCATCGAAGGTTCTTGAGAGAGACTTCATCCTCAAGGACATTGAAGGGCAAGTGAGAGAAAGCCGCAAGCAGAAGTTGAGCTTGCTTCTGCTCAGCTGGAGTAGGGAAAGGCGGAGGCTTGTAAGGTGGAAAGACTTTATCCATGGAAAGGGCAAGCGTCAGTCTCTCTGTCTAGCAAAGAGTTGACGGAGGAGAAGGTGTGGATGCTTCTGTTTCAGAAGATGGAGAAGAAGGTGTGGATGCTTCAATTTCAGGAGATGGAGAAGAAAGTGTGGATGTTTCTATTATGGGAGATGTCACGAGAGCAGAAGGAACAAAGGCATTAATATAATCAAGGCAGTCAGAAGAACAAATCTTCGCCTTTTGAGCTAGGAATGATGGATTATACCCTTGTGCCTCTTCTGAGCGTCGGGCAGTGTGCACTATCCTTGTAGGCATGGAAGATGTGTACCATGCTACAAGCAGATTCTCCTCCAAACTACATCGATGGTCAATGGGCACGTAGGGGTAGACCACTGAACTTCGAGCGTAGGAAGGAAACTCTAAAGGGTTAGTGAACTCAACAAAATGATGGTTGATTCGTTCCCTCAAATCACAGGTCTCAGGTGCTGACCAGCTTGTCCAGTCAGAAAGCCCAGAGGATGAAGAAGTCATAGCTTTATCACATGCAGAGGTTTGTGAAGAAGAGTTTCCCAAGTCCATATTTGCAATTTTCCGAATCAAAGATTTGGGAGCAGTTTGTTCGAAGCACAAGGGTGAGTCAGAGGAAGAACTTCTTGTATCTATATTCGCAAGTTTCTGAATCGAAAGATTAAAGGCAATGTGTTCGTAATCCAAGGGTCGATAATTTGTAAAGGCATCCATGGCCTGAATATGGAAAGGTGGATAAAGGTAGCTAATTAATGCATGAGAATTCTTTCGAGGAGGGACAGCATCACCATATGACTCTTCGTGTGCTCGATCAGTGGAGGAGAAAATTGATTCAGCCATAGAAGAAGTATCAGTCTGTGCGAGTGCTAAGGTATTGGGGTGTTCAAAAGATTGAAAGAGAATTAATGCAAATGATCGTCAATACGTGACGGTTGTGTTTCCAGAATATAGACCCCATGCACGTTCTAAAAAACGCGGGAAAAAGGGCTTTGATCCACTAATATCACCAAGTATTGGGTATATTAGTGCGGGGGGTAATGTTGGCTTCATATTTTGTACAAGCCAGTTACAATTCAACACGTGGCAGAATAAGGGTAATATAGAAAGACTATTCAAGTCTTCGATCCTGATCGTACACGTGGCAGTTAGTATTGGTTCTCACGTGATCTGAGTAGCATTGGATCAATAAAGAGGTGCAAGGTGACGTGGCTTCAACGGTTACTCAGATTCAAATTCAAATATAGGAGGGAAGCCTAACTGCAAGTAATAGCGTAGTGGAACTACTTATAAGGCAGCATGATCAGCGATCATAGAGGAGCAGTTCGACGGTTTGAAGTGCAGTTCGATAGTCATCCTTGAGAAGTATAAATAGCGGGGAAGACCCCAGAAAAACCCCCAGACTCAGATCATACAAACCAGTCTTACTTTACATATTTTTCTTTTCCAGTTTTACATTTCCAGTCTTTACATTTCCTGTTCTTTAAATTCCTCCTCTTTACATTCCTATATTTTAAATTCCTGCACTGCACTTCATTCATAGGAGTAGTTTCAAGTAGATCATTGCTGTAAACCTCTACGAGGCTGAGTTTGAATCATTGTAAGTTTTCATTCTAATGAAATACTTCAATTGCTCTTCATTTAACTGTTATTTTGCTTAATTTCTCCTAAGTCAAGCCACTAGTAAAAGTCCTCTTCATTGAGGCTGAAAGAACTAAAACACAATCGTCTGATAATTGGTTGGCAATTAACATTTCTGTAAGGACTGATTGATCCTTGCTGGCACGCTCGCATTTACAAAAACACCCTTCGAAAGCCAAAAAGCCAACAGTAATGCTCCAATGTAACACACAAAAAAACTTCTTACGCTGTGTTTGGTTGGAGGATTTGAGGAGGGATTTGGAAAGGGAAAGGGAAAAATAAGGTGAAATGTGAATAAAATATATCTACATTTCACCTAGTTTCACACACCTTTTCCCTTTCCCTTTCCAAATCCCTTCACAAATCCCTCAACCAAACACACCATTAGTGTATTTTTTTAAAACGTAACACTTTAAACACTATAAAAAAAATTAAAAATGTATGAGACTCTTCAAACCATTCCAAGAGGAGTACAAATATTTCTTAATAAATTTTGGACAAATGTATAATTTCAAACCGTGAGTCTTATGTTTAAAAAAAGTACATATGTTACATTGGAGTATATTACATTAGAATGTTACATTTGGGATTTTACTAATTAAAGTGTTACATTTGAGAAAAGTATACTAAAATTATTTTTTTTGGTATTGTATTGGA
Organism: Camellia granthamiana; assembly: GCA_036172215.1. NCBI lineage: Eukaryota > Viridiplantae > Streptophyta > Magnoliopsida > Ericales > Theaceae > Camellia > Camellia granthamiana. Next base: position 74,025,714 of record CM069917.1, read on the forward strand.
GCGTTACGTTTGGAAAAAGTACATCAAATAGTTTTTTTTTTTTTTTTTTTTTTGAGTGTTACATTATTACGTTTACGAAAAGTACACCAATGAGTTTTTTAGTGGGTTACATTGAAGTGTTACGTTATTGGAGTGTTACGTTAGAGTGTTAGATTTTTGTTCGTAATGTGAGATTTATTCTAGAATGAGGGAAAATACAAAACTTCTATTGTACAAATTGCTTAAATATGTAATTTTACATTTTGGAAGACCCACTTTTATTCCTAAAAAATTAAACCCAAACATGTAAGTGGTTACCTTTTTATGTAATTTCCACTTTAATGATACTTTTGGGTTCATAAGAAAAAATAGAAGCCTAAACAGTTCACAAGATCATATTTTAAGATTTATTGGTGTTTCACCCCTTTATTGATTATTATGAAAAAATATATAAAAAAGAAAAGAAAAGAAAAGATAGTATAATCTAAATAAACTAATAAACCAATAAATTAATTTTCTTGGCCTTTTAAAAAAAAAGCCTTAGTATGAAACAAATGTGCTCTTAAAGGTAGGACTAAGATCGTAAATTTGTAGAGATCATCACTATGTATTTCATATCTGAACCCCCCTTGGGTTAGGTTGTCTTCACCTGTTCTTATGTTTTGTTTGGTTCAGTTTAAAAGTCGACTTATTGTCAATATTTTCAATTAATGTTTATTCTTAAAAAAATTTGGGGGCTTTTGGGCTTTTAGGCTTTTAGGGTGGCTTTTGTTTTGGACAAAATACATTGACAGTTTGGACATTTTGCTTTCTACATAACAAAGTCGTAATCCGTGCATGTAAAAAAATTAATAATATATTTTTATACAAAATAATATAAATAATTAAATTTTTATATAAAAATTATGAAAACAAAGAAGATTGAAATTTATAATTTAAGTTCCACAATTTTATCATAATTTATTTTTTATTTTTTACTTTTTAATTTGTCACAAATTTAATCATGTAACTTTCAACTTTCCTTACTAAAATGCAAACTTAAGTGAGCTCAACTCAAACAACTTAAGTCAAGTTTTTTTTTTTTTTAAATTGAACAATATAGTTTTTAATTAAGTGAGAACCTATGCAGAAATTTAAAAATTCAAATTAAATTCGAGTGGAGTTGGGTAGAAACACCAAATAACTTGAGCAATCAAAACAAAATTTTATATATAAATAAATAAATTATTTGTGAATTTATTTTTTTAAATAATAAATAAAAGTAATTAAAATTTTAATATTAATGAACAAAAAAAAAAGCAATACACTTACAATTTCCAATAGAATTTTTCTTGAAAATATTAAAAAAATACACCTTCTAGAAAGGGATCATCGAATAAAGAGTTGTTTGGGAAGTGTCATATTAGCTCACTTTTTTATTCTTTTATCTTTTTTGGATCTCATCACATCTCTACTTTTTTACCAATTTTTTCGTAAACAGTAAAAAAGTATACTTAATTATTTTTTTTTCGTCACATCACATCTCTACGTTTTGGTACATATTTTCATAAAAAGTAAAAAATATTTATTTATTTAGCACTTCCCAAACTACCAATAAGTTGATATTAAAAAATTTTACTTTTTATAATGGCATAAATAATTTAAATATGATTTTTTAGAAATTATTTTTAATTTAAAAATTACAATAAAATATGAAATAGAATAAAAAAAAATTTCTTACAAAATAAAAGTATTTGAATAAAAAAAGGTAAGAAGAAAATTTAATATGGTATTTTCATTTAATCAGAAAATAATTATAGATGAACAATAAATTATCACCTATAACCCTCTCTCTTTTTTTTTTTTAAATAAAAAAAGTTTAACGAACTATCACTTTTAATTAAAAAAAATTTAACGTTTCTTTCTAATTTATTTTAGCGAAAGTAACTTTTTAACAATTTGAGCGAAACATATCTTTATTCTTTATTTTAATTTTTTTAATTGACAATTGAGAAATAAAAATAAAATAAAATAAAATCTAACAAAATCTACCATGTTTGGTAAGTACTAAAAAAGTTATGTTTTGTTCTTTTGTTAAAAAAAGAATTTATATTAAAAATTATTATTGTTCAAGTCCTTATAGTTTAAAAGGATATAATTTCTTTATATAAAATTTAAAACAAAAAAAGAAAAAAATAATAATAATTCAAACACAAGTATTTAAAATAAATTATATTTAGACCATCAATATTATTGTAGCTCGACTTTTTTGCGCCCCCTTTCGGAGAGCTCGAATTGGTCCTACAGTTCGGACTCCTGCGTGGTTCTGAATCTAATCTCACAAAGTGCAATGTGAGACTGATAAACACCAAAGAGTCCAATCCGACAAATCATTTTGGAAAATCAGATTTTGAATCAAATAATGCCAAAACTGGACTACTTTGCCAGATTACAGAGTCGCCACCTAAATATTTTATTTTTGGAAAATTTAGAAAACCTTGACTCGTGCCAAAGGCCACGTGTCCGTTATCACCGAAGTTGCCTCGGCTCGAGAACTTGGGTACGAGAGGGGAAGGTCCTGAAATGAGCAACCCCGCTCGTCCGATCAAAAGATCGACCTCTACTAATCATGATACGTTATTTTATAAATCTCACGTGTTCTTATTCCGGTTATTAGCTAACTTTACTGTGTGACGCACACAAGCAAGTATAGACTAAAATCGCAAGAATTGGAACGAATTCAACTCATGTTTGCTTTCAAAAATGGTTTGAATTTGTCACCCTCAAGTGGGCTTAAAACATGATTTATCACCTCGCAAAGTAGGCTTAAAACTCACACTCATTGAATTGTTCCAATTCAAATAATCAAGCCTTCATCTACAGGCATTCATGTAATTAATCATTTAAGCACATAGCCTCATGGTAAGCATACGAAATATGAACAACACTTACACTCATGCAAGTATGCTAAAGCGTAAAACTTACCGAGTACTCCAAACCAAAACAAAAGCTAGTTAGAAAGAATGTATGATCCTAACTATGTTAGATGCCTAATGCAACACATGCAATAATGTAATTAATAGGCTCGGCTACTAATATGGCATATGATTCGATTTGATAACATAATTTGAAACACGTATTCAAATAAGTATTGAATTTGACAATGTAGTTTCAATGATGCGCCGAACCTCGGTACATGCAAGACAAATGAATAATGCGAACATGCAAGGATAAGGTATGCTAATTGAAACATGATCCCTAATCTAACCATTGAAAGCGGTTAAATAAAAGGGAGAAAGATGCGGGGTTGGAAGACATGCACACACGTACGCACACTTATTACAACATTATGCCCTTGCGAAGGAGGGTCCGAATGAATAAGCTAAGCTACACTAAGCTAAGCTAATTATTACAAAACGAACTAATTAACTATTCTAAGCTAATTAATTACAACAATTGAAATCAATTAACTAACTATTCTAAGCTAGCTTACAAACCAAATTAAACTAATTAATTACAACGCTTGTATGAAGGAATTAACTAGCATATTCTAAGTTAACAAAAGCGATTAAATGGCCCCGAAGGCGAGGGACGCATGTATGCTCGGTTGCTCCACTCGAAAATGCCCTTGCCTTGCCATCGGATGCCTCTGTTTGCACCCTTTTGATCACTGAAAGTTGTACCAACTTCCAAATTGCCTCTGCTCCAACACAGGAACACATTTGTACAAAAATTCACTGGTGGCTGTCGGCCACCTCAACTGGCCAGTCGGCTAGTTTAAGTGGTCGGTCGGCTACTTCAAGTGGCCGGTCAGCCACCCACTTTTCTAGACTTCTACTTTTGCTGCAACAGAGAGCAAACAGAGGCAAAGTAATGCATTTTCAAGAAATGTATGTACTGTTACCCTCCTTATCATTTCTCAAGCTCAAAGGAGTGTAACTCTTGGCTCTCAAGCCATCAACCAAGCATTTTCAATGCATGATGGCTGGAGAGTCAAGCTTGTATAAGGTTAATGAGTGCACAAACAAGACCAAAACCCTATCACGCATGATCAAGGGTGACGGTGACCAAGAAAAATGACACGTTTTGTCACTTTGAGTATGAAACGTCCCATTTTTCTTGTGTTTGGATTTACGTCCGATCCAAACGCATGCAATGCAACACAACATGCTTATCTTGCCTCTTTTACTTTGTTCATTTTGTTTACACATTTTAAATTACCAACTCATTCTTTAGTTGATTTAGTCCAAGGTGAGTGTCCTCTAATGAGAGAGGTGTCAACCAAGGGATGATTTAAGGCATGAGAGAGATCATGCCGTTGGTTAGTAGAAACCCCCAAAAGAGGATTAAAACCATTAAGCACAAATCTCAATCTCAAGCTTAAACACAACCCTAAGGCTAACCAACCCTCAAAGCAAATGAAAAAAGTGAAGAAATGATGGAGGTTGTAGATATTTCAGTGCTGACATGGCATGCAAAATAACACTAAATCATGCAAGCAGCACATGCAAGTCATGTTTAAGAGCCTAACTCATTAAGCTAGTGAAGACCATTACACTATAGCCATGCAATGCAAGCCTCAATTGACTAAACTAGCTTTGGACAGAGTTAAGATATGCCAAAATAGTGGCTAAAACATGCTGAGATTAAGTCATGAAAGGCTAGAAAAACATGCTCACATGTTAGCTTGCAAACAAGACTCAAGACACAACTCTCAAAAGAAATGAAAGAGTGAAATAAATGAGCATGTGACAGAGCTATATACACTGAAATTACATGTAAAAAGACACTACAACATGCAATCATTCCAAGCAAAACATGTTTAGAGGCCTAAAATACCAAGCTAGTAAAGCCATTTGCACTACAACTATACAAAACTAGGCCCACATGACCAAAGCAGCCCAAAAACAGAGCTAAATCATGCCAAATCAGAGGCAAACACATGCTGGAAATAAGCTAAGTTAAGCCACAAAAACATGCCATCATGTGATGCTAACTAGGCATGCAAGTGAGACACAAGGAGAGGAGGCTAATCCCTCCATTTTTGGATTTCAAAACATGCTTTTTACCACTGAAATAACTCTAAATTTATGTGGTTTAAAGGCCCAAAAAGTTTGACTTTAACATGCTAAAAGATGATGCAAAGGTTCACACAAATAAGCAACAAGAAGGGTAGACAACCCCTTAGCACAAAATAACTTCAAGCCAACATGTTAAGGCCCAAAAATTAGAACTTTTTATAGTTGAAAACTAGGCCCAAAACAGTATAAAAAGATGGCCAAACAAGTGATTAAAACTAAGCCTACAAGGTGAGCAATATACCTCTTGAAGCTCAGTACAAAACAGACACTTTCTTAGGCTCAAACAACCTTCCAACAGCCCAAAATAGGTTCCAAGAGGCCTCAGCTCCAAGGTAGTCCAATTTGGTTAAAGGTTAGTGTACAAATGTGTAGAGAATTCTAACTATCAAGCATAAAACAAGAGAGGAGAGAGAGAATTCTAGAGAGAGAGAGGGAGAAATTTGCTCAAAATTATCTAACCCCTTCAAATGGGAGAGAGACCCCCTATATATAGAAAATCAAGCTAAAGGGTTGTATTCATCCCTCCATACACGTGTATGGAGATCGCCTTTAAATGAACAATAGCTGGCACAGCTGGCAAAGAAATATCTGAAAAAGGAAACAAATGGTCGTCGGGCACTTCGGCCACCTCAACTAGCCGACGACCACTTCAAGTGGTCGACAAGAGGGAAAAGCGGCCGACAAAGCCAAAAAGCGGCCGACAAGGCCCCTCCCCCTTCCAGGCAAGAGGCACCAAGGTTTGGCCCAAAAACAAGCACAAAACAAAAAGGGTTTAGAGGCGCAAAGACAAGGTGTTCCGCCAAGAACTTCGGGCGCTCAAAACAAGCACAAACAGGCACAATCATCGAGTGCACAAATGATGATGTCTAAGTCTTAAGGTCGATCAAAAATGGGGTGTCTACAGTTGCCCCTCTTTGACAGAACTCGAAAGTCATGAAATGACGGGAATGAATGTTAAAACCCAGAGACGACCTAATTTTGACAAGGCTGAAGACTTAGACAAACAAGCAAACAAAACAAAGAACGGTTACGCCCGCAGGCTGCCTACGTATCCCTTTGCAAGGAATCAAACCAGCGTAGTTCTAGGGTAAGATGCAAATGATATGCACGATGCAAAACATAACTTATGATTTTGCAATAAGGGCTGTAATGAAACATCTAGATACAAATGTTATGCAAAGAAACGCTACAGCAAACTCATACATAAGCAAGTAAACATGAACCAAACCACATTTCATGCAGAAAGGACGTAAGAAAATTATACAAGCTTAACTGCGCCTCACGCAGGAAAGATAAAGAACAACACAACCCTTGGGTGCACCCGAGGCGTGAAACAAGATTTTAACACGTGGCACACGCGAGGAGAGAAATGGTGAACTCAGGGACACACCCTAAGGCTCTGAACCACAAAGAATAGTGATAACAAGTGAAACACATCCAACTATTATGCAACCAAAACAAAGAGCGGTATAAACATGGGATTCCATCTGGATGCTTTTAACCAAAGCGTCCTAACGCATCACGCGCGAAAGGGAAAAGGTAGTGGCGCAAACACCAAAAGGTGGTATAAACATCGGAGCACGTCCCAATGTTTCTAACCAAAAATAGAGTGGTATAAGCATCGAAACACGTTCCAAACGCTTCTAACCGAAAAGGTAGTATAAACATTGGGCACACGTCCCAATGTTTCTAACCAAAGCAAGGTATAAGCGTCGGAACACGTTCCAAACGCTTCTAACCAAGGGGTGGTGTAAACATCGGGGACACGCCCCAATGTTTCTAACCAAAGCAAGATATAAGCGTCAGAACACGTTCCAAACACTTTTAACCGAGGGGGGTATAAACATCGGGCACATGTCCTAATGTTTCTAACCAAAGCAAGGTATAAGCGTCAGAACATGTTCCAAACGCTTCTAACCGAGGGGGGTATAAACATCGGGCACACGTCCCAATGTTTCTAACTAAAGCAAGGTATAAGCGTCGGAACACGTTCCAAACGCTTCTAACCGGAAGGGGTGGTATAAACATCGGGGACACGCCCCAATGTTTCTAACCAAAGAAAAGAAGGTGCAAACACCGGGCGTACCCGAGTGTTTCTAATCAACAAGGGAGTGGTGTAAACACCGGGCGAACCCGAGTGTTTCTAACCAACAAGGGAGTGGTGTAAACACTGGGCGTACCCGAGTGTTTCTAACCAACAAGGGAGTGGTGTAAACATCGGGCGTACCCGAGTGTTTCTAACCAATAAGGGAGTCAAAGGATAGGAACGATCTTACCAGAAGTTCCTCCGAATGAACCGTACATACAATATTGTCTGGTTGCATCAGCTTTGAATGAACCGTACATACAATGTCGTGCCTGCATAAGAAAGAAACTTGACAGGTACAATACAATAAGAATGCATGTTCTATGCAAGACGAATAACCATATCACAATGCTTAGAGGCATGCTTCATGCACATCATGCGAGGAACAAAACAGAAGCCTATTCTATGCAACGAAAAATGGAGCACATTTTATATAACACCAAATGTATGTTTGATGCAACAGGTATGAACATTTTCTATGCGTATGTAAGGGCATGTACAATGCAATACAACACGACATGCATATTCTATGAAAACATGAGAACATGTGTAATGCAATGCGATGCAACATACACATTCTGTGCACAATAATAACAATGTATATTCAATGCAACATCAATAGCATATTCGATGCAAAACACCGAATAAAGAAACGCGCGTTCTATGTAGTGATAAACAGGACGTGCGTTGATAGAACCAATTCAGTTGTAACCTCTAGCTTACCTCTCGGAGGAGTTACAATATATTTCAAAAGGATACACCTCGTTCATGCCGGCTGACGATGAGTCACGCATCGAAGACATGATTCGAAACTTCCGCAGAGACACTTTGACCTGAAAAGTGGACTTTCTTGCACCTTCTTACGAGCCAAGGACACAAAATAGCATAAAAACACACAGGGAGCACATTGGAAGCATGTCGGCCACTTTTAGACAGTGTCGGCCACTTGCAAATGTTGTCGGCCACAAAAACTGGCCGATCGGCCAGTTGTGGTAAACTTGGGCCATTTTGGTCTTTTTGCATAGAGATCTTTAAAAACACATTTCCAAATCACATTTCCTCACACCCCCATTGCCGAAATTGCTTGCTCTCCATCCCTAGACACTTTTTCCTCTTAGATTCATGCTCCACACGCGTTTTCCAACGCCCTTTGCGAAGTTGATTCGCTAAAACCTTTCGATTTCCTCCGTTTTGAACCGATTGAAATTTGTTTTCGAAGTATTTTTTCTCCATTTTCGCCACTTGAGGTTTGTTTCTGTCAAGTTTATCTTGAGTTTGACGCCTTTTCCCGGGCTTTGAATTTTTCTCTCATTTTCTCTCTCCGAGAGTTGACTTTTGGCACTTTTCACCTATTTTGCTCATTTTCGCTTACTTTCTCTCATTCTTTTCAGATGGCAGACGACGCTCCTCACCATGGAGGTTCTCTAGGAATGGAGGGAGAGCCTGAGTACATACTATTGCCACCTAGAGTCCGACCTTTCAACCCGGAGAGGTACCACCCCGAGGCGTATGCACTACCGCCCAATACAGTCCGTCACTTTAGTGGATTTGCACGAGGCACACTAGCAGATCTCCTGCTGCGAGAGCCAGAGTCTCACCTGTCTCATGGTGCCTCCGAGGTATGCATTGTATTCTTACATTTTCTGCAATGTACTTTACATTTCTTGCATAGCTCGCACTTTTGCACTTTATTTCATCTGCTCATTCTGAACACATTCACACACTGTATTTCTTCTGCTCATTCTGAACACATTCACGCATGTATTTCTTCTGCTCATTCTGAACACAGGTAGACTCCCGTTTTACTCGAGGATATGGGTCCACCTCAGCGAGAGAGTGGTACATGGACCTCCTCGATGGTGTCCGCCAGATCATCGATGAGGCGGGGTTTGGTTTGTTCTGCATGGGGCTGTCGCACCTCATGGCGAGCAGCACCCTTCTGAGCGCACTGGTAGAGAAATGGTGGGATACCACCAACTCTTTCCATTTCTTTACTGCTGGGATATGACGATGACCCCATATGATTTTGCCATGTTGACGGGCCTCGAGGTAGGAGGCCAGCCGATCCCATATGATACCGATATGGGCGAGTGGGAGGCCGCTTGGACCTATTTGCTGGGAGCACACCCACCTATCTTCTGATTAGGAATGGTCTGATATACCTGGTTTGCAGACCACTACAGAGGGATAGCCCCAACGACTGTAGAGGGGATCGAGCAGTATGCCCGAGGTTTCCTAATGTTCCTTTTCGGCACTACCTTGTTCGCCGACAGGGCGAACACAGTCGAGCTATATCTTTTGAGTGCCTTAGTGGACTTATCTCATGTTCGGCATATGATTGGGACAGCGCCGGCCTCGCTACCCTGTACTACTACATGAGCTCGACCTCTCGCAAGAGCGAGAACAGAATTGGCAGCTATTGGAGAGCCTGGTAGGTATGCTTTACTTTTCTGCTTTACATTTTCTGTCGTACTTTCTGCTTTGCACTTTATGTACACTGCACACACCGCATACTGCACACACATAGTCTGATCTCTGCATTTGTACGTTCTTTACATTGTAATACATACTTCGCTTTTCACATTTTCTCAGTATATCTGTATTCTTTGCATTCTGCATTTTCTGGACATTGCACACATCCTCTGCTTTTCGCATTATCTGTGTTTATCTGTATTCTCACTATCGCCCTCTTGCTTTTCACAGCTATGGGTGTATGTCTATTTCTCGACGCTTGCTCTAGAGCCGGAGGTCGAGATGCCTCTTGGGGTGCCATATTCTCATCGATACGACGGAAGGTGTTAGCCAAGGACCTGGGAGACCCTCTCATTCCTTCGCTAGTGTTTCGATAGAGTGAAGGCGGTAGAGGTAACTCAAAACTCACAATTCTTTCTGCTTTTAGCTCCAATTCATTTTACATATCTAATGGCAACTAATAAATCTATGCACTTGTTGTCCACAGATCACGTGGCAGCCCTGGGCGATGATGCTAGAGGGTGCCAGATTTCAGTTTGCCAGAGCTTGGGGGGCTTACTGGTATCGGCTCATGCTCGAGGGACCAGTAGGCCGAGCCTGGTTCCTAGGCGAGTGCTTCATGCGCAAAACGCTGGGTCTACCGTTACAGTCGGTTCCCTTACCACCTCCGCTTTCCATACGAACCACAGAGAGTCTCTCCCCTCAGGAGATCATTGACTTCATGTGGGGTGGAGATGCAAACCTCTTCATTAGAGAGGAGGACTATACGACTTACATCCAGACGTACCTCATGCCTCCTTTGACAGGCATTCATGCTCATACAGCGAGGGCAACTGATGTCCCTTCGTCGAGCAGGGCCCGAGCATCGAGAGGCAGGGCTAGAGGGATACCCCTTGCTAGGCAGAGTGTTGGATGGCCAGATCTTCCGACCGAGCTGACGGGTTGGCGGTACTCTGGAGAGCCTTATCAGATCCCGATTGAGCCTCCGTTGCCTGGTAATCGATATGTCAGGACACCCACCTCTGGTATGTACTACAGCTTTCATCTTTTTCATTCTCGCTCAAATGCTCAGACATTCATTCATTCATTGATCATTTCAACTTGCATTTACAGCCCTCCATAGGGTACGTCAAAGGGTTACTCGAGATGTTGGCCTCATTCAAGGGCATGATCTTGAGGAGGGAGTCGATACTTGGCTCCCACGGTATTCAGGTAATTTTTTAGCTTTCTTGCATTTCGATCATCATATTAATGCTGATATACTGAAACTGACATCTCAATTGAACATTTCCCCACACTGCACTGATACACTGCATATATAGATCACATCTGACACATTGCATTTACATACCGTATTTGACTTTTATATGTACTTATTTTGCACACCATGCTTGCATCTTATACACATACTATGGCTGATATATTCAAATTGCCTTTTGAGGTCACACCTCTACAGACAAGACCAAAGGCGACAGAAGCAGGACCATCAGCACCCCCTCCAACAGCAAAGAGAAAGAGAAAGGTTCTGGCACGCGACCGAGGAAAGCGTCGGGAGCCCGTCATGCGCGATGACGATGATGAGACCAGCGAGGTTGAGACCGAGGAGACCGGGGACCAGCACACCAAGTCATCTGAGAGCGAAGATGATGATGTCGGCTCGGGTTCTGCTAGTGGAGACGAGGCTGAGCCAGGTTCAGATGCAGAGGATGACGACTCTGGTTCTAGTTCTTCATCGGGTTCAGACAGTGGCGCGGATGAGGATAGCTCTGCAGAGTTCGCTCTGCCGACGAAGAGGGCCTCTAGAGCTTGAGATAGCCAGCGCTGATTCATGTGTTTTTACTTTGTTTCTTTTTACTAGTAGTGTTAGTACATTGTACAACCTTAGGCAATTTTATTTTCCTAAAAACTTGTACTCTTTGTAAAAAGAAACCATGATTGGAATGAAAACAGCTTTTTTGATGAAAACGTGTTGCATTTTATATTCTGAGCATCGCATTGCACCATTTTACACAAAAAAGAGGATTGATGGAAATTGAATATTGTACATTGTCTTGACAATTGCTTAGTCAGGTAGTGAACCGACCAAAACATAACAAACAGAGTAAAACAACTCAAATAAAAAAACTAATGCAACAATTCGATAAACAAAACAACAACTCGATAGACGAAACAACAAAACAACTCAATAAACAAATTGCGACAACTTAATAAATAAATTGAAACAAACCTAAAAGCGACTCAACAAAACTACTAAAACAAAAAAGCAGAATGCATCCAGAGTAGAACAAAACACAGGTTTTCAACATTCTCAACACACAGGAAGACCAAAGGCATTCTACTTGACACAAACAGTGGCTGTCGGCCACTTAGTGGTGATTGTCAGCCACTAAAGTGGTCGGTCGGCTACCTTAACTGGCCGGTCGGCCAGTGATGCAAGAAGTCTCCAGATTGTTACCACCTGTCTTCCACTCAGTGCCTTATCTTCTACAAAAGTTGGGACTTCGTAGTTTCTTCATTCCAGCTCTGTTTTTGCCACAAATAGAGCCATTCTTCAACGAAAAACTCTCCTCTTCGATTGCAACTTTAGATGGCTCGGAAAAAGTGAATTTTCGGGGTTTCGGGATAAATGCACTATTCCCGCTAAGTCGTACTCCACTGTGTTTTCTGTTCCTTCATGCCGCAGCTAGATGTTGGAACCCGGTTACACATGTGGTTAGCTTTGGGGGGCAAGAGATGTGCCCTACAATTGAAGAGTTCCAAGTTTTGATGGAATCCAAGTGTGACGAGGAAATCTTGCCCCAGTCCCGTTTTGGCCATATCCAATCTTTAGGACAGATGTGTGGGCTCACTTTACATGATGGTTGATCTTTAGTTCACAATGGAGAGTCGGCCATCCCCAATCTTATTCACCGATTTTCTGACGCCGGCGATCGCGGCGACGGTCTTTGGCAAAGTTTTCGGCAGCATGCCCTTTGCTTGCGCATGTTGGCTCATTTTCTGCTTGCCCCTGGTTTCGGAGGGTCTAGCATTCGCTTGATCGAAGTGGCCTAAGGCTTGAAAGAGGGAAAGAGTTGTATTGGCTGACACTAGCTGAGACTCTGATGGGCTTGGATGCTTTCCATCGACGGGAGACGACCAAGTTCGTAGAAAGTCCACTACTCTTGCAGGTAATGTTTCCCACCTTGCCTCGTATGTGTTTCTCACATCGCTCGGCTCTCAAGCTCGGTTTTTCTCTCAAAACCCCTTTCTCACTTTTTCTCTTCACATACACCTCTCTATTCTTTAATCTCTCTTATTTTTCATCCCTCCCCAGATATGGCTCATGGATAAGTTGAAAGTAGTGGACTCTTGCCCTACATATTCAGCGCGCAGTTATTTCTTCTGCTAACGGCTAGTTGATTTCCCAAACGAGGGATGGTGGTGCCACTGGATGTGCTATAGGTCTGTTGTTGACATTGCTTGGAGTTGCCCCTGGTTTGATCTGCCTGAGATGAGCTACAACATGTCTCGACAACCTGGCATTCAGTTGATTGGCTTGACACACTGTGTATTTTATTTTCCATTCCGGTTCAGGCGTCAGTTCGGACACGACTAGACTTGCCCGGAAGAGGGGATAGAATACCCGACTTCATTTCCAATCCGAGGCTCACAACTAGCTCGGTATCCCACTGCATGGAGGACAAGAGAACTTCTGGCTCCCGCTCCTAATTTCAGTTGTGCCCTTTCTGACGAATACATAGCTTGGCTTGAAGATGAGGCACAAACCGGGCCTACTTTAGCGTCTAAAGCTTCCACAAGCTCTGGGAGGGGACGCAAGAGCACCTGACTCAACTATGCCCCAAGTTTATTGCTTTAATCTGTACTTTCAAGTTTTCCTTTTCAATGTAATAAAAAGCAACTTTGATTTGTATCAAGAGGTAGAAAACTCTATATTAAAATCAATGAAATTAAAGGTTGTGAGCACTGAAAATTTTCCTTTTGGTCCAAAAATAGTCTAAGTTGAAGAAAGATTAATTTGAACAAAATCAACTTTTATTAAAACTTTTCAAAACCATTTTCAATAAGGATCACAACTGGACACACCAGGAATCTATCCTTGAGATGTACAACCTCGAATCCAATAACTGGAAAGTTGCCCCTTGTCTGAATAGCACTACACTGTACTGGAGATCACAACCGAACTCTTGGATGCAGAAAAGACAACCGAACTCATGGACACAGTTGATTTGAAAGTGTTTATGGCTGGACTTTAGAATGAAGTTGCCTACGTATCCCAAAGACGAGAATCAGGCCTTACGTAGTTCGGTTACGGTTCACTCGGGTATTAACACTCTCCTTTTGCACTCTAACTTTTGCCAAGGCTGTCCTTTCTGGGTTTTCAACCTTGCGAGCTCAGTTTTTCTTTTTTCTAATTTTTTGTGCTCTAACTTTTGCCTAGGTCGCCGTTTCGGGTTTTCGGCCTAGCGAGCCACTCAAGGGTAGTATTTCTTCAACTTGTCCATGCTGATCGGTTGGGAGAATTCGAGGCCATCTAAGTCTATAAGAATGACAGCTCCACCCGACCAAATTGATTTGATGATATAAGGACCAATCCAATTAGGTCTGAACTTGCCCCTAGGGTCATGGATGGGAGCTCGATTGTCTTTGAGCACCAAATCTCCTTCTTTCAGATTCCTGGACTTAACTTTCTTGTTGAAAGCCCTGGCGATTTTGCGTTGATAACCTTGGACATGGTACAGTGCTTTCAGCCTTCTCTCGTCAAACAACATTAGTTCCTCAAACCTGCTCTGCTGCCAATCCACTTCCGTTATCTGGCACTCAGCCATAACTTGCAGCGACGAAACTTCAACTTCAATCGGTAGAACCGTCTCCATCCCATAAACCAGAGAATACGGAGTTGCCCCAGTAGATGTTTGGATTGATGTCCTGTAGCCCTAGAGAGCAAACGGCAACTTGTCTAGCCAGTCCCTATAGGTTTCCACCATCTTCTGTAGAATGTGTTTGATGTTCTTGTTGGCGGCCTCAACAGCTTCGTTAGTTTGCAGCCGATATATGGATGACTTATGAAATGCCACGTTGTATTTTTCCAACAAGTTAGCCACTTCTTTCTTAAAATGGGAACCGTTGTCCGAGATGATCTCATTCGGGACCCCATAATGACAAATGATATTATTCCTGATGAACTTGGCTACGGCGACACTTTCAGCACTGCGTAGGATTGGGCCTTGACCCACTTTGTAAAATAGTCTATTGCCACCAGGATATACTCATGCCTGTTTGACCCCTTCGGAGTAATTGCCCCAATAACATCAATTCTCCAGACTGAAAACGACCATAGTGAAGTCATGTTGTATAGCTTCGACGGTGGGATGTTCATGTGATTTGCATGGATCTGACATTTGTGGCATCGCCGAACAAAACCAATACAATCCTCCTACATGGTTGACTAGTTGTAACCCTGTCTGAGAATTTTTCGAGCTAGCATCACTCTGCTCATATGCGATCCGCACTTTCCTCCGTGGATGGCCTCCATTAGGCGCTTCGACTCTTCTTCATCAACACACAGCTTGTGCATTCCCAGATGGCCTCGTTTGTACAATTTACCCCTGCTGATGATAAACTGAGTAGCCATTCGTCATATTGCCCTTTTTTCTTTGGCATTTGCCCCTAGTGGATAAGTCTTTTTTTCCAAGAAGTTCCAGATATCATGATACCAAGGGTTTTAATCTTGTACTTCATCTATTGCGGCGATTAACTCATAAGCCAGCACATATCTCTGTTCAATAATGATTGGACGTATCCGGACTCCCAAAGGAATGTCTATCATGGAAGATAGAGTTGATAAAGCATCAACAAACCTATTGCGCTCTCTTAACAGATGTGTGAAGGTTAGCTTCTCAAACCTAGAAATCATAACATCTAAGGTTTGGTGATAGATTTTCATCCTTTCTTCTTTAACCTTCCAGTCTCCTTTTACTAGAGACACAACTAGGTTCGAGTCCCCGATGACGTCCAACCGTTTTGCCCCTAGTTCCACAGCAGCTTTTAAGCCAGCGATACATGCTTCGTATTCTGCTTCATTGTTTGATACCTTAAATCGGAGTTTGAAAGCTAAAGGTATGTGGGAATTGTCAGGTGCTATTAGCAACACCCCTAGCCCATAACCGTATTGGTTAGACATTCTGTCAAAGTACATAGTCCAAATCTCTTCTTCGACCTGCAGAATGGCCTTATCTAGGAGCAGATACTCTATTGCTTCGTCTCCCTCCACTGGGTGATCGGCTAGGAACTCCGCTACCGCTTTTCCTTTCACAGACTTGCGAGTTATATACTTCAAATCAAATTCGAAGAGAAGAAGCAACCAACGGGCTAGCCTACCCGTAAGCGCTGGTTTCTCGAAGAGATATTTGATGGGGTCTAATCTCAAAACCAGAATTACGGAGTGAGCTAACAGGTAGTGCCTCAACTTCCTGGTAGCCCATACCAAGGCTAAACAAGCCTTCTCTAGTGGAGTGTAACGGGTCTCATATTCCAGCATCTTCTTGCTCAGGTAATAGATGGCCTTCTCCACTCTATCCTTAGATTCCTGCGCAAGCATGCAGCCCATTGTCATGTCGGTTACTGACAGATACAAAATCAACGGCTTCCCCGGCTCTGGCGGTGACAACACGGGTGGGTTCTATAGATACTGTTTGATCTGCTCAAAAACAACTTGGCATCGGTCATCCCATTGGAATTTCTTTCCTTTCTTCAGGAGACCAAATAGTGGTTCACAAGTCAAGGTTAATTTTGTAATAAACCGTCTTATGAATTGCACTTTTCCCAGAAAGCCGCGCACCTCTTTTTCAGTCCTTGGTGGTGGCATTTCTAGTATGGCCTTGATTTTTGAAGGATCGACTTCGATGCCCCTTTGTGTAATCAAGAACCTCAGCATTTTCTCTGCTGTGACACCAAAAGTGCATTTCTGAGGATTCAGTCGCAACCGATACTCTCTGATCCGTTGGAAAAATTTCTTTAAGGCGGTGTAGTGGCCCTCTCTTTCCTTGGACTTGACAATCATGTCGTCCACATACACCTCCACATTTTTGTGGATCATATCATGCAAGATCGTGGTTGTAGCCTGTTGATAAGAAACCCAGCATTTTTCAGACCGAACGACATCACCCTATAATAGTAGATTTCCCATGGTGTGGTGAAGGCAGTCTTCTCCCTATCCTCGGGTGCCATCAAGATCTGGTTGTACCTGGAAAACCCATCCATAAAGGAGAGCAACGCATGGCCTGCAGTGAAGTCCACCAATTCGTCGATGTGCGGTAGAGGAAAGTCGTTCTTTGGACTAGCTTTGTTCAAATCTCTGAAATCCACACACACCCAAATTCTGTCATCTTTCTTCGGCACCGAAATAATGTTGGCCAACCAAGAAGGATACTCAGATACTAGCAAGACCCTTGCATCTATTTGCTTGGTGACCTCTCTCTTGATTTTCAAAGCCCAATCCGAGCGTATTCTCCGAAGCTTCTGCTTGACGGGCCGGGCCTCAAGGTCAAGAGGGATCCGGTGCTGTACAATCTCAAGATCGATTCCAGGCATGTCTTCGTAGAACCACACGAAAACATCTTTGAAATCTTTTAATAAAGCGACTAAGCGCTCGCGTTCCTCTGAAGACAACGTGGACCCAATCTGGACCAGACGCGGATCCTTTTCAGTACCGACATTAATTGAAATGATTTCATCAACCAGGGGTTTTATAAACCTCTCCTCCTCTCGATCAATCAAATGTTTCAAAACCAGAGAAATTCCTTCCTCATTGTTTTTATCAAAGTTTTGAAAGTCTTGATTAATGCAGTAAACAAATGACATAGAAAAGTACTCAGAAACAACAGTGGTACCATTCTCATTCATAACTTCCAGCTCGTCCAATTCCTCGGTTACAACCGACTCAAAAGAAAAGGAAAAAGACGACCTGGACAAAACAACGGCATCTGGGTTATCAACCCCAGGAATACCAGACTCTAACTCAGAAGAACTGGAATCTAATTCTGACTCCACAGACTCTGTAGAATCAGATTTCGGTTCACTAACTGATTCAGTACTGCTGAACAAAAAGCCCTCCTCGAATTGCCAAACCAGGGAGGGTGCGATAGATGCATCCAGAATGCCAGAAGAAGGGCCCACAGCCGATTAATCCCCAATCATGGAAACAGAGAAGTCATCCCCCAAGCTCTCTGGTGTGATATGAGGATCTAAAAAGAGATAAGCCAGCGCTGCTTCTATCTTGAGTTCTATACCATCGGACTCATCCTCTAGACACTGTTCAGCCATAGCTGGTAGGTCAGTTTGCTCTTCTATAACTTCATCCCTTTGCAACTGTAAGTCGAAAAAGATCTCAAAGCCGGGCAAACGCCGCTTTTCAGAATTCAGTCATGGCTCAGGAAAGTTGTAGAATGGGAAATCTTTCCCTTCCCAGACAAAGCGGCTGTTTAGGGTTACTTGAATGGGTCTATGCACCAACTCATAGTGCTTCCCAGTTTTCTTAGCTTTGGCCCTTCTTGTCATTTCCTTCCCCTTTCTTATTCAGTCCTCTTTGGTAGGCGTGTAACCTAGACTAAAGGTATGAGGGTTGTGTGGCACTTCGGCCAACGCAGCAACGTCCTTCCAGTCGCTCCTTCCCAATCCCATTCCGGTACATGTTGCAGCTTATTCATGAGGTAGACGAATTGAGCACTGACATATAACCCCTCATCAATAGCCAGAATATCTTACACTACCCGGGCCTCGGCCAAGGTGAACCCAAACAAAAAGACGTCCTCCTCGCTGTGTATAATTTTTAGTACTGGTGTAGTGACTTCCGGTGGAGGATGTATGGGAGAGTTCCCAAAAACAATAGCTACCCCCTTCCCATGGAGGTACTGCAGCATCTGATGCAGAGTGAAAAAGACAGCTTTCACTTGGTGTAGCCATGGCCGTCCAAGGAGTAAATTAAAAATGGCTGGAACATCCAAGATGTGGAATTCAATGTCCTGTTGTGTCGAGCCAACCTGAGTTCTGATCCGAACTATCCTCATCACTTCCCGACTTATATTGTCATAGGCCCGAATCACCTGGGCCGTTAGTACAAAGTCTGTCGGTTTCAAACCGATAGCATAGGCCATGCGCGACGAATACACATTAATTGCAGACCCGGTATCAACCAAGACAACTGGTATCCACTTCTCTTTACATGCTACAGAGATGTATAGTGGCTTATTGTGCTCGGAGCCCTCAGACAGCAATTCTTTATCTGTAAAAGTCAAAGTCGGTACAGCGCCACCTGGGAAAACCAGTCCCACTAACTGCTTAGGGGTTGTATCGATAGAGAGCTAAGCCTTATCCATTGCTAATAGGATGGCTTGTCTATGCACCCATGAAGCCATAAGTAATCCCCAAATGAAGATGTCTGCTTGAATCTTTTTCAGCTGCTTCAGTACAACTTCCTCTTCCAACAGTTTATCTTTCTGTTTCTCAGCTTCCTTATCTTTCCTTGATGCTTCTAGTTGGTCCAAGTGTGGGGCTTAAAGTACTGCCCACTTCGAGTCATGTGATCAATTTCCTCGGCATACCATGTATCATCTGGCAGATTTTGTCCCCAATGTTCATCCATGTGGGAAGATGCAAATCATCATCTTCCCACCACATTCCTTCGGCAACCGACAAGGAATTGTCCGGTTCCATTGTAAGCAATCCTGTATCCGCAACACAGTCAGTCCCCGCAAGACCTTTAGTTTTTCTAGCCTTCTGATCAGTATCAGTTCTTTCATGCTTGAACCGCTTCAACGTGGCCTCCTGTTCTGTATCGGCTATACAAACACTACCCAATTCTTGAACAAAATTCTTAGTACCGGTGCTCTCCGGCAACTTCCCTTTGTTGTTGACCGTTCCGGCCGTTGCAGTAATCCCCGTTTCCAACTGTTCTTGCTTCGGTTGAGACCCCTCATCTATATCCGGCTCATCACTAAGCCACCCTAAATTATCCGTTGATCCGTTCATATCAAACCAGCCAATCTGTACATTTCCCAGATCATGTTCATCAAAGAACTGCAGATTACTAATATCCTCCTCGAGATCGGCTAAGTCATCCAGTCCCTGGCTTAGTCCGTCCTCCCGGACTACATTAACCTCCATTCCCTTCGACAATTCCACCCCTGGTCCAGCCTGACTTGTTGGCACAATGTAGCAGCAGGGGTTGTATGCTTCCTCAATTAAGCTTACAGGGCCCTCAAGCATGCCTTCTTTTACCACAGCCACCACCACGGGTTCAGGTTGGGATATGGACGTGCTCCTCATGCACAAGTCAGTGCTTTCTGGGATGAACAGTGCCGGCTTGGGCAGGTGGGAGGGGGTGATGTATATGTTGGGATCGTATGGGACGGCCATTGTTTGGATAAGGTTGACTTGCCTGGGTGGAGGAGGGGGTTGGTTATGTGGTGAGAGAGGATTTGTAGTGACGTTAGGCTTCTCAAGAGATGCTATCACTTTGTTGTCAATGAGATCCTGAATCTCATGACGGAGTCTAAAGCATAGGTCGGTGTCATGACCATGTTGTTGGTGGAAAGCACAGTACTTAGCCGGGTTGTGTGTAGGAGGGAGGGGATTGGGCAATGGGCGCAGCTCCAGGGGCTTCAGATGCGCCTTTCTGATTAAGACCCTCAAGGTCGCAGATAGAGACATATAGAGTGGGGTGAAAACCCTTTGGCCTCGGGGTGGGTACTTTGCAGGTTGTGGAGTAGTTTTGGATGTACCGGTAAAAAGAGTGGCTGTTTTTGGTGTGGTGGTGACCATACCAACATCAGAAGTCCTTGCAGCTGCGTTACTAATCGTAGCCGCATTTGAACTGCGTGTAAAAGCCCTCTTGGGCTACTCTTTTTCATGGTCTATCAGAAGCTGTTTCATCACATCCTCTATCTGCACCCCTA
Organism: Camellia granthamiana; assembly: GCA_036172215.1. Lineage (NCBI taxonomy): Eukaryota > Viridiplantae > Streptophyta > Magnoliopsida > Ericales > Theaceae > Camellia > Camellia granthamiana. Next base: position 74,046,263 of record CM069917.1, read on the forward strand.
TTTCATAAAGGTCAGCAAATGTAGGTAGAGGTAGAACTATCATCTTTTGTAGCAGCCTCGGTTGCCTATTACGAATGACCATTCTTATCTGGTCTTTTTCAGCTGGTCAGGTTGTCATCATGGAGGCCTTGGCGCTCCACCGAGTGACGAAATCGGAGAAGCCTTCCTTCGGCTCTTGACGAGTAGCCTCAAGATCACGAGTTGTGACCTTGAGTTGAGTGTTATAGAAATATTGGGCGATAAAGGCCTCAGCCATCTCTTCTCAGCTCCTCTTCACAAAATCTTCTAGTTTAGCATACCAAATAGCCGCGATACCTGACAGGGTCCGGCCAAAGAGGGGATAGCTTCTGCAATCTAGTCAGGCTCATCGGCCGCAGAATATCTGAAAATAGCCGCAAATGAACCATGGGATCACCCGAACCGTCGAAGTGGTCTATGTGAGGCATTTTAAATCTATCCGGCAATGTCACCGCCGAATTTGTATAGCCGTCCTCTATATCTAGGATTGAATTGACACCCTAAGCTCGTTTGAAAAGCTTCTCAAGCTCGCTCACTTCCAGAGCGGTAAGGTCGACCTCAAACTCAAACGGTGCCTCCGTTGGGTAAACCGGTGCTTTGGAAGTCTGAGGTGGGACCGGCCCTGCCGGAATGTCCGCATTCTCCTGGACATTAGTTATATCCTCGGGTATTGGAACCCTAACTGGAGGTGGATGCGAAGTAGAAGTTGCTGCTTGTTGTGGTTACTGTTGCTGTTGAAGCCTAGCAATCAGTTCAGCCTGCTGGGTTGCAATCTCTATTTGGCGAGTGGTAACTTCCGCTTGGCAAGCAGCGTCCAGCTGCATGGCCTAAATGGTTTGTTGAAGTTGGCGCATCATATCCTCCATGTTGTCTGAGGGGTGCTGATCTATCAGAACCGGTGTATACTCTCTTTTTGAGGTAGAAGCAGAAAACTGGGCCAGACTGCGCACAAGTGACGTGGATAGTGACCGCTGAATTGGCGACTATTGAACCGGTGATCTATGCCTGACTATCCTCCGTCTCGTAACCGGGGGTAGCGAAGCAAACACTTGTTGTCCTCCAATAAGATCCTCAGATCGGTAAATCCTCTTTACTCTGGTCCAGAGTGCTCGGGGGGTAACTGCCTCGTCGGAAGCAATTATGAAATACTACCTTGCAAAAAAGAAAATAAAGCAAAAAAAGAAACAACAATCAGCAAACGTACAGCACCTCGGCTTAGACAAGGACAACACACAGTTGAAATCATAACGTGGACAATCTTTACTCTAACACTGATTTATGTCCTAAATTTCTACCTCAAAACTAATATCCCCAAACTAATACCCTGAGTTTCAACTGATACATACATTCCTGCAAAGTCACACTCTAAAAGCACATATCAAGCAAGTGAGAGCCAAAACACCCCTATGATGGGATAGGGTTTCCCTGTCCTAGTTTTGTCAAGAACTAGGGATTCGCTATGCAAGCAAGCGGTTTCAAATAAACCTACATTCGGGTGAGCAACATGTCCTAGTTTGGAACAGTCTCTATAGCTTTCGATATGCAACTAGGTCGATTGGTCAAAAAGGGTGCCTCAGCAAGACTACCTAATATACCTCTTGCTCCTAACACCGAGAAATGAAAGGAGGATCAAATGGTATAGCAGTAGTCCAGATCCAAGGTTTGTGTTTCCATCGTGGCAAAGCCTGCAACCGGTCAGCCTTATGGCACGTTTTCCCAAGCGAACCTCCGGCAAACAGATCAGGAATAGCAGATGGCAAACACTATGACTTAGGCGCACCGATGCAAATGTAATGCAAAAAAATACATAACTGTAAATAAAACAACATATCATAAGTTCGAGTCAAGTTCTCTAAATCCCCAGCAGAGTCACTAAAAACTGTAGCTCGACTTTTTCGCGCCCCCTTTCGGAGAGCTCGAATTAGTCCTACAGTTCAGACTCCCACGTGGTTTTGAATCTAATCTCACAAAGTGTAATGTGAGACTGATAAACATCAAAGAGTCCAATCCGGCAAATCATTTTGGAAAATCAGATTTTGAATCAAATAATGCCAAAATTGGACTACTTTGCCAGATTACAGAGTCGCCACCTGAATATTGTATTTTTGGGAAATTTCGGAAACCCTAACTCGTGCCAAAGGCCACGTGTCCGTTATCACCAAAGTTGCCTCGGCTCGGGAACTTGGGTACGAGAGGGGAAGATCTTGAAATGAGCACCCCGGCTCGCCCGATCAAAAGATCGGCCTCTACTAATCATGATACGTTATTTTATAAACCTCATGTGTTTTTATTTTGGTTATTAGCTAACTTTACTATGTGACGCATACAAGCAAGTATAGACTAAAATCGCAAGAATTGGAACGAATTCAACTCATGTTTGCTTTCGAAAATGGTTTGAATTTGCCACCCTCAAGTGGGCTAAAACGCGGATTTGCCACCTCAAGTGGGCTTAAAACATGATTTGCCACCTCGCAAAGTAGGCTTAAAACTCACACTCATTGAATTGTTCCAATTCAAACAATCAAGCCTTCATCCACAGGCATTCATGCAATTAATCATTCAAGCACATAGCCTCATGGCAAGTATGCAAAACATGGCAACACTCATACTCATGCAAGTATGCTAAAGCGTAAAACTTACCGAGTACTCCAAGCCAAAACAAAAGCTAGTTAGAAAGAATGCATGATCCTAACTATGTTAGATGCCTAATGCAACACATGCAATAATGCAATTAATAGGCTCAGCTACTAATATGGCATATGATTCGATTTGATAACATGCTTTGAAACACGTATTCAAATAAGTATTGAATTTGACAATGCAGTTTGAATGATGCGCCGAGTCTCGGTGCATGCAAGACAAATGAATAATGCAAACATGCAAGGATAAGGTATGCTAATTGAAACATGACCCCTAATCTAACCATCGAAAGCGGTTAAATAAAAGGGAGAAAGATGCGGGGTTGGAAGACATGCACACACGCACGCACGCACACTTATTACAACATTACGCCCTTGCGAAGGAGGGTCCGAATGAATAAGCTAAGCTACACTAAGCTAAGGTAATTATTACAAAACGAACTAATTAACTATTCTAAGCTAATTAATTACAACAATTGAAATCAATTAACTAACTATTCTAAGCTAGCTAAAATATTACAAACCAAATTAAACTAATTAATTACAACACTTGTATGAAGGAATTAGCTAGCATATTCTAAGTTAACAAAAGCGATTAAATGGCCTCGAGGGCGAGGGACGCATGCATGCTCGATTGCTTCACTCGAAAATGCCCTTGCCTTGCCATCGGATGCCTCTGTTTGCACCCTTTTGATCACTGAAAATTGTATCAACTTCCAGATTGCCTCTGCTCCAACACAGGAACACATTTGTACAAAAATTCACTGGTGGCCGGTCGGCCACAAAAAGTGGCTGTCGGCCACCTCAACTGGCCGGTCAGCTAGTTTAAGTGACCGGTCGGCTACTTCAAGTGGGCGGTCGGCCACCCTTTTTCTAGACTTCTGCTTTTGCTGCAACAGAGAGCAAACAGAGGCAAAGCAATGCATTTTCAAGAAATGTATGTACTGCTACCCTCCTTATCATCTCTTAAGCTCAAAAGAGTGTAGCTCTTGGCTCTCAAGCCATCAACCAAGCATTTTCAATGCATGATGGCTGGAGAGTCAAGCTTGTATAAGGTTAATGAGTGCACAAACAAGACCAAAACCCTATCACGCATGATCAAGGGTGACGGTGACCAAGAAAAATGACACGTTTTGTCACTTTGAGTATGAAACGTCCCATTTTTCTTGTGTTTGGATTTACGTCCGATCCAAACGCATGCAATGCAACACAACATGCTTATCTTGCCTCTTTTACTTTGTTCATTTTGTTTACACATTTTAAATTACCAACTCATTCTTTAGTTGATTTAGTCCAAGGTGAGTGTCCTCTAATGAGAGAGGTGTCAACCAAGGGATGATTTAAGGCATGAGAGAGATCATGCCGTTGGTTAGTAGAAACCCCCAAAAGAGGATTAAAACCATTAAGCACAAATCTCAATCTCAAGCTTAAACACAACCCTAAGGCTAACCAACCCTCAAAGCAAATGAAAAAAGTGAAGAAATGATGGAGGTTGTAGATATTTCAGTGCTGACATGGCATGCAAAATAACACTAAATCATGCAAGCAGCACATGCAAGTCATGTTTAAGAGCCTAACTCATTAAGCTAGTGAAGACCATTACACTATAGCCATGCAATGCAAGCCTCAATTGACTAAACCAGCTTTGGACAGAGTTAAGATATGCCAAAATAGTGGCTAAAACATGCTGAGATTAAGTCATGAAAGGCTAGAAAAACATGCTCACATGTTAGCTTGCAAACAAGACTCAAGACACAACTCTCAAAAGAAATGAAAGAGTGAAATAAATGAGCATGTGACAGAGCTATATACACTGAAATTACATGTAAAAAGACACTACAACATGCAATCATTCCAAGCAAAACATGTTTAGAGGTCTAAAATACCAAGCTAGTAAAGCCATTTGCACTACAATTATACAAAACTAGGCCCACATGACCAAAGCAGCCAAAAACAGAGCTAAATCATGCCAAATCAGAGGCAAACACATACTGGAAATAAGCTAAGTTAAGCCACAAAAACATGCTATCATGTGATGCTAATTAGGCATGCAAGTGAGACACAAGGAGGGGAGGCTAACTCCTCCATTTTTGGACTTCAAAACATGCTTTTTACCACTAAAATAAATATTAATTTTAGTGGTTTAAAGGCCCAAAAAATTTGACTTTAACATGCTAAAAGATGATGCAAAGGTTCACACAAATAAGCAACAAGCAGGGTAGACAACCCCTTAGCACAAAATAACTTCAAACCAACATGTTAAGGCCCAAAAATCAGAACTTTTTATAGTTGAAAACTAGGCCCAAAACAGTATAAAAAGATGGCCAAGCAAGTGATTAAAACTAAGCCTACAAGGTAAGCAATATACCTCTTGAAGCTCAGCACAAAACAGGCACTTTCTTAGGCTCAAACAACCTTCCAACAACCTAAAATAGGTTCCAAGAGGCCTCAGCTCCAAGGTGGTCCAATTTGGTTAAGGGCTAGTGTGCAAATGTGTAGAGAATTCTAACTATCAAGCATAAAACAAGGGGAGAGAGAGAGAATTGTAGAGAAAGAGAGAGAGAAATTTGTTCAAAATTATCTAACCCCTTCAAATGGGGGAGAGACCTCCCTATATATAGAAAATCAAGCTAAATGCTTGTATTCATTTCTCCATACACATGTATGGAGATTGCCTTCAGTGAACAACAACGGGCACAGCTGGCAAAGAAATATCTAAAAAGGGGAACAAATGGCCATCGGCCACCTCAACTAGCTGACCGACCACTTCAAGAAGTCGACAAGAGGGAAAAGTGGCCGACAAGGCCAAAAAGTGGCCGACAATGCCCTTCCCCCTTCCAAGTAAGAGGCACCAAGGTTTGGCCAAAAAACAAGCACAAAACAAAAAGGGTTTAGAGGCTCAAAGACAAGGCGTTCCGCCGAGAACTTCGGGCGCTCAAAACAAGCACAATCATCGAGTGCACAAATGATGACGTCTAAGTCTTAAGGTCGGTTAAAAATGGGGTGTCTACAATTATGACACATCATTATGACACATGTGATATAACGCCCTCAAAATAATAACATTAAACCCATCCATATAGAGACATGTATTGATACATAAAAGGTCCACATTCATCTATTCATCAGAGTACTTCATTACAAAAGTATTACATGTTTACAACAAAAGCAAATGCCCTACGGGCTTACAGCTTTCCAAGTTAACACTTGGTTACAAAAGAGAGTGCTAATTCAATTACACATTAAGTCCTTGGCTTGAATCTATATGCAATACAATCAAGGAAAATAAGACAACAAAAGTATGTCCGCCTCTAACCTCCCAAGCTATGTCCTTAGAGGTCGCATGCTACCTGTACCTGAAAATGATGTTCCCATATAGGGTGAGCCACAGCCCAATAGAAATATACTAAACCAACTATGAACAATGCCTAAAAGATTAGCAACTGATAGATGGTCAACACTTACACTTCCATTTACATCTTATTACAATTCCATGACAATCAAGTCTATGTTACAATTCACTTTCCATTTCTTATTCGACTTTGAGTTTGAAAACAAGGCTTAGTACTCTGGCCAAAACATTTGATGAGATTATAGTTCATCACTAGAACACTTTCAAAATTCAAGGTAGATACACATTTTGGTGTTGTATCAATAACACATAGGCCACTTCCATACTTCACAAATGATGATGATATACATTTTAGTGCTATATCAAATCAACAAACATTTCAATAGATAAGCATATGAGCCATATCACACTACAACAGATAAGCATATGAGCTATATCAACACTTCAACAGATAAGCATATGAGCCATATCAACATTCCAATAGATAAGCATATGAGCTGTATCATCACTACAATGGGAGAGCATATGAGCTGCATCCCTGGGTCCATCCCCCATCTTCCCTTAACCATTAACCGGTTTAGAGGTACATCTCCCATCTTCTCCTAAACCATGGAGTACATCCCCCATCTCCTCCCATATACAAGTAATGCATATAAACACAGAATCATATACGCAATCAATCAATACATAAAGTTAATGTATTCTATCAACCGTCTACACATAATGCATATAAACACATTGGTCATATACACAATCAATCAATACATAAAATTAATGTATTCTATCAACCGTCATACTCTATGACACATCCAATTGATTAGTTTTAGTTTGCCTAATCATCATGCATTGTCTACAACAATCAATACTACCCTCCACTGGTAGCCCAAAGCAATTATTTCTAAACAGGAAATAAATGCACAAATGGATAATATATCAACATTTCAATTAGGTGAGCAATAAATTATTTAACTACACCCTTTAGTCCCATACATTCCCAACTTCAACGTTTCCAATTCAATTCCTCATTTCCTTTAATTAATTATATACATTAATTAATTAAAACAATTAGGGCAAATTCCCTTAATTAACAAAACAACTCTAAGGTTCCATTTTCATCCACAATCCATCATCCATCTCATTTTTTTATACCAAACTTGCATATAGGTTTATTTCAAACAAAACCTCAACTTTTGTAAAATTACACAAAAAAGGCCCAAACTTTCTTAAATTTACCCAACAACACCCAACATATCAAAATGCTAAAATTTAAAGACAAAATCCATAAAATGGAGTAGGTTATCCCTACCTCGAAAGATGACACCCAACAGAGAAGATGAAGAAACTCAACGTGCTCCAAAACTCAATATTTTCGGATCAAAACGTAGCCTTTGACGATCAACACAACTTTTACAAAGGCCGAAGGTAAGGAAAACACTCTAACTAGATCAAACCCTAGAGAGAAGGGAGTTTCTAGAGAGAGAAGCTCTCAAAATATCTTTTTGGAAAGTAAGAGAGAGAGAGAGAGAAAGTACAGAAAATGATTTCAAAATGCCTAACTGCCTTTTGTTATACGACATTACCGCTCGAGCGAAAAACACAACGCTCTAGTGTCAAGAACAAAAACCATGGTCCGCTCGAGCGCAAGAAGTACCGCTCGAGCGCCAAGACTCAAGAATAAAGCTCACCCGCTCGAGCGTGAAAAACCAGTTCGCTCGAGCGCAAATTTCTAACTCCCAGAACTTACACCAAAAATGTACTAGACGCTCGAGCGCCAACAATCCCGCTCGAGTGCGACACGCTCGAGCACAAGAAACCCGCTCGAGCGTAGAAAACCAACCTGTAGAAGTTTTGCAGAGCACCAAAATACTGGGAGTATGCAATATCCGCTCGAGCTCTCCCAGACCCGCTCGAGCGGAACGACCAAAAACACAGAAACAAGGTTTTAGATCGAGGCTCAACCCACCTGCTCGAAACAAGCCCAACACATCCTAAAACTCAGAGAAATGGAATTAAAGGATAACAACAAGGTAGATACAACTGTTAATGTCCACGGGACCAACTCCGGATCACTGTACAACAAGGGGAAAAACCCGGAATCGCTATATATGAATATTGATGTCATTCTAATTGTAGTAATATAATTTGAAAAAGAATTTAAATTTGAAATTTTATTTTATAATTTAATAAAGGATGCAAAGTTTAAGGAATGGATATTGATCTCAATCCAATTATAGTAACATAATTTAAGTAAGAATCCAAAATTGCAATTTTATTTTAAGAATATAAAATTAATTTATAGACCAATCATAGTGTAACGTGTATTAACAAAAAAAAATTTTTTAAAAATTTTAAAAAATGAGAAAAAAGAATTACAACTTTCAACCTTAATAAAATGACAATATTTTGCAATTATAATAGTATATAGATATATAGATATATAGATAAATTATGGAATAAATCATTATTTAAAACTTATATGTTATGGGATAAATCATTATAATTTTAAATTTAAATTAATGGAATGCTTTCCATATTTAGTGTCCCTCAAATTTAAATTTTTAAATTAATTAGTATACTTTATATTTTTTTTTATTTTATATATTTGATATACCTTCCATTTGAAAATCATAAATCAAGAGATATTAAATTTTTTTAGAGAATTTTTTTAATTATTGAAAATTAAAAATTTGGAAATTTTAGTTTGAGATATTGAAATTTCCACAAGACTTGTGTAGGAGTGGCAACGGGGCGGGGCGGGGCCGGGGATCACACTCCCCGTTCCCGATCCCCGATGGTGAACATGGCCCCGTCCCCGGCCCCGATCCCCGACGGGGAACCTATCACTCTCCCCATCCCCGCCCCCGATCGGGGATCGGGTTTCCCCGACCTTGAAAATTCCCCGGCCTAAATTTCTTTCAACATCAACAACATCAGAGAGACATAAACAATAGAATAAAAAATAAAAAAAAAAATAAAAAAGAAATCTGGTGGATCATCAACACCAACACAGATCTTAGTCTGTGCATCATCAACACAGATCTGGACTGTGCATCATCAACAACACAGATCTGGTGGAGTTCATGGAGGAGGACGATCGGTGGCGAATCGCGATGGGTGGCTGGCCACTGGCGATGGACGATCGTCGATCCGAGAGCATCATCGGCGTCGCGATGCTGTGCTGCGGCGGAGACGGAGAGGAGAGGTTTGCGGAGACGGAGAGAGAGTAGAGGGTCGAGGCCAGCGGCGGTGGTGGTGGTGAGTCGCCGTCGGTGAGAGAGAACAACGAGAGAGAGAGTGAGAGAGAGTTGAGATGAGAGTGAATGAGTGAGTGAGTGAGTGAGAGAGATATATCAGCGTTAGAGAGGGGAGAGCAACACAGATAGATTAGGGTTTATTTTTTGGTTTATTTGATTTTTTTTTAATATATATATATATAAGGGGTATAAAAGTAATTTAATTTCGGGGAAATTCGGGGATGGGGCCGGGGACGGGGACGGGGACGGGGCCGGGCCGGGGCTTAAACACTGATCACCGTCCTCGGCTCGGAACAGATCGGGGATTGATTTTCAGATACCGTCCCCTCCCCGTTGAGGGTATTTTTCGGGGAAAAACCACATAAATCGGGCTCGGGATCGGGGATCCCCGTCGGGCCGGTTTCAAATTTCCATCCCTAGACTTGTGGTTAGAAAGCCCCTTTTACTTATATAATATATAGATAGATAGATAGATAAATTTAATAAGAATTTATATTTGTTTTAAATATTTTTTTAATATACAAATTATTTTTTTTAGATTTTTTATAAAAATAATTTAACAATCCCATCACTAACTATAGTGTATGGGAGAAGTTGAAAATGGTATAATAGTAGGTATAGGAGAAGTCAAAAAGGCTTATGGATTGAGAGAAGTCAATAAATACTGAGATTTTTTTTTAAATAAAAAAATTAGAAAATTAAGATTGGAATATTGGAGCTCCCACAAGGCTTGTGAGATAGAAACCTCCTTTTCCTTATATAATAATAAATAGATTTTAGTCATTGTAATTTCAATTAGTTTAAATTTTTTTTTAAAAAAAAAAAAATTGGATATTGTGTTAATTTGGTCCAATTAATAACGTTGATTAGCGTTTTCAAAAAAAAAATGGTTGCTAAGTTCGTTAAGGTGAACTCATTTGTTAAGGTCAACTCATGCCACTTATATGCACATTTTCTATCACAAAACAAACACTAACAATTGTAATTAATTGAACTAAATTGAGACAAAATCATAAATTTTGGGTCAAAATTAAGTCAATTGAACATACATGGACCAAAATTCACAATGATCAAAATATAGAAACTATCGATATAATTTATCTTTTTCTTTTTGTTTTTTTAAATGAAGAGCTAAAACTAAAATTTAGTTAAAAAATAAAATAAAAAGTCCATTAAAGGAAGTTAGAAAAAAGGGAAAATTAGTAAAACACCCCTCTCCAACTTTGTGTAGTAGGAGATGTCCAAAATGTTTTTTTTTTTATTAGCTAAGGTCCTTCAACATTTTTACAAAGAAAATTTGACTCAGAAAAATTTTGCCCAACTCAGAGAAATTTTACTCGACTCAGAGAAATTTCGACCTCGACTCAAAGAAATTTTGAAATTTCTCTAATAGGATTATAGAGAAATTTCTCGGAGTCAGGTAAAATTTCTTTGAGACGAATTTTTCTCTGTAGAAATATTGAGGGACCTTAACTACTATGAAAATATTGTATATCCTTTATATTATAAAATCTTAATATCAGAGACCATAAAAAAAATTTCCCTAGAAAAAACTAGTTCCAAAAAAGGTCTCAACTCAACTTTGTTCTGCTTGAAAATACACTAATTTCTCCTGAGATTTAGAGAAAATACATTGAGCCTTACAAGTTTGATATAATTACATTAGACTCTTTTAAAGTTCAATTCAAATAAACTTTAACATCATTTTCGTTAATAATTTGTTAGCTGTATAGATGGGGAAAAAAATGATGATGTTATATTTTTTTTATTGCACAGTTGAACCCAACTCTGCACATGCTGCTGTGAGCTTTGCACAGGCGGAAACCAGAGCGAAACAGAGCCGAGCAATATGTTTTTATTGTATGTGCTCACGTGTAACACCTTCCACACGTGCGGTGAGGGGCTTCTTCACATGCAGAAATCAAGAAAGGAATCCGTCAATTTTTGTTAACCTTTTCGACCCTCTGAACGTGTTTTTGACCATGTTTAGACCCTCTGGAAAGTTAAAAAATAAATAGGAACTCATTGACACAGACGTGATTAATTTAAAAGAAAGATGAACGAATTGTTTACCGAAGTTGTATACATGCCATGTTGTGTAGGTTATTTGTAAGAAGGATAATCGCATGGCCAAAATCACTATGAGTAATAGTATTGTAAATTAAATTCTACTTATTCATGAATTTATGGTTCCTATATGTTCTGGAAGTTGTATTGAATATGACATGATTGAATTTTACAAATTTGAATTGAAATCTATTATATGTGGGCCCGAGACCGTTCTGTTATATGTGGTTGAGGCTGTTCTGTTATATGTGAGCTTGAGGTCGTTCTGTTATATGTGAATTTGAGGTCGTGTTGTCATATGTGAGTCTAAAGCCGTTCTGTTTTATGTTGGGCCTGAGGCCATTTTGTTAGCTGTGGGCCCAAGGCCGTTCTGTAAATGTAAAATGGGTAATGACATGAATGCTTCAATTTGAAAAGTGTTGTATTTCATTAGCGTACTTTTTTTAAATGCAAAGCTATTCATTTACATCTCCACTTTAGTATTATTCATTGAGCTTCGCTAATTTCTTATGTTATATGTATGTAGGTGAACAATAAGGAGAACAGCCTTAGGGTTAGCCCTAGGAGCTACTTTTGTGAACTTGTCTTGTCAAGCGTACTTGATGGCATTTTGTTGATCCGTTAGTGTTAAGTCTTTGTCAAGCCTTTTGTTTGTTTGTTTTGTTAAGAGGGTTTTGTGAACTTGTAATTAAATGATGAAGGTTTTGTTGTACTTAACTTAACATGTATATGGGTATGACATAACTTGATCATTTAGGCATTGATCAATGGATATCATACTTATGTTATTTGCTTCCGCTTGGGTGCCGTGATTAAAAATATTTTGTAAGCTAGATGAGGCCGCAAGTAATCAAATGATTGCAGGTCGATTATGATCCAAACTTTCAGGGGTGAGTTTGGGTCATGACAAAAAATGAGTCAATGTAATAATGCTGAATTTGTAGCATTTATTGTATTTTTTTCACCCCTAAACCTAAGAAGTAATTAGTGTAATTTACCTTTGAAGTGAAATTTCCCTTTTTTCAGGTGTAGACTACTTATTTTATGATCAATAATATTCAAGTTGCAGTTTAAGCCTCTCGCAGTGTTTAGGTAAACCAAGACCTTAACATGAATGAAATCCCTCTCCATAATTCTAAGGTTGTGTTTGGTTCACAGATTTAAGGAGGATTTGAAAAAAGAAAGAAAAAAATGCATGAAATTATGTGAAATATAGGTATATTTTATTTACGTTTCACTTACTTTTTTTTCTTTCCCTTTTCAAATTCTTTCCAAATTCATGAACCCAATACAGCCTAAAAATTTAAGAATCAAATAAATTCAATCATAGAATGTATAAAACCAAATTGCAAGAACTGGTTTGATTCTGATTCAATTCTAATTCATCACTACATCTATGCTATCAAATTCAATAAAAAATTAAATCTACCTATAAAAGCATTCTAAAATATTTACAGGCAATCTTAATTTTTTTTTTTTTTTTTTTTTGAATGTTATACTCTAAATCAACTTTTATAAAATATCTAAAGATGCATCAACATCTTTATATTATATATTAAATGCTACATAAATATGATATTCGATAATATAATGAGTGTAAAAAATCTTATTTATAAAGAATATTGTTTTTTGGTTTTATTAGATTCTTATGAATTTTAAATTAATAGTATTAAAATATTATAAAATATACTGTAATTAGTTTTAACTTCCAAATAAAACCGAGGAATTACTATAACAAAATTAAGAAAAAGATTTAGATCCACAATTCTAATCTTACAATTGACATGTCACATTAAATAGTCAATTAATTTAATTTAATCATATTATTATAAATGAATTATGAAAATAATCAACTCTCCCTGCATATAATTTTTAGTGAGTTGTAAAATTCAAATTATAAAATTCTAACATTTCTCAATAAATTTTTTGGTTACAGGAAAATCCTCCCTACCCTCCCGCAGGTCCAAGGCAGCGCCCCTTGCAGAGATCACCAGAGTGTCCTGTTAGCCGTTCCGAGCAAGGAGACTATAACCTGAGAACTTGCCCTGACCTCCCAAGACAAACTCCGCTTAAGTTAGGACTCGCACAGCGGGGGAGCATTGAACCCACACCAAGTGCTGATTAGACAACTTGAAATCCAACCTTCTAACCAACTATGCTTCGCCCAAGAGATTGGCTCAAAAAAAAAAAAAATTAAACATGTGACCTTAAGACTTAAACCTCAAATCTTAACTACAATGTCACCCACGCTTGGGTTATTTCTCAATAAATTATTGTAAAGAAATGTATAAGAGTGAATCTTTATGTATGGGCTTTAAGGGACAGACAAGAGAGAAAACGGGTACAATAGTAGGCTGTATAGGCCTAGCCTTGCCACCCCTACTGCTAAACCTATGATATGGTTGATAAAATTTTTACTCAAAATTTTATTTAAAAATAGGATTTACATGGAACTCCCCTGACGTTTATCTTAATTATAGAGACTTTCTTTGTAGTTTTAAAAATTACACAGATTTCTCTTACTTTTGAAACTAATATACAGATACCTCCTTTTGTTACCCACCCGTCCAAATTTAAACAAATTTGACTGATTTCATCCAAAATTATTGTTCAAATTCTAATACTGTCCTTACCTCCCCTATACATATACTAGCGTATGTCCGTGCCTGAAGGCACGGTTTAAATAATATTAGAATTAAAATATAATTGTAATCTCAATACTATTTAAATTTATTTTTTAATTTGATAAAATCACAAATTTATTATAAAATTTTGGAGATATCACAAAACTCCTCACAAAAACTCACGTTTGCTTATATAATATATAACTAGATAGATAGATGTGCCTAGTATATATACAATTTTCACGGACATACATGCAATACTGCTTTTTTTTTATATAATTATATGAAAATTGTACGTATGCCCGTAATGCCCTAGTGTATTACGGGCATACATACTTTATATAGAAATATGTGTAAAATATATTGAACAAAAAAGAAAAAATAAAAAAAATAAACAAATAGAGAGAAAAATAAAAATGGGAGAAAATAAAAAAAATAAAAATAAAAATGAAAATAAAATAGAGAGGAAGGTGGGATCATGGAAGAATGGGTGAGAAAAGGAAAAAGTAAGAGAGAGAGAAGCGGAAAAATAGAAAATGTACATGTAGGATATTTTTTGAAAAATATATCTCAGCCGTTGTTTTTAATTTGAATAGATTTGAGTCGTCCAAATATCCTAGTAAGACAAACGTGTGTAAGATAAATTCAAAAACCATTCTGCTTTATTATATAGAGGTCTAAATTTATGAAGTGTATCAGGTATTCAATATATTTAAAAATAATAATTAATTGTTCAGATTTATTTAATTTGTGGACTATAAAATTCATTAATTTAATCTCTACTATACACAGTAAAATCTGGCTCTTAATTCTGGGATTGCAGACCTTTCCATATAATATGAATAAAAATAAGTGAACAAATAGAAGAAAATTAAAAAAAAAATAAACAAATAGAGAGGAAAATAAAAATGGGAGAAAATAAAAAAAAATAAAAAGAAAAGAGAAAGGAAGGTAGGATGATGGGATTATGGAAGGATAGGTGAGAAAAGGAAAAAGTAAGAGAGAGAAATGGGAAAATAGAAAATGTACATATAGAATATTTTTTTAAAAACATATCTCAGCCGTTGTTTTATAATTTGAATAAATCTGAACCATCCAAATGTCCTAGTAGGATAAATGTGTGTAGGATAAATTCAAAAAACCATCCTCCTTTATTATATGGATGCTGAAGATTCATATGAGGTCTAAATTTACGAAATCTATTAGGTATTCAATATATTTAAAAATAATAACTAATTGCTCAAATTCATTTAACTTGAGACTAAAAAATTCTTAATATAATCTCTACTATACACAGTAAAATCTAGCTCCTAATTCTGGAATCGCAGACTTTTTCATATAATATGAATAAAAGTAAGTGAACAAAAAGGAGAAAATAAAAAAAATAAACAAATAGAGAGAAAAATTAAAATGGTAGAAAATAAAAAAATAAAAAGAAAAGAAAAAGGAATGTGAGATCATGGGATCATAGAAGGATGTGTGAGAAAAGGAAAAAGTAAGAAAGAGAAGTGGGAAAATATAAAATGTACATGTAGGATATTTTTTGGAAAATATATCTCAGTCGTTGGTTTATAATTTGAATGGATTTGAACCGTCCAAATGTCCTAGTAGGACAAATATGTGTAGGACAAATTCAAAAACCATCTTACCTTATAAAATAGATATATGCCCATATATATATAAAAACATACATATCTTATATATATATATATATCACTATATTCACTTTCTTTCTCTCTCTCTTTCTCTTCTCTCTCATTCTCTCTCTGTGCTCTGCCTCTCTCCCCCCGTCATCCTCCGTTGCCTCGACGCCTCCCCTTCCAAAACCTCTGCCCAGTGCCACCACCACCATACCGAACTCTTCTCTCTCTCTTTCTCTCTCTTTCTCTTTCTCTCAGCTCATCCATCTCCGCTACCACCACTAAAAACCCTAAATCTGAGGTGCTTGGTGTCATAGTGGTCGCAATCTGATCGTAAGGGTTGTAGTGATGGCGGATTACGATGACGATCATAGTGATTACAACGGTTGTAGAAAAAGTATAACGATCTAGAATTTTTCCCTCCGTTCGAGTGGGGGAGTTAACGCTCGAGCGGACTTGAGAGGCTCCTAGCATTTTTGCAGACGGTCCAAAATTCTGAGAGTTGTGAATTCCTGCTTGAGCGTAGGAGTGGTCGCTCGAGCGGACGGCTTTGTTGGTCTACGCGCGCTCGAGCGTGGAAAGCGATGCTCGAGCATAGAAAGTGAGATTGCCCTTGATATTTTTTTAGTGTATTTGGAACCTTTTTGTTTTATTTTGGGACATTGATCGAAATGGTAACATAATGGTAAAGTAAGAGTGAACCAAGAATTTAATTCGGATAATTTTTCCTACGAACAGTCGTCACTCTTTTGCTCTTTTCTTTTTCCACACTTTGAATTTGGATGTGAGGCTAGAATCATTGGAAAGATTATTTCTAGGGCTTCGATTTGGACACAAGAACGACCTAGAACGGAGTCCGGATGAAAGAGTTATACCCATTTGAAGTTTTGGAATCTGTGTTGGAAGCAGTTATGCTCGAGCGGACTGCGCGAATTCAACAAGTGTAAAGGCACTTTTCTAGATCATTCTTCACGATTTCATCTTCTGTCTTCATCCCTCTCACCCTTAGTCCAAAAACTCTAGACTTTTGACCTAAATATCTTCCATTCCTCAAAGATTTGGCCAAGGTCCCTTGCCAAAAAGTAAAGAAGGCTTGAAGCTCAACATTTTCTACCAATTGGAATTCGGATTTGTGAAGGAATCTCATCAAAGCTTTGCTCTTTTGCTTGATTCTTAAGGTAGGGGTCCTAGTTCTTCTTCAATACTTGCATTAATAGATAGATTTGTGGTATTTTGATTATAAAAATGCAAAATCTACATTTTTGAGTATATAGTGTTATATCATGGAATTTGAGGGTTTAGGGTTTGAAGTATTGGGGGTTCAATTGTTGGGTTAAGATGGTGGATTATGAACCTTAGGTGTATAATCAAGGGGAAAATTGGAATTAAAAGTAGTGGTGTGAGGAGTTTCAATTTTTCTTGGAATTCTTGATTTCTCTTGAAAACCCTAAGTTGATTCATGGGGATAATTAATGATTTTGCCTAAATTGAAAGTAGAATCATGAAATTGAGGTATTGAATTATATATATATATACAAGTTTAATTGAATTTTGGAAATGTTTGAAGATTATGTTAAAAATTAGAGATTGAACTTTTATTATGGACATTGTAAATCATGCTATAATATGAACTGAAATTTGGGGAAAAAGATTTGTTAATGATATAGATGACATGAGCCTTGGGATGACATGATGAAATGGAGATTTAAGAGTTCACCTTGAATTATGTTGAATTATGTTGAAATGAATTGTGTTGAATCATGTTGAATAGTGTTGGTTATGTTGAATTGTGGTGATTATGTTGAATTGTGTTGATTATGTTGAAGTGTGTTGGCTATGTTGAATTGTGTTGAATCATGGTGAGTTGTGTTGTGTTGGGTGTGTTGAGTTTGGATTGAGTTGTGTTGTGTTGGGTGTGTTGAGTTTGAATTGAGTTGTGTTGGGTGTGTTGAGTTTGAGTTGAGTTGTGTTGGGTCGTGTTGAGTTTGGGTTGAGTAGTGTTATGTTGGTACCCGCGCGGGGGAGTTAAAAAATGATTTTTTGGTGCCCATGACCGTCCGTATAATAGCCGGTAAATGTGGAGGATGGTTTTAAAAATTGAAGAAAAAGGTTTTTGGGGGCCCACGTCCCGCCGTATAGTAACCAGAAAATGTGGGGGTGGTTTGAATTAAAGGTGTCCAATTGCCCTGTTTAGGCTTATCGCTGGACGAATGTGGGAAAATGTTTTTGGGTGTTCACACAGTCCCGCATAGTAGCCGGCGAAAGTGGAAAAAATGATTTTTGGGTGTCCACACAGTCCTGTCGTATTGTAGTCGGCAAAAGTGGAAAAACGGATGGTTTTTGAAAATGTTTTGGGTGCCCACATCCTGCCGTATAGTAGCAGGCAAATGTGGGGGATGGTTTTGAAAAGTTGAAAAAATGACTTTTGGAAAAATATGGTTTTTGGAAGAAAATGGTTTTTTGAGAAAATGGTTTTTAGGAGTTCACTTCCCCCCGTATAGTAGCCGGTGAAAGGTGGAAAGTGTTATGGATTGGGTGCCCGCTGTCTCCCCGTAGTAAGTCGGCAAAAGGTGGATTGTGTTGAGATATGTGTAGAGAAGTGTGTTGAGTTGATGATGTTATTTGTGACTTGTGATGAAATTGTGAAATTGCATATTGATGTGTGATTTGGTTTAAAGAGGAAATGTGCATAGACATTATTTGTAAAGAATGGAAACCAAAAATGGGTAAGAGGATTATGGACTGGTGATGGTAAACATAATGAAGTAGTTGTGGCAACAAAGGTAAATTATGAGTGTTGTTCTGTAAATAAATTAGGGGACTTGAACTTGAATTTATAGAGTTCTAAATAAATATAATGAGTAGAAAGGAAGAATGAAAGACAAAGAGGAATATTAAAAATGGAAATTAAATGAAAAATATTTTGGGAATTGGTTAATAACTTTTAAATGATGTTGTTTCTTAAATATGTTTCTTTCATAAAGATCTATGGTTTTCTAAAGTTAAGGGATGATTTTTAATGGCTGAAAGTTTTTCTTAAAAGTGTTTAAATAGTTTTTGAGAAAAATGTACTCTAATTATGATATTTTGAAATTATAAAATGTCACTCTACTATATGGTATCATTCTGCATGCATAATCATTTCTATCTGTGTGTTAGTTATTGATTGAGAACTATGAGATTCCTACTGGGCATTCGTGCTTACCACCTGTTGTTTTATCTTTTTACTGGAAGAAAATTTGGATTTATAGTTGAAGAGTTACGAAATCCATAAGTCTATTTGTGTAATCTCGTTGTGGATGTGAAGAAAGTAATTGTTGTATATTAATATTTGTATTTATTTATTTATAGCTTCTCAATAGGAGATTGGCATGTATCATTGTTATTATTGTATTCATTGAGAGAGAGAGAGAACATGTATCATTGTATTTTTATTACTCAAGGATAATGGATGTTTGTAAAAAAAAAAAAAAATGGACCTAAATTACAGGCTTTGGTAATGTTTCCGAGTAATTAAAAATTGAGGCGTGACAAAGAGTGAGAGAGAAATAGAGAGATCGCAGAGGTGGTTGAGTGCGATGGTGGCGATGCGATGAGGAGAAGATGTGAGGCTCAAGGAAGCAAGAGGACGGCGAAGTTCTTGATTGGATTATGAACAGATCTCATGTCAACTGGAACTTTAATCTCGATTTGTTATAGTCTTGAACCTTTGCACCTGATTTGACTTAGGTCAGACATGTTCTTGCCAAGCACAGAACAATTGTGATTGAATAAACACAGAGAGAGAGAGAGAGAGAGAGAGAGAGAGAGAGAGAGAGAGAGCCATGGATTCGATCATTGGCGGAGGCGACGAAATAACAGTGAGATGCATTCTCTCAATCAAAACCACACTCGGAGACGATCTTGAATTATCTATGTATGCGCTGCCAATTTGAGAAGAGAGTGTGTGTTTGATCGGGTTATCTATGTTTGATTGAGAGTGTGTGTGTCAAATTATCTGTGCTTGATTAATTGTCGAAATAACAGTGTGTGTCTTTAACCCTTGATTCCTTGCTTAAACCCTTGAATTATCGAAATAACAGTGTGTTTGATCAATTGTCGAAATAAGAGTGCGTGTTTGATCGGCTTATTGTTGGTTTGGGTTTTGGGTTTTTGATTAGAGAGGGGTTTGGAAAGAGAGTATAAGGAAGACAATGGCAGAAATAGGTAGTAGAGAGAGGAAGATGCTGATGATACAGAGTGGGTAACGGTCTTTGGGGAAAACAATGGGCTGAAGGGTATTATGGTCAATTTTACTGTCAAGTTAACGTTGTTAATGCTTTTTTGACGTGAAGGGGGTATTTGTATATTAGTTTCCAAAGTAAGGGAAGTCTGTGTAATTTTTGAAACTACTGGGGAGGTCCTTGTAATTAAGGTAAACGTTAGGGCAGGTCAGTGTAATTTACCCTTAAAAATATAAATGTACAATCTAATTTTATTTATACATAAATTTCATAACATATTATTTTAATCTCAGCCACATCATAATTTTGAGGGAAAACCGGACATCATAATTTTGACGAAAAATCCGAATCTTCTTTTGTTGGGAGCTTAGACTATATTGGGAGATATAATGGAGAAATTACATAAGAGCAATTCTAATTATATTTTTTCATTTTGCACTAGTTAAAATATAATAAAGGTATGTTCTTTATTTAAACTACTATCTTTTTTTTCTATGTGCTTCAACATTATTTATTATTTTTTCTACTTATACACAAATTATTTAAAGAGTTTTCCAAGTTCTTCAAATATAACTACCGTTGAAGAGTTTTGTTAAAAAACTATTATAATAGCTAGCTTGTCGGAGCAATTAAAATATGATAACACTAACTATAATAACTAACACGTCTCATTTATAGAGTCCATTAGAGATAGTCTTTGATTTTAGGGCTAGATCACATATTGATTGAGTAATGATTGAGATTTCCACCTTCACAAGATCCCTACAAATCTAAAACCACTCATGATGTGGACCACAGAGATACATGAGTTGACCCCACATATATATGGAGGGTCAGAATCACTTTGAGAGTGTAGAGTCATCCCCAAAAGTGGTCCCAAACATTTTCCCATATTAATTATGCTTCTTGCTAGTGAGGTTGTGTTAAGGTATTATTGTCTATTGGTTAAATCATTCACTAATCAGTTATGGAAGAACTAGTTGTTTATCAGCCCAATAACTTTTGGATACATAAGTTATTTGATGATTTGGAACATTACTCCAGTTATTTATATGAGATCACTTGTTCTTTTATTTCTAAAACAGAAATACAAAATTAATAATTTTTATTATTGGGTTAATTATACTTTTCATCCTAATAGCTTGGCTTAAAGTTCACTTTAGTCCTTGTAGCTTCAATTTAAACAATCTAGTCCCTACACAGCCTAGTTTTAATTTGGTTAATTCATTTAAATTTTTGTTAATTTTGTTTACGCGTATATCTTAGAAAATTAACAAGGGTCCCAAAATGGTTAATTTTAACTTCCAATGTAGACGGAAAGATTAAATTGAGACTAGACTTAAAGGGACAAGTGTACAAAATTTGTTTAATTCTAACATTCAATTTAGACGGAAGGACTAAGGCCCCGTTTGTTTTCAGAGCTAGAATGGAGGGGATTGATAGTGAGGTGAATAATAGTGAGGGGATTGATAGTGAGGGGATTAAGTAAAATTGTGTTTATTTTTATGATAGTTGTTAGTGTAGGAATTGTTAAATTATTTTTATATAAAATAATAAAACAAATAAAAAAATATAAAAAATTAAACATTAATGTTTAAAAAAAATTCCTAATTTGTAAAAAATAAAAAATAAAAAAACAAAAAAATTTCTAATCCCCTCACTATTTTTCTAATACCACCTCTACCTCCACCTCTTCCATCCCAATCCCCCTTCTAACCTCCATCTTAATCTCCTCCTCCATCATAATCCCTTCCCCAACTCTACAAACAAACACAACATTAAATAACCCTACCTCCATCCTAATCCCCTCCCATCCATTACACCCTAAAACAAACGGGGCCTAAATTAAATTTAGACTTAAAATGTAGGACATAATTGTTCAAATTAAAATTGTAATAATTAAAATAAAATTTGAGTCAATCCATGGGTGAAAAAGTGTAATTAACCATTATTATTTTAGCCAAAAAATTCAAGGGTTGGGATCTGACATTCAAATCTCAACTTAGAGAACTTAAAGGACTTGTGGATCTCACCATGAGTCTTATTTTAATAATTTGAATAATTCATTTTGTAAAACTCTTTGTGTATGTCATTTGTGAAAAAAAAAGCCTAGATCTAATAATTGTAACATTTTTATTTTATTGTATTTATTTTCAAAAAATAAATGGTCTATTTTTAAAAATATATTTGTCATCTATTTTTTTAAATATAAATATAACAAAATAAAAATATTACGATTATCGAATTGAACTAATTTGAGAGTTAATAAAGGTATGGCTCTGATACCAAAGAGTCCCAGATTATATAATATTCGTGATAGAAACTAGTTTAGAATTAGGTTTTGTAACAATTAGCGTTGTCAATTTATATTGTTTTGTTCTTGTTTTATTTTTAATTTAACATTAGCAATTCTTTGGCTATAATTAATTATGAATTGTCCTGATGCAATTTCTAAGAAAAAATTTAATCTTTGCAAATAATCTTCAAGATCAGAGACATATTGTAAACTATTATTAATTTGAATTCTAATTTCAAAAATTAAAAGCATATTTAAAAACAAACATCATAACACATCATATATTATAATATGATAAATACTTACAACGAATCACAAACTTCTAAGCACACTGGGCAAATTATATATATCGCCCTTTTTAAAATAGGTTACCACCACTAGACTCACACCTATATATTACATTTTTTTTTTTTTTTTTTTGATTCATTGGAAATTAAAGCAACACAAGGAACAAGTCCCAGATACAAACCAAGAGATACTAGTCTCTCATCACACCACAACCAATCATGTCTTCAACAAGGAACCTATATATTACATATTGACTCACTATGATCACACTTACAGCTCACAGTCACACTTGCACTCTTGCACTCCTAATAATATACAATATTTTCTGATATTTTTCCTATACCTTCCTTGCTGCTGAGTTGTTCCTTAAATAGTGGAGGAGTTGCGGATTTAAACTGGTTTGAAATTCGAAGAGATAAGATTTTTGACTTATCACATGGAAGAAATCTGCTTTATACATGGATTGTCTGAGTATTATTGACGTTTCTTTTGTAGGCTTCTATTTTTGTAGAGTATTATTGGCGTTTCTTTTGTAGGTTTCTATTTTTGCAGGAAATCTTTCCAGGAGAAGTGATTGAGACCCCCTCAATCATCAACCCTCACCACCCCCGCACACACGTGGGGGTTGGTGATTGGAGGAGGAGAAGAAAAATAAAAAATAATTTGGCCAATCAAAGGCCAGAGGGGGTCGTGGGGGTCACCTCTGGAGGGGGTCCAGATCATTTTTCATCTTTGCAGGCTTTACTTTTACAATAATCTTTACAGACTGTTGACATATGGTCACAAATTATCGAGGTCAATTCCTTGACAATTATTGGAATAATCTTCATCAAGATCATCAAGATTTTGTGTAAGGTAATTGGTTGGTAGTGTCTGATTTGGAACATAAATTGAGGGAATTGTTTCCAGAATTTCATCATCAGAATCAAATCAATCTCTGATTCTGCCAACTCTGGAGCATTTTCATTTTAATGACCTTTTTGTATTTTTGTTCAAAATCTTTTTATGATATTGAGGGATATTTATCCTTTAATTTCTACTTAAATTCTGCTTTAAAGTTATCATATTCAAAAGACTTATGAGATTTGGGCTGGAAGAACCCATAAACGGTGCAGGATTGGTTGAAGTAGACCTTTTTCATTAATTGTAAAATTCCAATAGTTGATTTGGATAATGCCCTAGAGGGTTTGAATAATTTGTCCATCTTTTCGTGACGATCTATCTGGTAAGAAACATAGTATTGTGGGAATGAGATGTTGTATACTGCCATGCCATTTTTCAGGATAGTTTGAAATCAATTGCAAAATAAAGAAATTTAGAAAAATGATGTTCAACTTCTTTTCGATAAATATGATAAGAATCAAATAAGGGTTTAGGGAGAATCGTAAATTGCATTCCAAATTGATGCTACCAAGGTTTAAACAAGATGAGAATATCTGGGATTATCTCTAGTGATAATGACAAAATTGGATCCAAATCGAATCCACTATGAATGTTGGAAAAATCGATTTAAAAAAAAAAAAAAATTGTAAAATCATGCGTTTTGATAATCATAATAATTACATTACGCAAGTTTATAAAAATATTACGATTATCAAATTGGATTTTTTTTTTTAATTATAAATAACATATAAATTTTTTTTATAAAATAAATAATTTGAATAATCAAAATAGAATACATAATAAATTCCACCAATCTTAAATTTTTTTTCAAAAATTTAAATTTAAATTTGAAGACGCATAAACACAAAATTCAACTAGCAACAAAGATTAGATTAAGATAGCAGTAATAGTCCATTGTTTGTTTTGAAGGATTAGGGAGTGGGATTGGACTATTAGTCCCACCGAACTAATAGTCCATTGTTTATTTTATTTTTTTTGCTCCGGACTAATAGTCTTCCCGGACTATTAGTCCTACAAATATGAGACTATCCTATCCCATGGGGGGAGGTGGGATAGAAACTATGGAATTGGTATTCCATGAGATTATTTTGTGAAATGTTCATTTTACCCTCCATGCTATTACTTAGCAAACAATTAGAAAATGATAAAATAGTCTTTTGAACATTTATAAATTATTTTTTTAGTGTTGTTAATTTAAAATTATATATTAAATAAAAAAATTTAATTATAAATTATAAATTATAAATTATAAATTTAATTTAATTAAAAATAATAAATTATAAATTATGGCCTTATAAATTAAATTTTTTTAGTGTTTTTAAAATATTAAATTTACATATTAAATTAAATTATTTTTTTAGTGTTATTAATTTAAAATTATATATTAAATAAAAAATATAAATTATAAATTAAATTTATTTAAAAATAATAAATTATAAATTATGGCCTTATAAATTAAATTTTTTTAGTGTTCTTGAAAATTTAATTTATATATTAAATAAATTTATTTTTTATTGTCGTTAATTTAAAATTATATATTAAATAAAAAATAAAAAATATAAATTATAAATTATAAATTTAATTTAATTGAAAATAATAAATTAAAATAATGTGCAAAAAATAAAATAAAACAAATTTTTATTTAATCTAACTAAAAATAATTAAAATATTAAAGTTATGTTTAATATTGCTATTACTTAGTAAATAATTGAAAATGATAAAATAGTTATTTGAGCATTTATCCTTCTCCATAAAATTCTAAACAAATATTAGATAACTAAAAATAGTTCAATCCAGACATCTAATCTCATGACTAAACAAATATAGGATACAAATTTAATCTAACCAAATAGTCCCATGACAATATATCTCAAAACTACTAATTCGATAAATTACAATTTCTCTTTATCTAATCCGTCCAAACAAACGCATCCAAAATTCACCTCGCAACAAAGATTAGATTAAGATAGCAGTAACGTGATGGACTAAATACATCATCATTATCATCATCATCTAGTGATGATGATATGACATCTGTGCATTATTAAATCGTTTAATCATTTGAAAAGACGACGACGAAGGGTGCATATCGATGTTGAAAGTTGCCAGACTAGTGCTTGTTTAGGTGAAAATAAATTGGGAAATTTTTTTTAAATTTTTTTTTAAAAAAATACTTAAGATTTGCCCCTTATAATGACTCTGAAATTTTAATTTTGTAAATTTAAATAATGAAGTTTTGATTTATTTTTAATTTGAATTATTTGTTTATTTTTGTTAAATAAAATTGATAAAAATAAATATTATAGTCATTAAATTCAATAAAAATAAATATTTTATACATTTTATATATACTTACATTAAATTTAATGGCTAAAATATTATTTTTTTTAGTCAATTTTAATCAAAAAAATAAACAAATGATTCATATTGAAAATAAATAAAAAATTTAGGATTCATATTGATAAAATTAAAAACTTAGAATTTATATTGTTACAAGAGTTAAAGTTTGGAGTTTTTTTTTTTAATTGTCCCAAACAAATTTGTTCACACAGTTGTAAAATTTGAAATAAGATCTGATTAATTTAAAATGATGCGTTTCATATTTTTAGAAGTGTATTAATCTCATTAAAAATATAAATTTCACAAATTTTCACCAATAAAAAGTTTATATTATTCACATATTTACAAGGAATATGTAAATAAAATTGAAGACTTCTTAACGGGTCATCTATCTTCTATTCTATTATTAAGTGAATGCTGGATTTGGTATCCAAACCTACACAAAGAGGTTGACAAGGTTTGAATCCAACATTTTCAGTTTCATTAAAAAGCCTCTTTTTACTTGGGTAACATACATATTATGATAGTAATTTTTTTATTTATATTTATTTTTTATTTAAATTACACACACATTGCGTGTACTACCCGCTAATTTATTATATTTGAAGCCCTAAACACCAGTCACAAGTGATTTAGAGCATGTAATATGAAATTGGTAAATTTATATGTTAAAATATCTGTTAATTGTTATAAATAAATAAATAAAAAAACAAATAAAAGTTAATTTTATGTGTTAAGTGTTCATTTATTTAGTGAGTGAATGAATGTTTGAATAGATAAGCTAAAATATGTCTTAAGTAAATGTGAAACCAATTTAAATTTAGGGTAAATTATAGGATAGATTACAAACACACTCCTTAAAGTTTGCTTATAATACAGATTATTCCTTATAATTAAAAAAATTAAAAATACTCTTTTATCAAAAAAATTTATTTAATAGAATTAATAGAAAAAATAAAATTCCTAACTACTCTCTTATACAATAATAAAATTGCCTGAATTATTAATTAAAATATATTTCTGACATCATTAAAAACTGTTAATTGATTTGATAATTTATTAATAGAATGAGTCATTTGTTATGCAATTAGAAAGTTGAGGGGGCATGATGTAATTTTCAAAATCACAATGGGTAATTTATTTTTTAAGAAAATGTCAATTATAAATACACCCCTTTAGATTTGATTAAAATACGAATTACCCCATGTGGTTTGAAAAATTACAAATGCCCTATTGTCATTATATTTTATTTAATAGAATTAATTGGAAAAATGAAAATCCTAACTGCTTTCCTGTACAATAATAATATTACTTGAATTATTAATTGAAATATATTTCTAATATCATTAAAAACTATTAATTGACTTAATGATTTATTAATAAAAGAGCCATTTGTTATGAAATTAGAAAATTCAATGGACAAGATGTAATTCTCGGAACTATAGGGGACAATTCATATTTTAAGTAACCCTCAAGGGTATATTTTTAATTTACCTCCTAATTTAACATATGAATTGCCCCCATATGGTTTAAAAAATTATAAATACTCCATTGTTAGAAATTTTTTATTTAACATAATTAATTTTAAAAAAAATCCTAACTGCTATCCTATTTAATAATAAAATTATCTAAATTATTAATTGAAATAAATTTTTGACATCATTAAAAATTGTTAATTAACTTGATAATTTATTAATAAAATGGCCATTTGTTATGAATTTTGAAACTTCAGGGCACATGATGTAATTTCTAAAATCATAGCGAGAAAATTATTTTTTAAATAAATTTCAAAAGATGTATTTGTAATTTGGGATTTTTATTGATAAATCTCATTTAGAAGTGTTCTAACCCAAGAAATCTATGAAAGAATTTTTTAACTCACTTAGTCCCGTGTATGTGTACTTTTATTCCATGAAGTCCTTTTTTTTTTTATTTATACTATTTTCTTAAACTCTTACGCCCTTATATTTAATGTTGATATTTAATATTGATATTTAATGTCTTTAAATCCTAAAAACCAAAAAAGCTCCATTTTTATCAAACTTTAATGTTGATATTTAATATCCCTAAACCCTAAATCAAAGAATCTTCCTTTTTATCAAACTTATTAAAAATTTTGATATTCTTATAAATTGGACACATTTTCGAAAAGTTCTTTAATGGTTTCAACGCCCTGAGAATTCTTTCTCATCTGATGTGAACGTTCACAACACATTTTCGGAAAATTCTCTCTTATCTAATATAGTGATGTGAATGTTCACAACATGTGAACATTTTTATTTTTAAGCAATGATAATATGTTATTTTCCCATTTTTTGTGATTGTAATTGCTATTGGTAACGACAATCAATATTAAATATCAACATCATGTAATTGACAACACATCATGTAATTGCCTTTTATTATGAATATTCACGTCATGTTTATATTCAAATGAAAGTTGAGACTTGTGGTTGTATAATTTGATGCAATACTGATGTGAACCGTAACATACCTTTATCACAACATCATCTGATGTAAATATTCACACGTCATGTTTATATTCAAATGAAAGTTGAGACTTGTAGTTGTGTAATTTGATGCAATACTGATGTAAACCTTAACATCACATTTATCACAACGTTATCTGATGTGAACATTCACATTCATGTCATTTGATATGAACATTCACATTCACGTCATCTAATGTGAACATTCACCACATCACGTACAATCATATTTATATTCAAATGAAAGTTGAGGCTTGTGGTTGTGTAATTTGATGCAATGCTGATGTGAACCTTAACATCACCTTTATCACAACGTCATCGGATGTAAACATTCACATTCACGTCATCTAATGTGAACATTCATATCATTACATACAGTCAACATTTAGATACATGAGAACTACCAAAACATAATGACAATTAATAAAGAATTATGTTTAATTTTTTTGTGTGTAATATATATCAATATTAAATAGTGGTGTGTAGTCAATACATATTTTTGGAGTGAAGATATGGGAAATAAGAATAGTCATGGGAACTACTAAAATATAATGAAAATCAACATTAAATATTAACATTAATGGGTGCATGAGAAATTGATGGTGTTTTGGTCTTTTTATCTCAAATAAGACCTAATAAAATAGTAAAAAAAATATTGGTTAGATGAAATAAAACTCTTAAAAAGGGAATTTATCAAAAAGCTTTCTTGTAATTTATCCTTAAATTTGTTAAATGTAGAAAAAAATAATTAGGACCCACTGTCTACTGCTTTTATAACTCAATTTTCATTATTTATTTTTTACTCCCTCTTTCTTCATTAGTTGACTTGTTATAGTTAACAATACACAGAAAAATGCTAATTATCATAAATTTGTCTTAAATTTGTTTAAAAAATAAGGTATATCGTATAAAATAAATAAATAAAATTATTGTAATTAATAAATTTATTTTTCTAATTATTTTCTTGAATATGTAATATTATTGACAAATATAACTGCCTTCAATGGGAGAGAATATATCATGTGGGATGAGTTTCTATCTAGTCCGATTTGATATTGGAGAGTACATTGGCTCATTTTAGGTCTCGTTTCGATAATTCAAATTATTCATATTTTAGAATTTATCGAGTATATTATTTTTATAAAAAATTAAATCGATCAGATAACGAAAATCAAGTATTTGAATCGATTTTATATAAAAAAAATAGATAGTGAGAAAATAAAAGATTCAGACAAAATTAACTCAAATATATGATTTCCGTTATTTAATTAACTTAATTTTAATAGAAATAATATACTTGACGAATCTTAAAATATAAATAATTTAAATTATCAAAACAAAATTTAAAATTAAATTCAATCGGCTAAACAGGACGGTCCAATTCGATAATAAATTGGAGAGTGTCTAATCCCATGCGGTAAGCTCAATCACTTGCCAACTGGCAACTACTTTGACGGCTGGCTGACACAAATGCATGGTTTAAAAAGTTATTTGCTACCGCGTACAGGCCGTGTGGTGCCGCACATCGATTGTGATTAGTCGACGCTGGGTAATACGAAAACAAAAAGAACTTAGGTCAAATTTGTTTGGGTAGATTGAATTATGTTGAATTAGTATTTTTATGGTTAATAGTTTTAAGATTACAAATCTCTTTAAATTGGATATCATATCTTATATTTAGATTGAATTAAGGAGGAATTAATCTGATATTTGTTTAAGGGGATTAGAATAAATAGGACATGACAGGATATGAGACATATGACATATTGACCATAATACTCTTATGGCATGTTTGATTGGGTGGATTAGAGTATGGGATTAGGATTATTAATCCGTGGGCTCAATTATCCTATGTTTGTTTTAACATTTTGGTTTAGGATTATTAATCCAATAGATAATTAATCCAACAAATTTGTAGGATTATTAGTAATGGGGTAGGGGTGTGATTATTAATCCAATGGATATTAATCCAATTAGATAGTGAATACTACACTAATTTAATAGGATTATTAATACTTCACTATTAGTCTTGTGAATCAAACATGACCGTAGGGTGCGTTTATTTGGACGGACTGGATAAGGGGGATTGTAATCCATCAGACTATTAGTTCTAGGATACATTGTCTTGAGACTATTTGGTTGGACTAAATTTGTATCTCATGTTTGTTTAGTCATGGGATTAGATGTCTGGATTGGACTATTTTTAGTTATCCAATATTTGTTTGGGATATTATGGAGAAGGAAAAATGCTCAAATGACTGTTTTATCCTTTTCAATTATTTACTAAGTAATAACAATATTAAACATAGCTTTAATATTTTAATTATTTTTAGTTAGATTAAATAAAAATTTATTTTATTTTATTTTTTGCACAATATTTTAATTTATTATTTTCAATTAAATTAAATTTATAATTTATAATTTATATTTTTTATTTAATATATAATTTTAAATTAACGACAATAAAAAATAATTTTATTTAATATATAAATTAAATTTTCAACAACACTAAAAAAATTTAACTTATAAGGCCATAATTTATAATTTATTATTTTTAAATAAATTTAATTTATAATTTATATTTTTTATTTAATATATAATTTTAAATTAACAACACTAAAAAAATAATTTAATTTAATATGTAAACTTAATTTTTTAACAACACTATAAAAAATTAATTTATAAGGCCATAATTTATAATTTATTATTTTTAATTAAATTAAATTTATAATTTATAATTTATAATTTAAATTTTTTATTTAATATATAATTTTAAATTAACAACACTAAAAAAATAATTTATAAATGTTCAAAAGACTATTTTATCCTTTTCTAATTGTTTGCTAAGTAATAGCATGGAGGGTAAAATGGACATTTCATAAAATAATCTCATGGGATACCAATCCCATGGTTTCTATCCCACCCTCCCCTATGGGATAGAATAGTCCTATATTTGTGGGTCTAATAGTCCGGGGGGACTATTAGTCCGGAGCAAAAAAAATGAAACAAACAATGGACTATTAGTCCGGTGGGACTAATAGTCCAATCTCACCCCCTAATCCTTCGAAACAAATAAACCCTTATTATAATTATTGTAAAATTTTGCACTAGCATGTGTTATAATTTTTAAGAAGCAAATTTCTCTATTGTTGCTCCACATCTATTTCGATTTATTTGAACAAAATTTAACCCACTTTGTTTTAATAGAAAAAATAAAAAATCATTTAACTATGAAATTTATATATACACAAGCAACCATTAAAAAAATATGCACTACTATTTTAATCATTCAGTGCCCAAATTTTAAAAAGTATTCATTTGAATGAAATTGAACCCCTTTTTTTTTTAACAGAAACATCAAAAATCATTTAATTATAAAATTTATATACACAAACAACCATTAAAAAATATGCACTTTTATTTTAATCATCCAACCATTCACTGCTCAAATTCAAAAAGACATTCATTTAAACATAATTTAACTCTCTTTTTTCGAACAAAAAAAAAATATCAAAAATCATTCAACTATAAAATATAACTATTTAGAAAAATAATGATATCAGAAAATATAAAAAACGGAGCAAATATATTTGTGAGAAGATACATACAAACTACCAATTGTAGACATGTTGAATTAAAAGTATATGATGGTAATTAATGATTACTACCATTCATAATTATTATAAATAATAATATTATTGTTCCTAGATTATATCTAGCAAAGAATATGTCAATATCACGTTCTTAGTTGCATTTTGAAATTGTTTAGGTTTTTTTTTTTAATATTTAAAAAATTTCTTAATTTTTTAAAATATTTACAAATTTAAAAAAATATTTTATGAAATTTTTTTAAATATGTCAAATATTTTAAAAATATTTAAATGAGGTAAAAAAATGAAATCTATTATTTATGATTTCCTAAGACAACAATAGCATAAGATTGCAGTTGTAGTGATATTTTTTCTTTGAAAATCAGCACTGGTTCTGGAAAGACAGAGAATGTAGAGATGAAAATTTGCAAAATCAAACTTTTTCAAATAAATATAAAGTCAAGGTTAATTTGTTCATTTGATGAGTTAGTCCAGACTTTGATTTAGTCTCTTAATTTATATCCTACCCTTCCTCTATGGGATTGAATAGTCCATCATATGTGGGATACCATATCCGGATGGATTATTAGTCTATACTTCAATTTTTTAACTAAATATCGAATTAATAATTTTATTAGACTATTAGTCCAATCCCAAGCACATGTCCGCCAAAACAAATATGGCCTTAGCATTTAGTGATTGACTGTGGTGTCCTTAGCCTTCGTTTGACTAATTTAGTTGAGCTAAAAAAATATAAAAGATAAAATAGACTAAATAAATTAATAAGACAAAATATCACATTCAAATCATAATCATTTTACTTTTTTTTCTCACAAAAGTTAAAAAAGTCAAACCAAACAAACATTTTAGTCCTAAACTAAAAAAGTTCTAACTCAAAAAAGCCAATGCCAAATAGTGACTTAGGCCTCGTTTGGGGACTGACTATTTTAGCCAAAAAGCCAAAAAGCCAACTAAAACTAGTCACATCACCTCTCTACTTTTCTGCACATCTTTTCATAAAAAGCCAAAAAGTTACTAAAATAGCCTGTTCCCAGATTATTATTTTGTGTCTAGCATACTATAACTTTTTGAAATTTATTTAAACTGTGGATTGTTTTTTTTTTTTTTTTTTAAAATTATATTTTATCTCTTTAAATTTCTAATCACATAATAAATAGTTTTTTTTATTAATAAATTATCATATCAATTAATAATTTTTAATGATTTCAGAAATACATTTTAATTAACAATTTAGGTAATTTTATAATTATATAGGAGAGTAATTAGAATTTTTTTTTATTAATTTGGCTAAATAAAAAAATTCTAACAAAGAGATATTCCTAATTTTCAAAATCACAAAAGCCAATTTGTATTTTAAATAAATATTATTGAATATATTTGTATTTTACCCTATTTGATATGTTTAGAGTAATTTGTTGGAGTTATATATATATTTACTTGAAATTTTTTTAATGTTTGATATAATTTTTATTTATAATTTATGAGATAAAATTAACTTTAATAAGATTTAAAAAAAATTATTTTAAAGCTGATATAGGTGCTTTACCTTCTATTTGATCATTGATTTCAATTTGAGAAAAATTGTACCAAATATGCTCATTTTTTAATCATATTGTCAAATATTTTGATTAAATATTAACCTAATGGTTATGATAGAGTCTTATTTCATATTGTCTCCCTAAATCACTCAAATTTAATTCACATATTCTGGTGGGTGTTTTCACCCATTATCAATTTATTTTGGTTGATTGCCTCTAATAACATTAACATAGTAAGGATATTCATGTACCAGTTTGGTTTGGTTATGAGATAAACTAAAACTATAAAATATTCTTATCAAATTAATAGTCTTAAGTTCAAATCCCGTTTACCTCAGAGTGAGTTGTCCACTTTGTATAATAGGATAGATATAAATTACTATAAAAATATAAATTTATTTGTAATAAAACTTATGTAAAAGAAAAATTATAAACCAATGGTTCTTTATATAACAAAAGGGTACTGTTATGGTGTGCAACAAAAGGGTACTGTTATGGTGTGCAACTTACGCCTTATATTTACGTCTTTCTGTGTTCAGTCCTGCTTTTTGTTTTCACCTTCCACTTACACTTTTTGTGTAAGTGGCACATGGTGTGCAACCTTGAGGGTTACACACTTAAGAAAAGTCCATAACAAAAAGGAGAAATTGGTGAAACATCATTTCCAACTTAAGATAGTAGGAGAGGTCTAATATATTTTTCTTATTAGTTAAGGTCTCTCAATAATTATTAGAGAAATTTCAGTTCGTTACAGAAAAATTTCAATTTTAGCTCGTCATAGAAAAAATTCTTTGTGAAATTTCTTTTTGAAGAGCTAAAATTTTTCTATGAAGAAAGAAATTTCCCTGTGAAGAGCTAGAAATTTCTTTATGAAGAGAAATTTCTCTATGAAAATATTGAGAGACTCCAACTATTATAAAAATATTACGTGTTTTTTATTTTATAAAATCTTTATATCAAGGATCTTAAACTAAAAATCCCTAATAAAAATTATGTGAATGCAAAAAAATAAAAATAAAAACTATACATATAAGTTTTTTTTGTATAACCATACTGAAAAGAAGAGTAAGTATTTTCTGGAACACCTCATACTTATTGAAATTAACAAAAATAAACCATTAGGTTCAGTTTTTTTGATTTTTTGTGAACATTAATCCATGAACGGAACTGGAATCAATAATTCTTAATTTTCACTAATTTGAACAAATCTTTTTTTTTTTTTTTTTTTCTCAAAAAAATGAACTAGACCATATGATTTGGACTGGTTTGGATCGATTTACAATTTGATAAATTTTTTTGAAAATCGCTATAAATATAATATTAGAGTTCGATCTTGAGTAGTCTCCAATGGGCCAATCTCCATCCCGGATATTTTTTCTTGCATTCTTGTCACCCTATCATCTCCACATGAGATCAAACCGCATGTGCGGAGGGTATTATAAACTTGTCACGCAGTATTTTTCTAAGCCACAAATGCTTGATTCATGTATATACTGTAGAGGCTGCCCATCTATGCATTACCAATTAGTTTTGGGTTGGTCCATTACTAATTGGTTTTTTATTAGTTACTTCCAATAAATCTAATAATGATTACTAAAAAATTAAAAATAAAATTGGAGGGACATTTTTCCGTTTTCCACTAATCAACCATATAATTTTTACTATCACAATATTAAATTTGATTGATTGATGATATTGTCACATAATATTGTTATTATATTGTCACATAGTATCGTTATTAATTATATTCAATATTTACTCGTACATCTCATACGTATTTTGTTTATGTATGTATGTATTATTATGTTTTTTTTATTTTTTTTTAAACACTAGACATTTAATCTACACAACTGCAGTAGAATCAAGAAGAAATCAAGGTGACCACCATGTTCAATAACAAGTTAATTATGTATGCTCTTTTAAGTTGCAACAACAAAAGCATTTTTTACTTTTAACTTGCCCAAAAAATGTCATTTCATTCTTTGATAGGTGTGACTTGGAGGACCATATGCTCTATTATTCTGGACAATTAAAACAAAATGGGCATAAAACACAAATACAAACAATATTTAAACAATTACATTGGATTGTTAGGTCATGTCTCATATCTTAATTACAACCATATATTCAATTTAAACATATTAATACATGCAAGCTTAATTCCAACACACACGCACACATAAATAAAGAAAGAACGGATCACATGTTAATGGGTCCATACAAAACAAAATAAAGATAAATAAAATATTATCAACACATCTCATATGTTAGTTTGTCAGTGTCATCGATTGGATTTTTCAAAAGCGGGAAATTAAGTGTTTTGATGTCCTAAAATTAGCAAAATCTTGCGATTTTAGCATGTAAAGTTGGTGTTTTGCTTCCGAAACGATGCCGACCTGTTTGTTTTACTATCTAAAAACAAGAGAATTAAAGATTTTGTTTGGATGATCTAATCAATACCCCATTTTGTGGGACGCAAGATTTGGTTAGGGGGGACCATTTTGTTGTACTATATGGTTTCATGCCCATGTGCTACTTTGTGTACGTTTCAGAACATTTCTATTTCAATATGATGGGTATCACCATTCACTTCACCTTACTCCTTTCTTCTCCACAAAAACCAAATGACAATAAAAGCTAAATTTCTACGCTGTTAAATCTGTCCCAACCACTGTTATAAATCCTTATGCTCTTGTGTTCTTTTTCGGTTTGGTATCTCACCAATCCTTTGGGTTGCTTTTGGGTGTCTCTTCACCTGCTTTATTAATGTAATTCATACTGTTGTTTGTTGTTGTCATCAATGAAGAAGTTATTTTTGTTGATTAAAAAAAAAAAAAATTCTGTCCCAACCACCCCAAACATGCCAATTATTCAATTCATATAGTAAGCCTATTTTGAATCTGTCGTGAACTTTATACCATGTTTTGTTGGGAGATTTGAAGAACGATTTGGATAGGTATGTGAAATTAGGTGAAATATAGGTATATTTTATTCACATTTCACTCTAACCAAATACAGCGTTAGGGTCTCTAGGATTAATTCTTGACTATCCAGAGATATGAGGTAATTCACACTTAGTTAGCGCAGGACCCTGAATTATCCAAAGGAAAACAAAAAGGAAAAGAAAAAAGAAAGCTTATTTTGAAGCCATACGAAAGTTGAATTTTGCTAGTTTAACTAAGCGCTCGTAGAAATCTTCAAAACTTCACTATCGCTTCTATTTCTAGCTGGAATTTAGATTTGTTATTTCGTCCTTCTTTTTTTTTTAAAATCCACAAATCCTTCCTAAATTCAAAATTCAAAAACACAACATTCATGTTTTTGAAAAGCTCATATGGGATTTTCATTCTTTTGAGAGTTGACTGGAAAACTAATTTATTGGCTAAAAATAAAATTAATTCTAAAAAAAACTAATTCTCTTCGCATATTTTTAATTTTTTCTGATTTTTAATAATTTTTTTAATTGACTTTTTGAAAGAAAATAAATATGTCCAAATGAATTAATTAAAATTTTTTTATTTTTATTTTAGTAAACTGAATAGTTTTAGCCATACTCTTTGCCACAAAAGGGAATCTAAGCTGGGTTTTGAAAGGTTCCCGACAGAAATGAGGTACAAATTTGATCAAAATAGTGTCAAGTAATTGCCCGTCAAAGAAATGAGAGTAAAGTAATTGACACACGTCTGTTCAAAATAAAAAAAGTAATTGACACATGAAGATATTTAATTATCAATATACAATTTTGGAAACTTATATATATATATACATATATTAGGAGAAGGATTCCCTCCAATTCAGATTTTGAACTGAAGGGTACTGTTTGGGCTCGTAAAGTCCACTATGAGTTTCGTTTCAATGATCCGAATAGTTTATTTCGTCAAACACTTTATGTATTTCATTCATACAAAAAATTAGGTTGATTTAATAATTGTAACTTATTCAATTTATCACGTTTTTAACCAAAAAATTTTGTGTTTTAAAAAATAAATCATAAATTTTTTTAGTTAAAAATGTGATAAATTGAATAAGTTACAATTATTGAATTACCCTAATTTTTTGTGTAGATAAAAAAAATAA
Organism: Camellia granthamiana; assembly: GCA_036172215.1. Taxonomy (NCBI): domain Eukaryota; kingdom Viridiplantae; phylum Streptophyta; class Magnoliopsida; order Ericales; family Theaceae; genus Camellia; species Camellia granthamiana. Next base: position 74,083,622 of record CM069917.1, read on the forward strand.
ACAGTTTGTATCATCAAAATAAACCCGTGATAAACTCTACAAACCTAAACAATACCGCTCCAATTCAAAATCTGAGCCCGAGGTATCCTCCTCCTGTATATTATGCTCCCTTTAGAAATTGGGTTTAGTAAACATGTGATGGTGCATCTAAAGGTAACTTTCATAATTTTTTGACATGATGTAGCCTTTTGTTTTCTTTCTTCTATCGTTTATATACAATTCTTATTTCACATTTTGCAATTGACTCGTGAACCTTTTTCTTTTTTGAAGATATTTATATTTTTCCAATTAGTGGGAGAGAAATTACAGATAATATAAGAATTTGGTACAAAATTGTCTAAATTAGATTGAATTATGAACATAAGTCTAACATACATTCACAAGCGTCCAACGAACTCAACAAATAGAAGATAACCTTCAAACAAATATAAAGAAAGAAACATTTACACATAACAAACAAATATAAAGAAGAAACACTCACACATAAGTAGAAATAATCAAATCTTTGATTATCTATTATATAAAGTGTAAACTTGAGTTTATGTGAACGTTGTTATGATTTTTACTTTTTGAATAATGTTTTTTCCACTCAGTAAGTTTCACCTTTTTCCATCTGCTAAGTGTCGCATGTAATAACAGTTAGAATGATTTTTCTTCTTCAACAAATCATCTAAAATTGCTAATAATTTTTTTAATTATCAAACTATTCAAAAATTTAAAATTGCAAATGGAACCCACTCTTATTGATAAACGCTGTTGATTTTTCTTTTAGATGTTGGTTTAGAATTTAGGGTTAAAATTTTACTAAAACTAAGTACTTAGAAAATTTGTCAATAAATTTATCTAGAATAGTGTTGTATGGTTGAAAAATTACTGTACTGTGAAATTCATGATTTAGATAAATCTTTCTGAATAAATTTAAGAGTTTATATGGCATTGGTGTTAAAATTTAGATTTGTACTATAAAATTGGACTTTGGAGTCCTCCAAACGACAAGTGGATGGATTCCAATTCTCTGGGATATCCAAACTCATCACAATAATATAGTTTGGAAACAGTGATATCTCTGTTCTAGATAAGGTCCACAGTGTGACTTGTGATTGCAAAGTTTTTGAGGCGTTCACACATAGACCCCATAAATCCACAACAAAATTTTTGTAATTTCTTTGTGAAGTGAAAGCACCATTTGCCATCCCAAACAATTTAAAATAAATGAATACAGTAATGTTAGCTCGTTTGAATTATTTAAATTTGTGTACGTCAGTTATTTTGGAACAATGGTGATAATCGTGATTGATAAGAATAATAACTATGATTGATAAAGATTGCACCAGTTGTTCAGATGATAGATTACAAAATTCAAAACGATTCGAGCATACTCAAATTTATTATATCAATCATTTTTCAAATAAATAAATAAAAAGAAAAAAGAAAAATTGTTGATGGGAGACATACTAGTATTACAACTTGTGGCAGCACAAGACTAAAGAATCTAGATTACTCTAAACTGGGAACCAATCATTCAGTGAGCCCAATAATGGATGGCCCACAAAAAATAAAGAAAAAAATAGCAACGGTCCAGATCAACGGGACGCGTGGGGCCCAAGTGAATGGGGTCAATTAAAGAGCGCAATTGATGTGTTTTAATGGTGTCAGCAAAGAATTTTTTATTTTTATTTTTTAGTATAAAAAAGTTAGAGAGGGGAGAATGATCAACCTGTTTGTCAGTGTATATATTATAGGGAAATTCTGATTTTTTTTTTTGGCCAGCTAAATTAAAAAGTTAGTTTATTAATTTTTTAATTTTTTTAATCATATTTAGTGCGTTTGATTTGAGTTTTTTGTAATTTTTGAATTGAGTTTTTTGTAATTTTTTTTTAATTAAAGTTAAAAAATTATTTTTTAACCTAATTTCCAAAGTATGTATACTGTCTATTATATATATATATATATGTATATATATTTTTAATTATGACTTTTGTATTGTTTGATGGTGGTAATTATCAGTCATTGTGATATTAGTTATGATATTATTAAAGTTATGATTTAAGAACTGTTTGATTATACTTTACGTGGTATTTGATTATAATTATTTTTTTAGTTATAACTCTCATAAAATTAAGTAATGAGATTGGTATTTATTCTACTTGTATACTGGAATGAGATAAAATGAAATGGAATGAACGTTTCTTATTTTTCACTACGGAATGACCATTCCCTTCAAATGGTGAATAAGAATTTCATTGACAATGTATTTATTATTATTTTTTAGTTAATCAAATATGAAAATTGATATTTTGATTCAATGACTATTTCATTCCATTCAATTTAATAAATCAAATGCTAACTAAAAGTGTGTATCATAGTAGGGTACTGTTACGCCTTACACTTACGTCTTTCTGTGTTCAGTCCTTTTTTTTGTTTTCACCTTCTACTTACACTTTTTGTGTAAGTGGCACATAGTGTGCAACCTTGAGGGTTGCACACTTAAGAAAAGTCCATCATAGTATTGCCATTTGTACTATTGTTAAGTGATTGTTTGGCATACACTAAAAAAGTACACTTTTTTTTCCATACATATAATATTTGGGTCACATCAATTAATATCTATCAATATCGATCAATATCTCCTCTTTACTTTTCTGCCCACTTTATCTACTTTTTTTTATATTTTTTTTAAAAAAGTTAAAAAATACACTTATTTAAAACATTCCAAATCAATCCTAAGAAAATATTTGAAATTATTTAAATAACGTATACTGTTTAAATTTTTATGAAAAATATATAGAAATAAAAAAAAATAATATAACTTAAAAAAAGATAAAAAGTTGTGAATATGAGTTGCGAAATAGTGCCTAACATTGGTTAAGGCAATGAGCAACAGCTGGGGCTCACCACACCTGACCAACACCTGGAACTGATAAGGATTGGGCCCCACCCGCACAGTCCTATTACCTCTCTCATTCTTTCTCTCTCTCTCTCTCAAAAAGAAGAAAGAAGAAAAAAAAATTTGATGGTAATCATAGATGCAGTAAACGTGTGATTCATGACAGGGGGTTGTTAGAAAAAGAATGAAAGCAGTTTTTATTTTTTATTTTTAATTTTTAAGGAAAATTACTTTACAGTGAAACGAAGAAGAAAAATTTACACAAACACAAGGGGGACGTAAGTGAAACTTATATCCTTGTAAATTTTTATTTGTACCTTACTACAGAATAATTTACTCTTTTTATATTTCGGTAAGGATTGAAATTCTTATTTCTACAAAACCCGCATAACACTTTTATAAATTTGGACCACTTATGACGTGGATTCCACACATACATAAGTAGGTTCACACATACATGAAAGGCCAAAATTACTTTGGGTGTAGGGGTTATCCCCAATGGGGATCCTAAACATTTTCCTTTATATTTTGATAATTTTTTTTTCTTCTTTCACTTACAAGCAATTCTCCTTTTTTTATTTTTTTATTTTTATACTACAAATTTAATGTGGTAAGCACAACAACTAACTGCTCGTCAATCTGTTGTTTTTTTTTTGTGTGTACTCTTTTGTTTAAGAGGTGCTAAATCAGATGTTAATGTTTCTATACAAGAGGCAGAAACTCAAATGTAATTTAGATGGTTCGTTCTGCATATTAATTTATTTACTTTTATGCTGTGTTTAGTTGAGAGATTTGGAAAGGGAAAGGAAAAAGGTGTGTGAAAATAAGTGAAATGTAGGTATATTTTATTCACATTTCATCAAACTTTTCTCTTTCCCTTTCCAAATTCCTATTCAAATTCTCTAACCAAACACAGTGTTAGGTAGGACTTTGTTGTGTTGTTCATTTCTCTCACGTTATGAATTCTTTCTTTCTTATTAATTGGATTATTCAATTAGTTGTTTCTTCTAATTAGTTGTTAGATTATGTTGTTTAGATATAATTATTTTAATATTACTTCTGTATATATGCTCTTATCTAAGAGGCAGAGGGTCAATTTTCGTCAAACAAACGGTTACTCCTATATACTTATAATATTAAAGGCAATAACTCAGATGGTTAATTCAATACACTACCCTCACCTCAGTATCCTTTTTAGTCCTTACCAAGGTCAAATTTTAGAAGAAATAAACAAGTACAAACAAGTCCTATGATGGTAATAGTGGAGAAAATAAAAACCAGAAGTATCAAAATCTCTCCATAATAATTGAATTTGCTACCTCACTAGCAGGCCAAATGCTTAGTTAGGCTGTGTTCGGTTCATAAAATTGGGAAGATATTTAAAAAATAAAAGGAAAAGGAACGGTGATATGAATAAAAAGGCATTTCATTTAATTTTACACACTTTTTTCTTTTCATTTTCTGATTTTTTTTCCCAAATTCATAAACTAAAAACAGCTTTAAAAGACATTAACTCACATTAGATGGTTAGTTTTTATGTGAGAGTCCGTCACTTATTTTTTGTCAAAAACAAAGCAAATCTCTCCTAATTTTAAGATAATCAATTTTTATTTTCTTTTAAATTTACTATTTTATAGCATTAACTATAAATAAATGTTATAACATACAATCGAACAATTAATTCTAAATTAAAAAGTCCCTAAACAGTCTGTTTAAGTTACACCAACCAACAGGATTATGCACATACTAATCTCTTATTTATTTTTTATTCTTAATTTTTTTTGACAAGAAACACTTGCGCTGTGTTTGGTTAGGGGATTTGGAGAGGGATTTAAAAAGAAAAATAGAAAAGATATGTGAAACTAGGTGAAATATAAACATGTTTTATTCACATTTCACCTATCTTTTCTATTTCCCTTTCCAAATTTCTTCTCAAATTTCCCAACCAAATACAACATTAAGAAAAAGATTATATTAGACTTACCTTTACAAACAAAGTAAATTCCGAATATCCATACTTACCTGCAACACAAGTAGAGTCTGTTCATAATGTTCACCAAAAAAAAAAAGGGTCTGTTGGTAACAAAAAAAACCCAATTGAAATGAAATTTTAGTGAGAATTCCTTAGCATAATATGAATACCAAAACATGAAATTACAAACAATTGCACAAACAATGATGATAAAGATGTTGTGTAGTGTAAACCAAATGAAACATTTTTTTTAGCAAAACAATCAATACCCATGTTAAAATATTGTCTTCTCAAACCCTACAAGAAAAAGAAAAAAAAAAAAAAAACCATATTAATCACACAAATTTTTTTTTCTTCCAAATATTTCAAAAAAAAAAAAAAAAAAACTCGAATTTTGGAGCAAATCAAACCTCACGTGTGTTACACATCAAACTACATACACAAAATAGCGAGATGAAGATGAAGATGAGGATGAGGATGATCTACGAGTGGTGGCTAGTTGTGTCTTGTCGATCATCGCCTCCATGATGCGAATGCGAACCACTTGCTTGTGATTCTGAAACACCAGTTGGCCGATACGGATTTAATCCGGCTAGCAAACCAAAGTGTCCTTCACTAAACCCGCCATTTCCACCACCACTACTTCCACCACCGCCACCGCCACCGCCGCCAATTCCTCCCAATTGCTGACCAGGCAAGAGGGCGACCGGGGTCGGAAAATTCATAAAATGTAAACCACTTGACATCGTACCTCTATACAAACCACTATTATTCACTTGAGGAAATGTCCATATCGGATCTCCACTCATAACTTGGTTACTCGAATTCGCCAACATCCAAAAATTCGCCGGAATCGAGGCATGACTCGCCGGAATAGCTCCCGCTGTCGACTGCAACAAGTAACTAGTCCCCATTTGGTGTTGTTGCGACGACGATAATTCTTGCTCGGCTCTTCGTTTCCGACTCATACTTTCCTCCGACTCCAACAACTCTAACGAAACATGATTATTGTCTCGTAATTCTTGCTTCGTTTGTAATATTTGATTGTCTTGATGTTGATGATGATGATGGGTCGATTGGAAATTTAGGAGAGTCGATGATGAATTCTCGGATCCCGAAGATGATAGGCCGATTCCTGGAAATAAACTTCGACGCTGTGGCATCGAGAAATTGGGGTTAAAGTAAGTCGATCGGAGCTGAGACGGGACTGACATGCTGGAGCCGGAGCTGCGGAGTGAGATGTTCAGAGAGGTGAAATTGGCTGGGATTGTTCCGGTACCGGTGGCGGCGATCACAGCTGGCTCGGCTTGCTGGAGGAGCCACTCGATGGTTTCGCCGTCCGATTTATGACCCAGCTCGCGAGTCAGCTGGAAGACCCTAGCGGCGCAGAGAGCCGGCATGCGGATGCGGCGTCCGCGGCCGTCGACTTTCGTGTGTCGGTCTTTCGTGGAGGTTCTCTTCGGCGGCGGCTTCTTCGACGGCTCTGCTGCTGCGGAGGTGATTTGGAGGCTCGAGTTATTGGATCGATTGGCGGCGGCGGCGGCGGTATCGGCTCGGCTAGAACAAGCTTCTTCTTCTTTTTTTTCGAGCAATTGGAATGGGAAATTAGGGCGGCGAAGATCGTGATCATCAGCTCCGTCCATGATCACATGAGATACAAACTATTGTGTATCTCTATCTCTTCACTCTCTCTCTCTCTCTGAGTCTCAATTATCAATTTTTATTTTTATTTTTTTTTGGAGGAGAAATAGTGATAGGAGCTTAAATTAATATGACGTGGGTCTATCACTCTCTTTCTCTGCCCTAAAATACATAGATACACTTTCGCTCTCTATATTGTTGCACTGGAATTCCTTTCACATTTGATGTGTTTTAGTGCAGTGAGAGAGAGAGAGAGAGAGAGAGAGAGAGAGAGAGGATAAGGGAGGAGGGAGGGGTTTGAGCAACAAAGATAATGAGTGAGAATTATATGGGTGAGCTTTAAAAAGCAAATACTTCTTTTTAACAAAAGAAAAAAAATTGCTTTTTGAGTCCCTTTTTTGTATGAAAATGCTATTCATGTACTCTTTTCTTATCCCAAATTTTTGTTCATCATGAACATTTTTTTTTTCTTTCACAATTTAAAATTTTTAATAAATTTTGTTCATAATGTCTTCAAAATTGTTGTAAAAAGAATAAATTAAAATATATGAACGTTTTTGTTGGATGACTGGAATAGTGAAAATAAAGAAATAGTTTTCCATGGAAGAAGTTAAATTTTATGAACAAGGTTTATTTCTAGTTCATTAAATAGAATAGAGGAACCAGTTGAAACGATTGTGAGTGAGTTCATCTTGAATTCACTTAAGTTATTTAAATTGTTGATATTGTTAATTTTTCTGTACATATCATATATGTAAAAATTAAATTAATCAGATATAAATAATCACATAATCGGATTATATTTGTCTTTCAAAAAAAAAAAAAAAAAAGAAGACAATTTATTATCGAAATTATATTGGCCAATTATTTTTTAAGATAAATATGAGCTAAACACGTGACTACCGATATTTGCTCAAATAATTTTTTTTCATAAATGATTTATTTGGCAAACTCTATGATGTGAATGAATGTGCGAATCACTTGACTCCTATCCCGCCTTCTTAACTCCATGGAGCCCAGGGGATATGGAACGACTCGAATCATTGAAATAGGCTCACAATTGTCTCAACTAGACAATCAAATGTTATTTCTATGTGGTAGTGATATTTCTATAATTAAGTGTTATTTAAATAGAAGTTTATTTAAAATTTCAACTCCTTATACAATCACATCATTTTACATATGAATTATGAGAAATACTAAAAACAGCCATAACGGTTGCGTTGAAAATGTATATAAAATTTATTAAAATATGTAAAAGTATTTTGGAATATATAAATATGTATTGAAATTATAAATATTTTGATTTTATACGGTTCTTATTAACTGTCCTTAAGGTTGTTATTAGCCAAATCTGTAGATTTAGGGTTATTTTGAGTATGACTTTTTATTTTTATTTTTATTATTATTACAAAAAATCGTATAGGAATATAGAGAGGTGATATCATAGAAATAAATCAATAAATTAGTAGGTAACTTATTCGGGTGTTTCTAAAATAGGCCTATATATATAATTTTTTTTTCTATTTATATCATTGCATTGTATATATCTGTATATATATATATATATATTTAGGACATAATTCAAAATTTTGTGAAATTTAATTAGTGTATTTGGTTTTAATTTTCTGAAAATTAAGTTTTTTGTTTTTTATTTTTTGTATTTTTTTATTTTTAGTAAATATTTTTAAAATTTTAAGTAATTTTTTTTTACTTTTTTAGAGCACTTTACTTAGATGTATCTAAAAAGTAAAATATTTGTAAAAAATTAATAAATACACAAGAATATGAAAAATGTATTAAATTTTTATATTTTTAGTATTTAGAGAATTTTTTAAATATCTTTTTCACAAATATTATAATTTTTAAGTGTATTTAGATTAGATGTATCTAAAAATTAAAAAAAATTTAAAAAATTCAATTAAAAAAAAATACAAAATACAAAATTTTAATTTTTAAAAAATGAATCTTAAAAATTAAAACCTGATTATTATTTTGTAATTTGTTTTTTTTAATGAATGGGTTGGTTCTTTTTAAAATTGTGGATGGACAGACCTTTTGGTTCAGACTCCACGTGAGGTGCTCTTTTTATCATTCAATCCATAAAGACAATGGTGGCCGAGGTGGGTCCCAAACCCAAGTCAAAAAAAACGAGAGACTTACAAAAGGAAAGGAAAGATTGATATCGGAGGGGTGAGAGTGAGAGTGAGTGAGAGAGAGTTGAGTGAGGGTCCCATCTCATTCATGTAATCATTTTCTTTTTCCTTTGGCCCTTTCCCTTTGTTCTTGCACCTTTGCTTTGTTGGAACTTTGGGATTCGTCAATTACTTATTTTTCATTTTTACCTTTCTCTCCCTCTTTCCCCTCATACTTTTAGGGTTAGGGTTTTTCATAATTCTAGTAAAACATTAGTGTGCCACACCTCTTAATTATGAAATTTTATGATTATAATAATTATTTTATTTGCAATTTTGATTATGAATACAATCAAATTTGTATGAAAAGCGACCATAATTATAAAGTTTTGAACTTTTATTACATTATGAATAAACAATTAGTCTTCTTTATAATATTTTTGTGGTGTTCAATTTTGAATCAAAATTGGTGTTGGGATGAAAGTTGATCAATTGAATTAGGCTTGAGTGAACTCTCTTCCATGTAGGTTTAGAGGGACCTCAAGCTAATTCAAGGAAACTTTCATTATATCTTTGGACTTGACGTCGTGGGTTGAAAATATTCTTAAGTCTGCATAAACGTGTAAAATAAAAGAAAAGTCATGAAAAAGTGTTGCCAGGAAAGAAAGGAAATCAATGTAACTTATGAACCCCTAACTTAGATAGAGAAACTAATAACACTATGAATGATGATGAGTGTTTGAGGATTTTGGTAATGAATAACGAGCAAAGAATGAGTCAAACTTAAATGACTCGGATTATTGTTAGAGGCTGACAAGAGCATTTAAAAATAGTTTAAATCATGTAATGGCCATGTCATGTATATTTAGGTCTTCGTACATCATTGTGGACAACCTATATAAGGTCAAGATGGATTCAAGACTTGGGGGATGAATACATTAAGGGTGAGTGGAAGCATAAACTCTTAGCAGGAGAACATCAAAGATGGTAGATGACGTTGGTGTTCACTGCTCTTCATCATTTCTTTTCTAAATGCAAGTTTAAGGTTCCATTTATAGATGTTGTGAAGTAATCTTGCTTCACCTATAATAAAAAAAAAATTTATTTTTCCACCGGCCTAAGAATAGAAGTATGGAGGCTAAAATCAAGTTTGTCAAAAGTGGTTGCAACCGTTTGAAATTCACAGCCCCATCTGCATTTGCATTTAATGTTTTTACATTGTCCAATTTATCTATAAATAGCCTATGTATCGTAGAGATCAGTGTGTGGGAGAAAGAAAATAAAAAAGAGAAAAGATTGTAGTTCATGCTCTGTTTGTTTTTCAAAATTATATGAGTGAATTTAAATTGAGTTTGGTTCAGTGTTAATCCTCTCATTGTGAATCACCATAAGTGGTTTTCACCCCACTCACACCAACAATAGATGAGGGGGTAAGTTGTATGGTTACTAGATGGCTTGACTCATTTAGCGTTTGATAAAACAGTAGTTCAAAATGGCGCTCTTCTCTTTATAGCTTCTTAGGACTTATCGAAGATAACAAGTTTTAGGTGGATTACACAAATATAACCTGAGTAAAGATTGACATCACGGATTGAGATAATTACAAAGATGGTGAGCCTACAAGATTGTAACACATTGTTAAGGATTTAGTTAGCCCTTGACATGCACCACTAGTCTATAGCATGCTTGGAGCAACTAGCTCTTTGCCAAGTAGGTTTGCTATTTGAAGGTGCATATTAGGCCCTTCAAATCTTCTTACCCTAGAGAAGTAGTCTGGCCACTTATCAATGTCAGATGAGATTACTTAGAGATTAGGAAAATTTTGTTGCTAACGGTTTGGTTAACCCTCCATAATTGTTGTTTAATGTTATTGCCTTTCATTCTTGATTCGAATATACTAATTTAAAGCTAAGGAGCTTAGATTTCCTTGTTGGTTTTATCCCGAATTACTTCGGTATTATTGGTTCACCTCATGCTCTATTGGCTTATTGGTTGAGCATTATTGGTTGGCTCAAATTGTTGGGGCTTGGATCTTGATGGAAGATTGGATGGTTGTTAACTCGTGTGGCTTAGGCTTTGCTTGTCAACGTCAATTTTGTTGCGTTTTAGATTTTGAAAAATATGTTGCTGGGTCTTTTCAAGCTTTAAATTGATTGCTAGGGGATGGGCATTTTCTCATGAGCTCTCACACCATTGTTGATTGTTGTTTGCTAATGGACTAGGTATTCAACTAATTATCGATTGTGCCAATGCTCTTTTATGGTCTGTAGGCCTTACTCTTGGCCTCATCTTTTATGTAGACCATTAATGTGCCATTGGATTACTGATTGTCGATTATAGTTTAACCCAAAATATTATTGTGGGCATTGGAACAACTCATTGGCGAAAAACGACCATCAAAACTAAAATTATGAATCAATTTTATATTAGTTATGACCTAAAATTGCGGGAGTTATGAAATATTGTCACTAAAATTTTGAGTGCATACCATATCCACACTTTTGGGTGTACAACAACACTTTTTGAGCATTTAGTAGCCTTGTAATGACACTTTCTTCTTTAGCTAGTTGGGTGTGCGTTAGGATACTGAATCAAGACCGAGGTTAGTATCGATAAAACTAATATCCAGGGGTATTGTATTGTTTGTTTAGGTACATTTTTTTTTTTGAACGGCGAAAAAGAAGATATTTATTGATGAAACATACAAGTATGACAAAATACATCAATAAAGAGGAGCTTGAAACTAACACAAGCTTGGAGCTCCAGTTGGCAAGGAGCCAACAAGAAACAGAGAAGAGAAGGACCAAAACAGAACTGAAAACTGGGCTGGTCCAAAACAGAACTGAGCTGGCCATGGACAACACCTACAGCCAAGAAGCAGAACCGATTACGGCAGCAACCAGATTACAAATGCAGCCAAGAACCAGATTACACGCCCTTGAACAGACCAAACACAGCAGAATTACAAATGCAGCCAAGAACCAGATTACACGCCCTTGAACAGACCAAACACAGCAGAATTACACACGGACAGCAGCAGCCAAACACAGCAGAATTGCACAGACAGCAACCAAACCAGACAGACATCAGAATTACACAGACAGCAGCAAACCAAACACAGCAGAATTACACTACCCAGAAAGCCTAAACATATCAGATAGCAACTCAAGAGCGTATGTAGTGCCTAACACCTGAAGCGTTGAAGAGAAAATCATTGATGGAGAATGGAAAGTGTTTGGAAGAGGACTTTAACCATATCACTAACCTGATGATGATGAGTTCCTGCAGCTGCTGGGTGTTAAGTCGGGAGGCTTGAAAGAGACACTCATTTTTTATCTTCCAAATGGACCAGAGGGTGACCAAATGGATGGCACGCCAGATTTTCCTCTCCATTTTCTTGCAATTGAACCCTACCCACTACTGCAGTAGATTTTCAACAGAGGCAGGAACCACCCAGAGAATACCCCACCAATGTAATAACCCAGTCCAAACTTTCCACACGAAATGGCAGTGAATTAGAACATGCTGGATGCCTAATTTGTTTAGGTACATAATATGGCCTAATATGGAAGTTAAATTTTTTGGAATTCGGGAAGAGAGTAAGGGAAAGAAAGGGAAGGGAGACCCGAAAATCGACCTCAAGTCATGAGTAGGCTAAAGCCGATTGCTCAATATGGAAATTAAATTGAGTCCAATATTTACTTAAAACAGAATTGGAAATTATAAATCAAGCAATTAAAGATTGAGCCATACTTCTTGAGCTAAAATGTTGCATGAAAAGCTCAAACCGAATGTATATGGCAGCTCTGTGCATAAAATACAACTAAAAGGTAATTAAGGGAACTATTAAAGGTTGATGCTGCTGCTGAAGTGTGTTGCCACTTTGGTGTCGTTGGTGTGTGTTGATTCTGTTGATGTTGGTTGTTCCTTGGGTGTTGGTGTTGGTTCGAGGGTGTTTGGTGTTTGTGGCTTTCTTGTTTTGGTACTATGTTTTGGTTTCTTGGTTGTTCTTAGTTGATCCCTCGTCAATCTTGGGGAGTGCTTGCATTTGATGCTTAGTGCTTTCCCTTGCTTTGTTGATGTTCTTTGCTTGTATTCTGCTTTGTGCATCAATAAAGTTTTCTTTTCTTTTGTTGATCCAAAAAAAAAAGAGAACTATTAAAGGCACATTTTGGTAGATTTGTCCTTGTTATGGCTTAATTTGTCGATTGAAACATAGTTTTTCCTAAAGATATCAAAAAAATTTCATCTACAATGATGTGACATTGAGAGTTACAAAATTTGATTGACATCTTCATGCTCGTACGACATTATTAGTCATTACATGGGCTTAGCGATAACCATATTTTGTCCAACATAATAAATGGATGATTTGAAAGCGTTTATGTGTTATGCATGATTCCTATCTTTCATATTTTACGGATGGAATGAAAGCTTCATTATTATTATTATTATTATTTTTTGGTGAGCAGCAAACAAACAGAGAAATTTTATTAATAATGAAAAGATACAAACTAGCTAAGGGTACAATTGCATCATTGTCAAACTAAGCATCTCAACTATGTTGACACCCAAAGTAAGACTAATCATGCGTATCCCCAAAGCCACCGCTAAAAGTTACAGACGTTCTAACTCAATACACCTTAGTACAACCCAAAGGCAAACATAGATTACACCTTACCACCTAAACAATCTCTAATCTGCAAAATGTTATAAAGAAAATCATTGATAGTAAACTAAAATTCCTTAGATGTAGTTTTTAGCCAAATAGCTAATCTAATGATAATTGTCTTTTGCAGCTCCTTCATATCTGGTTGAACATTATTAAACAAACAATCATTCCTATGCTTATAGATGGACCAAAGAGCAACCAAATGAATTGCTTTCCAGATCCGCCTTTCAGCTTTCAAGAGGCAGTTTCCAGCCCATCAATGCAGCGAACACTCGATTGAACCAGTCACAACCCATAACATTCCCCACCACTGCAATAGGCTAGTCAAAACCTTCCAAACTAGAGGGCATGAAATGAGTACATGTTTAACATATTCTTCCTTTGATTTACAAAAGACACATACGGTGGAGGCATTCTCATCAAGAACTCCAATCCTTTGGAGGAAAACAAAAATTTTGACTTTATGTTTCCAAGCTAGCCACCCAAAGAATTGAACTTTGGGTGGGAGATAATTAATCCACACCAGTCTACTAGAACTCACACATTCACCAAAACTCAATTCACAATGCCCATAAAGAGATGTAACAAAGGACTGGCATGTTTGGCATGCTAACCATCTTGGTTTATCTTTTACACCTAAACTTAATGCAGGGGCTGCTCTTAACACATCAGTGATCTTGGATAGCTCCTCACTCTCTTACTGTAGCAAAGGTCTTCTTAAACTGAGATCTCACACCTCAAAGCTTCCTTTTTTTTATCAGCAAAAAACTTGAGAGAACCATTCTTAACAGTAGAGAATGAATAAAGTCTAGGGAAATCCTCTTTTAGACAAATGACACCACATCATTTATCATGCCAAAATCTCACTTTGCTTTCAGTACCTACTTTAATTTGAAGATTATTAACAAAAAAATTGTAGAAGATTGTTTCTTTGCTCTGCCACTGCTAGGATGTCACACCATAACTAAGAATATCTTATGCCAAGATTTTGATTTGGGGGCCATGCTCCCTCTTCAATTTTATATTTATTGCATACCACAATTTTCCATAGTGCCTTCTCTTCATTGGCAAATTTCCACCACCACTTCATTAATAGGCAAGCATTTACCTCTCTAATTCTCCTAATTCCCAACCCTCGTTGATTTATGCTCTTAGTCACCTTATTCCATTGCACTAGATGAATCTTTCTCTTCAACTCTATGCCTCCCCACAAGAAGGATGCTTGTAATCTATCAATTTCTTTAGCAACTCCTTCTGGCATCTTGAATAATATATAGGCAAGCTAGACAACACAGATTTGATTAAAGTCAGTCTGCTAGCAAAGGAGAGGAACCTCCTTTTCCACCCAGTAAGCTTGAGTTTGATTTTATCAATGGCAGGTTTCTAAGAATCCAAATTGTGAACCTTCTATTTTGTGATAACAAATTGTGAAAATTCACATCCAAAAATCCAAAATTCTTTGTTGCACACGTGAAACTTTTTTGCCGATCAAAAAAAAATGTGAGACTCTTTCAAAATCCAATTGGGTCAGACATTGTTTCAAACGGGTCGGATATTTTTATAAGAAGTTATGAGGTAGGTCACGTAGAAAACCTTTCTTTTGTAGCTCTTTTTTTTGTGATAGCATATATAACGTAAGAAATTAATGCTATAAGTACTGTAGGGTTGTCAGTCTGTAAAGGGCAAATTTCTTATAACGTAAGAAATTAATATATATATATATATAATATTTGAACAAGGCCATTAATATATGTTGTCCACTTCTGTACAGCTCTCGACCATTTATTAAATGTTTTGATGTCATCATTATGCAAATAAAAAATAAAAAATAAAAAATATATACATCATTGATCATCATACTTTGCAAATAACGTATATGTAAATCACTTCACTTAGAGTACTTACAAACCATGTTACTCAAGTGGTTGACTCATTTCAAATGAGAATTATTCACTGTTGTATGTAGCAAAATCTGTTTTATTTTGGCTTTGTTAACCATTTTATGGTTAATTAAGCAAAAAGTAAAATCTGTTTGTTTTTTATATAAAAAAAAAAAAAAAACAAGAAGAAGAAGAAGTTAACAATAGAAAAAAACAAATCCTAAAGATTTACTCAACTTTCTCTCAAACAAAAAATTACTTTTTTAATATTTATCAAATGCATTAACTTTTTCTAGCAACAATCTTATTATAAAAAAGAAAAGAAAAGTCATTGCTAAACTTTCTTTTTGATAATTGGGTATTTTGGGCTAGATTGCGTTTAAGTCGATTATACTCAGGACGTTAAAGTTAATGATTGGGCAAATCTTCAGTGACTTCTTAGGATGACTCGAACTCGTAATCTTAAATCTTATTTTTAAGTCTTTACTGCTCTGCCTCAGTGATTGCTAAACTAACCTTGAATAATGAACACTTTTACCATGTACAAAAACTGTGGATAGAAAGTATAAAATGCCTTGCAACAAGTAGGTGAGTCCACATAGTGAGAGGGTCACATGAGTTCACTTGTGAAATACTATGAATTTTTCGTGCACTTATCTTTTTCAATAAATACTTTTTTCACCCTGCCATTCAAACTGTATGAGGTACTTTTTTTTTTTAAAACCTTTTACCATAGAACAATGATACTCTCCACACCCACCAAGTACCCCACTTCACTTCGATAACTCTGATTCGTTAATTTTTTAAGATTTTCTACATAAATCATTTATAAAAAAAATTAAATTGAGTCATATGTTTTATTATATAGAAAATAATTTGTAAAGAAAAAATTCATATAAAAAGTCCCACAATAATGATGTGGCAGTAACATTTTAGAAATTGTAAGTCACTTTGATATGTCTGTGGATTTGAAATGAATAATCGCATTTGTGCCAACTTATATTGTATGAATTTTTGTACAAATTTTCTGTTAGTGATCACTCTTATTATATTTATCTTTAAGAAAATGGTTGAATTATTTTTAAAATCACACTTATTGTGTATTTTTTTAGACAAATAAGATGAAATTATGTAATTACAATTATTGGATCAAGTTGTTTTTTATTTTTTATTTATTTTTATTTAATGATTTATACATGAGAGTTTCAAAAATTAACGGACCAAACAACCAAAGTAAGGATCGTGGTGAATCGACAAATCGAACAGTCCAATCCACTTTGAGGATTGGAGACAAGTTGATCCCTAAACAATAAACGTCCATCAACACCTCATTGATCTAAAAACACTGCCACAAAATCAATGAAAAAGATTGTAAGCAAAAAACTTTTAGTAAGAAATAATATTACTTTCTTTTATCTTCTCTGACATGTTTAAACACTTAACATCAACATGGAGCTCTACTTGTACTAGCTTAATTAGTTGTTTCCTTTCTTATTTTGGGTGTGAGTATAGTGTCATTTTTAAAATTGGCAGAAGTATGATTTTTTTTTGGATTATTGGACATGATTTTAAGGAAGACAACTTGAATTCAATACTTCCATTTCTTGTGATGCTATCATGTTCATAATTTTAATTATTGACCGATACGGATGGCAAAATGCCCAACATGTCAAATCCCTAACTCCCTCCATCCTAATGGGATGAGTTTGGGAGTGGTTGAATAGGGTAGGGTCAGATTTGAGAATTTTTTTTTAAAAACCCGATTGGATTCGGGTTGGGGGTGGGAGAGAGTATTTTTTTTATCTGAACCCTACTCGACCTGCAAATATAATAAGAAATAATAATATAACATATATATGTGTAATATGTATATAATATATTGTTGAATTTTTATAGAATATATATAATATCTATTGAGTTTTTATTATGTTATACATATAATATAATTTTAATATATGTACAATATATGATATATTTTTGTAATTGTAAATAACATTTTTTAGTTTGAATTATTAAATTTTAATATTATTGTTAAATTTTTTATTGTGTTGCGGATTAGGTCGGGTCGGGTCGAGTCGAGTCGGGGTGGGGGCAAACAACAGAAATAAGGGTGGGGGTGGGTAGGGACCCCCAATCCATACCCTACTCGTTGTCATTCCTATCCAATAGATAGGTGAGAATAAAAGCTACATAAGTAGCAGTAGTAGGAGAGTGAATGTTTACTCTTCGAATCTCTCTCAATGCGTTTTATTTCCTTTTACCTGTAAATTTCATGTTTTTAATGGAATTTTTCTTTGCCGATCAAAAAAAAAAAAAAGCTACATAAGTATCTGTCAATTTGTAATACATATTGGTTCAGAATTTATTCACGACATGACATTTTATTTCTTGCGGTTAACACATGATTTAAAAAAATTCATAATGACTGTATAATCCGATTCTCAATATGTATCACTCGATACTCTCAATACCACTACACCATGACCCATTTTGATTAGTATCCCAATACAATTATTTAAAACCTTGATTATGACCGGCTCATTTCAAAAGAATTGGAGATTTTTTTTTTCTTTTGTATAGAACATAATGTGTTTGCTGAAAGAGTTCATAAGGTAAGCGGTTAGTTTTATAAAAAAGAAAAAAAAGAAAAAGAAAAAAAGGGAGATATTACAATGATGTTTAAAACATGATTATATGGGTCAAAACATCTAAAAGAAGCGACATCAAAGCCATCCGTGGACAAGATATGAAAGTATACTTAACCTAATAAGATAAGTCTTTCACAAATTGAGAGGTTATGCAAAAAAATAACACCTTTTACACAAAATAAGTTAAAAATAGCTAAAAACAAGGGACGTGGGCAAGAAAATAGAAAAATAAGATAAAGTTTTTACTTAAGAAATTTGATACTCTGTACACTTTCCTCTCCTTTATTGATGTAACTTCATCTGTAACTTTTTTTTTTGATCAACAAAAGCAAAAGGAATTTTATTAAAAACACCAAAAACATCAATACATATTCGAAAACCCTGTTAAAACAACACTAAGATGATAAGCATCCCAAGTATAAAACATCTCAACTAGGTTGACACCCTCAACTTAGGGTAGCAAGCAAAAAAATTGAGTTAGCGAGGTACCAACTCTCATAAACTTGACATTACTTCCTTTAGACTTAAACTTTTGTACCAAATTAATGTGGAGCAAAAAGTCCTCAATGGAGAAACCATTAGCCCGAGCACGTCTTTGTCCAAAAAGCCACTTGTAATTTGATTCGATTAGCCACCATATCTCAATCTTTACATACATTGTTAAAAATCAATTTGCTTCTGAAAAAGCCAAATGTTCCAACACATATAGATGCAAATAAACACTCCCAGATAAGTTTCTCAAGCCGCTTTTATCTAAAGCCAGTAAGAGAGAGAAGGAATTGAGTCTAGGCAAATCCAATCCAAATTCCACCAAAGTAATGTAGTAGACCATATTTGCCAAGAGAGAAAACAGTGCAACAACAGGTAACTTCATTTGTAACTTACATTGATTTTATCGATAAAATTCTCTTCTTTTACTGATAAAAAAAAAAAAAAAAAAAAAATGGCCAAATATTGACCACAGTCAAACCCATCTGTGGTAGGTAGGGTCTCTTGCTTACCCTAACTCATAACCAGGTTCCAACCTGGGTACCCGACCACAACCCTCTTTCCCCTTTAATCGTTCTAGTGAAATTCTTTAATAAATAAATAAATAAATAACCCAAAGTATGTTACATTGTTGCATCAAACATCTAATGAATTGTGTAGGCAACCAACCAACGAAATGGCCCAGTTAACATGTTCCATGTGGACCCAATGCCAAAGCCAACTCATGTTTTGCCTGTTTTGGACACCACAGTCTTTGGCCAACAATGCTGCTAAAAAGGACAGCTCCATCTCCATCAATTTTTTAGCCACACTCTAGTGATACGTGTTTGGTACCAGTCTACTGGAATTTGAAAAACTGTGGCTCAGTCATGTTGGAGAAAGTTCACAGTTGGGGAGCTTTAATTCTACTGTCCAACTCATCCTTCCTTTCAATAGGGTTACAAACGAGTTGACTCGGATTATTAAATAGTAAATTGTTCAATTTTGATTTGAAAATTTGATAAATTTCGGAATGTATTCAAACTTATATTTTTTTTACCTTTTACGATGATTTCAAACAAGTTCTTATCTAACCACTCATGAGCCAAAACTCAAGAACTATGTGTTTTTTTTCCTTTTTTTTTTTTTTTTTTTTTGAGTGGGTAAAATATACATGGACATTCCTGAAAGTCTCACAACTCTTATATTGAAATATATATTTATCTCGTTTATTTATGTGTCTTCACAACATCTACATTAGTTTGGATTTCCTTAGCCTTATTGAAAGAAAAAAATAAAAAAATGTAATTATAATAAAATTGTAAAACTTATTGTATTTTTTTCTAAATTTTAAAAAATATCAATGTAATTTAATCTTTTTTTTTAATTTTTATTTTTTTGCAAATATATAATGCATATAACCAAGTTGAGCTATGCAATTAGAATTTGAAAAATTTATCTATAAATCTCATCTTGAGGAATGGTGATCCATTTAGTCGCAATGATTTTTTATAGATCAACTAGCCCTATTGATTTTGAAAAGATAAATTTAATATATTATTTGAAAATTAGATTTATGATTATACCCTTATTTATTTATTTATTTTTATAGAAATGTAAGGTACACAATTTATGTTAATCAAATTTGGGATGAATTTTTAATATGAGAATCTCTTTTATTTGGAAAACATTTCAAAAGGAGTACAAAAATGACTTGAAATATAAGTTTTTCAAACATTCTAAAAGGATTTGAGATTCTTCAAATATTTCAAAAATATTATAAAAACTCCTTAGTAGGTTTTGGACAAATGTATAATTTCAAACTATAACACTCCAATATAACACTCAAAAAAATAAATAAATAAATAAAAATAATCCTTAATGTACTTTTCACAAATATAACACTCCAATAATCCTTAATGTACTTTTCACAAATATAACACTCCAATATAATATTTAAAAAAAACTTCTTAGTGTAACATTCTAATGTAACACACAAAAAAAATTTATTACTGTACTTTTTTCAAACATAATACTCTAATATAACACTCCAATGTAACACACAAAAAAATCTCTTAGTGTATTTTTTTTTTTTTTTTTCAAAAGTAACAGTCCAAAAAAGTATATGGGATTATTCAAACCATTTCAAAAACAGTACAAAAAATTCCTTAGTAAATTTTGGACAAATATATAATTTCAAATTGTGAATATTACGTTTGAAAAAAGTATGTTAAGGAGTTTTTTTTAGTATTGCGTGATTACGTTTGAGAAAAGTATACAAAGAAATTTTTTAATTTATTACATTGAAGTGTTATGTTAGAGTGTTACAATTTTATTCATAATATCAAATTTGTTCAAGAATGAGGGAAAATTCAAAATTTTTGTAGTGCGCATTGTCCAAATGTATAATTTTACATTTGGAGAGACTTACTTTTATCTCTAGAAAATTAAACTCAAATATGTTAATGACTACATTTTTATATAATTTTCACTTTAATATAACCTTTGAATTAATTAAAAAAAAAACAAACAAACAAACAAATCATAAGATCATATTTTGAAATTGATTGATGTTTCACCCTTAGAATTTATGTACAAAAATTTAGTAGTGTCCACTTATCACATAATGCACACATAAAAAACAGAAGAACGCATAATGCACACATAACAAACAGAAGAACAAAAAAAAAAAAAAGTGTAATACAAATAGCAATGCTTTTGACTCGAATAATAATATTTCACGTCATTTTTTTTTTCCTTTTATGTTCCCCATAATTTATTTGTTTGGGTCATAGGTATGAGATTGGTAGTCTCATGGCTCATTTAATGACCCATGTAGTTTTTTTTTTTTTTTTTTTTTTTTTTTTTTTTTTTTTTAATTTAAATTTTTTACATGTAGGCCTTAATACGTAAACTTATTATTTAATAAGTCTTGTGATAATTAATGACATTTTTTATCAAATACTATTAAAAGACGTCACTAATTTTTAATTTTCAATGACAATTTGAAAATTTTATTACAAAAAATGTCACTAATTGTAAGTTTTAATAACAGTTTAACAAATTTGTTACAAAAAAATGTTATTAATTGTAAGTTTTATCGACAATTTATAAAAATTGTGACAAAAAAAATCACTAATTGTTAATTTTTAGTGGTATGCAAAAAAAATCACAAAAAATTATTTTTAGCGATGATTTTTTTAAGACTTATTTTCAATAGAATTTTATGATAATTAAGTTCAACCATTAAGACCTATTGGTAGTTTATTTTATTTTATTTTTTGTTAATTACTCTATATTATATTTTATCTTCATCAAACATAATATATGTTTTGCAACATATATAATTTAATTCATATTCTTTTTACTTTCATGACTCAAGACGATATATAAAGAATGGAGAGTGTTTAAGAATTGTTTTTAGGACCGGTACTCATTGAGAAAATAGTTTGATTTGGAGTGTGAATTTTTAAAATAGTAATGATAGAGACCCTCACAAAACATAATCCTCATAACCTCTAAAATGATTTTAACTATTCATGTCAATGCCAGACACAATTTTCAAATTTAAACACATCAATAGCCAATACATCAGTGGGGGTCATGGGGGCCCTTTTTTGTGGGGGCTCCCAAACATTTTCCTTTTTAAAATTCCAAATGAGATGGGAAATTTTTTATTTGATTTGCAAATAAATAAATAAAAGTTTCATAGGCTAAGTTGGGTATGTTAATAACTAACTATGTCTTCGTTTGAGATGTAGATTGACTTTTTAGCTTTTTAATTTTTTGACTATTTTAGTCTGAAATTAAAAAGTCTCGTTTGAGATGAACTTTTGATTTTTTAAACTTTTGTGAGAGAAAAAATAAAATGATTATGGTTTGGATATGACATTTTATCTTATTAATTTTTTAACCTATTTTATCTTTTTGTGACTATTTTAACCCAAAAAATTCATGCCAAACATAACCTAGATGTTAAAGTTTGAGTCCAAGTTAATAGATGTAATCATATTAGTAACAAAGATTAGAAATCTTGCTAAATTTAGCATCATTTGGCATACGAGTGTTTTGGATTTTTTTTAGGTTAAAATAGTTATAAAGAGATAAAATAAATTTAAAAATTAATAAAATAAAATATCATATCTAAATTATAATTATTTTATTTTTTCTCTTATAAAAATTAAAAAAATTAAAAAATCTATCCGAAACAAAAAATTTTAGCTTGAAATTAAAATAACTAAAAATTTAAAAAACCGATATGCATTCTAAACGAAGTCTTAACTTAAATAATTAAAAAAAATATTCCAGTTTCTAAAAAAAATACAGAATACTCACGTGAGCATGAACTGTTTAGCCAATCATCTCTCTTGTTTTTTTTTGGCTATTGATAAAGAAAGATAATAGAGGAGGGTTGAGATTGAGCTGAGCACCAACATCACAGAGATTTTAGGATATTTAAAAGGTGAAATTAGTGAAATATCTTTTTTTAATTTTGTATAGTATGAGAGGTTTAAAATATTTTTTTTATTAGTTAAGATCTTTTGATGAAATTTTTCTATGATTATACCTTCAAAATTTCTCTATGATCATATAAGAGAAATTTATCTGTGAAAATTAGAATTTTTCTGTGTTGGGACTAAAATTTCTCCGAGTTGGGTAAAAAAATTTTGAGTTGAATTTTCTCTGTGAAAACGTTGAGGGGCCTTAACTACTATGAAAATATTGTAGGTCATTTATCTTATAAAATCTTAATCATCTTTCCAAAAAACCCATTTATATTATTATTATTATTATTATTATTATTATATATATATATATTTTTTTTTGTGATTGTCACAAAAATATATAATAGTTGTGCAATAATTATAGGGATATTAATACAGTTATGAAATAGGACTGCAAAAACTACTTCACTCAGATTCATGTTTCGCTCCTTAAATATTTGTTTTAGATCGACTTGTAATATAAATTAATTAAATTTAAATAAATTTTAAAATTTAAAATAAACTATTAACAAATCATACTTTATCATTTCAAATTAATTTCAAAAAAATAAATAAGTTAAATTTAAATAATTTATTATTTGATGCAACTCGAAGCCATTTTAGAACACGATAACAATAGGACTGTTATTACCGAGTGTGGAACTCATAAAAAATTGTAAAAAATTTCAATAAAATTATCAGTAAAGGTTATTAGAATGTTTTAATAAAACTAGTAAATGAGTTAATAAAAATTAGAATAAATTACAAATATAATTTTTAAGGTTTGCTTAAAAGTACAAATTTTTCTCTGTGATTCTGAAAATTATATATTTCTCTTTTAAATTATTAATTGCATAACAGATGACCTATTTTTATTAATAAATTATTAAGTCAATTAACAATTTTAGTGATGTCAGAAATATATTTTGATTAACAATTTTGATAATTTTATTGTTGCATGGGAAAGTAGTTAATAATTTTATTTTTTCAGTTAATTCTATTACATACAAAATTCTCACAAGAAGGTATTTATAATTTCTAAAACTATATGGAGTAATTTATATTTTAAACAAATCTCATAGAGTATATTTGTAATTTACCTATAAAATTACTATTGGTTCTACTAATATATAAATATTAATAACATTAAAAAAAATTACACTAGCCTCCTTGGAAATTTAGAAGAAATACAGTAAATCCTATAAGTTTAGTATAATTACATTAGAATTATTTGAAGTTCTAATTCACATAACACTTAATTATATTTTTATAAATAATTCATAATTCATATAGGAAGAAAAATAAGATTGTCACATTCTATATTGAAATATATATCTTACCTTACTTATTTTTGTATCTTCACACTATATGCATTTATTTCGATCTTTTCAATTTACTATAAGAAAATTAATATAATTATACTAAAATTATAGGACTTGTTATATATATTTTTTTAAAATATGTAATTTATCTATAATGTATGTTTGGTTTAGATATAGTATATTATAAGATCCATGTATATAATAAATCTGAACTATATATTAATATTTTAAGTAATTTTTTTGAATTTTGTATTCTTACTCCCATACTATAATGAAAAAAATTGTAAATAAGTAAGATAATTATAGAATAACTATAGATGAATTTTTTTATTTTATTTTATTTTATACAGTTCTAAAAAAAATATAAAAAACAAAAAAAAAAACTTACACTAAATAAAAAAATAAAAAAATAGAGGAAATAACATATTAGTTTATATTTTGAAAAAAAAAATCAGATTAAAGATAAATTTTATAGATTTTAATTATTAGGGACATAAAATTTTTCATGTATTAATAATTATTTTTTTAAAATACAATTGATGTGTAATTTTCTTACAAAATTATACCTAGTGGCGGCGGGAGTGAAGGCCCAGAGGTCACGTGACCCCCTGAATTTTGGGATTTTTTTTTAAAAATTTTGCAAACATAAAGAAAATATTTTAAATAAAAAAATTATAAAAAAATATTATTAGAGTGAAATGTCAATGAAATTTTAAAAATTATGATAACAATAATGGTTGTTTTAATTGAAAATAAAGAAATTACTATAAACCATATTATCTATGAAAATTTTTGAATGTAACGGTGATGTCATTATTAGTGACATACAAGTATAAGTAATCTCACTATAAAGATATGAAATTTATTGTATTGTTAATTACATTTGACATGTGAGGTTATAGCAATCCTGGTTTTGATCCGACTCTTGTGGTATCCCGGACTCGGGTTTAATACTTTCATATTATTGTTTACTTCTTACTTCCCTTGTGTCTCTTCGAAATTTGCTTTTGGGTTGTTGCGGTTGCGTTTGGGCAGGTTAATCGCTTGTTTTTCAAACCTTGTGTTGCCTAGAATTTTGGTCCTCCACTTGAGTTGTACTTCTTGCGCTCGAGCGAGCTTTGCAAACTTTCAGTACTTTTGCAGGTCTGCAAAACTATTGGGAGAGCGATTTCTACACTCGAGTGGCGTTTCCTATGCTCGAGCAGCCTTTCCTGTGCGTATATTAGATCGCGAAAATGACTTTTTATATCACTTTTTAAGATCTTTTCTCCTTAAAACCTAAGGTTGAGACCCTCTCTCTCTAAAAATCTCTCTCTCTCTCTCTCTCTCTCTCTCTACATTTTCACCTAGTTTTAGTGATTTCTTCAGCCTAATCCCTTCGATAAAATGGTAGACCATCTCAAGATCTCCATTTTGATCCGAATAAAGTTGGATTTGGGCATCTTTCAAGTTTCACTCTTGCTTGGCTCGGCTTCTCTCTTTGAGGTAGGGATTTTCTACACTTTCATATGGTTTTTAACTTAGTTATTTGTAGTTGTGTAACAATGGTGGGATTTAAGAGTATTTTGAACAAATCTAGAGTTTGGGTGTGAAATAAAAAGAGCGGTTTTTAAATGAGCATGACATAAATGATTATGGGGTTCGAATATGAGGTTCTATGGTGGCAAATTAGTTAATTTTTGGTATTTTGGTTGATATATGGAAAAAAAAAAAAGAAAAGGAGTTTTTCCCTCAATGGGTAAAATTGTTATTTTGTACAAATAACTAAAATTGATAATGATAATGTGCAATTGGATGATTATTGATGTAAATGGTAGAGTCGGACATGTGTTGTCTCTCACCTATAGAAATTTGAATAATTTATCTATTGAGAAGATTGTATATCTGTTTAGGAATATCTATATTGGGCTATCGGTAGATGATAGTTATGATTGTTGTAGAAAATGCATTGAAACTAATATAATGTTGGTTGTCATTGAATATGACTATATTTTAAATACATTGTATATGTATGATGTTTGGGAGGAGAAATGGGATGTACTCCATTGTTTAGGAGAAGATAGGGGATGGACTCTATTGAAATTAAGTTGGCCGAAGTGTCCAGGGTAAAAGTCCCGAAATCGCGCGTATACATGGGTGCCGATCCAGCGGACGAAATTTCTGTAAAATGGCAGATTTGAAGTATTTGTGTGATAGTGTATTGAATTGGAAAACTACTGAGTTGTAGTCTCAGTTGGGTTGCTGAAGGATAATAAAATTGACTCATGAATTGAGAAGAATAAAAAAACTTGAAATGAATGGAAAGAAAATGAATCGAAATATGAACTTTAGTGCTTTACGGTTATAGAAAATATGGATATTTTGTCAACGGTATTGTACATGCACATTATACTTATATCTTTGTTAAATTTCATATATTGTATTAGATTGTTCCTATTGGGCCTTGCCTCACCCTATTTGGGAAAAACATTTTCAGGTGTTGGTGACATGCCTCTGCCAAGGCAATAACTTGGAGGGACTTTTGGGAGCAAGAGCTTCTTTATTTTGTTATATTCTTTTGTATAGCCAAGGGCTGAAATTGTATTAAGCTAGGCTCACTTTTGTGTGACCAAGCAATGACTTAGAAAGATATAAGCCTATAGGGCATATGACTATATGTTTAGTTTTTAATTCCCTTAAAATTGCAACGCATGTTGTAGATTTAGAATGAACATTTGTGAATGTATAATGCATGTGTTAACTTTTGTAAACGAACTCTGATGAATGAAAGCATATCATTTCTATTATTCTTCTGCTTTAAGGATTAGATTTATTATAATAATTTGGGGGCGTAACAATTTGGTATCAGAGCATACCGGGTTTGAATACTTTGGGTACGTGGGAAGTGGTTAGTACCACAATGGGTCTGTCTCGTTTGGTTGAGAAGTTAGTATGTATTGTATGTTTATGTGATAACATGCTTATATGATTATACGGATATGAGATTTAGTCCCTAAGATACTGATTAGGTCTACGGGTTTCTGGAAGTCTTATTAGAAGAGCACTTGATCATTACTGTTTCCAATTGGGACT
Organism: Camellia granthamiana; assembly: GCA_036172215.1. Lineage (NCBI taxonomy): Eukaryota > Viridiplantae > Streptophyta > Magnoliopsida > Ericales > Theaceae > Camellia > Camellia granthamiana. The sequence goes on from CM069917.1 coordinate 74,110,803, forward strand.
CTAGCAACGCCGCAGGATGGTCATTATCTAGGAAGGAAATTCATATGTGTTTATGTGATTACGTGTTATATGGAATGATTTACTCTTGCCCATCGCATTAAGATGTGAGTGAGTTAGCTTCGGCACATTTGTAAATGTGCTAATACCTTTTGCTACCTTTATTAGGATGTCAGGACGTGGACGTAGTGGTGGTCGGTGTGGTAGGCGTAGAATGCATGAGATGCCTCTACCGGATGATATTCTGGCATAGAAAGGAGGGGTTGGTCAGCCCAATACGGCTGAACCGGTTGGTCAACAGGCCATGGGCGCCTTAGTTCGCGAAATGGCTGGAGCTTTGTGAGAATCTATAAACATTCTTAAGGCTAAGAATCAAGTTCAGGCCCAAGTCGCTGAGGCAAGGCCATCTTTTCTGAAGAGGGAGTTTTTCTGGTCGAATCCGGATGAGTTTTTGGGTGATTCCAAGAAGCCACTGAAAGCGGATGAGTGGCTAGAACAGATGGTAAAGACGTTTAAGATGCTTGGCATCAAAGACGAGGGTTTGAGAGTGACCTTGGCATTCTTCCAGCTGAAAGGGGACACGGGTCAATGGTAGAAGTATGTGCGAGGGCGCATTGGAGGGACTTGGGAGGCTTTTGTCGACGCCTTCTAGGACAAGTTTTTGTCTCTCACTGTTAAGGAGAAGTTGAGAGACCAATTTTCTAAGTTGGTGCAGTTGAACACACCAGTGGCCTAGTTTGAGGCCACATTCACCAGTTTGTTGAGGTTTGCACCAGAACTCATAGCAGCTAAGGAGCGCCGTTGTCTAGAGTTACAGAAGTGATTGAGGACTAGGCTCATGTTTAGAGTGGCCGAATCCATGATTATAGATTGTGGGTGCCTTATGGAAGCGACAGTCCATATTGAGACTATTATGCAAACGGAAGAGGAGAAAAATGAGGGGCTCCATGAGGAGTTAGGACAGTCAGGGGGACAATAACAGGCAGAGGGGTTCTAACCCCCAGTCGTCCTAGGGAGCTCAGTCAAGGTTAACTTTTCCAGTACCAAGTTTGGGTTTTGGAAGGGTTGGTTAGGGAGATATCACTTATTTTAAATGTTGTCAGTTGGGCCACAAGTCTCCAGCTTGCTCGCAGAGAGGAGGAGGGCAGCGAGTAGCACTGTCTTCGGCTCATTCTCAAGGCCAGAGTCAAGGGAGAGGCCAGCTGCTCACTTGTTATCAGTGTGGGCAAGCGGGGCACATGAAGAGGTTTTGCCCACAGTTGGGTGGCACATCTGGTGCGTCTGGTTCAAGGCAACACACAGAGCCATCAGCCTGCACAATTAACACAGGCCTCGAGCGCTAATCAAAGAGCCTCTTCGGCTTATTCAGTGCATTAGGCTTATGTTTCGAAGGGTGAGCTGGTCGATCAGAGACCTACGGGGCTTGTGTATGTTGTTATAGTGCCAGATCTTGTACCTACTCCTTCTATAGTGAGAGATACCTTCTTGTTTTGCAATTCAATTGCTAATGTATTGATTGATACGGGTGCATCCCATTCTTTTATCTCATCTACATTTGCATCAATTTTTGGGGTTGGAGTTGGCACAGTTAGCATCTCCTATTTGTGTAGAGTCACCTATTGGTGGTGAAGTTATCCTGAAACAGGGGTATTGGGGTTGTGACATCGAGGTTGCCGGTCGCCGATTACTTTTTGCATTTGTAGTGCTTGATATGTCTAGTTTTGATGTTATCTTGGGTATGGACTGGTTATCGTCATACCGGGTTGTTATAGATGGCTACTGTCAGAGGGTTACTATATGTACCCTGATCGCCGATTGTTTTTACTTATTGGGAGACCGGGTGGATAGAGCCTTATCACCAGCATATGAGTCGCGTGGGCGGAGTGAACTTGGTTGCCTTTTTGCTAGCTTCTTGAGTGGTAAGTGTGATGAAGTTAGAATGGAGTTGCCAAGGGTAGTTTGCGAATACCCGGATGTCTTTCCTGAGGATCTTACTAGTTTACCACCTCACCGAGAGATCGAGTTCTCCATTGATTTAGTGCCTGGCATGGCATCGATTTCTATGGCACCGTATCGGTTTGCACTAGTTGAGTTGAGTGAGTTGAAGACTCAACTCCAGGAATTGTTAGATAAGAGTTTTATTCGCCCTAGTACTTCACCTTGGGGAGCACTGACTCTTTTTGCTAAAAAGAAAGATGGTGTGTTACGACTTTGTATAGATTACTGAAAGTTGAATAGGGTAATTGTTTAGAACAAGTACCTAATGCCTCGCATAGATGATCTGTTTGATCAATTGAAGGAGTCTTGTTACATCTCTAAGATAGACCTGAGATCAGGTTATCACCAGTTGAGTGTAAAGGAAGAGGATATCCCGAAGACGGCATTCCGTACGCAGTATAGCCATTATGAGTTTCTAGTGATGCCTTTTTGGCTGACCAATGCACCGGCTGTATTTATGGATTTGATGAACCGAATCTTCTGTGAGTTCTTAGATCATTTTGTGGTCATCTTTGTGGATGACATTTTGATTTACTCACCCTCTGAGGAGGAGCACGAGAAACACTTGCGAGTGATGCTTGAGTTGCTTAGAGCCCATAAACCGTACACTAAGTTTGGGAAGTGTGAGTTTTGGCTGAAATAGGTTAAGTTCTTAGGTCATGTGGTATCCGGGGAAGAGGTGACTGTAGAGTCATCCAAAATAGAGGCAATGCAAGATTGGGAGCCACGTATGAATGCTTTTGAGATCCGTAGTTTCTTGGGGTTGGCCGGGTATTACCATAGATTTGTGAAAGATTTCTCTAGGCTAGCTTTACCATTGACTAGACTGATGAGAAAATGAATCAAGTTTGTGTGGAGTGAGTCTTGTGAGAAGTCGTTCCCAGAACTGGAGGTTAGACTCACCACTGCTCTAGTTTTGATTATTCCGGAAAGGGGTTTGGGCTATTCGGTTTATTGTAATGCCTCACGAGAAGGTTTGGGTTGCGTTTTGATGCAAGAGGGAAATGTAATAGCCTATGCCTCACGGCAGTTGAAAACCCACGAGAGGAACTACCCTATTCATGATCTAGAATTAGCGATGGTGATATTCGCCTTGAAAATTTGAAGACATTATTTGTATAGTGAGAGATTTGAGGTGTTTTCCGATCACAAGAGTCTGAAATATCTGTTTACAAAGAAGGATTTGAATTTGAGGCAAAGGAGAAGGATGGAGTTCATTGAGGATTATAATTTTGAGTTGCATTATTACCCAGGTAAGGCCAACATTGTAGCTGACGCCTTGGGTAGGAAATCTGTTAGCAGTGTAGCTAGTATTGCCATCTAGGAGTGGGAGATGTTGGGTACCTGTAGACACCCCATTTTTGACCAACCTTAAGACTCAGATGTCACCGATTGAGCGCTTGGTGATGTTGCATATTGTGCTCGTTCTGAGGTCACGGAGCCTCGGCTACGAGCCTTGCCTCCGGACTTCCGGACTCTGTTGTGCTTTGCCTCGGTTTGCAAACCAGGCCCTGTTTTCTTTGTTTTCTCTTCCTGAAGGGAGAGAGAAGTCTTGAAGATCATCTCTCAGTGGCCGTAGGCTACGTTTCATGGTCGTAAGCCATTTTTCCCGTCTGGAGCCTGGTTTCCGGTTTTCGGAGCCGTCGGCCGTGCGCCTTGGTTCGGGACCGCTTAACTACCTCCGTTTGCTCTGGTTTTTGGCACACACCTTGTTTCCTCCCTTTTGAGGGACACTGTGGCCCGAAAGACCAACTCCGTGGTCGAACGCCACTTTCGGTGCCTAATAGCCTGTTTTCGGGGCCCCGAACTGCGTGTTTTGGCCCCCGAACCTTCGTTTTGCATCCGTCTTGGTCCGTTTTTGGCAGGGACCTTATTTTCATTGTTAGAAAGGTTGTAGGAAGGTGGGAGGCCAGCAATTTTTCTGAAAAACCAGTTTTATTTCTTCATCGCTCTTCATCGCCCGTTTTCTTCACTAGGAAGCTGGTTTTTCCCACTCCCGGGCCACTTTTTCTGATTTTCCACCACATCATTGTGTTGTACACACCTGGGAGGCCACCAATATGGGTAGGCCGGCCAGCAATTGTTCTTGACCCTTTTGAACCCCTCTAAAAAGCTGGTTTTTCTCTCTCCTGGTTCACATTTTCTAGGTTTTGACCATACAGCTGTGTTGCACTTATCTGGGAGGCCACCTTTGGGGGTGGCCGGCCAGCAATTCTTCTGACCCTTTTGACCCCTGGCCGACCGACCAGAGGAGGTGGCCGGCTGGCCACTTGGCCCTTTTGCACCTGGCTGGCCATGTTTGTCCCTCCTAGTGCATTCCAACTGTGCCAGCTGTTTTGCACCAGACCCCCTGCCCGAGGGTCTGTCCTTTTGGGGGGATTTTTGAATTGGTTTTTCCCCCCTTTTTCCTTGGCTTCTCTCCCTCTATATAACCACCACCCCACCTCACTTTACAAGGGTTAGAAGCTTTGGGCTGAGAGTTATACATACAACCTCCTATATCTCTACTTCAAGCCTCCAAACGCCCTTGTTCTTGGCCATTTTACACTACAACTCCTAGCCTACCACCTCCCCCATCCATTCCAGCCCCTTGAAGCTGATTTTCAGAGGTTGAGAGCTCACAATCTTGGACCAAAAGTTGCTGCATTGCTGTGCTACAAGGGTAAGTCCTCATTTCCTCTTTTCTTGCACTATTTTGCTCTCTACTTTAGCTCCTTTTTCTTGCATTTTTGGGCTTCGACCTGAACTGTAAAGTATCTTATTTTGAACCCCTCTTCAACTTTGTTGAAGGGCTCTTTGCTGTTTGACGCCATCTGCTAGCCCTTGCCCTCTATCTCTCTTTTAGGGCTATTTTTGCATCATGTTTTAGCCCTACTTGTGAATATTTTTGAGATTTGATATAAACTGAAAAAAATCTTGTTTTGACCTCCTCTTTAAGTTTTCTTGAGGTCACTTTTCTGTTTGGAGTCATCTCCTTCCTTGTATGCTTCATTTCCACATGCTTTGAGCCATACACTTGAGCATTTGCACAAGTCTTGTTTTTGCCTCTTAGCCACTGAAATCCAGCGGATTTTCAGTGGCTTTGATGAGATTTTGAGCCTTGAAATCATAGAGGGGTGACCCTCTCACCCCTCATTCTCTTTACTAGCATGTTTGGCCTTCCAAAGAGACCCTATTTTGCATGCATTGAAGTCACTTCTCAAGCTTTATTCTGAGGGTTTTGAGATCTGCCTTGGCTCTGTCCGAGGCCCTTTTGGCCATATTTTATGTCTATGATGCATGTGTAGAGTAATCCCATTCAAGGCCTCTCAAAGAGGCCTTTCTTTGCATGTTTCCAAGACTGATTCCAGGGCCTATTTGGTGGGTTTTAGGACTGTTATAACCCATTTCCAGAGTTGGTTTGGTCTTGCTAAGTGTCTATCTTGTAGGTGGTTAATAACCCCTTGTATGGCCCTTTAAAGGAACCCATTATTTTTGCATATGTTGGCTACATTTCAGAAGTTATTTGGGCATATTTTGACATGTTTTATTCACTGATTTTGGCTGGTTTGATGAGTTCTCATACGTTTCATATACATGCCATGTAAACCATGTTTGCTAGTCAAAGTTGCATGCTATTTTAGTTCATCATGCTAGCATCTTTTAGTCATGCTTTGAACTAGAAATGTTCATGTTTTGGGACTGCCTTGGCTCTGTCTTTGTGCTTCATAGTCAAATAATACATGCTTTGGATAGCTATAAGTCAATACGTGTGCCTAGTTTTGAGTTTCAGGGTTCACCTCATGCATCGGGTGCCATGTTTCCATGATTCGGGATCATTTTGCATCATGTTTCAGTGTTGGAATTTGCATGTCTGTATGCCATATTTCATGCCTTGCCATGCCTTGTTAGAATGGCATTTGGTGCCTTAGGTTCGGTCCTCGGTTTGCGCGCATGTGTGCACGCATTTCGATAGTCTCATTTTCATCTTATGGCTACTAATGTGAGTGTGACTGAGATCCACTCATGTTAGTGTAAGTCCATTATGCATTGTGTATGCCATTTCAATTCATAGCATTACGTATGTTAGGTTGTATGTTAGAGCATTGTGTATATCTTGCTACATCGTGCATTGTGTATGCCATCTTATAGCATTGCGTATGCTAGGTCGCATGTTAGGATTGCATTCATGCATGTCATGCATATTGCATTGTGCTTGGGATAGGAGTTAGCCCAAGCACGGGAAACGAGGGACGTTTCGTACTCCGAGTGACGGAACGTGTCTCAATTCCCGGTCGCCGACACTCCGGATTAACCATGATGGAGTCTCGGTCCTGTTATGTTTATATGTGCATTCATTTCATATTGAGTCGTGCAATTCGACTCCTCGGCCATCATGCATCGAGATGCGTGATTGGTGGCACGAGGATCGAGGTGTGCATACATATGTGAAAATACACCGCCATGCCCCTTTCTTGCTCTCTGTTGCAGCAAATAAAAAACCGGCAATCTTTTGGAGCTTCGTGCAATATTTCGGGCTTAATTATAAACAGAGGCTAATTGGGGCATCGCAATGGATTTCCGCGCAAGGCAACTCAAGCATGTATCATCCATCATCCGGAGCAGAGCTGAGGCAGTCCATAGGCTTACATGCTAATTTACTGCTTTCCTAGATTAATTTGTTAATTAATTAGGGTTTTGTACTTATTCGGACTGTATTATTTATTCGGGACTGTATTATTTATTCAGACCCTCCGAGCGAGGGCAATGTTGTAATAAGTGTGCGTGCGTGTGATGTATGTCTTCCAACCCCACGTCTTTCTCCCTTTTATTCACCAGCTTATGATGGTTAGATTAGGGCATGTTTCAATTAGTATACAGTATGATAGCATGCTTGCATTCATTCATCTGTCTTGCATGCACCGGGCTCGGCGCATCATACTCACTGCATTGTATTTCAATTCCGAGTTGAATACATGTTAGTTGTAGCATTTCATATGCCATGTTTAGAATATCCGAGCCTATCTTAGTTGCATTTTACATGTGTTGCATTAGGCATTTCTGTATAGTTAGGATCATGCATGGATTTTTAACATAGCTTCTGTTTTGGCTTGGAGTACTCGGTAAGTTTTTATGCTTTAGCATCCTTGCATGCGTGTGAGTGACTGCCATGATAGCATGCTTACCATGAGGCTATGTGCTTATGTGATATAACTGCCTGAATGCCTGTGGGTGAAGGTTGGGTTATTTGGATTGGAACAATTCATTGACTATGAGTTTTAAGCCCACTAGATAGTGGCAAAACCATCTTTTCTAAAGCCCACCTGAGGGTGGCAAAATCTGCATTTTAAGCCTACTTGCGAGTAGCAAACCACTTTAAAAAATAAACAGGAAATGTTTTGTTCCAATTCAGGCGACCCAGTCTATACTTGTATGCTGTGCGCATCACATAGTAAATCTAGGCTAATAACCGGAATAAGAACGCATAATGTTTTCAAAACTAGATATCATGGTTAGTAGAGGCCGATCTTTGATCGGGCGAGCGGGGGTGCTCACGAAGTGACCTTCCCCAATCGTACCCAAGTTCCCGAGCCGAGGCAACTCTGGTGATGACGGACACGTGGCCTTAGGCACGAGTCAGGGTTTCCTAAATTTCCCAAAATAAAATATTTAGGTGGCGACTCTGTATCTGGCAAAGCAGTCCATGTTTGGCACTTCTTTCTAAAAATCTGTTTTCTCAAAACGATTTGCCGGATTTGGACTTTTTGGTTCAGATTAAGAACTGTGACAATTTGAGTCCGAACTGTAGTGAGCCCAAAATAAACAGAACGGGGATTCATCCTCCCGGGGACGTTCGGGGACGTCTACAGTACCCTTAGGGAGTTTGACTTGTATCTTGCCGAGTCCGTTGAATCTGCGGCTTTGTTTACGGTAGTTGCCCAACCTACACTTGTGAACCAAGTGATGGAGGCACAAAGGGGTGACCTTGAGATGGAATCCCTCCGGGAGAAGATCTCCAGTTGGGAAGTGGAGCGCGGCTTGAATGTATATCTCGACTAGAGTGTGAGATACCGAGTCCGTTTGTTCGTGCCGAAGTCTTGCCGAGAGGAAGTACTCCGAGAATTTCACCATTCACGCCTTGCGGTGCATCCGGGAGGCACAAAGATGTATCATGACCTGATTCGCCAATTTTGGTGGAGAGGTATGAAGAAGGATGTGGCCGTGTGTGTGTCGAAGTGCCTTACTTGTCAACAAATGAAGGCCGAGCAGCAGAGGCCAGCGGGTTTGTTGCAACCCTTACCTATAGCCGAGTGGAAATGAGAGCATGTTACAAGGGATTTTGTTGTGGGCCTTCCGAGGACTCAACGGGGTAATGATGCTATTTGGGTAGTAGTTGACAGGTTAACTAAGTCTGCGCACTTCATACCTATACGAGTGAGTGATTCGGTAGACTATCATGCCAACCTATATATCAAGGACATAGTGAGGTTGCACAGGGTCTCTGTGACGATTGTTTCAAATAGAGATCCGCGTTTCACAGCTCGGTTGTGGCAGAGCTTGCAGAGTGCCTTGGGCACTAGATCGACCTTTAGCACTGCATATCATCCTCAGACTGATGAGCAATCTAAGCGTACTATTCAGATTCTTGAGGATATGCTTCGAGTTTGTGTCCTTGACTTCAAGCGTTTGTGGGAGAGACACTTTTCCTCAGTGAAGTTTGCCTATAACAATAGCTTGAAGTTTGCCGAGGTAGGTAATGCACCTTTGTTGGGTCCAGAGTTGGTTCGGAAAACGACGGAGAAAGTGACACATATTCGTAAGAGGTTGATTATGGCTCAGAGTTGTTAGAAAAGTTATGCTGACCGTAGAAGGAGACCCTTGTCTTTTGAGGTGAAAGACTATGTGTTCTTGAAAATATCACCTAGGCGGGGTTTGATGAGATTTGGGAATAGTGGAAAGTTGTCCCCTCGATTTATTGGGCCTTTTGAGATCCTTGAGCAGATTGGGGAGGTTGCTTACCGTTTGGCATTGCTGTCACAGTTTTCTGAGGTTCATGATGTGTTTCATATTAGCATGCTTCGGAAATATGAGTCGGATCCATCTCACGTGTTGGATTGGACCGACCTAGAGGTAGATGAGGATGCCTCATACGAGGAGAGACCGGTGAGGGTCTTGGATACTCGGGACCAAGTCTTGCGAGGCAAAACAATTCGCTTGGTTAAGGTATTGTGGAAACATCATGGGGTTGAGGAAACAACTTGGGAGCGTGAATCGGAAGTTTGAGAGAAATATCCGGACTTATTTGTTGGCGTTTGAACATATATTGAGGTTTTGATTATGTTAATGAAATGTAAAGCATTGTAAATGTTTTGAAATATGAGAACATTGTTTATATTGAATATATTTTGGAAACGCAGGCTTAATATGAACATTGTATATGTTGTTAAGTTTTGAGAAACGCAAATTTATTATAAACATTGAATATGTTTTGGAAATATGGAATATATATTGAAATCGGTTAAAACTTCCGGAAATGTATGTTGAGATGTATATTGAGACTTGTTCATTATGTGATGGGATTGAGTGACCGGTGGGTGGCTCATGGTATTGAAAATTGATTTGTAATCATTGTGAAAATTTATTTAAAACATGGTTTTGAAATGTGATTTGTAATTTTGGGGACGAAATTCTTTAAGGAAGAGAGGTTATAGTGATCCTCGTTTTAACCCGACTCTTGTGGTATCCTAGACTCAGGTTTAATGCTTTCATATTGTTGTTTACCTCGTACTTCCCTTATGTCTCTTTGAAATTTCCTTTTGGGTTGTTGCGGTTGCGTTTGGGCAAGGTTGGTCGCTTGTTTTTCAAATCTTGTGTTGCTCAGAATTTTGGTCCTCCGCTCGATCGGCATTTCCTGCGCTCGAGCGGGCTTTGCAAACTCTCAGTACTTTTACAGGTCTGCAAAACTACTGGGAGAGTGATTTCTACGCTCAAGCGGCGTTTCCTACGCTCGAGCGGGTGGGCACTCGAGTATTGGTCTGTTGTTTGCAAAACTACTAGATGTGTGTTTTCTACTCTCGAGCGTCACTTCTTGTGCTTGAGCAGTGAGCATCTTGTTCATTGTGTCTTGGTGCTCGAGCGGCCTTTCTTGCGCTCGAGCTGAACAACTTATTGTGTCTAATGCTCGAGCACCAACTCTTGCTCTCGAGCAGACTGTGCGTATATCAGATTGCGAAAATGACTTTTTACATCACTTTTTCAAATCTTTTCTCCCTAAAACCTAAAGTTGAGACCCTCTCTCTCTAAAACTCTCTCTCTCTCTCTCTCTCTTTACATTTTCACCTAGTTTTATTGATTTCTTCACCCTAATCCCTTTGATAAAAAGGTAGACCATCTCAAGATTTTCATTTTGATTTGAATAGAGTTGGATTTGGGCATCTTTGAAGTTTCACTCTTGTTTGGCTCGTCTTCTCTCTTTGAGGTATGGATTTTCTACACTTTCATATGGTTTTTAGCTTAGTTATTTGTCGTTGTGTAACAATAGTGGGATTTAGGAGTATTTTGAACAAATCTAGGGTTTGAGTGTGAAATAAAAAGAGGGGTTTATAAATGAGTGTGAAATAAATGATTACGGGGTTCGAATATGAGGTTTTATGGTGGCAAATTAGTTAATTTTGGCATCTGGGTTGATATATGGAAAGAGAGAGAGAGAGAGAGAGAGAGAGAGAGAGAGAGAGAGAGAGAGTTTTGCCCTTAATGGGTAAAATTGTTATTTTGTACAAATCACTAAAATTGATAATGTGCAATTGGATGATTATTGACGTAAATGGTGGAGTCGGACACGTGTTGTCTCTCACCTATGGAAATTTGAATAATTTATCTATTGAGAAGACTGCATATCTGTTTCGGAATATCTGTATTGGGCTATCGGTGGAGGATATCTATGATTATTGTAGAAAATGCATTAGAATTAGGTAAATTGAAACAAATCTAATGTCGGTTGTCATTGAATACGATTATATTTTAAATACATTGTACATGTATGATGTTTGGGAGGAAAAAGGGGATGTACTCCATTGTGTGGGAGAAGAAAGGGGATGTATTCTATTGTTTGGGAGGAGATAGGGGATGGATTCCATCGAAATTAAGTTGGGCGGAGTGTCTAGGATGAAATCCCTAAAATCGCGCGTATACATGGGTGCCGATTCTGTGGATGAAATTTTTGTAAAATGGCAGATTTGAAGTGTTTGTGTAGTAGTGTATTGAATTGGAAAACCACTGAGTTGTAGTCTCAGTTGGGTTGTTGAAAGATAATGAAATTGACTCATGAATTGAGAAGAATAAATAAACTTGAAATGAATGGAAAGAAAATGAATCGAAATATGAACTTTAGTACTTTACGCTATATAAAATATGGATATTTTGTCACCGGTATTATATATGCACATTATACTTATATCTTTGTTAAATTTCATATATTGTGTTAGATTGTTCCTATTGGGCCTTGCCTCACCCTATTTGCGAAAAATATTTCCAGATGTTGGTGACATGCCTTTGCCAAGACAATAGTTTGGAGGGACTTTTGGGAGCAAGATCTTCTTTATTTTGTTATATTCTTTTGTATAGCCAAGAACTGAAATTGTATTGAGATAGGCTCACTTTTGTGTAACCAAGCAATGACTTGGAAAGATGTAAGCCTATAGGGCATATGACTATTTGTTTAGTTTTTAATTCTCTTAACATTGCAACACATGCTGTAGATTCAGGATGAACATTTGTGAATGTGTAATGCATGTGTTAACTTTTGTAAACGAACTCTGATGAATGAAAGCATATCATTTCTATTATTCATTTGCTTTAAGGATTGGATTTACTGTAATAATTTGGGGGCGTTACAGAGGTTCACTCTCTATGTATTTATGTACTATTAGTTGGTGATACCACATATCAATGATGACGTGGTATTACCACTTTATCCATATATATATATTTTTTGTATTGTCCATGATACACTAATTACAAATAACATATTTAGTGTGTTTAGTTTTAGTTTTCTAAATTCAGTTTTTTGAAAACTGATTTTTTTGTTTTTCCTTTTTTTGTGTTTTAGTAAATATTTTTTAAATTTTAAGCAACTTTTTAACTTTTTTAGATGCACCGTACTTAGATGTATCTAAATAGTAATATATTTGTGAAAAATATTTTAAAAAATTAATAAATACACAAAAATGCGAAAAATGTACCAAATTTTTATATTTTTTTTTTCGTATTTTTTGGTATTTAGTGTATTTTTTAAAGATTTTTTTTCACAAATATTATACTTTTTAAGGGTATTTATGTTAGGTGTGTCCAAAATTTTAAAAAAACTACTTAAAATATTAAACAAATTCATTGAAAATATTAAAATACGAAAAATAAAAAAGTAGAATTTTCTGAAAATTGTTTTCTGAAAACTAGAACAAACAAGCTGTTTTTTTTATGTTTCTCGAAATCAATCGTAAAAACTTGGGTGAAATATTTTTATAAAATTTTTTGATATTGTAAATAATAAGTGTCCCCTCTAATTTAATTTTTTGGCTCTGCCTTTGATTATACCCCGTATAATATATATATATATATATATATGTGAACACCATGCAAATAAAATTATTTTCCTCTTAGGGTGTGTTTGATTGGACGGACTGGATAATGGGGGATTAGAATCCATCGGACTTTAATCATGGGACTGTGAATCCCCCGGACTATTTGGTTGGATTGGATGTGTATCCTGTATTTATTTTTTCATGGGATTAGATATCTGAAAATGATTATTTTTAGTGAATCCAATGTTTGGTTAGATGGACTGGATATGATAAATAAACAAAAGACTATTTTACCTCTTTTCAACTGTTTACTAAGTAATAGCAATATTAAACATATCTTTAATAATTTAATTATTTTTAGTTAGATTAAATTAAAAATTTATTTTTTTATTTTTTACACAATTAAATAAATTTATTTTTAAAAATTAAATAAACAAAATAAATAAAATATCAATAAAAATATATGTTATTTTTTAATTAAAATTTTAAATAAATTTATTTTAAAAAATAATAATAATGAAATAATGAAATTAAATAAAACATATATTAAAATTTAAATAATAAAATTAAATAAAATATAAACAAAATTTTAAAATAAAACATCAATAAAAATATCTATAAAAAATTATTTTAAAAAATTAAATAAATAAAACATCAATAAAAAGTTAAATAAAATTATTTTATTTTTAAATTTAGACATTGAAATTTTATTAAATTTTACTAAATATAATACATAATTAAATAGTAGATGGTCAAAATGATCATTTTACCATCTCATCTTAACAGTAAATAGTCCCATGAAAATAATATCACCCTCAGGATACAATTGTCCCTCATATGAGGGATATAGAGTCCGGCCGAACTCCATGTCCGTCGGACTAAAAAATAAACAAACGCCGGATTGGATGCTTCAAATGGATTACAATCCGCACAACAAATAGTTCCCCCTTATCCCTCCAATCAAACACACTCTTAGGCCATGTTTGTTTAGGCAAATTGGATTAGGTTAGATTAGCATTTCCATGACTAATACTAGGGCTACGAATCTCTTTGGATTATATATCCTATCTTATGTTTGGATTGAGTTACGGTTATAAAAAGGGACTAATAATCTAGACTTTGGCTTAGTCCTTCAATTTATATCACACCCCCTCTGTAAGATTGAATAGTCCATTATATATGGAATATCATATGTAGAATATTATATCCAAATAAATTAATCGTTTATACTATAATTATTTAACCAAATATCAAATTAATAATTTTATTAAACTATTAATTGAATCCCAAATTCATGTCCATCAAAACAAATATGGTCTCACTGTAATTTCCCCGTGTGAGAGAGACAGACAGTTGGAACCTTACACCTCCATGGAAAAGATATGTCCTCAAAATTATTACCAAAAAAGAAAAAAAGAAACAAAAAGAAAAAAAAAAAAACTGGCAGTTGAGTCACATCAGACTGACAATCTCCCTTCCCCTCTCCAACTTTTCCAATTTTCTCATGTGCTGCTGTTTGTAAATTTGATTGCAGCTTCTACTGGAAAAGTGAAAATTCAATAGTATACACTCCTTTGTAGACGACACAATAGTTATATGCTTTTCATGAGAAGTTGTCCCGAGTATTTATTTTGATAATCTATGTTGTTTTAATTGTAAAATTTATTAAGAATATTATTTATTTAAAAAATTAAATTAATTAGATATTTATAATCTTATGATTAGGTCTTAATTATTTTTAAAATTTTATAAAAATTATAGTAATCGTTAATTTTTATAAAAGCAAATATGCTTTGGTTATAGGGTTACAGATATTCAATCAACTTAATTTTTTGTCTGAATAATCTACTCGACGAATCCTAACATATGAATAATTTAGATTATCGAAAAATACCTGGGACGGCGTCCCGCAGAGAGCACAATAGTATTCCTGTTTTCCATTTGTAGAGGGTGTACAACATATGCCCTTTGTTATGATTTATAATTTTTGTAGTGTTTAATTATTATTTATTGAAGTGTCATTTATGATTGATTATTACACATAGAATTGTTTTGAAAAATATGTTAAAAGTTGATTTTTTAATTTTTTTTTTACTTTTTTTTTTTTTGAAAAAAAAAACATGTAAAAAATAGAGAAGTAATGTAATCTAAAAAAATTAAAATTCAAAAAACTGGCTTTTAGCCTGGTTCTCAAGACAGGCCATATTATGGTGTTAATTTTGAATAGTTGTGATGTTAATTATAATATTATTTTGATTATAATCCTAAACTACTTTTGTTATACCTTATGTGCTATTTTGTTAAAATTTTATTTATTTATTTTTTATAATTATGACTTTCATAAAATTGAGTTACAAAATTTATAATAATCAACTCTATAAATATCATAATTTATATATGATACACACCTTATCCATTAGAAAAACTCTATAATACCAATCTAATATATATTAAATTTTAGTAGGATACAAATTTTATTACATCAACAAATTAGCAAATTTAACACCATACAACATTTTCAAATGAAGCTTCACGTCTACGGCTTAGGGCGTATTTGAGAATTAATTATTTTAGTTATTTTTTTTATAGGAAATTTATGTATAGATCTTAGGTGGATTTATTATTCAATTTTTTATTAGAAATTTATGTATAGATCTTAGATGGATTTATTATCCAATAAGTTCTATAATAATTAGCAATATTTTTCATTAGACACTACTAAAAAAATGTCACTAAATGTTAATTTTCAGTGACAGCTTGAAATTTTTGTCACAAAAAAGTCACTAATTATAAAATTTAGCAATAGTTTAAAAATATCATTACAAAAAATGCTACTAATTTTTAACTTTCAGCAACAGTTTAAAAATTGTCATAGAAAAATATCAATAATTGTAACTTTTAGTGACAATTTATAAAAATCGTGACAAAAAAAGTCATTAATTGTTAATTTTTAACGACATATGCAAACAATTATCACAAAAAATTATTTTTAACTACGAATTTACTAGGACTAACTTTCAATAGGATTTAATAGGAATTAAGTTCAACTATTAAGATCTATTGATAATTTACCCATTTTTTGACTTTTTACGGAAAGATATATAGAAAAGTAGAGATAATCACTATAAGAAATTACACTTTAGCCGACTAAAATTATCGTCACAAAAAGGCTATTTTTAGTTGGCAAAAGCATTCTGCGACGAAACATTTTGATTGCCACAGTTAGGTCTTTGTTATTGACAATTTTGTTAGACAAAACTCCTTTCAGTTTGTATTTTTATTTGCTCTATTGTATTTGTGAGTTATGAGAACTTAGATGCGAATCAAACCCGAATTGTGCCTGTACAAAGGAGTTTGTACTAACATTTCGTATCTTGTTTTGAGCATTCCTTATTTGCCACTTCGTTGATAAAGTACGGGGATCGAGTTGCCCAGTCAGCTCCCAAGGGTCCAGGGGGCAGCCCCTCCCCAAAACCAAGGAAAAAGTCAAAGTTGATTAACTGCTTGAGTAGTCTTTTGTGCGCTCAAGCAGTGAAGTGGTTCAGTATCTTTGCTAACAGTCTGAACTTCTGAGAAACGTGTTTTACCACTCGAACGGTTGGCTTATATGTAAGCACCGCCTTTACTCACATTGCTTGAGCTGTAAAGTGTGCGCTCGAGCAGTATTCACGGCTTTGTTTAGTATAAAATGCATCGTTTGCTTGTTTGAGGGGGGAGGGGGGAATCCGTCTAGATACTTAGAGATGAAGAAAAAACAAAGTGTTTTATATTGGAGGGTGTTTATGTATTGTTTTTCTTGATGGTTTGAGGGTGATCAATTGATCAACGAGTTTCATATTGACTATCAACAAAGGTTAGTTTGTTCTTTTATTGACAAAAAGATATAGGCATTCATTGGTAGATTCTGGAAAACTTGGACCTGAAGTTTCGGTGGATTCTGGAGTCGCTTATCATTATGGATTTGATATTGGCGTTGTGAATTCAACATTAGGCAAAGCAATTCCGAAGTGAAGACGGTGGTGGAAAAGACACATCGGGTTTGGTTCAATTCTGGCATGGATTCGCTAGGTAATTGAGAAGTCTCGTGTATAATTTCTCTTTATTCTTAGTGAATTGTTTTGTGATTTTGGATCGTAGTTTTTTTTTTTTTATTTTATTAAAGGTGCTCCAATTGTATTTTTTTCACGTTAAATCGGTGCCAATTTATTGTTGATTGTTTGATTAGGATTACTATTCATTGTTTAAAATTGAATCATAATCATAAATTAATATCTCGTGGTTTTTAGATTTTTCAGCCACTTCAATCGCTAATACATGGTCTCAGAAAGTACTCTGCAACTAAAACAAATCATTAGTCAGCAAAAACAAGTGTTTAGCGAGTAACTTTCGGTCGTTGAACATATAACTATCGTGACTAAATTATTTGGTGGCTAAAAAAGTTAGTCGCCAAAGGTATTGTTTCCTTGACCAAAAACGTTAGTTGCCTAAAGTATTGTTTTCACGACTAAAACTTTAGTTGGCAATTATATGAGTTAGCTAAATGTTAGTAACAATGTTTAAAAAAATCGGATTGGATTGGCCGGTTCAACCGATTGAATTATCGATTGGTCTAAGGTCGGTCCAGGTGTCGTTCAACTAAACCGGCTGGGCTCCCATTTTGCCAAATGGCAACCAAATTTGCGAAACTATGTTGCTTAGCAAAGTGGAATAAAGAACCACATGAATTTAGTGTGATAAATAACCACTACGTCACATTCAACTTTTGTTTATATTTGATAAATATATATCTATATATATTACATTAAACATTACATATAATTAATATATTTTACAAATAATAAATGTAAATATATTTATGTAATTATAAATTTATCTTAAATTTAAAAATAATATAAATAAATTTATTTTAATTCTTATGTTATTATTAAATAAATTTTATTATATTTATAAAATAATTATGACGTTACGGTTTTATTCCGGTTCGACCCGATGGTTGAACTAGTGACCGTTCCACCTGATACCTTTTTTTGTTCTTTTTTTAGTCCGGTTTAACATTGTTGAGTAGTAAACGGTCAACTAACAAATTTAGTCGCCAAACGTATTAGCTGTTTTTTTTGACCAATCACTTGATCAAGAATTTGTGAAATTTCAGAAATGTTTGAATTTTTTTTCCTTATTACAAGTTTTGGATGCCACATAATACAATAACTATGCTAATCACAAAAAAGACGCAATTTTGATATTTGCAACAAAAATTCCTTAGTTGCTAAAAGTTTTTTGGCTCTTACTTTCTTTTTTTTTTTTTTTTTTTTTTGGATCTTCCCACTTACAGTTTTCACGACCAATATTTCAAATTAGTCGCAGAACACAACATTTTTGCGACTAAATCACATTAGTCGTGGAAAATGAAAACTTTTGGCTACAATTTTTATTTTATTTTTTGTTGGCAAATATGTGCTTTTTGCAACTAAATAATATTTAGTAGGAAAAGTGGTCATTTTGCTATTTGCCACCAAATTTCATTACTCGCTAAAAGCTTTACGTCTCCCGCTCTTTTTTTTACCCTCCCGCTTTGATTTTGTGTGATCAATAATTCAAATTAGTCTCCAAAAACATTATTTCTGCAACTAAATCATGTTAGTCATGGAAAATAAAAAATTTTGGCTACCATGATTTAGTTGCAGAAATCATGTTTTTGGAGACTAATTTGATTTAGTTGCAGAAATCATGTTTTTTATTGGCCAAAATTGTAAATGTGTAAATTTTTTACGGTAAGAAAGGAAAATCATTTACACTTTTCACCAATACACACTTTATTCCAAAATTTACATCAAAATATGATTGTATTTGGTTAAAACAAAATGCAGATTATGAACAATTAAGTAGATTGTAGACATCCCATTTTGACCACTCTTAAGACTTGGGCGCTTCACTCTAAACACTTAATGATGAAATGTTATACTGTGCAAATTTTCGAATCTTCAACAAAAGCATTCAATTTTGAGCTTCAAACCAAAACCTTGCACCCCATTTGGACCAAAACCTGTATTTCTAGCCTGATCACTCAAAAACATCCTTTTGGCTGGCCGACCATGTTTAGCATACCAGATATTTTGCAGCAGCCAGCTGCTCCCATGCGCGAGATTTGGCCAACTGCTCTCTTTTGAAAATATTTACATTGAAAGGCGATGGAAACTCTATAATTCAACACTTCATTTTTGAGTTTAGGGTTGAACTAATTCCCCAAAGGCCTAGAGGTTTACCCAAAACTTTCTTCCACCCTTTTGATATAGATACACTATAGATACACCATTGAAGCTTGAATGTGAAGCTTTTTGTTGAGACTTTGAACACAATTTCTGATACTTGAGAGTGTTTAGATTGTGGTTTGTGAACCAATAAGTTCTTTCTCTTCTCTAGAGGTTGATCTTTCAACTCTTTTCATTACTTAATTTCTTGTTCTTCATTTCAATATTGTTTTTTAGAATATTTTGGGCTTTAAAATGTGATTTGAACTGTGTTGAAGGTGGAAGGGTAGGCTTGTTCTCTAGTGTTGCTCTCTTGTTGTTCTTCATGTTTTCGCTTCTTTTCTTTCATTTTCAGCATTGTTTTAGGTACATTTTGATTAAATATGAAATGTATATATATGTGTGTGCGTGTGTGTGTGTATGTGTGTGTGTGTGTGTGTATGTTTAAAGCTTATATAGATAGTTTGATTCTTGTCTCATATGAAGATATTGCAAAGCTCTCTTTTAGTTCCTTCTTTGTAGCATGGAAATGGATGTTTCATCCATGTTCCATGAGTAGGAAGATGGGCTTGCAATCATCTCTCCATAGCTTTCATTTCTTACTTTTACTTAGTTTAGTTTTGTTTTTGCTTCAAAGTTATATGAGAGCTCTTTCATCAAGACCATTAGAGACTCTCTTCTAGTTCTTTTGAAGCATGGAAATGGAGGTTTCAATCCATATTCCATGAGTAGGAAGAAGAGTCTCTTTGGCTTTCTTAATGATGGAATCTCTTGTATATGAGCTTTGCCTCCAAAATGACTTTCTCTAAACCCATTCTCTCTAAGCTTGAGTATTCACTTGCTCTTGTTTTCCATGAGATTTAGTGTGTTTTGGCCATATCTTTGGTTGTATCTTTCATAATTAGTTTTAGTTAGCTTTGTATCCATAGATTGCCATCCCATTGCTTCACTAATCATCATTTAAATACCCTTGGGACATTTGATGATTTGGGAAGCAAACGTACTCTCTCTTTTAGAATTTCTTCATGACAAGAGGGAGCATGAATGATGAACATCCCTTGGAAACCCGCATCAGGTATTTCCCCAGAACTAGTGGCCAGCTGGCCATCATGTTGTACGGCCGACCAGTTTGTATGACTATGGTGCTTTTTCAGTGAAACAGAGCCGATCTTGAGGCCCAAAACAGACTTGTTTTTGGACTATAAACAGAGCAGCTTCTGGTAGTGAGCAGTGGGAGTTTCCGGAGGATTTTCTTGGTTGTGTGCATGTGATTCCCCGCCTTTTGTTTAATTCCTTTAGATTAGCCGCTTTGATTCATATTTGTAATTAATTAGTTGCTTTCATTCGGATTTGTAATAATTAATTAGTTAGTTCATTTGGGTTTGTAATAATTAGTTAATTAGGACATATGGACTCTCTTGTCTGAGGGCAAATTTGTAAGATTTGTATGTCTTCCAACTCCCATTTATTTCTCTTTTTTATTTACCCGCTTACCGTGGTTGTATATAGCATCATGTTTTCTTTTATCAATTCCTATGTTTTGTATCCATTTTTGCATACATTAAAATTTGGCTCATCATGCATAATGCTTTTACCAATTCCTAAATGATTATATGCGCTACCTCACGCTTTGAGTTGCTTCACGTGTCATATTAGTAGCCGAATTTATTAGTTGCATTTTGTATGCATCGTATTAGCCATTCGCATATTAGGATCATGCATTTTCTAACTATCTTCTTTTCTTCGGCTTGCCTCATTTGAGTACTAAGTGAGCATTTTTGCTTTAGCATATTACATATGTGTTTGTGTTGTCATGTCAAGCATACTACCATGAGGCTACGTGCTTATTTGAAATACGTCTTTGAATGCATGTGGATGAAGGCTATTTCGCTTAAGTTGGAATGACTTTGATTATTGTACATATGAGCTAGCTTTTATTTTGAGTTGCATATATTCAAAACTCTTTTCAAGAAAGCATGAAATCAAAGCAATCCAAAGTAAGTGATATGGTCTATACTTGTTTGCTTCACATAGTAATGTTAGCATATTAATAATCGAAACACGAGCATATAATGTTCATAAAATTCACATCATGATTAGTAGAGGCCGATATTTGATTGGGTGAGCGGGGTGCTCAATTTATGACCTTCCCCTCTCATACCTAAGTTCCTGAGTCAAAACACTTTGGTTATGATGGACAAGTAGCCTTTGGCATGAGTCACTTGTTTCCTAAATTTTTCAAAAATATTTAGGTGGTGACTTTGAAATCTAGCAATATAATTCATTTTTGGCATCTTTGATGATTACTGGACTTTCTAAAATTTGTCAGATTTGGACTCTTATTCGTTTTTCTATTTCACATTACACTTCTAAAACTAGATTCAGAACCACGGGAGTCCGAACTGTAGGACAATCACATCCGATGAGACTAAACCCCTCCGAGGAGCACGAAAAACCAGCTATAGTTTTTGGCGACTTTGGTGGAGACATTAGAGGACTTGACTTGAACTTAATGATTTGAACTTTTATCTACATATATATGTTCTTTGTATTGCATTTGCATGATACTCTTAAAGTCTTTGTGTTTACCATCTGATATTCTGGACGGCTTGTCGGAAGCTTGCCAAAAGGCTGGTCGGACGTAAACAATGTCACGTTGGGAACATAACCATTGGATCTGCGTTACCGCTGTACCGCTTGATCCTCCTTTCACTTTTCGGTGTTAGGTGTGAGAGATATATTAGATAATCTTGCCGAGGTACCCCTTCTTGACCAATCGGCCTAGTGCATGTAGTAAAGCTCCAGTGACCTTTCAAACTAGGACAAGATGCTCTCATATTTTTTTTAGGATGTTGTGATACCGCTTGTTTGAATAATAAAGCTGTGGGTCACTCCAAAGCTAGGACAGGGAAACCCTAACCTCTCATATAGGTGTTTTTAATGCTCTTGTGCAAAATGTAAAATCTTTGGAAATGTGTGATGCAATCCTTGAAGAGTCTTAATCTTGAGGCAATTCATTTCAAACTTGAGAGTCATATCAGAATCAAAATTTGGGTCGAAATCCAGGGGTTTGTGTTTGATACAGTGGAAATAAAAAATCATCAAGATCTGGGGTTTGTATCTGAATGGGTGAATTTTCAGCAAAATCAGAACCAAGGCCAAAAAAAATTGTATCTTGTTTTGTTTTTGGCTGGCATACCCAATATCCTGATCTGATGAGGCACTTGTTTTTAATGCTAGGTTTGTCTGAGCCAAAGAAGAAGCGGTACCCAACTTAATTCGACCCGGAAAGCCTTAACCCATCACAGTCTATCCAATCTAAAAAAAAAACCCCTTAGTAAAGGTCCAGTCCATTCAATCCCCAAAGGCCAGCTCAGAAAATATCTTTCCAATGCCAAAAGACCCATTCTAAAAAGCCCAATCCAGTCAAACCCATCTAGACTAATCTAGTTCAGATACATCAAGTGTAACCGGGTCAAAATCCTTGTTAGTCAGCTCTCAGGTTACACCCATCCATTTCTCCAATTGCTAACTTAGCAGACCCGTGATGGCATAGAGTCCAGAAGAAGTTGTGGCCATGATAACGGCCTTTCAAAAAATCATAGATATACTAAACTAGAGAATTGCTGTGCAGGATGAGACCATTGCTAAAATGCAATCTGGGGCATCTACCACACACCCAGTCCCGGCTACCCCACCCCCAATCCTGGCTACCCCATCGAACCTTGATCCACCTCCGCTAGTTGAAAATCTCTAGGCTCCGGATCCCCAAGAGGTGTTAGCTCAAGCTCGAGCTTTCAGGCCTCTGGCACAGCCTCACAGGGAAACTCTCCATGATTTTGATCTCGCTATGATAAAAGTCTCCTAGCTTGAAAAAATGCTTAAAAAGTCTCAAGGCTTTAACTCAATCCCGGACATTGAGAACGGTCACACTAAGGCTTCTGTAAGGTTGCTAGAGAACTTTAAGATGCCGTATATCGACAGATTCGATGGAAGTGCAGATCCGATTGTCCACATCCGTCTCTTCTTAGATGTCTTGAAACTAATGAGCTTGACACGAGCTTAGAAACTGTTATTGTTCAGGAGGACTCTATTGGAAATGATAACCACCTAGTATGCCAAACTAAAGGACTCGACCAAACAGAATTGGAGAGAAGTAGCTAAGGGATTTGTTGATCAGTATTCCTATAACACTCAGATAGAGGTGACAATTAGCGAGCTAGAGACAACTTTTCAGAATTCCAAAGAACCCTTCATAGACTTTGTTGTGAGATAGAGGGCGAAGGCCACACGAGTGACCAACAGGCCCCTAGAAAAGAAGCAAGTTCGGATAGTAATGCAGAATCTTGAGCCCGATATGTTGCAGAAGATGGTAGTTATCCCAGCATTCACCTTTAAAGACTTGTATGAATAAGGGGTTTAGATTGAGTGCGCATTTAATAAAAGGATTATTCCTAGAACAAGCAAAACAATAATGAGGGTGTTTTCCAGGAGTACCAATGTGTAGACACCCCATTTTGGATCACCCTTAAGATTTGGGCGCCTCAAGTTGAACACTCGATGATGAAATACTACGTTGTACAAACGTTCGATTTCCTTAGCAAGAAGCTTCTATTTTGAGTTTCAAAGCCTAGAACCTTGAACCCTCTTTGAGTCAAAACCCAATTTTTTTAGCCTGACCACTCAGAGGCCCACTGGCCAACCAAAATTAGTGGTTGGCCATCCCTTACCTGGCCGGCCGGCCAGGTTCCCCGGTACAACAGATATTTGTTGCCAGCTATCACCCCATGTGCATGTACTGTACCAGCTGGCTCAATATAGATATTTCTGAGATAGCAACTTGTTTTTCTATATATACTTGACCATCCCTTATAGTTTTAAGTTAGAAAAATTTACCAAAGCTCAAAAACTTGTAAAACACACACACACACACATACACACACACACACACACACTCTCTCTCTCTCTCTATCTTGCAACACATATACACTACACAAACACTTCCCAAACCAAAAATTTGAGGCTCCTTGCTGAGGTTCTTGAGCTAAAATTTTAGCTCTTGAGGGTGATCACTTGTTGATTTGTGAATCAAAGGATAACCTCTCTTCAAGAGGTATAACTTTTGCCTTTTTTACACTACTTCTTTCCCTTTTCTTGCTGTTTTTATATTGTTTTTGGACTATTTTTATAGGCTGAAACTTGTGACTTAAAGCTACCAAAGGTGGAGGGGTTGACCACCCTTCTTTGAACCTTATTCCATAAGTTTTTGTCCTTGTGTTTCCCATTTGTTTCCCAACTTTTAGCTACTGATTTTCAGAGTTTTAAGAGGCTAACATATGTAGTTTTGAGGTCCAAAAAATAGAGAGGTTAGCCATCCCTCCTTAGGCTTGCTTACTAGCTTTAATTCTCTCTCATTTTTGCTAACTTTTTTAAGCTTTTCAAACTAATTTTCCAGCACTATTTTGCTATTTTTAGGACTGCTTTAGTGTGTTTATTTCATTTATGCTTTGTATGGTATGCTTGTAGTGTTGAAGCTCTCATATGTTTGGTGGTTTAGGCCTTAGACACCAACATATTTGAGTTAATAGCTTTTATTTCATAGCTTTTTATACATGTATTCACTCTTGCAATAATCATCTCTGCAACCTCCCTCCTTTCTTGGTTTTCTTTCCTTTTTTTTTAAGCGTTGTTTCAAACAATTGATGGTTGTTTAAGGCATACGAAAGAAACCTTCCATGCTTAATGGTTTAATCTCTTCGAAGGTTCATCACCGAGGCATTTCATTTCTCTCATACCAAGAACAACTCCTTGTTTGACACTTCTCTTTTTTAGTAGACATAACTCTCATTTTTGGACTAAAATGATTAAAGAATGGAAAGGTAATAAAAAGGGCTAATAAAATTGGACTAAAAGTGATAAAGTTAATAAAATCAAGTTGGGTTCAATTAGACGTTAATTGAACCTATTGCATCTCGAGTCATTACATACTCCTTAGTGATGTTAATGATTCGAAAGTGACGTCAACCACTTCCCTTCAGGTAATCCCATGATAGGGAGGAGGTTTTGTTGGTCTTTATTTTCCATTCATTGAGCGTTTGTCCCATCGATTCATAGATCATCATGCAACAACCTTGTGATCATTGATGATTTGTGAACTGATTCTACTCCTCCCTTGAGCAATTTTATGATAGGGAGGCGCAGAGAGGATAAACATCCCTTGGAAACTCTCTGTTTTTGCTCTATTTCCATTTTGTTGTAGTAGGGCAGTACCAAAAATTAATGGCCGGCCGGCCATGCCTTTGATCCGACTGACCATTTTCCTTAACTGGCCGGCCACCTTTTGTTGAGCAAGCAGTGCCATTTTTAAGGCAGAATAGAGCAGAAGTTGGGGCTAAAACAGATTAATTTTTTGACTGCGAAACAGAACAGTTCTGGCAGCAAAACAGAGGAGTTTTCGGGTGGATATTCTCATTCATGCATGTGCAACTCTTCGAGTCTCGCAGTCCATTAATTTAATGCTTTCATATTAGTGCATTGTACTTAATTAATTGCTTAATTCAAATTTGTAATAGCTAGTTAATAAGTTAATTTTATTTGGTGTGTAATAGTTAGTTTAAACACTTGGACATTCGAACCCTCCTATGCGAGGGTAAAGATGTAATAATCTGTGTATGTCTCCCAACCCTCATTCTTTCTCCCTTTTATTTACTCGCTTATGATAGATTTCTTATGATGGATTACATGTAGCATCATATTTTCCTTAGCATTTTCCATGACTTGCATTCATTCGTTTTACATGCATAAGGGTTTGGCTCATCATACTAATCAATGTCAATTTCAAATTCCTTACTCGAATATGTGCTTTATCGCATGCCTCGAATTGACTCACATGCTATGCTAGTAGCCGAGCCTATTAATTGTATGTTGTATGCATTACCTTAGTCATGTTGCATTGATTAGGAACATGTATTTTTCTAAATAATTTTATTTTCCTTTGACTTGCCTCAAAGTACTAGGTGAGCATTTCTTGCTTTAGCATATTGCATGCATGTTAGTATTGCCATGTCAAGCATGTTTATCACAAGGCTAAATGCTTATTTGATATCTCTCTTGAGTGACGATGGATGGAGGCTTTTCCGCTTAAATTGGGATGATTTGATTAAATGCATATATGAGCTCACTTTTTCAAATAGCACATATTCAAAATTCTTTTCAAACAAACATGAAATCAAAGCATTCCAAAGTGAGTGAATTAGTCTATACCTTATGTGCCTCACATAGTAATGTTAGCATAATAATCAGAACAAGAGCATATAATGTACATAAAAATCACATCATGATTAGTAGAAGCTGATCTTTGATCAGGTGAGTGGGGTGCTCAATTCATGACCTTCTCCTAATTTCCAAGCCGAGACACTTTGGTGATGATGGATAAGTAGCTTTTGGCACGAGTCATGGGTTTCTTAAATTTCTCCAAAATATTTAGGTGGCGACTCTGTAATCTGGCAATGCAGTCCATTTTTGGCATTTCTGATTGTAAATTGATTTTTCAAAGATTTGTCGGATTTGGACTCTTTTATGTTTTTCCATTTTACATTGCACTTATGAAACCAGATTCAGAACCACGGGGGTCCGAATTGTAGGGTTACCGTATCTGAGGAGACTAAATCCCTCCGAGGAGCACAAAAAGCAAGCTACACAATGCTAGCAGTGGCACTATTTCCAAACCCACTGAAATCAATACCGTTGCACCGATCCCAAAATTGCCGAGCTTTTTGCCAATACCAACATAAATAGTCGACCTAATCCGAGCTCAAGACAAAATTTTCAACCCACTCCATATGAGCCTAACCCGCGCACTAGAAGTCCTGATGGAAAGAGGGCATCTCAAACCCCTTGATCCTCGACCTCTTCCTGACCCGCTCCCTGCTAGATATAACCCCACCAAATACTGTGCATACCATCAGCAACACGGTCATGTCACCGATCGTTGCTACCGCCTTCGTCATGAGGTTCAGAATCTCATCGACAACCAAATAATAGCTTTATTTCAAGAACCCAATGTTACCACCAACCCACTTCCTGTCTATGACCGAGTACCTCCTCCCCACCTTAACCTCATTCATACAATACCTCCTACCTTCGACCCCAGTATATATATATATATATCACTCTATCCCATTTGCCCAGGCCAGAGGTGTTCATTTTCGAAAACACCAATTTGTGCATGATGGATACACCCAATCCGGTTCGGATACACCAAGAGCGCCAAATGGCTGAACCTACTACTACTGAGATGTTGAAAATGATAGAAGACCTTCAAGGAATGGTGGCAGATTTAACTTTTGGGGTTTCGACCTCGTTATTTACCACACTTTATGCTGGGGATTTTGTACCAAAGAATTCTCCAATCTTGGGACAAGCTAAAAGCGGAATGGGTTAACCCAAAATCGAAACTGAGATAAAGATTGGTGGTGATAATAGAAGGGTAGCCCAATTAGACATAATGTTCAACCCAGATATAGCCGTTTGACTATTTGACAAGGCTGAAGCAAGTAGCAAGAATAAGTCTAGGGTAACTATTGACCTATGTGCACATCTCCATGGGCTGTCGAAGCTCTGAAGACCAAAGACCTAAACAGATGGCAAGTCTTTACAATTGTTGAAAGGGTTGTGGGTGAAACTTTCGCCACTCAACGCACTAATGCTCAAGTGGGGGTTACTATGGATGAATTCAATGAGAAAAGTCAGGTTGCGGTATTTTGAATCACAAGTTGGCAAACAAGGGAAGGTCAAACAATAAGAAGAGATGCTTTACCAGAAACACCCATCTTGATTCTAGTGCCAAACCAATGAATACCCGACCAACACCTGCCAACCCATTTGCCAATGTTTTTAAAGCTAGTGCTTCATACTCCCAAAAATGAACCTTCGCCTATCTCCATATGAGCCCAACTGGTGCATTGAAGGTACTGATGGAGAAAGGGCATCTCAAACTCCCCAATTCTTAACCTCTCCCTAACCCTCTCTCACCTATACATGACTCTATCCAATATTGCATATTCCATCAGCAGTATGGTCATCATATTGACCGTTGCTTTCGTCTATGCCATGAAATTCAATACTTGATTGACAATAAGGTCATCACCCCACCTGAAAATCCCAAAGTTGTCAACAACCCTCTCCCTTACCGCAATGGATTGCCATCCCATAACGTAAATCCCATCCATGGTTTGCCAACAACCAACCTTGACCCTAGCCAACATGGTCAAGGAGATGTGTAGGGACTACTAGGGTAATTGTGAGGCTTCATTCGCAAGACCCAATTTGGAAGTTTGAAATCGATCCTACTGGGTGTGGATGTCAGTATTACTGAATTGAAGGCAGGTTTGGACCCTTCCATAGGCTACTTGAAGCGTTTCTTGAATTCTGTCAATGGACTTGGAGAGTGGAAACCCTTTTTATCTCAAGGATACTAATTTTGTTTTGAGTTGGGTCCTGTAAACAGTTGAGTTGCGTATCGAGTTTAGAGTTTTATTTTCTTTGTTTTTTCTTGCGTTAGTTGAGTCTTTTCCTTTGAGTCGCTTTCGTGTACCCTTAGGTCTTCAATTTTTTTAAATAAAGAAAGCGGGATTCAGGTTTTTGATCATTTTATTGTGCCTACAGTAATGCATGCGTGGCTGTTTTTAAAATAGAAAAACCTTCGAATTTGTTTTTTTGAATGAGATTCCGTTAATAAGCTTAAGTGTTGAGAAGGATCCCCCAAATGGTTTGCGTGGATTCTGAATTATCATCGCAAAGTCCTTCATGATTTCAAAATTTTAAATTGTTTCTTTTGCAAACTTGTGAAGATAGATTCAGAATTGTACGTGATATTCTACATTGTCTTGGGGAATCTCTTTACCTTTAGATGATCATTTTGGCAAGCACAAAATGGCTTTCAGACCTCACAATCATAGAATTTCTCCCCCTGGTGTTTTCATTACTTCAAAAAAAAAAAAAAAAGGATAAAAGAAACCAAAAAGAAAGAAAAAGAAAAAAGAGAAAGAAAAAAAAAAAAGAAAAGAAAAGAAAAGGGAAAAGAAGTCAACCATCAAGCCAGGGGTATTCATTGGAATGAAATCCAATCAACTGCGAGGAAGGGAACTTTTGTTTGAATTCGGATAAGCCAATGCAAGGAGGTACCACATTGCAAGAAGAACCAACTTTGAAAATGGAGCGAAGGAAGAAGACATGCATAAGGGAATGGAGAACCAAGTTCAAATCAAGGTAAAGCCAGTTTCAGTGTTAGGGTAAGGAAAACTGTTGATCAAATTCACTGCAAATATTGTAACTATATCCTTGAGAGGTTGGCTAGACTAAAAACCCGAAAGGGTGACCTATGCAAAAGTTAGAGCATGAAAAATGAGAAATTAAATAAATAGAGTTTGCAAGGTTGAAAACCCGAAGGGGCGACTTTGGCAAAAGTTAGAGTGCAAAAGGAGAGTATCAACACCCGAGTGAACCTCCGCCATAAACTACGTTGGCCTGATTCTCATTTTTGGGATATTTAGGCAACTTCATCTTGAAGTTCGGTCTCAACCATCCATCTTATCCATCTCGACCCAATCATCTTGCCCGATTCATGTCGTCAGCTTCGCATCAATCTATGAGCTACATCAACTGCTGCGTATGTCATACTTGTGTTGGGTAAGAAAGAATTATCTTGAATCAACAAGTGGAGAAATTTTCAATAATTGAACTTATCAGTAGAATCTCTAACTTGAGCAAAAAAGGAATCGAAACTCAGGTTTTGCGAAATTGAGTTATAAAGGGAACATAAGTAATACTAGGGGCACTATGAATGATCAGTCACATTGAGTCTTTCTCTTTGGGCTTTTGGGTTAGTTGTGAGTTCTGCTTGTGTCATGCCTATGTTTTTGTCTCGGTCTATCGTTTATTGAGTCACCCTAGCATGCCCGTCGCTCAAAGTCTAACAAAGTGGCATGGTTAAAATTCCGTACATGAATGTTTGCTCCAAATTTGTGTCCTTGCCTTTTCTAGGTAAGACGTACTTCGACCTACGTCCCTTATTCACTTCATCCATTGCATCATACTTTGCCTTGTTGCATTCAGCATTTAGGATCATTATCTTTTCCCAGTAGATCATTCCTCACTTATATCATACCACCCAATTACTTCTACTCTTTCTGCGAAAGGCATAGTTATGCATATGTACGCACTTATTCTACAAGAATTGTGGTTTGAGGGAGTTGGCACCTTTTCTGTGTTAAAACTTAGTTTGATTTGCATCTCCATTCCTTTATGATATTCATGTGGTAGGCACTGCTTGTGATTTGATTATTTCGTTGCATTGTGTATCATTTGCATCTTGTTCCTAAACTACACTGGTATGATTCCTTGCAAAGGGATACATAGGCAACTCTCGGGTTCAACCAATTGCATCTGTATTTTGTTTGTTTGCCCAAGTCTTACAGCCTTGTCAAAATGGGTCGTCTTTGGGCTTTGACATTTACTCACGTCATTTTATGACTTCGAGCTCTATCAAAGAGGGGCAACTGTAGTAGTTTGATTTGCATCTCCATTCCTTTATGATATTCGTGTGGTAGGCACTACTTATGATTTGATTATTTCGTTGCATTGTGTATCATTTGCATCTTGCTCCTAAACTACGTTGGTATGATTCCTTGCAAAGGGATACGTAGGCAACTCTCAGGTTCAACCAATTGCATCTGTATTTTGTTTGTTTGCCCAAGTCTTACGGCCTTGTCAAAATGGGTTGTCTTCGGGATTTGATATTCACTCACGTCATTTCATGACTCCTATAACGCCCCCAATAAAACAATCCAAATGATCCAACTCATAAGAGATATAAGTGTAATAGAATTAATATATTTTCATTCATTAGAGTTCGTCTTACAAAATGTATTACATGCATCATACATTCATAAATGTTCATCCTGAATCTATAACACGTAACACTAATTTAATAACAACAAAATAATGCCCTACGAGCTTACATCTTTCCAAGACATTACTTGGTTACAACAAAAGAGAGTCATAAGCTTTGTACATATAAAGCCCTAGGCTTGAATAAACATTTAAGCGTAAAACAACAAAAGAGAGCCTCCAGCTCCTAAGTTCTCCCAAGCTATGTCCTTGGAGGAAGCATACACCGGTACCTGAAAATGGTTTCCTAAGTAAGGTGAGCCAAAGCCCAGTAGAAACAGTCTATCACAATATGTGAGGTTTAACTAAGATATAAGTGTCAGATAAATATTTAATATTTATAACCAACGTACATTCTTCCCATGACTATTCAACACTAATACTCTCATCTCAATCTATTTCTGTTTAATCATTTCACGTTAATTCATTTCATTTCAAGTCATATGCCAAGTGTATAATTTTCCAAATAACCCAACTGAGACTAAAACTCAGTAGTTCTCAATCACAAAACTATCATACAAGCACTTCCACCATGCCATTTTACAGAAATTTTGTCTGCGTGATCGACAGCCATGTATGCATAAGATTTCGGGACTTTCACCTAGGACACTCCGGCCAACTTAATTTCAATGGAGTCCATCCCCTATCTTCTCCCAAAACATAGAGTACATCTCCTTTCTCCTTCCAAAACATTATACAATGCATTTACAAGTAACGTCATATTCAATGACATTCAATTATACATATTTAATACCTTAACACACCGTCACATTCAATGACATAGTTAAATGATTAGTTTCAATTCACCTAATTCTCATGCAATTTCTACAACAATTATAGCTATCATCCACCGATAGCTCAATACAGTTATTTCTAAATAGATATACAATATTTCTAACAAATAATTCATCAAATTTCCATAGGGGAGTGATTTAACAAATATGACTACACCAATCATTCATACATCCTCTCAATTTCATATTTCTCATACCAATTCCATTATTTATACAAAATAATTATTTAACACATATTAGGACAAATTTCCCCTTTTTCAAATATCAACCCAAAGGTTAAAATCAACTATTCTAGCACATGATAACCTCAAAACCAAACCCCATGATCAATCATATAGTCCCACATAAAAACCCCTCTTTCTAGACTTGAACCTAAACCCTAGGTTTTCTCCAAACACTCCATATCTCACCATTTATACATAACAACAAATAACTAGGTTAAAGCTCATAACAAAGTGTAGAATATCCCTACCTCAAGCGTAGAAGTCCAAAGGAGAAGTGGAGGAACTTCAAAAATGATGAAATCAAACTTTATTCGGATAAAATGGTAGCTCTTGAGATGCTCTGACTCTTTATCAAAGGGAGTAGGATAGAGAGAGTCTTAGATCCTAGGAGATTTGTAGAGAGAAGTCAATTTTTTTTAGAGAGAGAAAGAGCCGATCTAGGGTTTTTGAGTGAAAAGATACAAAAATTCTGTGTAAAAATGAGCTGCTGCGATCTGATATACGCAAGGCTCGCTCGAGCGAAGAAGTTGTCGCTCGAGCGACCAGACACAATAAGTGGCCTCGCTCGAGCGTAAGAAGTGTCACTCGAGTGCAGAATACATACCTACAGAAGTTTTATAGACGCACACCATCGCTCAAGCACAAGAAGCCTCGCTCGAGTGAAGAACGATACCCTCCTAGAATCTCTGTAGGTCTGCAAAAATGCTGGGAACTCACAAAACTCGCTCGAGCGCAAGAAGCCTCGCTCGAGCGAAGAAGCAAATTTCTAGACAACAACTATTTGAATAACTAGTCACCAACCTGTCCCAAACATGCCCAAAACATTCCAATACTCAAATAAGAAGGAGAAAAGAGGGAAAAAGACATCAATAACAAAATTAAACCACGAAACCTGAGTACGGAACATAACAAAAGTCGGGTTAAAACCGAGATCGCTATAACTCCGAGCTCTATCAAAGAGGGGCAACTGTAGACACCCCATTTTGACCGCCCTTAAGACTTGGGTGCTTCACTCTGAACACTCAATGATGAAATGTTATATTGTGCAAATTTTTGAATCTTCAGCAAAAGAATTTAGTTTTGAGCTTCAAACCAAAACCTTGTACCCTATTTGGGCCAAAACCTTTTTTTCTCGTCTGATCACTCAAAAAGCAGCAAGGCCAAAAAATAACGGACATACCACATCATTTTGGCTGACCGGCCATGTTTAGCGTACCAGATATTTTGCAACAGCCAATTGCTCCCATGCACGAGATTTGGCCAGCTACTCTTTTTTGAAGATATTTTCGTTGAAAGGTGGTGGAAACTCTATAAATATAGCACCTCACCTTAGAGTTTAGGGTTGAACTAATTCCCCAAAGGCTTAGAGGTTTACCCAAAGCTTTCTTCCACCCTCTTGATGTAGATACCCTATAGATACACCATTGAAACTTGAATGTGAAGCATTTTGCTGAGACTTTAAACACAATTTCAGATACTTGAGAGTGTTTAGATTTTGATTTATGAACCAAGAAGTTCTTCCATTTCTGTAGAGGTTGATCTTTCAACTCTTTTCATTAAGTAATTTCTTGTTCTTCATTTCAATACTGGTTTTTAGAATATTTTCAGCTTTAAAATGTGATTTGAACCTTGTTGAATGTGGAAGGGTTAGCCATCATTCCATAGGCTTGTTCTCTAGTGTTGCTCTCTTGTTGTTCTTTATGTTTTTGTTTCTTTTCTTTTATTTTCAGCGCTGTTTTAGGTAGATTTTGATTAAATGTGAACTGTATATATGTGTTTAAAACTTATATAGATAGTTTGATTCTTGTCTTATATGAAGATATTGCAAAACTCTCTTCTAGTTCTTTCTTTGTAGCATGGAAATGGATGCTTTATCCATGTTCCATGAATAGGAAGATGAGCTCGCAATCTGTAGATCGCCCTGAATTCCGCTCCGCGTGCGAGGGCACGAATCGTTGTTCTTAGCTACTACAGTTCAGACTCCTGTCACGGTTCTGAATCTAATCTCACAAAGTGCAATGTAAGACTAATAAATCACCAAAGAGTCCAAATCCGGCAAATCGTTTTTGGAAAATCGATTTTAATCAAAAAGCGCCAAACATGAATTGCTTTGCCACATTTCAAAGTCGCCACCTAAATATTTTGTTTTGGGAAATTTAGGAAACCCTGACTCGTGCCTAAGGCCATGTGTCCGTCATCACCAAAGTTGCCTCGGTTCGGGAACTTAGGTACAAGAGGGGAATGTTATGCAATGAGCACCCCTGCTCGCCCGATCAAAGGATTGGCCTTTACTAATATGATATGTTGTTTTTGAAAACACATGTGTTCTTATTCCGGTTTATTAGCTAGTTTACTATGTGATGCGCCCAGCATACAAGTATAGACTAAATCACTCAAATTAGAACAAAACATCTCATGTTTGTTTGTTTGAAAATGGTTTGAAGTTTATACGCGCAAGTAGGCTAAGTCGTGAATTTGCCACCCTCAGGCGGGCTTAGAAAACATGATTTTGCCACTCTGCAAAGTGGGCTTAAAACTCGCATTTTGATGAATTGTTCCAATTCAAGCAATCCAACCTTCATCCACAAGCATTCATGCAGTTATATCAGTTAAGCAAATAGCCTCATGGCAAGCATGCTATACATGGCAACACACACATCTCATGCAGTATGCTAAAGTGTAAAAGCTTACCTAGTACTTCGAACCAAAACAAAAGCTAGTTAGTAATCAATGCATGATCCTAACTATGTTAACAATGTCTAATGCAACACATGCAAAATACAACTAAGATAGGCTCGACTATTTTAAGATGGCATGTGAATGCAACTTGATACATGTATTCAAATTGGAATTGAAATACTATGCAGTTTGTATGATACGCCAAGCCCCGTGCATGCAAAATAGATGAATGCAAACATACGAAGCATAAGTATGCTAATTGAAATATGCCCTAATCTAACCATCGAAAGCGGTTAAGTAAAAGGGAGAAAGAAATGGGGGTTGGAAGACATGTATCACACACACGCACACTTATTACAACAGTGTGCCCTCTCGACGGAGGGTTCAAATAATAAGCTAACTAGCTAATCTAAGCTAATTAAACTAATTATTACAAGTCATAACTAATTAACTAATCCTAGTTAACTAATTAGTTATTACAACACAAATTGAATAGTTAATCCTAGTTAACCAATCTTGCCTCTGTTTGCATTTGATCTCAGAACACTGCACAAAGCTCTAAATAGTTTCTACTCCAAAATGGGGACCCCCAGGAGGGTTGCTGACCAGTTGATGGTGGTGTAGACCACCTGTAGACCACCTAAGTTTGCTGCAGGGCAGAAAAAGTGGTTGGCTAGCTACTTTTTCTGGTCTGCAGACCAGAAAATTCTGCCAAGCTCCATTTTGTTGTAACAGAGAACAAGAAGGGGCACAGCAGTGTATTTGCAAGGTATGTGTGCACAACCACCCTCCCTATCATTTCTCAAGCTTAAGAGAGTGTAGTTCTCGACTCTCGGGCCACCAACCGAGCATCGCAATGCACGATGGCCGAGAAGCCAAGTTTGCACAATTCAATGTTAATGGATGCACAAATAACACATAAAGGCCTTAACCTCTATCATGCATGATCAAGAAGGTCAGCGACTGAGAAATAAGGCACGTTTCATCACTTCAAGTATGAAACGTCCCTCGTTTCTCGTGTTTGGATTAACATCCAATCCAAACACATGCAATGCAACACAATCAATTTATCAAAGCTAATGGCATGCAAACTCAATGCAATGCATGCAAACATAATGCAATGCAACAAACATGCAAACACAATGAAAACAACAACATTCAAACAACATGCTCAATGGACTTAAACCGAATATGGACAGACCTCAATCATGCCCAAAACAGTGGCCAAAATGCTATAAAAGGATGGCATGAAATGCAAGATAATGCATGCTCATGCATTGGCCCATCAACTAGGCATAATATCATAACTCTCAAACATGATTAAGAAGTGACAAACATGGAAGTGTGGCAACACTGTATGTTCTGAAATCAGGTGTGAAATGATGCCAAATCATTCAAACAACATAAGTATAGCATGCAAGGAGGTTCAAAGCTTGAAACTAGCATAGGCACTTGCACTATAGTTATGCAATACATGAACCATATAGCCAAGACAACCCAAAACAGTCCTAGAAAATGTCAAAATGATGCTAAAACATGTATGGACTAGAGCTAACACATGCTAGCATGAAGAGCATGAAGCATGGAATATGCAAGGTCAATAAGGAGGATTACACTACACTTACCAAAACCAAGCATGAGATGACTTTGCCAACAAAAATCAGAGTTATGGCATGTCAAAATAACACCAAAAATAGGCTAATACCAAGTCAACACATGCTAGAATAACAAGCTCACTCATTAGGCATGCAAGGCTAGCAAAGAGGACTTACACTACAAGTGTAAGAAGCAAATGAGGGATGCTCTAACCAACCAAAAACAGAGTTGTATCATGGAAAAATAAGACCCAAAACACATTGAAATGGTGACCCAAAAGCCTAGGCAAGATGGCATATATATGGGCTCATGCTTAAGG
Organism: Camellia granthamiana; assembly: GCA_036172215.1. Classification (NCBI taxonomy): domain Eukaryota; kingdom Viridiplantae; phylum Streptophyta; class Magnoliopsida; order Ericales; family Theaceae; genus Camellia; species Camellia granthamiana. The sequence goes on from CM069917.1 coordinate 74,147,166, forward strand.
CATAAAGCATAACCTCTCCAAAGCATTGAAAGAGTGACACATGAGAGGGTATGACCACACTACATGCACTGAAATCATGTGAATAGCCCAAGCAATGCATGCTAGTGGACTCAAAGCACAAAGCTAGTCAGCAAGAATGAACTGTGGCTATATAAAGCAAGGCATGCATGACCCAAAACACTTAAATTAGACCTAGAGCATGGCAAAACATGAAGAAAAGCTTCCTGGAGTAGAGCCAAAAGCATGCTAGAATGATGGTCAAAAGCATGATGCATGTTAGGTTAGTAAATGGAATTGCACTACAAGTGCAAAGAGCATGCAAGAGGCTATCAAATCAAACCAAAATAGAGCTAAGGCATGATAAAACAACACCAAAAATATGCTGAGATAGAGCCAAAATAGGCTAGAATTGTGAGCCATCAACACAAGCATGTAAGGCCAGTATGCAAAATTTACACTACAAGTGTATAAAGCATGCAAGGGGTGACTCAACCAAGCTAAAACAGAGGTATGCCATGTCAAAATGACACTAGAAGCAAGTTGAGAACAAGCCAACACATGCTAGAAAACCAAGCTCAAACATAAGGCCAATAAGGCAAGCATCCAAGATACAAGAAGAGGGGATGAGCCCCTCCTATTTGGGACCTCAAAACACACTTTTCCACCACTGAAATTCCTCTGATTTTCAGTGGTGAGAAGGCCAAAAAGAGGTGGTCCCAATAGCTTAAAAGGATAGCACAAAACAAGGCCAAACAAGGCACAAGAGGGGGTAGACCACCCCCAACACCAAAGAAGCCTTAAACAAACATTTTCAATACTAAAAAATGAAGCTTTTTTCAGTTGAAAGTTAAGCCAAAAGAAGCATGCAAATAAGGCTAAGTACTTAAGCAAAACAAAGCTTAAGAGAGGATAGAGACTCACCCTTGAAGAAACACAGCAAATCAGCAACTTCTGAGGCAAAACCAAACTTTTGTGCTTTAAACAAACCTCCAAGAACCTCAGCCCAAGAATGAAGGTGTTTGAGTTGGTGTTTGTGTGCAAAAATGTGAAGAAACTACACTTTAAGGCACAAAACAAGAGAGAAAGGAAGAAATATAGAGATAGATGATATGTATCACTCTGAGCAAATTTTCTGAACCTAAGGCAAGAGGGAGGAGGCTCCCTTATATAGAAAAACAAGGTTCAAGCTTGTTGAGCAAGCTAAGAGCTCCAAGCAATCCCTGTGTATGGAGGATGCTTTGTGTGCCCAACAGCTGGCACAACTGGCAAGAAAATATCTGCAGGAAACTGCAGGAAAGCTGCCGACCAGTTGAAGTGGTCGGCCAGCTACATGCACTAGTCGGCCAACCACCAAAAGTGGTCTATAAGAAGACCAAGTGGTCGGCAAGGGGGGAGAGGTGGTCTGCATCAAGAAAGCAAGGTGGTGGCATGGCTGCCGACCGCTTTTGGTGGTCCAAAGACCACCAAGACCAATTGGCCGACCAAAAAACTGGCTGGCAGGCAGGAAAAGTGGTTTTCAGGGAGAGAAAATGGTCTACAACCCCTATTCCACCTTCCAAGCAAGGAAAACAAGGTTTGTGCCAAAAACAAACCAAAAATGATGGAAGACAAGAGTCCGCGGGTCAAGGTGCGCAGCCGGAAGCCTCGAAAACTAGTCTACGAGCGCAAAAAGTGGTCTATGGGAGAGAAAGTGGTCTACGGCCACAAAAAGTGGTCTACAAGACCTCAGTGTCCCCCTAGACAAAGGCAACAAGGCATGATCCGAAAACCAAGCCAAGAGGAGAACGATAAGAGGTCCCGAGACAAGGCGCGCGGCCGAAGGCTCCAGAAACCGACAACTAGTCTACAAGAGGGAAAAGTAGTCTACGACTACGAAAAGTGGTTTACGAACCTCTCTCTCCCTCCAGGCAGGGTCAACAAGGCATGGTCCACGAACCAAGCCAAAACACAAAGAGTTCAGAGGCCCGGGGGCAAGGCACTCAGCCGAAAACTTCAGCAACTTGAAATGAGTACAAACATGCACAATCATCGAGCTCTCAAACGATGACGTCTGAGTCTTAAGGTTGGTCAAAAATGGGGTGTCTACACAATCGTCTCTCCATGGATTTCATTTCTTGCTTTTACTTAGTTTAGTTTTGCTTTTGCTTCAAAGCTACATGAGAGCTCTTTCATCAAGACCATTAGAGACTCTTTTCTAGTTCCTTTGAAGCATGGAAATGGAGGTTTCAATCCATCTTCCATGAGTAGGAAGAAGAGTCTCTTTGGTTTTCTTAATGATGGAATGTCTTATATATGAGCTTTGCCTCCAAATTGGCTTTCTCTAAACCTATTCTCTCTAAGCTTGAGTATTTACTTACTCTTGTTTTCCTTGAGATTCAGTAGGTTTTGACCATATCTTTGATTGCATCTTTCATAATTAGTTTTAGTTAGCTTTGTATCCATAGATTGCCATCTCGTTGCTTCACTAATCATCATTTAAATACCCTTGGGATGTTTGATGATTTGTGAAGCAAACCTACTCTCTCATTGAAAATTTCTTCATGACAGGAGGGAGCAAGAAGGATGAACATCCTTTGGAAACCCTTTATTTTGCTTTGGTTCAATTCTTTCGCAGCAGGTATTTCTCCAGAACTAGTGGTCGGCCGGCCGGCCATCATGTTGTACGGCTGACCATTCCATGTGGCCGGCCAGCCACTCCTTTTGTACGATTATGGTACTTTTTCAGTGAAATAGAGCAGATCCTAAGGCCCAAAATAGAGCTGTTTTTAGACTGTAAACAGAGTAGCTTCTGGCAGTGAGTAGTAGGGGTTTCCAGAGGATGTTCTTGGTTGTGCGCATGCGATTTGCTACCATTCGTTTAATTCCATTAGATTAGCTGCTTTGAATCATATTTGTAATTAATTAGTCAATTTCATTAGGATTTATAATAATTAATTAGTTAGTTTATTTGGGTTTGTAATAATTAGTTAATTAGGACATTCAAACCCTCTTGTATGAGGACAAATTTGTAATATTTGCATGTTTTCCAACCCCCATTTCTTTCTCCTTTTTATTTACCCACTTACCTTGGTTGTATATAGCATCATGTTTTCTTTTATCATTCTCATGTTTTGTATCCATTTTTGCATATATTAAAATTTGGCTTATCATGCATAATGCTCTTATCAATTCTTAAATGATTATGTGTTTTACCTCACGCTTTGGGTTGCTTCACATGTCATGCTAGTAGCCAAATTTATTAGTTGCATTTTGTATGTGTCTCATTAGCCACTTGCATATTAGGATCATGCATTTTCTAATTATCTTTTTTTCTTCGGCTTGCCTCGTTTGAGTACTAGGTGAGCATTTTTGCTTTAGTATATCACATGTGTGTTTGTGTTGTCATGTCAAGCATACTACCATGAGGCTACGTGCTTGTTTGAAATACCTCTTTGAATACTTCTGGATGAAGGCTATTTTGCTTAAGTTGGAATGATTTTGATTATTGTACACATGGGCTAGCTTTTCTTTTGAATTGCATATATTCAAAACTCTTTTCAAGAAAGCATGAAATCAAAACAATCCAAAGTAAGTGATGTGGTCTATACTTGTTTGCTTTACATAGTAATATTAGTATATTAATAATCGGAACATGAGCATATAGTATTTATAAAGTTCACATCGTGATTAGTAGAGGTCGATCTTTGATCGGGTGAGTGGGGTGCTCAATTCATGGCCTTCCCCTCTCATACCTAAGTTCCCGAGTTAAGACATTTTGGTTATGATGGACAAGTGGGCTTTGGCATGGGTCACGAGTTTCCTAAATTTCTTAAAAATATTTAGATGGTGACTCTGAAATTTGGCAATTCAGTCCATTTTTTGCATCTCTGAGGATTACTGGATTTTCTAAGATTTGCCGAATTTGGACTCTCATTCGTTTTTCTGTTTCACATTGCATTTTTTAAACCAGATTCAGAACCATGAGAGTTCGAACTGTAGGGCAATCACATCCGAGGAGGCTAAACCCCTCCGAGGAGTGTGAAAAGCCAGCTACAAAGATGAACTAGGGTTTCACATAAATTAGAATCACGAAACTTGTTTTTCACGATAACACAATCTTCTATTCATCTTTCTTTCTCTTTGATTTATTTGTTGCATTTTTTTTTTAATTTCAAAAGCTCCACTTTCTTGCCTTTTCGTCCCAATTTTTACCACACACACACACACACACACACACATATATATTGTATTATATCACTCTCATGTGCTTATCATGTAGGACAAAGTATATTGGTGGAAAGTATGGATAATTTTTCTCTTTTACCCTTATTTTGTAGTGGTTTTTTTTTTTTTTTTTTTTTTTCTTTTTTTTTTTCACATGACTGAATTTTGTTAAAGATTTAAAAATAAAGTAACAATAAAGTTACATTGATACTTGTGTACGGACCAAAGTGGGATTTGAGTAAAAGTGTAGGGGGTTGACTGTCATGATTTCATATGTAGGGAGTAAAGTGAAATTTGACAAGAAGTGTAAGGGGTTGACTGTCATGATTTCATGTGTAGGGGCCAAAGTGAGATTTGGTGCAAAGTGTAATTTACCCTATAAAATTGTATAGAAGATGTAAAACGTGTATTGAAATTTTAGGGTAAATTAGACTTTGCATCCCTGCACTTTGCACCAAATCTCACTTTGAACCCCTACATATGAAATCATGATAGTCAACTCCCTTCACTTCTGGTCAAATCCTATTTTGGTCCCTGCACATGAAATTGTAACAATTAACCCCCTACACTTTTGGTCAAATCTCACTTTGATTCCTACACAATTGTTGATGTCCCATTTTTGTTACTTAATTGTTTAAATCTATAACAGAATCTAGTCATGTGATAAGAATATGACTTCGACATGAGGGTAAAAAAGAAAAATTATTTACATTTTCCACCAATACACACTTTATCCCAACATTTATATCAAAATATGACTGTATTAGGCTAAAACAAAAAGCAGATTGTGAACAATTAAGAAGAGGAATTAGGATTTTGCATAAATTAGAATTACGAAACTCTATTTTTCATAGTAACACAGTCTTCTGTCTATTTATTTTTCTTTCTCTTTGATTTCTTTGTTGCATTTTTTTTTTAAATTTCAAAAGTTCTACTTTTTTGCCTTTTTGTTCCAATTTTTACCATATGAATATATATATATATATTGTATTATATAAATCATATCTTCTTATCACGTATGACAAAGTGTATTGGTAAGAAATATAGATAATTTTCTTCTTTTGCCCTCATTTTGTAGCCATATTTTTGTCACATGATTGAATTTTGTTAAAGATTTAAAAATGAAATAACAAAAGAGGGATATTGACACTTACATAGGGACCAAGTAGGATTTGAGTAAAAGTACAGGGGGTTGACTGTCACGATTTCATGTGTAAAAATCAAAGTGAGATTTGACTAGAAGTGCAGGGGTTGACTGTCATGATTTCATGTGAAGGGGCCAAAGTGAAATTTGATGTAAAGTGCAGGGGTGCAAAGTGTAATTTACCCAAAATTTTAACTTAGCATTATTTGTTCTTTAATGAACTCATAGTAGACGATTACTAGTTATTTGATATAATTTTAAATTACATTAATGAATTTATTTTATTTTAAATTATAATTATTACATTAAATATTTTAATCACAATAAAATTGAAGAGGAGAGAGAATAAAGAGGTTGGTTGGAGGTGTAGCAGAAGAGAAGAAGAAAATGGGGTTAATGATGGAACATAGAAAATATCAAGAAAATGAGATTGTTTGGTTATAGCGACATTAAATAAAATAAATGCTTATTTAGTTATGGAGCTAAAGCAAAATAGAAATAGAAAAAAAGTATTTGAATATATTGGAAATAATATTATTTAAAAGGATAAAATGGACAAAAAACCATACTATTTATTAACCTTTGTCCATTGACAATTTTGATATGGGAGGTTTGTGTAGTTTCAAGAATTAGAGGGGCGGTTCGTGCATTTGTCAAATATCTCAGGAAGGTTGGTGTAATTAGTCCAAAAAATTATACAAAAGATGAGAACTTTTTCCTAATTATACTAGAATCAAACGTTGAAAAGAAACTAAAACCCCAACCACTAGTTGTCTTTACTGGCCATCACCACCACCACCCTTTCTCGCCACCCTACTCTGTTTCTAACCACTGTCACTACCATCGTCACCTTCCTTTACCACCAGTAGCTCCTCACTTGCCACCTACAATACCCTTATGCTATGTTTGATTGGAGGATTTAGGAAGGGATTTGGAAAGGGAAAAGGAAAAAGTAAGTGAAATATAAATAAAATATATCTACATTTCACCTAGTTTTTACACACCTGTTCCCTTTCTTTTTCCAAATCCCTTCCCAAATCCCTCTAACCAAACACAGTGTTAAACTCCCATCAACCAAATTGACTAATGCAAGGCTCCACCATTTCTTCCAACATCGATATCTCCTTCACCAAGACAATATCAACCATCACTTCTCCACTACTAGTAGCTTTCTCTTCATGATTGTCTAGATTTGGTTTCTCTCTCTCTCTCTCTCTCTCAAGGTTTTGTTTTTCTCACATGGTGGTTGATGGGAAGGAGTTAAGGTGAGGTTGAGGGAGGGTAGCAATAGATGAAATGAGTCGAGAAGGATTGAGAAAAGTGGAGTTAAGGCTTGGTTTCATAAGAGATGGTGAAGATGGAGTTAAGGAAGGTAGGGTTAGGATTGATGGTCGATTAGGGGAGGGGTGCCCATCTACTACGCAGGTAAGGGAGACCAAAAAAAAAGAAAAAAAAGAAAAAAAAAGGAAGAAGAAGAGGAAAAAAAAGAAAAAGAATAAGGGAGATGAGAGAGAGACAATGAAAGAGTTGAGGCATTTTGGTCATTGCCCTAGTGGGTTTCACTTCTTTGCATATATATTTTTTTTGGATTCTCCACTTATTTGTAAGAAAAATAGTAGAGATCCCAATGAAATTATCAATTTTTTTAGCAAAAGCATTGCTTAATTTGTAAGTAGGGAACGTTTCTTTCCAATCCGATATCAAACTGGAGTGTACTGTCGACCTATTGTGGGCCTTGATTCAAGCCCATCTTGATGATCCAAACTATTTAATGTGTAGGGCTCGTCGAGTATATCATCATTGCAAAAAAAAAAAAAGGTTGATTGGATATCGTTAGTCACTTGATCATATTATATTTGTATTAACAAAAGTATGGTTTTAAAAATAAATCATTAACGGGAATGTAATCTGATCAAGTGGCTATTGGTATTCGATCAATGTAATTTTTTGCAGAGATGATGCACTTGATAGTACCTACACATTAAATGATTCAAATTATCAAAATGGACCCATATCAGGGTTCACCATGGGCCAACAATACATTCCAGTCTGATATCGACAGAGAGAAGGACTTAAAATTTAGTATACAAAAATTGAAACCTAAATTTGGTCACGAAACATTAGTGCAAGGAATTAAAATTCAGTTCCCAAATTACTTCACAACAAAATTTCTTGCCTTGTTAATTTTTAGATAAATGGAGGGGATGAAAGCATCTTCTTTGGGTTGGTCTCAATATCACAAACAGGGCTCAATTATTAAAATTTGGAAAAGAAAAAAGGTTTGTTACAAGTTTGTTCAATATTGTTTCTAATACAAATGATCTAATCTCAATCATATTTTTGGTATTTGTTAATTTTTCTAAAAAAAAGTTTGATAAGAGATCTGGTTGGTCAACAATTAGGAGAGATGGCTCAGTTATCACTCAATTTGTTTGGTTGAATTTTCAAAATTTGTTTTTCATTATTTATTAAAAAAATAAAATAAAATAAAATATTAAATGTAAAATTCATCATTTTCATATATTTTTCATTTTTGCTACCAAAATAATTTTATAAATTTGAAAATATTGTTTTAATATTTATTTGAACCAAACTAATTTCTATTTTTTTTTTTTTTTTAAAAAAAAACAACAACTAGGAGAGATTGCTCAGTTATCACTCGGTTTGTTTGGTTGAATTTTCAAAATTTGTTATTAATTATTTATTTTAAAAAATAAAATTAGTTAAAATATTAAGAAAAAATTACTCAAAAATCTCATTTGGAAAAATGTTGCTCCATTTAGTCTTGGAAGTTTTCTTCCAAACCAATTAGTCATTTTATTTATGGTATGCTATTTTTGTTTAATTTGGAAGTTGGGGAGTTTACTTGTTTACCCTTAGGTGTGATTTTGTTTTTGATTTTTCTTGATGTTTGGGTGAGTTTGTTATGGTATGGTGTTGTTTTTCAAATTTTTTGTTGGGGATTGTATGGAGTGATTTGTGGTGTTTGTGATGTTACCCATTTGATGTGGGTTTCTGATGTGGAATCGTGGGGTTAGTGATGTTACCCATTTGCAGGTATGTTTCATTATTGTGTTGTTGACGTGCTGGGCGACATTTTTACAGGTCAGTTTCATATGTTTGTTTTGTTGTTGGGTCAATGTCTATAGGTGTGCTTTTGTTTTCTGTGGGTGTGTCGGGAAGTCTGGATTTAAGGTGCCATTGTTACGTTGCCATTGTAGGGGTGTATTTTAATTTATTCTGCATTGGATGAATTGTTTAGGGGTGTCTTTTGATTTATTCTGCTCTGGATGGGTTGTTTCATTTTCGGCCATTATGGTGTTTTGATTCGTAATGTTATGTGTTGTTATTTTAATCTATCGCAGGTATGGAGTTTGTAGTGTTGCTATTGTGTACGTATGGATAGACTAGTATGGTTGTTTGCCTCCATCAAGCCTTCACATTTGCACAATTGGTTGATAGTGTATGCGGGAAATTTGATAGCTTGGTGTCGGGGTCGGTGGATTTCTTGTTCACCATTCCAAAATAAAATAAGTTTACGGTTCATTATGACAAAAATGTGCAAAACATGTTGTGCCTTGCGAAGTCATTTGGGTTTGATCATATTGATGTGCTTATCCAAATGTGGAGTGAAACGTCGAGCGTTCAGTGTGACGTTGCGGATTTGCCAAATGTTGGGGAGCCTGACACCGTTGATGGACGGGTGGGCGATATAGAAGACCAGATCGATTTATTGCCGTTATATTGTCTGCACAAATCGAAGATGTTTTTGTCGCCTGGGTGGGCATTTGTTATTACACATGTTGGTCAATCTTTTTGGGGTGGTGCACATGTAGTCGAATATAGGTTTCAGTTTAGATACATAAAGAATGATTCTGTACGAATCATGGCGGTATATTCTGAGTCTATTCACCCAATTCCGACGATAACCAAACCCAAGTTCACAACTGCAGATTACCTCATTGCTCCACTTATTGTTAAGCGACCACCCGGAAGTGTCGCGACCACCCGGAAGTTTCACGACCCAACCCCTACCCCACTGGATTGGAGACGTAACCGGCCAATAATCTGAGATTACCAAAGACCTGCTTAATAGTAAATAGTATAAGGGGCTGGCGGAAGCCAATGATATCACAATACATTGTCCAATGACCTGTGAAACTAAAATGAATAAACAACCCTTTATATGCACCACTGTACAATTAGCCAATACTATGTCATACACATGTACCAAAAGCATATACAATACCTAAGGAATTAATCCCTTAATTAATATTCATAACACAAGATCTTTGCTATAAGTCACTTGATCACTTTACAAAAGGGTGACTTCATAATCACCCAAAAGCCTTGGAGTTAGACCCAAAAGAAACCTCGAAGGGAGGCACAACGGTTAGCTTGACAAACTAGAAGGTAGGTTGACACCCTTAATTCCTTTCTTGAGTTTGATCACCTACATGACAAATATAAACTGTGAGCCAAAGCCCAGTGAACAATAAATGTATAAAGAGGTTAGAAACAATGTCTATTTAAACATTAAGGTCAATTCATATAGCAATAACATGTTCGTTAAAGAAAAACATAGCAATCATAAAGATCTACGTGCACATGTAGCGGCCTTTCAAATCATAATCAATATAGACAATCATATAACTCGATATCTTGTACATATTTGGCCATGGTGTTATTACTCCCAGGCGAGGGCCACGTAAATATAGGCCACAGTATTGTTACCTCCGGGCAGGGGCCACGTGAACTTAGACCACGGTATTATTATCCCGAGTAAGGGCCACGTGAACATAGACCACGGTATTATCACCCCTGTGTATGGGCCACGTGAACATATGGCATGAGATGGGATACTCATTCATTCAGTAAATCATATCATTGTAGAAACAGTCCTTAACAATAGCAATAACGGTTAGAAAGAAATATAACTCAAACATATCTTTACAACATTGTTACTCATAGTTCGTTCAATGGAGCACATGGCTAGGATGCATAGACAAGCACACTGGTTTATATACGGTCTCATTGGTTCAATTTCTCGTTACTTAGTCGTTAAATCTCTCAGTTTCATTTCTTAATTTCCTTCATGTTTGTAAGATGCGAATGCACATGAAAACCATGTGAAAACTATGTAAACGAAGGCCCAATAGTCCAAAACATAAACCCAAAAACAGATTGAATTTGCCCTGTTGGCCGCACGTGCAGTGGTTTGGCCACTCGCGCGGTGGCCTTAGCCACACGAGCGGTGGTGAAACAGTGTGCATTTTTGGGTAGAGGAGGCTCGGCCTTGGCCGCTCGAGCGATCTAGGTGAAAATTAGTTTGAAAATTCTGCTGAAAATGGAACTCTCCCCCTTTCAAACTCAAACTCAATTTTATGAAAATCAAGGTCCAAAATGCATCAAAACAACTTGAATTCACCATACCTAACTTCATTATAAACCATAATCTAATTCATACTTAAGTTATCAAAGGAAAGATCAATTACACAAATGAAAAACATGTAAGTCATAGAACATGGGGGTTAAGTTCCAATTCATGGAGTTTTCTTCATATTGCTCATAAATCATGCAAAAAACAAGTGGTAAAACATGAAGAATGCCATGGAGATTCACATCTTGAACTAGTTCCTATATTTTCCTCCTTAGGGTTCATACCAACAATTTACACCACTATATTTCTTCATTCAACTTAGATTCTATAATTCCATGTTAAAGACAACCCAAATTCATGAGATTTAACGAAACTTTCTTACCTTTCTTGAGATTTTGGTGAAGACTGCATAATTTCCCCTTCTTCCTTCTTGCCCTAGAGTTTCTCCATTTTTTCTCTTCCTTTTTGTTCTAAACTTCTCCCAAGTCTCTCTAAAAATATCTAAGTCAAGTTTTCTCTTATTTTATTGCCTAGCACTAATACATCCTAATTAATCTTAAATTAGCTTAAGAAAGGATATGCTCTTAATTAGTGTAACACATCATCTCAATTTACACTAAATCTAACCATGCTACAGTGATTCAGGCTCTAATTGCCTATCACAAATATTTAATTTTAATCTTATGGTTTACTAATTTAGATAGGTTTATTTCCTATTTTCATCTCTATGTTCCCACTAATTCAATACAATGAACACATGACACAAATAACACATGACATATAAGTTGGCGTAATAAACACATAATTAAGGCAAATCACATAAGTTAGCAATTAATTAAGGAGTCGGATGTTACAGGAAGACCCCAATGAAAGAGGATCATATCCAAGGGTGAGGTGGTGTTACGCATTCGTTGTAGCGAAATGGGTAATCATAGCAGGAAAACATGTAAGGAACCGATGTAGCGCATCGACACATATGGTCGATGGACATATCCAACACGATTACATCTTTCACATTCGGTCATTAAATAATTTACTATCTCATTCACGTTTATACTTTGCCACATGCGAGAACAGCTGTGGACAAGTTTATTGTCGTAGAAGTCTATGACATTTTACATTTTCATTATGTGTTTGCTGGGTGTGTGGAATACACTTTATTATATAAATGGTTTACATTGGATTTACATATTTTTATTAAATATTTAAGTTTTATCAGATCATTAGGTAATTGGTATGATGACATGGGGTGTGTCACAATATGGGTAAGGGGTTTTGGTGATATATGTTTGCATTACACTAATGAAAGTACCATATGAAAGGTGGTTTGATAAGATGGGTTGTGTTGCAATATACGTGCATAATAACATGAACTTGGAGAATGGGTAGGTGTATCGGGCGTTGTGTCTTGCTATGATATTGGTGTATGTTATCAAACATTTCGGTTAACAGCCGTCACATCTATTTGTATTGGCCTATTTAGTACATCAATTTTACCGCACTTCATTTTAAGGTGAAGTAGGTTCCGAACATTATAACATATTGTTCGTCAGCAAGCTTTGGAATGTTTGTTACTTCTTTCTTTTCAAGTCCATTTACCTTTCTTCGTTATGTATTCAACTTTTCACAACATCAAATTATGAGAAGCTAGGTGTGCAGGGCGGGTTGACACCAATGAGTTAAGGTTCAATTTCAGCATGACGGTTTGTGACGTAAGCAAGCTACGCATGAAAATAAGAGGGATGGAGAGAAATGTACACTTTCTCCAATAAACTATTTTTATAGCTTGAATGCATACATACATCAACTACCACGTCAAACTACATTTGTCTCATCACATCACTGGATAACCACAAACATAAGCATGATTGTACCTGTTAAATTCCCATTACATTAACATAATCCACTGATAATAAGATGTCGACAATGATTACAGAATCAACATTTTACATTACATAACCTATACTGCACCAAATGCTTAATTGTCACATGAAAATGTGACATTTAATTAACAATACTAACCTGGTACACAACACTTACTTACAAAACAAACAAAACAACATCACAAATTGTTGTCGTCCCTAGAGACAGAAATTCAAACATGGTCACATTCCGGAAATAATATTTTTATTAATTGCGATGTATTGTAATTGTTCAGCACTGCATAACGTTATATGCCAAAACCGTAAACAACCAATTTGCCTAATTAAACAGGCACAAAAATCGTCCTAACACAATGTCTTGCTTTATGTTTAGTCACGTCAAAAACTAATTAATCATTGGAGAAAAAGAAAAAAACATAAAACCCAATTCAAACTTGTTGGGAGATGGGGATGTTGGGGGGTGGACAGAACATATCATGTTGTCCTAACTCGTAGTCCTTTTTTTGGGTCGTTTAGAAACATTCTCACCATCGTCGCACGTAGAATGGATAGGGTCAATCCATCCATTGTGTTGTCAATTTCAATCCCGTTGAAGTATTACCGGATGACGAAACATACGAATATCGCATAGTACGATCTGCATGTAAACACACATTTCCCCGAGCAGCCATTGAACATCATAAAGATCTACATCATCATAAAATTTCCCTTAAACTAACATGGACATCCCAAACATTCCACATCATTGCTAACATATATACAATTGGTAAAAAATCAGGGAACTCTTTGCGCCATTACAATAAAACATGACAACCAATATTGAAATGACTCCACCATTTCTATGATGCCAATATATGATAACAACAAACACATATCACCAGAAACATCAACAGAATGTCATGCCCAATGTTACATTACTAGAAATACAAGCACAAACAAAGATGAGCCATTGCATGACTGTACCCCCAACGTAATTACAAACCCACCTAACCAGTAACATCAAACAATGTCTACAAAAAAATTAAAAATTTAAAAATTTAAAAAAAAACCGTACATACCCATTACATACAGACACATACTCTAACATTAACAAAACACACTCAACCATCACAATGAGAATAGACCATAAAAACAGGAAAATGAAACATCGGAGGCCACATACCTGACACCATCATTCACCAACACAATCAAAGACGCTGATGATGGGTGGATGTGAAAACGAAGTCGTCGGAGTGACACCACTAACATTAACCAATACCGCAAAATCACACAGGTCTAATTGCTTCCGCCGATTCAATGTTACAGTAAGTTAAGAGGTATTTCTAGGATTAGGGAGGGAAACCAAATGTTATTTGGGGCAATTATGACTGATGTTTTAACATTACCAAAAACGTTGAAATACGAAAATGGAGGATTATTCATCACACTAACATTGCGAACCCAGAACTGGCCATATTCAACTTTTCCAGATTGATTAGATGAGAGGGAAAACCAAAAAACCTCTATAGTATGCTTTTTGGACAAATCTGTAAATTCAACATCACTGAAACGCCGTTTCTACTCCTAACTTTTCTAGAAACATACGGGCCAATGATGTACATAAGTGTCTTTAACATTGACATGAGACTTATTAGTCTACAAGAAAAAAGGTAGGACTAAATGATTCATAAGACCTAAACTTGGGATTTATTGGTGCATTACCCAAATATTAAATATAAAATTCATCATTTTCATATATTTTTCATTTTTGCTTATAGTTTTGATAATTTATTTTAGCCAAACTAATTTCTATTTTTAAAATAAAAAAAAAAAACTAGGACAGATTGCTCAGTTATCACTCAGTTTGATTGGTTGAATTTTAAAAAATTGTTATTTATTCTTTATTTTAAAAAATAAAACTAGTTAAAATATTAAATATAAAATTCATCATTTTCATAAATTTTTCATTTTTGCTATCAAAATAATTTTTCAAATTTGAAAATATTGTTATAATATTTATATTAGTCAAACTAATTTCTATTTAAAAAAAAACAACTCTAGAAAACACATTCCAAAAACTAAGCTACAGGATGATTATTTCTTTTATTTTCTTTTATTTTTATTTTTTAATTTTTCCCCACTCAAATGACTTTGAGAGGTCCAGAGAATTGCAAATACTTTTTATATATTTTTATTTTAAAAAAATTTTCCATTGCCAAAAAGAGAGCTGATGAGATTAGAGGGTAAGGCTTCTTTTGATAAAAGAATGAGAACAGATCTTGTCCTTTCAGGGAAAAGCAAGATTTATATACACTTTGTCTCCTACTTTCTATGGGGCTACTTACTGTTCCACTCAAAAACATTTAAATATAGAAAAAAAGGATAATTGCAGATAACTTAGTATACCACTACTTGGCTTTTTAAAGGGTATCTTTGTATCTTCCCAAAATTTCAGTGGCCTCATCCACTTTTTCTAAGAGCAATATCTGTTTTGGTATCCCATTTCATTTATTTATTTTTTTCTTTCATATTTTTGAAGATAGAAATAATAAAAAATTTACAAAAACTTATTGTTTTCAGATTTTTTTTTTTTATATGAAAATGGTTTTTGAAAAATTGAAAAAAAAAGTTAAAAGTATTTCCTAAAAATAGAGTCCTCAACTAAAGGACATCAGAGATAAAATAAAATCAAGAGAGAGGAAATTGACAGTCTTTTAGCCAATTAGACTGATTGACATTTTAGCGAATGCCGAAATAATGGTTAGGTTATTTTCAAGAAAAATATTTCAGGAGGAATAACAATCAAATAATGACACTCAACTGTATAAAAGGGAATATTAGATAAGAAAATAGATAGGAACAATTTCAAGAACCAAAATTGAATTCCTCTTCATATTCTCATAAAAAAGTATGTTTACTGACTTAATCGTCAGAATTCTTTCGGTTGAATGACTTTCACTAGTTGTTCTCTTTTGCAAGAATTTAAAACCTTGCGAAATATAACTTGAAAGCTTACACCAGATCATCTTACTCCCATTTAAATACACTTTTCTTTTTATTTTTTGTTTTGTTGTGAATTTTATTTTATTTATTTTATTTTTTATTTTTTTTGTGCAATAAAGGAAATGTGATAAACGGGCATAAGATACTCTAAAGGGTGTGCAACTATCAGAGCACTGTCGGAAGTCATTTTCTCCTACTTTTTGATAGTGTTTGTTTTTCTTTGGATACTAATTGCAAAATTGAAAAATCCCACGTATGACCTCACCTTATCCAAACAAAACTTAAAGAAATCCAATCAGATCGTACCAAGTAAGCATGAAATGACAATCACGGGAAACAGAGCTATCTTTCCATAAATGAATTTAGGTTGCTCTTTAAGTGAATTCTTAGGACTAATTTTAATTTTCAACAAGTAATGTCAGATATTTTAAATATTGGGTAAATTACATATACTCTCTCGAGATTTAGTAAAATTATAAATATTCTCTTGAGATTTGAGAAATTACAGATGCTCCCTGAAAGTACTATTTGCATAATAAATTAAGAGACAAATTGTTATGAAAATATAAACCTCATGGGACAATTTGTTATGAAAATATAAATCTCGAGGGAGGTATATATTAAATATTTTATTAAACGTTCTATCAAATGCGTTATATGCATGTGCAGTCTATATGTGATTTACATTATATGTGTTTTATAATCATGTGAGGTACTTGATAAAACATTTGACATTCTTAACCTTTTTCATTTTCAAGCAAACAAGTCTTTATTTTCCTTGTAAAAATTAAAAATAAACAAAACAAGAGAAAAGAGGTTTCCTTTTCAATTTAATTTTGTTTAACAATAAATTATAAATACGTCTCTTAAAATTTATTTAAAATAAGAATTACTCTTATAGTTTTGAAAATTACAAATACCTTTTATCAGAATTTTTTTATTTAACATAATTCATACAAAAAATAAAATTATTAATTACTGTTCTATATAATAATAAAATTATCATAATTGTTAATTCAAATATATATATATATATATAACATCATTAAAAACTGTTAATTGACATAATAATTTATTAAAAAAAGATATTATTTATACGTTTAAAAATTTGAAGCATAACTTAATTTCTAAAATTACAAAAAATAAGTCATATTTTAAGCAAATCTCAAAGATGTATTGGTAATTTATCATTTCCTTTAACTTTCATTTAATTTTTTAAGTTCCAATAACTTATGATTATGTTATTTTATTTAACCCCCCTTTCAAACATTATTCGCATTAGGTATTCAAACTTGATCATAGACAACACAATGGATTGATTGAAATTGTTATCCAACTCTTCTTGTAGTTCGATAACGTTGCCATCTTTGAATCAAAATGTTTCCTTCATAATCTTTGATTTTATTTATTTTTTATTATTTTGTTAAACCATGATTTAGATTGGTTTAATTATTATTCTCAATTAGTTTCTCTATCATTATTAGTTTCATCTTTTTCATGTTGATTAAGAACTTAGATATTTTAAAATAAATACGTCATTAAAAAAGTTTAAAAATTATTTAAAAAAGTAAACATGTTAATAATTTACGATTTTCAATAAAACTAAAAAAAGTTTTCCTACATATATAAAAAAAGTTTAAAAAATAAAAAATCATTAAAAAAATTAATTCCAAAACAAAACCTAATAAGGTGGGATTTTGTAGACAGGTGGTAATATGGTGGACCCTTCTTGAGTTTACTGGGCTGTCCATCCTCCTCTGTGTGTTGGGCTTTTGTGAAAAACTAGAAACCCAAGTTAGTGGGCTGTCCATCCTCTTCTATATGTTGGGCTGTTTCAAAATCTAGAAACCCAGCTGACTATTGATATGGCAATGCATAACCTTAAACTTGAAACATCAATTGAATGAAACTGTTAGATAACATGTTTCATCAACCTAGATCAATGCTAAACTTTACACTGAGGCATGCCCTTCCCAAATGTTAACTATGTTTACAAAAATGTTTAAATTTGAGAACCTTGCTCCAATATTTGTGTTATTGACATCACCATCATTTCATCTCTCTAATCACTATTGAGAAAAAAAAAATATCAAATGTTCTCGAAAAAGTACCATCTCTTATTATCTATGTGAGAGATTAGAAGGAGGTGGCGGCTTGTAGAGACAACGAAGTGAAGATCCATAATGAAAAAAATAAATAATTCAATAAAACTCCTATAAGGGGAAGAAGTAATCAATCTTTGTTTTTAATAATAAATGATTCATGACTTTTCAAACAAGAGTATATAAGAATGACCAACTGAAATTGTCCAGCTAACTAGGAAAATAGTTTATTTGATGAGGCATCAAATCATATTAAAAAAAATATCTTTAATTAAAAGAAATGAAATTTGATCTTTTGTCGTTTCTAACAAATTTTTAAATGGACAACTTTTAAAATATTATAAGCTTGAAACACATTAATTCAAATAATTATACATGAGATTGAAAAAAAAGGATAAGCATGCCTAAGTTAAGACAATCGATGATCTCACATAGATTTTATTGGCTCAATTTACTGCCCAATGAGACTTTCTCCTTATCTTCCTTTCAGCTCCTTGTTGTGTTTTTTTTTTTTTTTTTTTTTGGTTTGGAACAGAGAAAATTAGAATTACAGAGCAAAATACATGACACTTCTTAAGGCAGCAGGGGGATGGAAAACCCAATTTGCTGGCGGAAGACCTTTAAGAGAGGCTCTAGCGGTTGAGTGGGCTACCCCACTAATTGAATCCTAAATTTGCCCCTATCTGTCTGGTGTTTTGAGTGCAAATTTATTCATTCAAGGTGAATAATATATACGTTCTTTGAATGGTGGTTAAATAAGATGGTTTCACATTTACCTTCATGAACAATTGATCAGAATAAAGTGTAATGTTCACACACTCTAAAAGTGTGTGAATAAATTTACACTCGTGGTATTCCCTATCAACGAGAAACCACAATAGACTTGCACCTCATTTTGAGTAGTTGATAATTTAACATTTTTGAGCCTAAAAGATGAACCAAAACAAACAAAGTCTTATAACTATCAAACACACTATTTTCTCACCGTCTTATTTAACGTAAGCATTACATGAACCAAACTGAACATATTTTAACATTGGCATTACATGAACCAAGATAAACAAATCTTACAACGAGACTTATGAGATCCTCCATCTGCAAATCTTTCTGTCCCTCTATCCTAAAAATTCACGTCTATTAGATCATATCTTGAGATTATCGATTTTCAATAATTTACTGATTATGAACGTCTAGGGAAAGAGAACATGGTGAGATTTGGAGACACAGGATCTTTTCAAATACAAAACTATCCATCTTTTTAGGTAGGGATAGCATAGTAGCTTAAGTTGATCATGTCTTCAACTCTAGCATGTGGTTCTTTCCTGTTCTTGAGTCTGAGTAGAGCATACTCCTTGTAGAAGAACCCTCTGTACTTTGATGGTTCTCTTACTGCTTCAGTGAACTGTGGCAATGGCTCAACCCACTTCTCTCCATCCACATTGTAGAAGAATGCATAGGAATTTCGGCTTTTCCCAATTAGTCTAACCACCCTATGTGTTGCACTTTTGAATTTATCATTGCTTAACACCTTCTCAACATGCAATTACAAGTATGAGAGAATGAAATAAAATGTCACATGTATTAAAGTTTTTCTCAATTTCTAAGTAATATCAAGCTTTTACAATTATATATTTACAATTGTTTGTCTTAAATTCAACTTGAATTATGCTTATCATCCATTGCCAATCTATATGACCCACTAGATCCAGCTTGGTAATAATATTTGGGTCTATTTTGATCCATGTTCGTATTAGTTAGATCATTATATATATTGCATTTTTTAGGATTCTAAAGTTTACTTGTCTTAGGAGCTTTTGTAATACCATGAAATTCTTATTAGGTTCTTCACTTGTAGATATAGTGTCACGCCCCAAACTCGCCCCTAAAAGTTTGGGTATGACCTATTCAAAAACGGACACTTAACCTGATATACATAACATATGGGGCCTGAACGGAAGCATTATATATATAAAATAACATGAAATAAAAAGAAACTACATCCATTGAGCGACCACTATCATGCCAGGATCACAAACAGTGCGTCAGATGGTGAATGTTTACATACACATATACAAACACCGCCCTTTGTTTGGGCGTATAACGAAAACATTGAAAACATATTATGGACAATCAGCATACAAGCCAAAGCTTAGCAAAACTCCACAAAAACGGGCAGGCTTCATCCAAATGCCTGGACACACAGAGGTTAACAAGAGAGAGACGAGCATCGAGGGTTACGGCTGACCTCCAGATTTGCTACCTACAGGGTCAGACAAAATATAGAGTGAGACAATCTCAGTGAGTAATAGTGCTTTAATATTTCAATGATCAACTTGTATTACAATGCATATCAATGCGTATATAATGCAAAATACATGTAGTCAATCTTATCCTGTAATTGTTTCCAGAACGGCCTTGGGCCCAGTCTTTAAACAGAATGGCTTTAAGCCCTTGAACAGAGCGGCTTTGAGCCCTTAAACAGAGTGGCATTGAGCCCTTAATCAGAGTGGCATTAAGCCCAGTCTTGCATGTATGAACTCAAGAGGTGTCTCGCACAGACTCTAGAGGTGACTCACACTATAGCACTTAGTTCCGTACAACACTTTGTTTCATATCATAACAGATTATACCGAATGGCCATAGGCCTAACAGAGCTTACAGATTAGCCATAGGCCTAGATATCATAAAACGGCCTTAGGCCTCACAGGTTTCACAGAACAGCCATAGGCCCAGACATTAACAGATCAGCTTTAAGCCCAGTTCATATATGTATGGAATCAAGAGGTGTCTCGCACGGATTCTAGTTCCGTACAGCACTTTGCTCCATACCAGAAATTAATAGGTCTTAAAAACCGAACAATTCATATCACGTCATGGCATAAACAGAACGATTAAACAGAACAGAATAATCTCAGGTTCATAAGAATATAATTCCATAATAGTGTTCGTAAAGTACCCCATGGTTTCTTACAAGTTGACATAATTATCTTATGTGTATCAGAACATTAACAATGCTCATCGACAGAAAACACATGTATCATTACAGTACGATCAATAGGAACAGAATTATTCACCTCACAACGTAAGTCACATAGTAATGATATTGATTTCCAGTTCTTTCCTCAGGTTGCGTCATTCATAAGTCAATCCGATATTTATCATAGTTCCTCAACAGTCAATAACATATAAAGCAACCTGTAGTTTTATTTGATTATTATTTTCGATGAACATATTAGGCAGATATCTATGTCCTAAGATGGGTATTGCCTCATACAGTCTATAGAAGCCCCTGATAGGACCTTCAGAATCTTATGTTCCCGGTGAGTGGGGTTTACATTCTTAATTCGTTCCTATCAACTAATGGCACAGTATTAATAATTCGTATGTAATTTCTTATGCAGAGCCATAGGTAACTTACAGGTCATAGCACATTAATGCTAACTATTAAACGTAACCAGAATGCAGGGTAGTTCCAGAGTCATGCCGATGTACACAGAGTTTTCCAACATCCTCACCGATTTCCAAACAACATAAACGTTAACGTAATTACTTGCACAGAGCAGAGCATTAATAATAAGAATCATTAACGGTACTAAACGTATGATTACAGTACTACTACTCATAGTGTTGTGGCGGAGTAATAATCCCTCCCGGAGTGTATCCTGCACACATACATATCTCACAAGTTAGTCTAATTCCTTCCTAACTTCACATTTCATTCGATAACTTCCAGTAAATTAAGAAGCATTTTAAAGATTTCAAATACTATTTTTAACCATCCTAGAGGGTCAAACAGATCAAATGGAGCAGACAACATTTTTCAGCTTGGGCCGCACGTGCAGCTGTGAGCCCCGCACGTGCAGCAGTTGGTCCCGCACGTGCGGCTGGGAAGCCCGCACGTGCCTTTTAAGCAGTAGCCGAAGTCCCAAATTTCACCATTTCCCCGCACGTGCGGCCATGACTCCCGCACATGCGGCGATTCTGCACGATTTCTGTCCGAAATTCAGCAAAAGCCCTCCCTTGATACACTTATGGTAAGGCTCAAACTAAGCAAATTTGGTGTACTATAATGGTTCAATAACATCACAGCATGCATCAAAATGTATTTAAGATTACCATTTCCAATTACACATGCCCAACCCATTCTTTCCATAATTAAATTATACTTGATCTCAACTACCCACTTAGACATATAGATCATCATCTAGGTGTGTGAATAACCCCACACAACAAGTAAAATCAAGAGAGGAAGAACAATATCACAAGCTTGGGACTACCAATACAACCACAAACACAGTTAGACAAGAACATACATACACACTCTTGATTTCCATTATAATCACCACTTGAATATTGTGGAGAATTCCTCAATCAATTGCCAAGAGGCTTAGCAAAATAAAGGATACATACCTTGAGCTTAAAATCTCAATAGATCCTCTTAATTCACCCAATCTTCCACTCTTGCTAGGTTTCTCTTCTACCTCCCAACTCTCCTCTTCTCTAACTCTCTCCCTCTCCTCTCAGGAGATATTTTGATGCAAAGACTTCTCAATCAAAACAAAAAAATGTTCTAAGAGGCACTTATAGATACATATGTATATAAAGGTTGAATAAAGACAAAAATTCAATCAGTTTAATCATCCCAAATCACATTTTTATAAAAATGCTTATTATGACTTAAAACTATGCGGACCTCAAATTAATAATCAATTTCAGATTATTAAGCCTCTAAGACTCTCAATTTCTGATCCAACCATTATAATTGTGACATATGTTTTTCTTATGAAAAAGATATAGGCCTCAAATCATAAGATTTATTTGCTTAAACATAAAGTCACATAAAATTCCACAGTAAACATTTAAATGTACAGAATGAGGGACTGAAAATATACCGGAAACACATGCGAGGGTCGGGTTATTACATATAGGCTTTTATATTTAAACTATGTAAGAGGAGCTAATTTGAGCCTACTAAATTAATTAGGCCCAATAGTCCAACGTTGGTGGGCCTGAATTTATCGCAAGTCCAAGATTGGTGGGCCCGAATTTATCGCCATCAAACGGGCCGAATCGCTCTAAGCCTCGAAAGGGTTCGGATCCACAAACTTAGAGACTTACTCGGGCCCGGACTTGAAAGGGTTCGGATCCACGAACCTAGAGATCTGAAGCACTTGGCTTCGAACGGATTCAGTTGCAATCTAAAAGCCGCTCCATTAATGAGTCCCAGAACACTTGCGGACTCAGAGCTTTCCGGGATCTACGTACCAGAACCATGAGCGTAATGGAGTCCGAACAAAGGACCCGATCCTGAGGACGGTGAGTGGAGATAAATTCACTCTTCGGTTAAACTAGCCTATACCCGGGTCGAGGGGGCACGATCTAGGGGGTCCCTGAGACTCGGCAATATTTGTGGTAGGGCGTTCTCTTGAACTACCCCTGACCTTTCTACAGCAGGACGTCCTCTGGGACTCCCCCTGACCCTTTGGGATGATTGGGAATCATTGGTTAGGTGTGGCGGAGAAGAAGGGTTCGCCGAGAGGTTGATCTCCTCTTCGGGGTTTTCCTCGTTCTCGGAGAGGTGACCTCCTCGGACAAGGTGGTTAGAGAGAATATTTCCCATGTGCCTTGCACATGGGCTCCATCCTGTATCATGAGGTGCCTATAAATAGCACCCACCCATAGCTTTACAAGGGATGGATTTTGGAGAGATAACTCTTAGGAAAGAATTAATTTCCCTTCTCTATTATCAACCTTGAGAGTAAAAGTGGGAGATCCATGGGAGAGCCTTGCCATTATTCTCTCTCTAGCTACTTTGCCTTCTTCTTCACCCAATCGTCTCTTTGCTTTTGTGTTCTTAGTTGAGACTATTGAAGAATCTAAGCCTCTCATCATCTTCTAGAGAATTCAATTTTTCTTCAAGGATCTTCGAAGATCTTCGAATTTTCCAACAATGTTGTTGAACCCTCTCATACATTTGGCAACTTCACTGGGGAGGCGGATTGGTTAATGGTCTCAACGAGATCTGGAGCCCACACAACTCCGGCAAAAATGGCAGATAATGAGACTCATCAACAAGACTCTTCCAATGGTGGTGATGAAAGGACTCAAGTTCAAGACTCACCTCTCATCCTTGAAGCCATTCAAGGACTCCAACACACTCAACAAGAGATTCTCAGCAACCTTCAAAATCTCACCTACACCATGTTGGTGATGGGTTTGCATTTCGCACCATCGGCAACAAATGGAGGTCAAGTTGGCGCCGGCAAGCATCAACAACTTCATGGTGATGTTGGGAATGGTCAAAATCATGAAGACCTACCCCAAATTCTCCTTGAAGTTACTCAAAATGGTGTGCAAAATCAAGTGCTAGGAGGAACAAGTTATGGCCAACTTGCGGCCCATAGAGCGCAAAATCACGCACCTGGAGGATTGAGCCATGCTCCAGTGGTGGTTGGAGGAGTTTCCGGTGCGATGAATGGTGTTCCAGCGGCTGTGGAAGTTCAAGGAAGGCCTACAGAAATTTCTCTACAAAATAGTGCTCCATCCATGCCTAATTTTGTTCCACCGATTGTAAATTCTACTCATGTACCAAATGGGTCTCCTTTGGCTCCGACGCCAAGTTTGCAAGTCCAATCCAGTATAGCCGTGGCGTGCAATGAATTTTATGGGACCCAATACAACGCCCCATCACCAAATGGCATGTCCATAGGTGCCGATGGCCAAAATCGTCATGTGTCTTCACTGATGATGAATTCTCAACACCCAAATGGCCAAGTCGCTCCACGTTCAGTCTTCGGGTCTACAAGCCAAGTTTTGGGAATACCACCATCAAGTTCTCTCCCTCAACAATTTCTCACCCTTGCAGATGTGCAAGCCATGTTCGATCTCGAACGGGGCAAGAGGACTTTACCCTCTTTGCCCGATCCGGATGTCAAGCCACCATACCCTATCGAGATGTTGAGTTATCCATACCCGGAAGGGTACACGGTGCCGAAGTTCATCAAATTCAATGGCAAGCAAGGAAATGCTCGAGAACATGTTGTTCAGTTCATCGAGACTTTGGGGATTCATGGTTCAAATCATGTCCTCCGACTGAGAGAATTCTCCAAGTCCCTCACCGACCAAGCATATAGTTGGTACGTTAACTTGGCCCCAAACTCTGTTCGAAGTTGGGAGGAGATGGTCAACAAATTTCACTAGGACATCCTACAGAAAAGTGTCGGACACTTAAAAAGATCTTTAGAAAGAAAGTTGAAGCAGATGAGCTACAATTCAAAGAACAAGGGCCCCACGATATCATAGAAGATGTGGCTATGATGGTGTATGACGGCCACAGCCCGAGCAGCTGGTGAAAGCTTTCCAAATGACCTTGCAACTCTAGGGGCAAATGTCAATATTCTATAGAAGAAGTCTATCCATGACATTTACAATTTATTTTTACTGCATTATCCAAGAAGTTTTATTTTTCTTATGTTATGAAGAAATTTATTTGCTCTATATTGTATATCTCCATTAGAAGTTTATTTTCTCTATCGTGTATCTTCATTGTGTTATGTTGCTTGAGACAGTTTTCAATTTTTGTTGCTCTTCAAAGAAGAAAGAGGAATAGTAAACTCAGTTACCAACCTGAAAGGACCTTTCTTGATGTAGTAGAAGTGTACCCTCACTCTGCTCTCCAAAGAGCAGCCATTGCTTCTATCAATGCAAGTTTCGAAGATCATTCTTGCTGAAGTAGAGTGTGTGCTCCCACTCAGACTTTCGAAGAACAGATCTCGCTTCTGCTAGTGCGAGCTTCGAAGGATAGCATTTGCTTCCATTGATTGCCAAAGAAAAGAGTATGCTTCCACCGGGACTTCCGAGGGACAGCCCTTGCTTTCATTTGGACTTCCAAGGAACAAACCTCGTTTCCATTAGTGCGACCTTCGAGGATCTCTCTTGTTGAAGTAGAGTGTGTGCTCATACTCAGACTTTCGAAGAGCAAATCTGTAGACACCCCATTTTTGACCGACCTTAAGACTCAGACGTCACCGATTGAGCGCTTGGTGATAGTGCATATTGTGCTCGTTCTGAGGTTTCAGAGTCTCGGCTGCGAGCCTTGCCTCCGGACTTCGGGGCTCTTTTGTGCTTTACCTCGGTTTGTGAACCAGGTCCTGTTTTCTCTTCCCGAAGGGAGGGAGAGGTCTCGTAGACCATCTCTCAATGGCCGTAGGCCACGTTTCGTTGTCGTAGGCCATTTTTCCCGTTTGGAGACCCGTTTCTGGTTTTCGGAGCCGTCGACCGTGTGCCTCGGTTCGGGACCGCTTAACTACCTCCGTTTGCTCTGGTTTTTGGCACACACCTTGTTTCCTCTTCTTAGAGGGACACTGTGGCCCGGGAGACTACCTTCGTGGCCGTACGCCACTTCCGGTGCCTAACAGCCTGTTTTCGGGGCCCCAGACTGCGCGTTTTGGCCCCCGAACCCTCGTTTTGCATCGGTTAGGGTTCATTTTTAGTATGGACCCTATTTTCATTGCTAGGAAGGTGGTAGGATAGTGGGAGACCAGAAATTCTTTCAAAAACCATTTTCTCTCTCCTCCAGCCGATTTTCTTGACAAAAAGCTGATTTTTCTCACTTTTGAGCTACAATTTCTGATTTTTCATACCACCATTGCATTATGCTCATCTGAGAGGCCACCAATATGGGTAGGCCGACCAGTATTTCTTCTTGACCCTTTTGAACCTTGCTAAAAAGCTGGTTTTTCTCTCTCTTGGGTCACATTTTCTGGCTTCCCACCATACAGCTGTATTATACTCATCTGGGAGGCTACCTTTCTGGGTAGGCCGACCACCTTTTCTCATTGAACCTTTTGACCCCTAGTCGGCCGACCAGGGTGAGTGGCCGGCCGACCACCTGAACTGGTCGGCCAGGCATCTGCTTTTTACCCTTCTTGAATGCATTACAACTGTGCCAGCTGGGGGCCATTTGGTGCATCCTCCATGCACGTGTATGGAGGATATTTGAGGCTTCTTAGAGAAGCTTTAGAGCCTCTCCTCTATAAAGGAGAGGCTGATCTTCATTTGCAAGGGTTCAATAATTTTGAAGGCCTATACACCTCTCTCTCTCTCTACATCTTTACACTTGAGCTCCAAAAACCCTAATATTCTTGGCCATTTGCACACCAACCCTTAGCACAACACCTCCACCATCCATCCAAGCATCTTGGAGCTGATTTGCAGAGGTTGAAGGCTCACCATCTTGGTCCAGAAGCTGCTGGAGGTCTTCTCTACAAGGGTAAGTCTCTATTTCCCCTTTTCTTGCATTATTTTGCTTCATAACTTAGCCTTATTTGCAAGCATTTATGGACTTCGACATAAACTGAAAAGTGTCTTATTTTGAACTCTTCTTGAAGTTTGATTCAGGATACTTTTCTGTTTGAGGTTATCTACCTCCTTGTATGCTCCATCCCTCTTTGTAGGCTTATTTTGCTTCCTATCTTAGCCTTGCTTGCAAGCATTTCTGGGTTTTATCATAAACTGAAAATTGTCTTATTTTGAGCCCCTCTTGAAGTTTGATTGAGGGTATTTTTCTGTTGGGGGTCATCTACCCCCTTGTATGCTTGTTTGCATCTTGTTTTGAGCCTTGCATCTAGGCCTTTGTTGCATGCTTTGTTTGGCCTTATAGCCACTAAAATCCAGTGGATTTTCAGTGGCTATCATACTGTTTTGAGAGCAAAAATCAGAGGGGGGGTGACCCCCTCTCTCCTTGTCTTGTTTGCTAGCCCTTTTTGGCCTTCCAAAGGACCTCCATTTTGCATGCTTTGAAGTCTTGTTTCAGGCCCTATTTTGTGAGTTTAAGGGTCTGCCTTGACTCTGTCCAGAGCCCTTTTGGCCATATTTTGTGTCTTTGATGCATGTGTGGAACAATCCCATTCAAGGCCTTTCAAAGGGCCCTTTATTTGCATGTTTCCTAGACCCATTTCAGACTCTTTTTGGTGGGTTTTAGGACCCTCAGAACCTTTGTCCAGAGGTTTTTTTACCATTTTGCATGTTTATCTTATATGTGTAGAACAACCCCTTGCATGGCCCTCCAAAGGAGCCTATCATTCTTGCATGCATTGACTGAGTTTCAGTGGGTTTTTGGGCATGTTTTAGCATGCCATGTTTTTGTTTTTGGCTGGTTTGGTGACCTCTCTTGTGCTTCATATACATGTAGTGAAAACCATGCTTACTAGCCTATGTTGCATGTTGTTTTGGCCCTTCATGTTAGCACTTTTTGGCCACGCCTTAAACTGATCTTATGCATATTTTGGACTGCCCTAGCTCTGTTTTTGGGTCTTATGGTCGAATGGTGTTTGTTTTGCATGCTTGTGGTTCAATACACTTGCTTAGCTTTGAGTTTCGGGGTCTATTACATGTATATACTGAGGTATTTCCTTGTTTTGGGGCCATTATACATCATATTTCAGAGCTTGTTTGAATGCCATATTGCCATGTTTTGTACTCTTTAAATGCGTTTGAGAGTCGGACTTGTATGCCTCATTTACCGACCATTGAATGAGCTCCATTTCTTTGCATTCCGAGCCATCATTTTAGGCCATTTCCCCACTGTTTCAGACCTGCCTAGGGCCTGTTTGGGGTTGGTGTTGCCATTGGTGCATTGCTTTGGGTACCACTAGAGTAACGCACTTCACTAGTTTCGGTACTCGGGCCCCCTAGCTTGCATTGTGTGACATACTTGCATGTTTCGGGACCATATTTTATGCCATTTCAGAGCTGTATCATGTGCCATCCCATGCCATATTTCATTCCATGTCATGCTTAGTTAGAGTTGCATGTTGTGCCTTAGGATTGATCCTTTGCATCCGTGCATGTTTACATGTATTTCGGTTGTCTCATCTTCATGTATGGCCACTGATGTGAGTGTGGCTGAGGTCCACTCATGTTGGTGTAAGTCCATCGTGCATTGTGTATGCCATTTCAGTCCATAGCATTGCGTATGCTAGGTTGCATGTTAAAGCATTGTGCATGCCATGTTACATCACGTGCATTGTGTATGCCATTTTAGTCCATAGCATTGCGTATGCTAGGTTACATGTTAGTCGCATTGTGTATGCCATCTCATTTGCATTGTGTTTGGGATAGGAGTTAGCCCAAACACGGGAAACGAGGGACGTTTCGTACTCAAAATGACGAAACGTGTCTCAATTCCTGGTCGCCGACACTCTGAATTATCCATGATGGAGTCTAGGCCTTGTTGTGTTTTCATGTGCATTCATATCACATCGAGTCGTGCATTTCGACTCCTCGGCCATGATGCATCGAAATGCGTGATTGGTGGCACGAGGATCGAGGTCGTGCATACATGTGTGAAAATGCTTTGCCATGCCCCCCTTTCTTGCTCTCTGTTGCAGTAAATCAGAAATCAGCAGCCTTCCAGAGCTTTGCACAGCATTCCAGGATTAGTTGCAAACAGAGGCGAATCGGGGCATCGCAATGGATTTTCGCGCCAGGCAACTCAAGCATGCATCATTCATCATTCGGAACAGAGCTGAGGCGGTCCATGGAATTGCATACTAATTTATTTGCTTTCCTAGTTAATTTGTTAATTAATTAGGGTTTTGTAATATTTAAGTATTTATTCGGACTGTATTATTTATTTGGACCCTCCGAGCGAGGGCACAAATGTAATAAGTGTGCGTGTGTGTGATGTACGTCTTCCAACCCCACGTCTTTCTCCCTTTTATTTACCAACTTATGATGGTTAGTTTCGGGCATGTTTCAATTAGCATACTTATGCTCGCATGTTTTCATCCATTCATCTGTCTTGCATGCACCGGGCTCGGCGCATCATACTAACTGCATTGTATTTCAATTCCGAGTTGAATACTTGTTAGTTGTAGCATTTCACACGCCATCTTTAGAATAGCCGAGCCTATTGTAGTTGCATTTTCCTGCATGTGTTGCATTAGGCATTTCAGCATAGTTAGGATCATGCATGGATTTCTAACATAGCTTCTGGTTTGGCTTGGAGTACTCGGTAAGTGTTTATGCTTTAGCATCCTTGCATGCGTGTAAGTGACTACCATGATAGCATGCTTACCATGAGGCTATGTGCTTATGTGATATACCTGCCTGAATGCCTGTGGGTGAAGGTTGGATTATCTGAATTGGAATAATGCATTGACTGTGAGTTTTAAGCCCATTAGATAGTGGCAAAATCATGTTTTCTAAGCCCACCCGAGGCTGGCAAATCCACGTCTTAGCCTACTTGCGGGTAGCACCATCAAACCATTT
This sequence comes from Camellia granthamiana, assembly GCA_036172215.1. NCBI lineage: Eukaryota > Viridiplantae > Streptophyta > Magnoliopsida > Ericales > Theaceae > Camellia > Camellia granthamiana. Next base: position 74,177,133 of record CM069917.1, read on the forward strand.
TCAAAATAAACAAACATGAAATGTGTTGTTCCAATTCAGGCGATCCAGTCTATACTTGTATGCTGTGCGCATCACGTAGTAAATCTAGGCTAATAACCGGAATAAGAGCACATAATGTTTTCAAAACTCGATATCATGGTTAGTAGAGGCCGATCTTTGATCGGGCGAGTGGGGGTGCTCACGAAGTGACCTTCTCCAATCGTACCCAAGTTCCCGAGCCGAGGCAACTTTGGTGATGACAGACACGTAGCCTTAGGCAACGAGTCAGGGTTTCCTAAATTTCCTAAAATAAAATATTTAGGTGGCGACTTTGTATCTGGCAAAGCAGTCCATGTTTGGCACTTCTTTCAAAAAATCTGTTTTAAAAAACGATTTGCCGAATTTGGAATCTTTGATGATTCATCGGTCTTGCATTGCACTCTGTGAGATTAGATACAGGACCGTGACATTGAGTCCTGAACTGCAGTGAGCCCAAATGAACAAAACGAGATTTCCCTCCCGGGACGTTCAGGGACGTCTACAGTTTCTGGCGACTCTGCTGGAGAGTTAGAGAATTTGACTCGAACTCATGATATCTGGTTTTGACTACACTTATGTGTTTCTTTGCATTGCATTTGCATTGGTGCGCTTAGGACACCGTGTTTGCCGTATGCTATTCCTGAACGGTTTGCCAGAGGCTCGCTTCGAGAAACGTGCCATAAGGCTGACCGGTTGCGGGCTCTGCCACGACGGGAACACAAACCCCGATTTTACCGGGGCACCCTTTTTGACCATTCGACCTAGTGCATATTCGGAATCCATTGTGACCATTCCAAACTAGGACATGTTACTTACCCGATTATAGGTTGTTTGAAACCGCTGCGTGCGTAGTGAAACTCTAGTTCCTGACAAAATAGGACAGGGAAACCCTCCCCCAACATAGGGGTGTTTTGGCTCTCACTTGTTTGTTATGTGCTTTTAGAGTGCGTCTCTATAGGAATGCATGTATCAGTTTACAAGTGTGGGCATCAGGCCTGCGGGCACCAGTTCAGTATTTTCGGAATCAGTTATCTGCGGGTATCAGATTCAGCTTCGGGGACAGTGGTTTGGAGATAATGATCAGTCTTTGAGAACAATGTATTTCAGCTTATCAAACTGCGTGTTGATTATACCCGATTGTGTGTTGTGTTTATCTACGCTGTTATGCTATCCGTTTATCTGGTTGTGTATTTCCTTATTATTATTGCTTTATTTATCTTTTTGCTAGGTAGTTTGGCACAATTGCTTCAGACCAAGTAGATATTCCCCAAGCACTCTGGACAAGAGGTTGCCGACTTCATCGATCTGAGGATCTGGTCGACGGACAACCAGTGTATCATTCCCTACCCCTGGTTATCAGACGGAGGTTGAGAAGACGCAGTGTATCCGAGTAGAGGTTGCCAAAATAGTGGTTTACCCCATCAGTGGACAGTCGGACTGAGATCTCAATTGTTGCCATAGAGATAGACCTACCAGTAATTCAGATAGATCAGGACAGTATGGCAGGAATGACAGGAGTTGAGGAAATGATGCGTCAGATGCAAGAAACCATGAGAGCCATGCAGCAGGACGCTGTTTGTCGAGATGAGTTTACCAAGCAACAGGCCGAGATCATGGCCCAGCAGGCAGAGGTAATTGCCAGGCTGCAACAATAAACTGGGGCATCTGCTTCCCACCAAGCGCCTCCCCCACCAGGAATTCCGGCACCCGGGGAGGCACCAAATGTCCAGGGAGATACGGACATCTCGACGGGGCCGACTTCGCCCCCGATTCTACCTCAACTATCCAAGGCGCCTACGCTTGTCAATCAACCAGACTCTTCTTTTGAGTTCAAGGTGGACCATACAGCATTGAAGTTGAGCAAGCTCGAGAAGTTGTTCAAGAAATCACAAGGGGTAAAGTCCGTCCCAGACATCGAGGACGGGTATACCGATGTGGCTGTGACGCTGCCAGATAGGTTCAAAATACCGCAAATCGACGGCTTTGACGAATCCGGGGACCCCATGGTGCATCTCCGGTTGTTCTCAGACGTACTACAGCCGATGGGCCTCACCAGACCGCAGAAGCTTTCACTATTCGGCCGGACCGTGTCGGGTGTCGCCGCTATCTGGTACGCAAAATTAGAAGATGATGTCAAGAGAAACTGGGATGAGATGGCCGAGGCTTTCATTGCGCAGTACTCCTATAACACTCAAATCGAGATTACAACTCGTGATCTTGAGACAACAAGGCAGAAGCCTAAGGAGAACTTCTCAGATTTTGTAGCCCGGTGAAGGGCCAAGGCCTCAATGATGACCCTAAGGCCTACTAATAAAGATCAAATTCGGATGATTGTGCGCAATCTCCAACCGAAACTGATCCAGAAAATGATTGTGCTCCCCTTCCCTACCTTCTCAGATTTGCATGAGATGGGGGTACAAATTGAGGATGCTATGAAACAAGGTCTGATTGACCAAGACAGAGAGCAACCCCGAAGAACTTTCAACTGCAACAACAATACAGGCACTAGCAATGCCGCAAATGCTAGAGCTTCAGAAGTAAGCATGGTCACCACCATTCCCCCTCCAAGACCCATGGCAGCTACACCTTTCTCCGGCGCGTCCGGAAGCAACACACAAACCAACAAATTCCAACCTCGAGGCCAAAGAACCTTCACGCCTTTATATATGCCCCTGTCTAAGGCTCTGGGGGTATTAATCAGGAAAGGGCACTTAAAGCCCCTGGAGCCGAGGCCACTACCAAATCCACTCCCACCCTCTCACAACCCTACAAAATACTGCGCATATCACCAACAACATGGTCACGACACAGACCAATGTTTTAGATTGCGTCACGAGATTCAGGATCTCGTTGACAAGCATGTGATTGTGCCTCCAGAGAAACCCAATGTCACAACAAATCCTCTCCCACCGCACAACCAAGCTCCACCTCCCAAAAGAATCAACTTTATCCAGACTGGGGTCGTGTCTTACGATCCTAGCATATACATCACCCCATCCCACCTACCCAAGCCGGAGGTGCTCCTTCCTGACTGCACTGACTTGTGCATGTTGGACATCTCCAGAACCCAACCCGAACCATTGGTGGTGACTGTCGAAGACAAAACAGGGGAGATTTCAGGGGAGAATGGGATTATCGAGCCAGAATATGAGGAATCTGGGAATATTGCTGAGGGGGTATACAGTTCGAGTGACTACATTCTATTAGTAGGCTAGGTTGGGCCAAATGTGGAATTGTCGGTAAGGGCAGAGCTTTGTGTGATACAGGGGGATGAATTTGGACAGAGGACAGATGACTTGGCGGCTGTAGAAGGGGACTTCGCTAACCTCCAGTTTTTCAATGAACAAGATCCAGAGGACATGGTAGTCAACTGGTCAGATTTTGAGGAGTCAGTAGAGGTCACCGGGTGGCTTGATGACCTACCAGATGTTGTTGAAGGATCTCAGTTGGAACAGAGCCCGGCAGGGACAAGAACATCAGTTGTGGCCGGAAGGGCCGAAAATCAGAATGTATCGCCGGAGAGCGCCGGTGTAAAGAATTTTGCTCAGGACTTGGGCATTGTGAATGTGGGAAATGTTGAACAGCCAGCTGTACTGACACAGTTGGAACAGGAAGGGTTTGAGGATTCTGAGAGAACCAGGAAAGCTAAGGCCCTTCTGAGGGGACTGAAAGTGCTGTGTGCACGAGGACAGAGAATGCTGCGAGCATGTGGATGGAAAGTACTGCGAGTACAATTGTACCGGAGCCGGACAGGTGTCTGTTGGCTGCTGACGGAATGTGGTAGGAAGATGATGATCTATGTCTTGCCCACACGGATGAGGATTGGGGAAGTAACCAGCCAGACGATACCTGGTACATCGGCGAAGTCGATTATATGACTAGAAGCGGGCAGTATTTCAAGCCCCCACATCTAGATCAGCCAGAGGCATCTGGGAAAGATAAGGAGGCGGAGAAACAGAAAGAGAAGCAACTCGAAGAAGAAGCTGTATTGAAGCAGTTGAAAAAGATACAAGCAGATATCTCCATCTAGGGACTGCTTATGGCATCGCGAGTGCATCGACAAGCTGTCTTATCGGCCATGGACAAGGCCAAGCTCTCAATAGACACCACGCCCAAGTAGCTGGTGGGCTTAGTTTTTCCGGGAGGAGCTACCCTGATGTTGACCTTCTCCGATAAGGAATTGCCACCTGAGGGTGTGAACCATAACAGGCCACTCTACATCTCTATGGAGTGTAGAAACAAATGGATTCCGGTGGTTCTTGTTGATACCGGATCCGCCATCAATGTGTGCCCGGCAAGGACTGCATATGCAATCGGTTTAAAGACCGCAGACTTTGTGCCGACAGCCCAGGTGATTCGGGCATATGACAACACGAGCCGAGAAGTAATGGGGACAGTGAAAATTCAGACCAAGGTTGGGCCGGGACAGCATGAAATAGACTTCTATGTCTTAGAAGTTCCTGCAACTTTCAATATGCTCTTGGGGCGGCCGTGGCTGCACCAAGTGAAGGCAGTTTCGTCCACCTTGCATCAGATAGTGAAATACCCCCATGGGAAGGGAGTATCCATTGTTTTTGGGAATTCATCGATCCATCCACCGCCAGAAGTGTTTACGCCAGTTTTGGAAATTAAGCACGGTATGGAGGATGTGTTCATGTCGGGTTTTACCTTGGCTGAGGCTCAGGTCGTGCAGAACATTTTAGCTGTTAATGAGGGGGTGTATGTCAGTGCTCAATCAGTATACCTCATAAAAAAGCTTCAACACATCCCCGGGATGGGATTGGGAAAGAGCGGCCGAAAGGGCGTCGCAGCATTGGCCGAAGTGCCACACAACCCACATACCTTTGGCTTGGGTTATCTGCCCACCAAAGAGGATTGGGTAAAGAAAGGTAAGGAGAAGGCTGGGAGAGCCGGAGCGAAGCAAGCGGGGAAGCCTTTTGAGCTGATGCATAGGCCCATTCAGGGTACCCTAAACGGACGCTTCGTCCGGGAGGGGGGAGGACTTCCCATTTTGTGGCTTCCCAGAGCCGTGGTTGAACGCGGAGAGGAAGCGCGTGCCGGGGTTTGAGATCTTCTTCGACCTACAGTTATCCGGGGATGACGTTGCCGAAGAGCAGACGGACCCATTAGCTAAGGCTGAGCAGAGCAAGCAAGTGGAGTCTGAGGACATCGAAAGTGAAATGGGGGTAGCACTGGCATGTCTACTTTCAGATCCTCCGATCGAACAGAAGTGCTTGGGGGATAACTTCTCGGTATGCGTGATCTGGATTGAAACGGCTGCGAGCCTACCAGCAAACATTTTGGATGCATCTATCGCACCCTCTCTCATTTGGTAGTACGAAGAGAGATTTTTGTCAAGCAGCACCGGGTCAGGTAGTGAGCCAGAATCTGATTCCTCCGAATTTGTTGAGTCGGAATCAGGTTCCAGCTTAACTGAGTCTGAGTCCGGTATTCCTGGGGGTGATAACCCGGATACCACAGTCTTGTCCAGGTCAATTTTTTCTTTCTCTTTTGAGTCTGTTGTAACCGAAGAATCGGACGATTTGGATGTGCTTAATAAGAATGATGTGGCTGTGGTTTCTGAGTACTTTTCTGTGCCCTTGATTTATTGCATTAACTCAGACTTTCAAAATTTTGATGAAAACGACGAGGAAGAAATTCCTCCGGTTTTGCAACGCTTAATTGAACAGAAGCAGGAGAGATTTGTTAAACCCTTAATGGATGAAATCACTACCGTGAATATTGGTACTGAGGAGGACCCGCGGCTGGTCCAAATCGGGTCCACGTTGTCTTCGGAGGAACGCGAACGCTTAGTCGCTTTATTAAAAGATTTCAAAGATGTTTTCGCGTGGTCCTACGAAGACATGCCTGGGATCGATCCTGAGATTGTACAGCACCGGATCCCTCTTGACCCCAAGGCCCGACCCGTTAAACAAAAACTCAGAAGGATCCGCCCGGACTGGGCCCTCAAGATCAAAGAAGAGGTCACCAAGCAAATTGATGCAGGGTTTCTGCTGGTATCCGAATACCCGACTTGGTTGGCCAACATTGTTCCGGTGCCGAAGAAGGATGGCAGGATCCGGGTATGCGTGGATTTCAGGGACTTGAACAGAGCCAGTCCGAAGGACGACTTTCCCTTGCCGCATATTGATGAGTTAGTGGACTTCACAGCGGGACATGCTTTGCTTTCGTTCATGGATGGCTTTTCGGGCTACAACCAGATAGTGATGGCGCCCGAGGACCGGGAGAAGACTGCTTTCACCACCCCGTGGGGGACCTACTGCTACAGAGTGATGCCATTCGGGTTAAAGAATACTGGAGCTACATATCAACGGGCCGCGACCACAATATTGCATAACATGATCCACAAAGAGGTTGAGGTGTACGTGGACGACATGATTGTCAAGTCCAAAGAAAGAGAGGGCCACTACACCATCTTGCAAAAATTCTTCCAAAGGATCAGAGAATTTCGGTTGCTGCTGAATCCTCAGAAGTGTACGTTCGGTGTTACAGCAGGGAAAATGCTGGGGTTTCTGATTACACAGAGAGGTATCGAAGTCGGCCCTTCCAAAATCAAGGCCATCTTAGAAATGCCACCACCAAGGACTGAAAAGGAGGTGCGAGGCTTGCTGGGTAAAGTGCAATTCATAAGACAGTTTATCTCAAAATTAACCTTGACTTGTGAACCACTTTTTGGCCTCCTGAAGAAAGGAAAGAAATTCTAGTGGGACGGCCGATGCCAAGCTACTTTTGAACAGATCAAGGAATACTTACAGAACCCGCCCGTGTTGTCACCGCCAGAGCCGGGGAGACCGTTGATTTTGTATCTTTCAGTAATTGAGACTACAATGGGCTGCATGCTCGCGCAAGAATCAGAGGACAAAGTGGAGAGAGCCATCTACTACCTGAGTAAGAAGATGCTGGAGTATGAGACTCGCTACACACCATTGGAAAATGCTTGCTTAGCCTTGGTATGGGCTACCAGGAAGCTGCGGCACTACCTGTTAGCTCACTCTGTAATTTTGGTTTCACGAATGGATCCCATCAAATATCTCTTCGAGAAACCAGCACTTACGGGTAGGCTAGCTCGTTGGTTGCTGTTGCTTTCCGAATTCGATCTGAAATATGTGACGCGCAAGTCAGTTAAGGGAAGAGCGGTAGCAGAATTCTTAGCCGATCATCCAGCGGAAGGGGGTGAAGCAGTTGAGTACTTTTTCTTAGATGAGGCCATTTTGCATATCGACGATGAGTTTTGGACGATGTACTTTGACGGAGCGTCAAACCAGTATGGGTATGGGATAGGAGTGTTGCTGATAGCACCCGACAACTCCCGTATCCCTCTAGCATTCAAACTCCGGTTCAAAGTCTCGAACAACGAAGCAGAATATGAGGCATGCATTGCCGGTCTAGAAGTAGCCCTGGAACTAGGGGCAAAACGGTTGGACGTCATCGGCAACTCGAACCTTGTTGTATCTCAAGCGAAAGGAGATTGGAAAGTCAAAGAGGAAAAAATGATTATGTATCACCAGACCTTGGATTTGTTAATTCCTCGGTTTGAGAAGTTAAATTTTACTCATCTGTTAAGAGAGAACAACAGGTTCGCAGATTCACTAGCAACTCTATCTTCCATGATAGACATCTCGTTTGAAGTCCGAATGCGTCCAGTCATTATCGACCAAAAATTTGTGCCGACTTACGAGTCGATTGCTGCTATAGATGAGGTTCAAGATGAAAACCCCTGGTATTATGATATTTGGAATTTCTTGGAGAAGGAAGCATATCCACCAGGGGTAAATGCCAAGGATAAAAGGGCAATCAGAAGAATGGCCGTTCAGTTCATCATCTGCAGAGGTAAATTGTATAAGAGAGGTCATCTGGGAATGCATAAGTTGTGCATTGAAGCTGAAGAATCAAAACGCCTGATGGAGGCCATCCATGAAGGGGAATGCGGTACGCATATGAACGGGCTAATGCTAGCGCGGAAGATCCTCAGACAAGGTTACTACTAGTCCACCATGGAGGAGAATTGTATCGGCTTTGTTCGGCGATGCCACAAATATTAGATCCATGCAAATCGCATGAACATCCCGCTGTCGAAGTTGTACAATATGACTTCGCCATGGCCATTTTCAGTTTGGGGAATTGATGTGATCGGGGCTGTCACGCCAAAGGGGTCTAATGGGCATGTGTTCATCCTGGTCGCGATAGATTATTTCACGAAGTGGGTTGAGGCCCAATCCTATGCGGTGTTGAAGGCTTCACATGTTGCGAAGTTTATCAGAAACAACATCATCTGTCGCTATGGGGTCCCAAACGAGGTCATTTCAGATAATGGTTCCCACTTCAAGAAGGAAGTGATTGACTTGTTGGAGAAATACAACGTGGCTTTTCATAAGTCATCCACATATCGGCCGCAAACCAATGGAGCAGTCGAGGCCGCCAACAAGAATATCAAACACAGACTACAGAAGATGGTGGAAACCTACCGGGACTGGCCAGATAAGTTGTCATTTGCTCTGTGGGGCCACCGGACTTCAATTAGAACGTCTACTGGGGCGACTCCGTATCCATTAGTTTATGGGATGGAGGCCGTTCTACCTATCAAGATTGAAGTTCCGTCTTTGCAAGTACTGGCTGAGTGTCAGATAGCCGAAGCAGATTGGCAGCAGAGCAGATTTGAGGAACTCATGCTCTTTGACGAGCGCAGACTAAAAGCACTGTACCATGTTCAAGGTTATCAGCGCAGAATTGCCAGGGCTTTTAACAAGAAAGTTAAGTCCAGGAATCTAAAAGAAGGAGATTTGGTGCTCAAGGACAACCGAGCTCCTATCCACGACCCAAGGGGCAAGTTCAGACCCAATTGGACTGGCCCTTACATCATTAAGTCTATCTGGTCAGGTGGAGCTGTGGTTCTGATGGACCTAGATGGCTTAGAGTTCTCACAGCCGATCAATATGGACAAGTTGAAGAAATATTACCCCTGAGAGGCTCGCTAGGCCGAAAATCGAAAGGGCGACCTAGGCAAAAATTAGAGCACAAGAATTTTGAAATTATAAAAACTGAGCTCGCAAGGTTGAAAACCCGCAAAGGGCGGCCTTGGCAAAAGTTAGCGCGTAAAAGGAGAGTGAAAATACTCGAGTGAACCCGAGCCTGAACTACGTAAGGCTTGATTCCCATATTTAGGATACGTAGGCAACTTCATCCTGAAGTTCAGCCATAAACCCTTCCCCGATCAACTTTTTCTATTTGATCATCTCGGCCATCTTTGTCTATTCAGCATTCAAGAGTTCGGTTATGATCTCCGGTGCAATGCTTTTCAGACTATGGGTAACTTTCCGTTGCTGTGCAGTGCCGCGCTACTATTCAGACTAGGGGCAACTTTCCAGTTGCTGGGGATCCAGGGTTGTGCATCTCAGTGACAGATTTCAGGCGTGTCCTGTTCTGATCCATATCGAAAATGGTTTTGAAAAGTTTTAATAAAAGTCGACTTTGTTCAAAATTAATCTTTTTACAACTTAGACCATTTTTGGACCAAAGTGGAAAATTTTCAATACCGACAACCTTCAATTTCATTGATTTCAATACAGAGTTCTCCTGCACTTCCATACAAACTGAAGTTGCTTTTGGCTACAATCATAAGAAAACTTGAAAGTACTAATAAAGCAATAAATCCGGGGCATAGATAAGTCAGGTGTCCCTACGCCCCCTCCCAGAGCTGGTCGAAGCCTCTGGTGCCAAAGTGGGCCCTTCCTGTGCCTCTTTATTGAGCCAATCCAAGCACTCATCAGACAAAGTGCAACTGAAAGTGGGAGCGGGGGCCAGGAGCTCTCTAGTCCTCCATGCTGTGGCATACCGGGCAAGATGTGCACCTCGAACTAGGAATGCAACAGGGTACTCTATCCCCTCTGGCGGGCAAGTCTGATCATGTCCGAACTGACACTGGAACCGAAACGGAAAATAGAAGACACAGTGTGTCATGCCAATCAATTGAATCCCAGGCTGACGGGTCATGTTGTAACTCATTGCCGGTAGATTGAGCCAAGGGCAGCGCCAAGCGATGCGGTCTGCGGACAAACCGCACATCCAATTGTACCACCACTCTTCATCCAGGGCATCGACCAAGCGTTGTCGAAAAAGTAGCCGCGAGCTGAGTATGCGGGGCAAGACTCCACAATCTGTAACTTGTCCATCAACCACACCTGGGGAGGGATGAAAAATGAGAGAATAAAGAATAGAGAGATGTACGATGAGAGAAAAGTAATGAAAGGGTTTTGAGAGAAAAACTGAGCCCGAGGGCCGAGTGATGTGAGCAATACATATGTGAGATTGGGTGGGAAACATTACCTACAATAGTAGTGGGCTCCCCGCAAGCCTAGCCGTCTCCCGGCGATGAAAAGCATCTAAGCCCATCAATGTCTCAGCCAATGTCATGGCGATGTAGCTCTTGCCCTCCTTCAAACCTTGGGCAACCTCGATCAACCGGACACTGAATCCACCGGAGCCCGGGGCAAGCAAGAAATGAGATAGCAAGCATAGGCAAAGCGCGTGTTGCCGATAGCTCTGCCGGTGATGGTCGCCGCGGTTACCAGCATCAGAAAACCGGCAAACCAAGCTTGGGATGTCCAGTTTCCCGTCATGAATCAGTGATTGAGCGTCATACAGAGTGAGGCTACACATTCGTCCTAAGGCTTGGACATAACCAAATCGGAGTTGAGGCAAGATTTCCTCGTTGCGCTCGGACTCCATTAAAGCTTGGAAATCCTCAAAAGTAGGACACATCTCTTGCCCGCTAAAGCTAAAGACGTGTGTTACCGGATTCTAAAACCTTGCCGCGGCATGGAGGAAAGGAAGATGCAGCGGAGTACGGCCCAGCGTGAATAGTACGTTCAAGCCGAAGCCTCAGAAGTTCAACTTTTCTAAGCTATCTAGAGAAGTGATCCAAGCTGTGAGATTTTGGGTGAGGAACGCCTCCATTTTGATGCAAAACTGAGATGAAATGAATGAACCACGAGGCTGGGACTTTTAAAGAGGATAAGGCACTGTTCGGGGGACACGTGTCGAAAAATTGATGGCTGCCAAACCAGGTGGTCGGCCGACCACCTTTTCTGGTAGGCCGACCACCCCCCCTTGGTCTCCATTGAAAAAGCTGGTCGGCCAACTTCCCTAGGTGGTCGTCCATAGAGAGGAGAGTGGCTTTGGTCTTGTTCTAGCTTCTAGGAGAAAGTTCCTAGCATTTCCATGCATTGGGAGTGTTGAAGGTGCGAGTTTTCCTCAGTTTCGGATGCGTTTCGTCACCCAGATCGTCCGAAATACATTTGTTTATCGAGTTGTTGTTAAGTCCTGCTTATGGAGTTGTTATTTTGCTTATTGAGTTGTTGTTTTGTTTACCGAGTTGTTTAGTTTATCGAGTTGTTAAGTTTTGTCGAGTTGACGAGTTTTGTGTATCGAGTTGTTACCTTTTGTTTAATCAACATTGTTGTATCTTGCTTATCGAGTTGTAAGTTTAATCAACATTGTTGTGTCTTGCTTATCGAGTTGTAAACTTGCTAAGGTTTTGTTAATTCTTAGCAAGTTAAGTTGTTTTGTTGCGTCAGTTCACTACCTGACTTGGCAATTTTCAATGCACAATTCCATTCAATCTCATTTTTGTGCAAAATGATGCGATGCTAAGAACATAAAATACAACACTTTTTGAACAAAAGCTGTTTCATTCCATCATGCTTCCTTTGTTACAACATTTTACAACAAGGGTACAAGTTTTACAGAAAATAAAACTGCCTAATAATGTACAATGTGCTACAACTACTAGTAAAAAAGGCAAATAAAGCAGGAACATCTGTGCTCTCAAGTACAAGAATAAGAGGCCCTCTTCGTCCTCTTCGGCTGAGAAGTCCCTGCACCATCTCCACCAGCACCACCATCCGAATCGGAGCTGCTGTCCTCGGAACCCTCCTCGGCATCACCTCCACCCTCAGAGCCGGACTCAGAGTCATCCTCTCTGTCGACGGATGTCTCTGACTGAGGATGCGCAGACTCCTCCTCCTCGCTGGATTCCTCCTCTATGATATGTGCTCTGTGCCTGCCTCGTCTGCGAGACGACTCCCCTCTCCCAGCTCCTCGAGAAGGCCTAGATGGCCCAGCTCCTCGGGAAGGCCCAGGTGGCCCGGCCTGTGGCCCAGTATATATCGGAGGCATCTGAAAAGGAAGAGTGCAATTTGAATACATCAGCCAAAATATGTATATCAAATGCAGATGCAAGGAAACTACATAGAGTGGATGTATGCAGATACAGTACATGAATGTAGTGTGTGTCAGATGTGCTCTACACATACAGTCAATCAATGCAGTGAAATGTTCAAGTTCAGCATGTCATCAGAAGTATGATAAATGCAAGAAAACTAAAGAGTACCGGAACACCGATGATGGATAGTTGCGCCTCTCTCCGCAAGACCATGCCCTCAAGTGAGGCCACCAATCCGAGCATCCCCTCCATGTATTCTCTGGGTGGCTGCAGATACAAGCTCAAATCATCAATGAATAAATGGATGCCTAAGTATCTGAGTGATAAATGAAAAGTAGTGGAACATACCGGTGGTGAGTCAGGATCACTAACGTATAGGTGACCAGGCATAGGAGGCTCTATCGGAATCAGGTAGGAAGTCCCGTATCGCCATCCTGTCAACTCAGTCGGGATGTTTGGCCATCCAGGGTGATGATAAGTCAGGGGAATCGGGGGGACCAGTCCAGCCCCACCTCTAGATGTACCAGCCCTACTGGTAGAAGGAATGTCTCTAGCTCGGGCGCAACTCGAGGATGGCATGCCAACAAACCTCCTCGTGGGAGTATGGACACCTGTCAAGGGAGGCATCAAGTATGTATGGCGGTAGGTCGCGTACTCCCCTTCCTCCACATGTAGCAATACGTCGGTGCCCAACATGGCGCTAGTGACATCCTGAGGAGTGAGCCTATCAGCGGATTGCATGTCGTCTGGAGGTGCTGAGGGAACACTCTGCTCGGGGAAGCCCATAGTCTGGCGCAGGAAGCGGTCCCCTAGGAACCAAGCCCTACCAGCTGGCCCCTCAAACAGGATCCTATACCGAGAAGAGGGCCATGTCCCAGCAAACTGGAATCGGACATCTCTACCCAAAGGCACCCAGGGCTGCTATGTGATCTGCGGATGACCAATGCATAAGTTGATTAGAAATCGTAAATGTGCAAGATAGATCAAAGATGAAAACATGGAGAACTGAGAGTTCTGAATTACTTCTGTCGGTCGCACTGTGTCGAAAAACTGCCGTAGGTAGGGGAGAGTCTCCCGAGGTCTCGGCCGGTACTGGCCCTCAAAAACGAGCGAATACGTAGTCATGAGAGGCACCTCCACCTCAAGCTCAGGGGCTAGCGTCGAGAAGTACGCAAAAACCCATAGCTATGGAAAACAGGGCAAAAGCCATAAGAATACAGAATGCTGAGTGCAGAATGTGAATACAGAATGTATAGAGAATACAGAATGTTGAGTGCAGAATGTGAATACAGAATGTACAGAGAATACAGAATGCTGAGTGCAGAATGTGAATACAGAATATACAGAGAATGCAGAATGCTGAGAGCAGAGTGCGAAGTACAGAATGTAAAGTGTGCCGTGTGTGTAATGTACAGATAATGAAAAGCGAAAATGTAAATCAAGAGGACAGAAAAGTACCTCCCATGCTCTCCAATAGCCGCCGACTATGTTCCCTCGTCCGCGGGAGGTCGCGTTCATATAGCAGTAGAGGGTAGGTAAGCCGGTGCCACCCCAGTCATACTGACTGACCTGCGAGAGGTCTACCAGGGCTCTCAATAGATATCGCCCAACGGTGTTCCCCCTATCGGCGAACAGAGTGGTCCCGAAGAGGAACATCAAAAACCCTCGGGTATACTGCGCTACCTCCTCGGGAGTCTCGGGCACCCTCCCTCTGAAATGTGAAGAAAACCAGGTATACCGGACTCTGCCTGAGGATCTATCAACTGGTGGGCGAGCTCCCAATAGATATATCCAGGCGGCCTTCCACTCGCCCATGTCCTCATCATAAGAGATCGCCCAGCCTCCCACGTCAAGGCCCGTCAGCACAGCAAAGTCGAACGGGGTCATAGTCATGTCCCCGGTAGCTGAAAAGTGAAACGAGTTGGTGGTGTCCCACCATCTCTCCACAAGTGCCCCCATCAATGTCCTGCTAACAGGATAGCGAGATATCCCAGTGCAGAAGGGTCTGAACCCTGCCTGGTCAACCCAATCGCGAACGGCCTCCGGGAGCTCTGTGTACCACTCCCTCGCAACGATGGAGCCATATCCCCGTGTAACACGGAAAGACACCTGTATTCATAATGAACACATGTATTCAGTTTCAGAACGAAATGAATAAGCTGCGTGCAAATGAAATGTGTGAGCTATGTGCAAATTAAATCAGATACAATGATATGAGCTGCGTGTTCAGAAATTCAAAGTTTGGGTTGCGTGTTCAACTTTCAACAAGTGTGTGCTGTGTGTTCACCATCAAGATATGAGCTGCGTGTTCAGAAATTCAAAGTTTAGGCTGCGTGTTCAACTTTCAACAAGTGTGTGCTGCGTGTTCACCATCAAGATATGAGCTGCGTGTTCAGAAATTCAAAGTTTGGGCTGCGTGTTCAACTTTCAACAAGTGTGTGCTGCGTGTTCACCATCAAGATATGAGCTGCGTGTTCAGAAATTCAAAGTTTGGGCTGCGTGTTCAACTTTCAACAAGTGTGTGCTGCGTGTTCACAATTAAGATATGAGCTGTGTGTTCAGAATTGAAGTGTGTGCTGCGTGTTAACAATCAAGATATGAGCTGCGTGTTCAGAAATTCAAAGTTTGGGCTGCGTGTTCAACTTTCAACAAGTGTGTGCTGCGTGTTCACAATCAAGATATGAGCTGCGTGTTCAGAAATTCAAAGTTTGGGCTGCGTGTTCAACTTTCAACAAGTGTGTGCTGCGTGTTCACCATCAAGATATGAGCTGCGTGTTCAGAAATTCAAAGTTTGGGCTGCGTGTTCAACTTTCAACAAGTGTGTGTTGCGTGTTCACAATTAAGATATGAGCTGCGTGTTCAGGAATTCAAAGTTTGGGCTGCGTGTTCAACTTTCAACAAGTGTGTGCTGCGTGTTCACCATCAAGATATGAGCTGTGTGTTCAAAAATTCAAAGTTTGGGCTGCGTGTTTAACTTTCAACAAGTGTGTGCTGCGTGTTCACAGTTAAGATATGAGCTGTGTGTTCAGAATTGAAGTGTGTGCTGCGTGTTCACAATCAAGATATGAGTTGCATGTTCAGGAATTCAAAGTTTGGGCTGCGTGTTCAACTTTCAATAAGTGTGTGCTGTGTGTTCACAATCAAATATGAGCTGCGTGTTCAGAAATTCAAAGTTTGGGCTGCGTGTTCAACTTTCACCAAGTGTGTGCTGCGTGTTCACAATCAAATATGGGCTGCGAGTTCAGAAAGTCAAGTGATTAAGCTGTGTGTTCAAGATGCAAACAAAATACTGTGTTATAGACTAAGTATTCAGGACAAGCTGTGTGCTAGAATGAGCAGAAATATGGTGTGTGAGTCCGTTCAGAACGAGCAGATAAGCATGCATAGCGAAAGCATGAAATGCACGGAAAATGCAGAATACATTGCAGAAAATGTAAAAAGTGAAGTACATACCTCTCGTGCCTGATGAGAGAGGTGGGACTCCGGCTCCCACAATAGCAGATCCACAGGTGCTCGAGCATCAAAGTCGGTAAAATGATAGAAAACTGCCCGAGGGAGGATGTGTGTCGGAGGGTCGTACCTCTCGGGAATGAACGGTCGGATCCTCGGAGGTAAAGACATGATATCTGGATCACCTCCGGCACCTGGAGAACCTCCACCATGGGGAAAATGACCCGCCATCTCAAGAAATCTGCAAAAATGAGCAAAAATGAGCAAAATGAGCCAAAATTGGAAAAAGTCAACAAAAGTCAACTCCCGGGAAATGAAAAAGTCAACAAAAGTAAACTCCCGAGAAAATGTTCCAAATGTTGAGACAAACTTACCTCAAGTGGTGAAAATGAGAAAAGAAGCTCCGAAATCAAATTTTAATCAGTCCAAAGTGAAGAGAATCGAAAGTTTTCGCGAAACAACTTTGCGTGGGGCGTTGGAAAACGCGTATAGAGCGCAGATCTGAGAGGAAAAATGCTCTAGGAAGGGAGAGGGACTGATTTCGGACTTAGAGTTGTGAGCAAAAGAGCTTTGGCCGAGTGTATTTAAAGAAACAAGTGTGAAAGTACCAAACTGCCTCGGATTTGGGCTAAGTGGTCGGCCGACCACCTTTTCTGGTAGGCCGACCACCCCCCTTTACCAAACCTGGTCGGTGGCCTCCAATAGCATCCAAACTTGGTCAGTGGTGTTCCCAAGGTGGTCTCCAAGGTCTCTTTGAACTCTCTGCAAATTTTGGTAGTGATCGGAGTCTCCGGCACTCGAGAAAGTACAAGGAAAGTGCACTTTTCGTCGCGAAATCCCTCCGCGGGAACTTCAACCCCAACTTTCGATGCGTGTTTCATCGTTACTCGTCAAGAGCAAGATGTATCCTTTTTGAGTATGTTATGACCCTTCCGGGAGGTAAACCAGAAGTCGCGATTGAGTCGCACTCGTCAAAACTTGCATTTCTTTGCTCGTTGTTTCGTGTCAAACATGCATTCGAATTTGCACTTATCCTGCTTTGCTATGCATGTCACTTGCATTCTCATGCACATTGCTTGCATTGCTGTGCACGTCTCATTGGTATTGACATGCCTCCGTGCTTAACTTGCGTTGTCACGCACATTTCTTCTTGCATTGTGATGCACTTTCCTACCGGCACCATGTTTTTCTACGTTCGATATAGCGTTGAACGTATGTTGCTAACTATGTTGTGCTCGTTAAGTTTCTCTCTTTTACAGGCACGATATTGTATGTACGGTTCATTTGAGGCTAGTGCAACCAGACGAGCCGCACAGGTATTGTATCTTCTCCGTGTGAGACGTGGCGAGAATTGAATAATTCTCTGCATTCTTAAACTGCATGAAATGTAGTTGTTGCTTTGCATTCTTGCTTAAAACTGTTGTATCTATTTGTGAATACTTGCTTCATTACAGCTTGTTGCTTTGCATGATCAAGAGTTACGTCCAGCTTTGTGCATATTGTTTTGCATTTTGCCCCCCGCCTGCGGGCATGCCTGCGGGCATATCTCTTCGTTTATCTTGCCTGTTTGTCTAAGTCTCTGGCCTTGTCAAAAATGGGTCGTCTCTAGGCGTTGACATTCACTCCCGTCACTTATGACTTTCGAGTTCTGTCAAAGAGGGGCAACTGTAGACACCCCATTTTTGATTGACCTTAAGACTCAGACGTCATCGATTCAGTGCTCGGTGATAGTGCATATTGTGCTCGTTCTGAGGTTTTAGAGTCTCGGCTGCGAGCCTTGCCTCCAGACTTCAGGGCTCTTTTGTGCTTTGCCTCGGTATGCGAACCAGGTCCTGTTTTCTCTATTTTCTTTTCCCAAAGGGAGGGAGAGGTCTCGTAGACCATCTTTCAGTGTCCGCAGGCCACGTTTCGTTGTCGTAGGCCATTTTTCCAATTTGGAGACCCGTTTCCGGTTTTCGGAGCCGTCGACCGTGTGCCTCGGTTCGGGACTGCTTAACTACCTCCGTTTGCTCCGGTTTTTGGTACACACCTTGTTTCCTCTCCTTAGAGGGACACTGCGGCCCGGGAGACCACCTTCGTGGTTGTACGCCACTTCTGGTGCCTAACAGCCTGTTTTCGGGGCCCCGGACTGCGCGTTTTGGCCCCCGAACCCTCGTTTTGCATCGGTTAGGGTTCATTTTTGGTATGGACCCTATTTTCATTGCTAGTAAGGTGGTAGGATAGTGGGAGACCAACAATTCTTTCAAAAACCATTTTCTCTCTTCTCCAGCCGGTTTTCTTGACAGAAAGCTGGTTTGTCTCACTTTTGAGCCACAATTTCTGGTTTTTCATACCACCATTGTGTTATGCTCATCTGGGAGGCCACCAATATGGGTAGGCCGACCAGTATTTCTTCTTGACCCTTTTGAACCTGGCTAAAAAGCTGGTTTTCCTCTCTCTTGGGTCACAATTTCTGGCTTCCCACCATACAGCTGTATTATACTCATCTGGGAGGCCACCTTTCTAGGTAGGCCGACCACCTTTTCTCATTGAACCTTTTGACCCCTGGTCGGCCGACCAGGGGGAGTGGCCGGCCGACCACCTAAACTGGTCGGCCAGCCATCTACTTTTTGCCCTTCCTGAATGCATTACAGCTGTGCCAGCTGGGGGCCATTTGGTGCATCCTCCATACACGTGTATGGAGGATATTTGAGGCTTCTTAGAGAAGCTTTAGAGCCTCTCCTCTATAAAGAAGAGGCTGATCTTCATTTGCAAGGGTTCAACAATTTTGAAGGCTTATACACCTCTCTCTCTCTCTCTACATCTTTACACTTGAGCTCCAAAAACCCTAATATTCTTGGCCATTTGCACACCAACCCTTAGCACAACACCTCCACCATCCATCCAAGCATCTTGGAGCTGATTTGCAGAGGTTGAAGGCTCACCATCTTGGTCCAGAAGCTGCTGGAGGTCTTCTCTACAAGGGTAAGTCTCTATTTCCCCTTTTCTTGCATTATTTTGCTTCATAACTTAGCCTTATTTGCAAGCATTTATGGACTTCGACATAAACTAAAAAGTGTCTTATTTTGAACTCTTCTTGAAGTTTGATTCAGGACACTTTTCTGTTTGAGGTTATCTACCTCCTTGTATGCTCCATCCCTCTTTGTAGGCTTATTTTGCTTCCTATCTTAGCCTTGCTTGCAAGCATTTCTGGGTTTTATCATAAACTGAAAATTGTCTTATTTTGAGCCCCTCTTGAAGTTTGATTGAGGGTATTTTTCTGTTGGGGGTCATCTACCCCCTTGTATGCTTGTTTGCATCTTGTTTTGAGCCTTGCATCTAGGCCTTTGTTGCATGCTTTGTTTGGCCTTATAGCCACTAAAATCCAGTGGATTTTCAGTGGCTATCATACTGTTTTGAGAGCAAAAATCAGAGGGGGGGTGACCCCCTCTCTCCTTGTCTTGTTTGCTAGCCCTTTTTGGCCTTCCAAAGGACCTCCATTTTGCATGCTTTGAAGTCTTGTTTCAGGCCCTATTTTGTGAGTTTAAGGGTCTGCCTTGACTCTGTCCAGAGCCCTTTTGGCCATATTTTGTGTCTTTGATGCATGTGTGGAACAATCCCATTCAAGGCCTTTCAAAGGGCCCTTTATTTGCATGTTTCCTAGACCCATTTCAGACTCTTTTTGGTGGGTTTTAGGACCCTCAGAACCTTTGTCCAGAGGTTGTTTTACCATTTTGCATGTTTATCTTATATGTGTAGAACAACCCCTTGCATGGCCCTCCAAAGGAGCCTATCATTCTTGCATGCATTGACTGAGTTTCAGTGGGTTTTTGGGCATGTTTTAGCATGCCATGTTTTTGTTTTTGGCTGGTTTGGTGACCTCTCTTGTGCTTCATATACATGTAGTGAAAATCATGCTTACTAGCCTATGTTGCATGTTGTTTTGGCCCTTCATGTTAGCACTTTTTGGCCACGCCTTAAACTGATCTTATGCATATTTTGGACTGCCCTAGCTCTGTTTTTGGGTCTTATGGTCGAATGGTGTTTGTTTTGCATGCTTGTGGTTCAATACACTTGCTTAGCTTTGAGTTTCGGGGTCTATTACATGCATATACTGAGGTATTTCCTTGTTTTGGGGCCATTATACATCATATTTCAGAGCTTGTTTGAATGCCATATTGCCATGTTTTGTACTCTTTAAATGCGTTTGAGAGTCGGGCTTGTATGCCTCATTTACCGACCATTGAATGAGCTCCATTTCTTTGCATTCCGAGCCATCATTTTAGGCCATTTCCCCACTGTTTCAGACCTGCCTAGGGCCTGTTTGGGGTTGGTGTTGCCATTGGTGCATTGCTTTGGGTACCACTAGAGTAACGCACTTCACTAGTTTCGGTACTCGGGCCCCCTAGCTTGCATTGTGTGACATACTTGCATGTTTCGGGACCATATTTTATGCCATTTCAGAGCTGTATCATGTGCCATCCCATGCCATATTTCATTCCATGTCATGCTTAGTTAGAGTTGCATGTTGTGCCTTAGGATTGATCCTTTGCATCCGTGCATGTTTACATGTATTTCGGTTGTCTCATCTTCATGTATGGCCACTGATGTGAGTGTGGCTGAGGTCCACTCATGTTGGTGTAAGTCCATCGTGCATTGTGTATGCCATTTCAGTCCATAGCATTGCGTATGCTAGGTTGCATGTTAAAGCATTGTGCATGCCATGTTACATCACGTGCATTGTGTATGCCATTTTAGTCCATAGCATTGCGTATGCTAGGTTACATGTTAGTCGCATTGTGTATGCCATCTCATTTGCATTGTGTTTGGGATAGGAGTTAGCCCAAACACGGGAAACGAGGGACGTTTCGTACTCAAAATGACGAAACGTGTCTCAATTCTCGGTCGCCGACACTCCGGATTATCCATGATGGAGTCTAGGCCTTGTTGTGTTTTCATGTGCATTCATATCACATCGAGTTGTGCATTTCGACTCCTCGGCCATCATGCATCGAAATGCGTGATTGGTGGCACGAAGATCGAGGTCGTGCATACATGTGTGAAAATGCTTTTCCATGCCCCCCTTTCTTGCTCTCTGTTGCAGCAAATCAGAAATCAGCAGCCTTCCAGAGCTTTGCACAGCATTCCAGGATTAGTTGCAAACAGAGGCGAATCGGGGCATCGCAATGGATTTCCGCGCCAGGCAACTCAAGCATGCATCATTCATCATTCGGAACAGAGCTAAGGCGGTCCATGGAAATGCATACTAATTTATTTGCTTTCCTAGTTAATTTGTTAATTAATTAGGATTTTGTAATATTTAATTATTTATTCAGACTGTATTATTTATTCGGACCCTCCGAGTGAGGGCACAAATGTAATAAGTGTGCGTGTGTGTGATGTATGTCTTCCAACCCCACGTCTTTCTCCCTTTTATTTACCAGCTTATGATGGTTAGTTTCGGGCATGTTTCAATTAGCATACTTATGCTCGCATGTTTGCATCCATTCATCTGTCTTGCATGCACCGGGCTCGGCGCATCATACTAACTGCATTGTATTTCAATTCCGAGTTGAATACTTGTTAGTTGTAGCATTTCACACGCCATCTTTAGAATAGCCGAGCGTATTGTAGTTGCATTCCTGCATGTGTTGCATTAGGCATTTCAGCATAGTTAGGATCATGCATGGATTTCTAACATAGCTTCTAGTTTGGCTTGGAGTACTCGGTAAGTGTTTATGCTTTAGCATCCTTGCATGCGTGTAAGTGACTACCATGATAGCATGCTTACCATGGGGCTATGTGCTTATGTGATATACCTGCCTGAATGCCTGTGGGTGAAGGTTGGATTATCTGAATTGGAATAATGCATTGACTGTGAGTTTTAAGCCCACTAGATAGTGGCAAAATCATGTTTTCTAAGCCCACCCGAGGCTGGCAAATCCACGTCTTAGCCTACTTGCGGGTAGCACCATCAAACCATTTTCAAAATAAACAAACATGAAATGTGTTGTTCCAATTCAGGCGATTCAGTCTATACTTGTATGCTGTGCGCATCACGTAGTAAATCTAGGCTAATAACCGGAATAAGAGCACATAATGTTTTCAAAACTCGATATCATGGTTAGTAAAGGCCGATCTTTGATCGGGCGAGCGGGGGTGCTCACGAAGTGACCTTCCCCAATCGTACCCAAGTTCCCAAGCCGAGGCAACTTTGGTGATGACGGACATGTGGCCTTAGGCAACGAGTCAGGGTTTCCTAAATTTTCCAAAATAAAATATTTAGGTGGCGACTCTGTATCTGGCAAAGCAGTCCATGTTTGACACTTCTTTCAAAAAATCTGTTTTCAAAAACGATTTGCTGGATTTAGACTCTTTGATGATTCATCGGTCTTGCATTGCACTCTGCGAGATTAGATACAGGACCGTGACATTGAGTCCTGAACTGTAGTGAGCCCAAATGAACAAAACGGGATTTCCCTCCCGGGACGTTCGGAGACGTCTACAAAATCTCGTTTCCATCAGTGCGAGCTTCGAGGATCTCTTTTGTTGAAGTAGAGTGTGTGCTCCCACTCAGACTTTCGAAGAGCAAATCTCGTTTCCATCAGTGCGAGCTTCGAGGATCTTTCTTGTTGAAGTAGAGTGTGTGCTCCCACTCAGACTTTCGAAGAACATACCTCGCTTCTATTAGTGCAAGCCTCAAGGATCTTTCTTACTAAAGTAGAGTGTGTTCTTCCACTCAGACTTTCAAAGAGTGTCAAGGATCTTTCTTACTGAAGTATAGTGTGTTCTTCCACTCAGACTTTCGAAGAACAGCCCTTAAGACTCGGTGGCCTATCAGAAGGGATCTTCTTGCCAAAGTAGGGTGTGTGGTACTATTCAAACTCCTGAGGGATAACCTTGCTTCCATTTGAACTACCGAGGGACAACTCTTGCTCTCATTAGTACGGGTCCGAAGAACAGCCCTTGATTTCATCAATACGAGCTCCGAGGATCTTTCTTTTCAAAGTAGAGTGGACCCATACTCAAACTCCCGAGGGATAGCCTTTGCTTCCATTAGCTACCGAAGTAAAAGTGCGCATTCACTCGGACTTCTGAGGGAGAGCCTTGTTTCCGCTCAAACTTCTGAGGGAGAGCCTTGTTTCCGCTCAAACTTCTGAGGGACAACCTTGCTTCTGCTCAGACTTTCGAGAGACAATCTTTACTTCTGTTGGTGCAAGCTTGGTAGACTCGATTGCCTTCCAGAGGGATCTTTCTTGCCGAAGTAGGGTGTATGCTACTTTCGGACTCCTGAAGGACAGTTTTGCTCTCGTTCAGACCTCTGAAAGACAGCCCTTGCTCTCATTAGTGCGAGTTCTAAAGGCCCCGAGGTCGTGAATTTCGTACAAGAATTCATTTTCTGAGTATACAAGATTCAAGTGGGTTATTTTCTCTCGAATTACAATATTCACTATTAAAGACTCAGTTTATACAAGGCTCTGACTCTGGACAGAGTAAGTTCAGTAACAAATTTCAAGGCTCGAGATCCAAAATATTTTTATGTGAAGATTATATTTCCTATTTGTGAGCGAGATTCAACATATTATTATACAAATTGCAAGAATATCTGTTCCAAGTCAAGATTCAACATATTATCATACAAATTGCAAGAATATCTCTTCCAAGTCAAGATTCATAGCCCAATATTTCTTACAAAAATAAAATTCAGCAAGAGTGGTGGTTATCCCAAGATCAAGAGATCAAATTTCAACCCAAAAACTCATATATATTTAAGCAAAGCCCACAACACATATCAAATTCAGCATCAATAGGTTTTTACAAGAGGTTCTGAAGTGGGTTTTCACAAAAAGCTGCCTCCAAAGTTTAAAAAAAAAATATATATATATATACTTATCCACAGATTTGCAAGCAGCAAAGGAAAATGGAGAAGGGTTTGAATTGACACAAACCAAAATTAGCAAGAGAGAGTTAAGTGAAAAATAGCACCAGTAAGCATTGGTGTGGTCTGAGGTCGGCGTGCCAGGCCCACGACTGAGCTGAAATCGACAAAGCGATACAAACCAGGAGGCACACGAAGGTACGAGTTGAATCGCAGCGCAGCAACGGCTGGAGTAGGTCAGTGGCGCAGTATACTGACTGCCGTGAACGAGTTGATGAGGCTGGTAGGCTACGCCGCTGAGTTGTCGCGCTGTTGACAAGTGGGTTGGCAAAAACGGTGATGATTGGCGAACTGGGATGGTGTCGGTGTGAGCCAGCGGCGACTTGGGTCGCGGGTGTCGGCTTGTCTGGAGTTGCAGTAGTCGACAGTGAGCAAACCCGAAGTAGAGCTACTTGAAGAAGAAGAAGAAAAGTTGCTTGAAAAAGAAGAAAGAGCTGGGTGGTCTCTCTGTGTAGAGAGAGAGAGAGAGAGAGAGAGAGAGAGAGCGCCGAAATGGCTGTGCAACAAAAGAGAAAAAATTAGGGTTTTTGTCCTTATTCCAAAAAAAAAAAAAAACAATAATAATATAAAAGAAAAGGAAAAAGTTGGATTCTGGTGACCCTCAAAAGTGATAAGGCTATGGCTATATTTATATATAAAATAGGCCACCGAATATTCTAGAGAATATGTGGATTTGAAATTTTATAAGTTGGTGAAGGAAAAGTTGGGTCAGGTCTGATTCTAATAAAAAAATGTGTGTAGCCCTTATCTCTTTAAGAAAAAAAATGGGTGCTTTATTTATTTTATGCTTTCACATGTTGTAAAAACAAATTAGCGGCACCCAACAACAAAAACAAAAACAAAACAAAACAAAACAAAAAGAAGAAAAAAAAAAGATATTTATTTATTTATTTTTAATATTACTTGTTGATTTTATCTGTAAATTCTGGTGAGTCCTCAGCTTTATCCTTAGACTTTGTCAAGATAAAATATTCCCGAAGACGTAATATGAAATATGGCTGAAAATGTGAAACTATGCATGTCCGAGAAAACTAAAATTTCTCATACACGCAAGGGGAAAATGTAAGAGGATCTAATTTGAGCCCACTAAATTAATTAGGCCCAATAGTTCAACATTGGTGGGCCTGAATTTATCACAAGTCCAAGATTGGTGGGTCCGGATTTATCGCCATCAAACGGGCCGAATCGCTCTAAGCCTCGAAAGGGTTCGGATCCACGAACTTAGAGACTTACTCGGGCCCGGACTCGAAAGGGTTCGGATCCACGAGCCTAGAGATTCGAAGCATTTGGCTTCGAATGGATTCATACGCAATCTAGAAGCCGCTCCATTAATGAGTCCCAGAACACTTGCGGACTCAGAGCTTTCCGGGATCTATGTACCAGAACCATGAGCGTAATGGAGTCCGAACAAAGGATCTGATCCCGAGGACGGTAAGTGGAGATAAATTCACTCTCGGTTAAACTAGCCTATACCCGGGTCGAGGTGACACGATCTAGGGGGTCCCTGAGACTCGGCAATATTTGCGGCAGGGCGTTCTCTTGAACTACCCCTGACCCTTCTGCGGCAGGACGTCCTCTGGGACTCCCCCTGACCCTTTGGGATGATTGGGGATCATTGATTAGGTGTGACTAAGAAGAAGGGTTCGCCAAGAGGTTGATCTCCTTTTCGGGGTTTTCTTCATCCTCGGAGAGGTCACCTCCTCGGAGCAGGTGGATAGAGAGAATATTCCCCATGTGCCTTGCACATGGGCTCCATCCTATATCATGAGGTGCCTATAAATAGCATCCACCCATAGCTTTACAAGGGATGAATTTTGGAGAGATAACTCTTGGGAAAGAACTAATTTTCCTTATCCATTATCAACCTTGAGAGTAAAAGTGGAAGATCCATGGGAGAGCCTTACCATTATTCTCTCTCTAGTTACTTTGCCTTCTTTTTCACCCAATCTCTTATCTCTATCACCTCTTTGCTTTTATGTTCTTAGTTGAGACTATTGAAGAATCTAAGCCTCTCATCATCTTCTAGAGAATTCGAATTTTTCTTCAAGGATCTTCGAAGATCTTCGAGTTTTCCAACGATGTTGTTGAACCCTCTCATACAAACTATACATAAACTTTGGTGTATTTGTGTTTGTTTGTTTGTTATTTCACAATTTATGTTTCTGTCATAATAGTTATGACTTCTGGTAAACTATTTTTTTAGATTGTAGGTCATAGTTGCTTGTGACAGCATTTTTATCAAATTAGTTATTTTTATTGTTTAGCTAAAATAGTGAGTAAATCACTAAATTTCACTTCCATCAAATTAGACATTAAGGGCTGGGTTTCCCTCCAGTTCGTGATCGAATTGGAGGGTACTGTTGGCCCCGTGACGGCCTACCATGGGTCCTGTTTCGATAATCCGAATCGTTCAATATGTAAAACTTGTCGAGTACTATATGCTTGTAAAATATTACGTTGATCGGATATCGATAGCTATCTCATCGGGTCAGATTTATGTCAATCGTTTATTTTTTCATCGTCTTTTTTTTTTATTATACAAAACTGATTTGATCACGTAGTTATCGATATCCGATCAACGTGAGTTTCTACAAACATATAGTACTCGATGAATTCTACACATTGAATGGTTCAAATTATTGAAATAGGATCCGTGATAAGCCCTTACTGGCCCAACAGTACCCTCTAGTCTGATCACGGACTGGAGGGAAGCCAGCCCTGATATTAAGTTAGTCATTTTAGTTTTGTTGGTTTTGGCTGAACAAATGTAGCTAATGGTTTCACCTAGTGAAACATTAAAAAAATATTACATTTTGTATTTTGAAATTAATTGTGTTGAGTTTATAAATAATTCTAAATGAAAATGAATAAAAAATAATATTTAAATAGTATAGAAAAAAAAAAACAAAAAAAAGGGTTTGTTGGACAAAGTATTTAAAAATGTGTATAGCCCAAAATAGAAAAAGTAATTTTTAAGTCAAAATATAATAAAATTTAAACTAATTTCATGGAGATGCTCTAAGATTTCTATAGTTGTTGGATTATGATTGATTACTATTTTGAATTGAAAATTGCTTTAAAATGCAAGAAATCAAATCAAAATTAATTATACCTGAATAACATCACCAATGTTGACGACGAGTGTGCCCTCGTTGGGAGTGATTGGAATCCATTTCTCATCCTTGTTCACTTCAAGGCCACCCACATCATCCTGGTACACAAAACTGATGCAGTTGGCGTCTTTGTGTTCGCTTTGTCCGCTAACGTTGTCATCACCATCAGGTGCAGGGGTGTAGTGAAGAGCAGCCATGACATCCCAAGTTCTGATGTTGTCGTAGTCTCTGAGGAAGTTTGGTGGAAGTCCCAAGCATTGGCTTATACATGCTTTCCACTATTAGTGCTATCTTTTTGAAGTGTGGAAACATCTCTCTCAACACCTCCCTGCCATCATTCCAACCCCAAAAATAAAAGCATCAACACTTGTTTTTTAAATAAAAAAGAAAGGATGTTATGATAATAATAATTTTTGATAATATGAAAACTAAATGAGAATTTTATTAGCGTATGGTATAAATTTAAAGTTAATGTTTTGTGGACCATATACAAAATGAATCTTGTCAACATATTTTAATTGTGATTGTATAGTAACACTGTAGTCATTTTGGTGAAGTAGCTCCAATCAGGATTATTGTAATTGTGATTGCATACGTTTCCTAAAATTTATTTAAAGTAAGAATTACCCTTATAGCTTTGAAAACTATAAATACCTTTTATCAAAAAAAATTTATTTAACATAATTCATACAAAAAATAAAATTATTAATTACTGTTCTATACAATAATAACATTATCATAATTGTTAATTCAAATATATATAAGACATCATTAAAAATTGTTAATTGACAGAATAATTTATTAAAAAAAGATATTATTATTTATCCGTTTAAAAATTTGAAGCATAACTTAATTTCTAAAATCACAAAAAATAAATCATATTTTAAGCAAATCTCAAGGGTGTATTTGTAATTTTTCATTTCCTTAAACTTTCATTTAATTGTTTAAGTTCCAATAACTGATGATTATGTTATTTTATTTACCCCCCGTTTTCAAACATTATTCGCATTAGGGATTTGTGGGGACATATTTTTAGGTAGTCCACGTAGCTGAGATTGTTAGCCGAGGTGCCATGTGCGTAGACCATAGTGCCAAGATATGGTGGGATAATACTGGAATTCAAAATATTTGGATAGAGAACTAGAGTCCTAAATGACATTAAGCTACCTATTTGGATAGAGATAGGACTCTTGAGGGAGTTCATCTTAATCTAAATAGTGTGAGTTGTGATAAATGTTATCCTTGTAAAGGATAGGGTCCCATGAAGTAAGACTTATAGGGGAAATTAGATACTGATCATTATAAAAGTAAGGCACCCTCATGGGTCTAAGGGATGCTTTATTTGAGATGCTTTTATGCTTTCATTGTTGAAATTTAAGTACTTGTATTGATATCTGTGAGAGATAAGATTGCTGACTTGATCGTCGGAGTGCCCCCGGGTGGACGAACCACCACGGTATTCTCATATTCTTGTTGGCAGGTGTTTGGGCTTAATCTATTCTGCAGGTACTCTCCAGCTGAGTTCCCTGTTTGGTTATGTGGTCGGAAATTAACACCCACAATTTGGCGCCGTCTGTGGGAACTTGGTTAGAATAGATGGCTATCATCATGCAAGATCAACATGTCGGCAACGACTAGTTTAGCGAAGACGGAGAATGTGTCGACATTAACGGAATGAAGACCCTTTCAGAAGGGATGCAAAGACAGGTGGCATGAGCGCTACCAAAGAGATGACTTTCAAGTATAGAAGGATCCGCCTAAGTAAGCAGATCTCGGATTCCAAATCCCAGATCCCAGATCTTAGAAGACAAGATCTATTCCTAGATGATTTGGTTCGAGAAGACAAGAGCTAAGCCTAAGTGAAGCAGATCCCAGATTCTAGATCTCGGATCCCATATCTTAAAAGACAAGATCTCGGCCTAGATGAGTACGTTCGAGAAGACAAGAGCTCAGCCTAAGTGAGTGTCACGACCCAAACCCGGCCCTATGGGTTTAGCACCGTAACTGGCCAGTAATCCGAGATTACCGAAGGCCTGCAGAACAGTAATACAGTAAAACAGAGTACAGGGCCTGGCGGAAGCCATTACAGTAAATAACTAGTGTCCATTGAGCTGTGGAAATCTGTATGCCAAAAACATTTTCCATGCATTCATTCAGTTCAAGCAGTACAGTCTATATACAATCATTTACAACATTCAGTACGGGGATCTATTCCCTCGATAACAGTGCAGTAAAACAGTAAACAGTTATACAGTAATACAAAACAGTCAGGAGACAGGTGGGGGACACAAAAACACCCCAAGCCATGGCATGGCGTCTCGGAACCTCGCAGTGAGGCACATAGGCTGGCTTGACAAAACTGGGGGACTAACCCACGCTCCTAGCTCCGGTCTGGCTGCTGAGAACCTACATATATATATAAACAGTGAGCTAAAGCCCAGTGAATAACAATAAGTGTAAAGGGGTTATGAATGAATGTCCTTACAGTAATGAAATCAATTCATTATACAGTATTTCGATCTTTCAGTATTTTAGTCAATCAGTATTTCAATCAATCATATGTGGTACATCCATTAGCCTATAAACAGTAGGTCCAGGAGGACCGGGTCTTAACAGACCCACAGTAGTGATGGCCATCAGTCAGTAAACAGTATGGTTCCACAAGGGAACCGACAGAGCTCTGTAACAGTAACAGTCAATGCTAAGGATGCCACAATACAGTTCACAATACAGGACATACATTCATTCAATAAACAATATCAGTTCAATAAACAATTCAGTTCAGTATTCAAAAGATAACCATTTTGAACATATCTTTACACAATCTGTTACTCACAGAGATTGGGCTAATAGCAGCTTAGAGCGCGTCCCCGAAAGCCAACCCTAAACAGTCAATAAATAGAACACACACTAAGTTTCACAATT
Organism: Camellia granthamiana; assembly: GCA_036172215.1. Taxonomy (NCBI): domain Eukaryota; kingdom Viridiplantae; phylum Streptophyta; class Magnoliopsida; order Ericales; family Theaceae; genus Camellia; species Camellia granthamiana. The sequence goes on from CM069917.1 coordinate 74,206,798, forward strand.
GGAAAGGACGATAATTAAATCCCTAAATTTCCTCGGTGTGGTTCTATGTCTAATCCTCATTAAGATGCCTTAAACTAGGCCTAAGAATGCCTAGGATGAGATGAGGATGCAAAAATACACTTGGAAGGCATTTTTCAAAGGTTGCTGAAAATAGGAGCCTCGCTCGAGCGAGCCTTCCTTCGCTCGAGCGAGATTCCAAAATCAAAGGCTTCGCTCGAGCGAGTAATCCTTCGCTCGAGCGATCTGCATGAACAGTAAAAGTACTGGTTGCTGGATTTTTACGCGCGATGCCACGCTCGATGCTCGCTCGAGCGGAGCCCTGAATAAAGGTGCTCGCTCGAGCGAGGAATCCTTCGCTCGAGCGAGGAAGCAAAATCTGGAATTTCCAGATTTGTCTCCCAAGTTCGAACCAAGCATTCAACCATCCAAAACTCAACCTCTTGGGCCCAAATTCTGGGAAAACATTTCAAACTCATAGTACAACAAGTTTTAAAGCTCAATTTATGAATTCAAGCCCCAAAGGTTGGTCAATTAAATCCAACATTCAAACCCATTTTCAAGAACAATTTCAAACATGTAATGCATGAACTTTAAATCAAAACCAAGCTTCAATTCTTGCTCTAATGAGCTCTAATCTTTGAAAACAATGTGGAAACATGGTCTATAATAAAAACATGGACATGCATGTAACATTTACCATGAAATCATCTCAAAACTCATCAAATTCAACATGCATGCAACAATTGAGCTTCAATTCAACTTGTATGAGCTAGAACATGGCCTAACTCTACAATGGAACATGAATCATGCAAGAATGATGCAAGGGACAACATAAACTCAACATTTGAGAGGTTATAATCCTTACCTAAGTCTCAATTCAAGATGAACAAGCTCAAATATGTCATACACACATCAATCTTCAAGCAATATCCAAGTAATTCTAGCCAATTCAACTAAGTGAGCTCAAATCTCTCTCACTCTCTCTATTCCTCTTGTTTGGTCGGCAAAGGCAAGGAGAAATGGCTGATCAATTGTCTAACTTAAGTGTATAGGCTCAAGTATAAGTGATTAAACAAAGACCCACTCAAGTGGCAAACATGTAATTAAATCCAACTTGTTAATTAACTTGTTTTAATCTAATTTAATCATTCCTAATCAATTTTCAGATAAAAATACCATAAAATCATAAATATTCTACTGATCATAAAACATCAAACGGTTTCTAAATCGGCCGCCGATAAGGCCTTCAATTAACAGTTTAAACACATACATTTAAACAGGTAGTCAAACAATCAACAGATAAAACATGCAATTCAGTATGTAAACTTATTCAGTTTCAGTTTCGATTTCAATCGGTCTGTCCAGTACTTTAATCAGTTCAATTATCAGTCATTATCAATTCAGTTTAGCGGTAATCAGTATATAATTCAGTGGCTAATCAGTAATCAATACGAGGGTTGTTACAGTGAGCAAATCTCAGATTCCAGATCTTGGATCCCAAATCCCAGAAGACAAGATCTTGGCCTAGATGAGTAGGTCCGAGAAGACAAGAGCTCAGCCTAAGTGAGCAGATCCTGGATTCTAGATCCTGGATCCCAGATCTTAGAAGACAAGATCTCGGCCTAGATGATTAGGTCCGAGAAGACAAGAGCTCAGCCTAAGGGAGCAGATCCCGGATTCCAGATCTCGGATCCCAGATCCCAGAAGACAAGATTTCCGCCTAGATGAGTAGGTCCGAGAAGACAAGAACTCAGCCTAAATGAGCAAATCCCAGATCCCAGAAGACAAAAAGCACACAAAATCAGACTGAAGTCGGCCAGGTTCTGCCTGTTGGCAGAAGGCCATCTATATAGAAGGACTTTTACTAGACCTCCATTGTGATGTGTACATCCTTCCCAGGTTAAAGACTTTTTGCACGAGATCCATGCAGGGAGCGGATCTCTTGCCCACAGAGCTATATCACAGGGATTCTGGTGACCCTACATGCAAAAGGATGCCGAAACCTATGTAAAAAAACGTGAAAATGTTTTTGGAATCCATGATTGTGCGATAAGATCGAAATGTCTTATTGCGATGTTCCCATGGGGAACATGATGAGTAACTTAGATTTATCATATAGTAGAGTTGAATTATACTTGCATATGATAGAGTTGAACTAAGTTGGCGATTTTTCTGAATAAAACATGACGAATAACTTAGACTTATTATATAGCAGAGTCGAATTATACTTGCATATGATAGAGTTGAACTACGTTGGCGATGTTTCTGAATGAAACATAAGGAATAACTTAGACTTATTATATGGCAGAGTCGAATTATACTTGCATATGATAGAGTTGAACTAAGTTGGCGATATTTCTGAATAAAACATGACGAATAACTTAGACTTATTATATGACAGAGTTGAATTATGCTTGCATATAATAGAGTTGAACTAAGTTGGTGATATTTCTGAATGAAACATGATGAATAACTTAGACTTATTATATGGCAGAGTTGAATTATACTTGCATATAATTGAGTTGAACTAAGTTGGCGATATTTCTGAATGAAACATGACGAATAACTTAAACTTATTATATGATAGAGTCGAATTATATTTGCATATGATAGAGTTGAACTAAGTTGGCGATGTTTTTGAATGAAACATGACGAATAACTTAGACTTATTATATGACAGAGTCGAATTATACTTGCCTATGATAGAGTTGAACCAAGTTGGCGATGTTTCTGAATGAAACATGATGAATAACTTAGACTTATTGTATGGCAGAGTTGAATTATACTTTATATAATAGAGTTGAACTAAGTTGGCGATATTTCTGAATAAAACATGATGAATAATTAAGACTTATTATATGGCAGAGTTGAATTATACTTGCATATAATAGAGTTGAACTAAGTTAGCGATAATTTTGAATGAAACATGACGAATAATTTAGACTTATTATATGGCAGAGTTAAATTATACTTGTATATAATAGAGTTGAACTAAGTTAGCGATGTTTCTGAATGAAACATGACGAATAACTTAGACTTATTATATGGCAGAGTTGAATTATACTTCCATATAATAGAGTTGAACTAAGTTGGCGATATTTCTAAATGAAACATGATGAATAACTTAGATTTATTATGTGGGAGAGTTGAATTATACTTGCATAAAATAGAGTTGAACTATGTTGGCGATGTTTCTGAATGAAACGTGACGAATAACTTGGACTTATTATATGACAAAGTCGAATTATACTTGCATATAATAGAGTTGAACTAAGTTGGCGATGTTTTTGAATGAAACATGACGAATAACTTAGACTCATTATATGGCAGAGTTGAATTATACTTGCATATAATGGAGTTGAACTAAGTTGAATTAACCTGGACTTGCCATATCGGCAGAGTTAAACTCAGAATGGAACTAAGTTCATTAAACCGAGAAACTAAGGTTGAAATACCTCGGGAAGCCTTTGTTTGAATCTGGCTTCGGCAAAAGACCATAGTCACATGCTTAATGTGAACTTAAGTGGAACTTAGGTTCATATTAGGGGGTAGGGAGCTGGAGTGATGAACAAACTTAAGAGTTTGACACTTATTGAAATTCTCAGAAATGGGCTTAACACTTGTTAAAATTTCAGAGAAATTTACAAGTTGGAGTTAGCCGATGCAATGATGAATGAAGTATCTGAGGTACATGTTACCCGAGATGACCAACTAGGTTGTCAAAACTTGGAAAGGGTGAAGTCTTAATAGAAGATAGCATATGTAGGTAAAAAAGCAATAACACTTGTAAAAATATTTTTATTTTTAAAGTGTTAGCCGAGGTATGAAAATGGTTAGCCGAGGCAAACAGTCAAGGTTTATCCGAGGTATTGTATCCCGGAATTATTATACAGTTACGGTACACTTTGAAGAAATGCAAAAATATTCTAAGTTTGGAAGCATGAAAAGCATGAAAGAAAGCAACAAACATGCATAAAAGAAAAGAAGGCATACGTTCAACCCTTGGAAGAAGATATAAGACTTGCATTTAGAAAAGAAACTTGTTCAGATACAAAAAGGCACTTCAGCCTGGCATAAGATATTACTTGTTCATCTACAAAGACAAAAGGGGCTAATATGCCAAATATAAAGCTAACATTTTTCAAACAAAAGATTACAACTGTCCAAAAGTAAGAAGGAAAAGTACAAAAAGGAAGAAAAACCAAAGTTCATGCATTTTCCACAGTCTGCCCTACCTTGGCAATTGGCGTTGTGTCAGCCTCGGCAGACAGCTGGGCAGATTTTTCAGCTTGGACCTTGGCGTCGATCTCATGCAATGTCTCATCTAGGCTCTTGTTGGCAGTGTCGACCTCGGCCTCAAAAGTGGTCTTTTGAACCTCATCCTCCTCATCTTGAGTCAAGTAAAGGACTTACTCATTTAGAATTGGGGACTTGGCCCCAGCAGTAGCTTCAGATTCTTTCTCGGCAACCTCAGCCTCAGTCTCTTCCTTGCCTCCGGCCTCCTCGTCGTCGGCCTCTTCTACTTCCTCGGCCTCATCCTCAGATTGCTTGAGAGAGGGAGAGAAAGGGACATTGAGCTGACCCATATCACGGAGGGGTGAGTCCTCGGGGACAGACATCTTTTTGAGGGCTGTCATCCAGTCAAGATAGAAGCCTTTGAAGCAGGCCATGTTGACTTGTTTTTTTGGCCTTAGCAATGGCCTCGGCTTTGGCAGCAGTAACTTGGTCCACTTGCTTTATGTGCTTCTCTTTTGAGATATTAAGTTGCTGGAGGCATGAGCATCTTGGATTGACTATAAGGAGATGGAGTGGATTGCACAATTATGACATCAGGGATGTCAACAAGAAGGTTTTCTACAACAAGAGTTCGGCGAGACATGTCATCATTGGTTACGGCGATGGTTACTCACAGATAAGGTGATTGGAAAATTATCAAGGTCTAAGGCTGGGAGCTTAGGACCTCGGTGTTTCCTGTTCCTGGTTCTAGCTGCAAGATTGTCGCTATGTCGGTGTTTTCACTGCCATTGAGATAGTGGGTTGATGTGTGGAGCAATTTATGAATTGCTTGGCTATTAGTCTGGTTCAGCTGGTAGAGTTTTGAACCCTGGGCACAAAGGGAGTCTTCATAGTAATGAATGCTTCAAGAATAGCGATGATGGTTTGCAGAGGCCAAGAGAAAGAGTGTAAAGACACAGATAGAGACGAAATAGGAAGATGAAATAGTTTTGCTGGAATTAGAAAAATATGGCAAAAAGTTATGATTTCGAGTCCTAACGTGCCCGTGCTAACGTCAGATGGCAGGGGGCAGAACTGATGCGACATGATGGGGACGTGTTTGGTACGTTCTAATCTCATGATGATCTTGATTGAGAAGTGCGATCTCAGTTGAGATATTGATCTCGGTTGAGATGGTGATCTTGGTTAACATGATGATTTCAGTTGAGATGTTGATCTTGGTTGAGATGTTGAATTTGAATGGGGGCAGAACTTGTTTGTTCTTGGTTTCTGATGAGTTGATACTGGGATCTTGATATTCTTGAACTAGCAAGTCATGATCTCTGCTAGTAGTGCGATCTCTATCGAGATGTTGGACCTAGATGAAATGAAACACGATGGTTCGTGGCTCTTGGTTCTTGATTCTTGATTCTTGACGAGTGGCATTTGAGTCCTTGTTTCTTGGTGCCAACGAGTCATGATCTCGGTCGAGAAAGTACATGTATAGGTTCCATCACCTCAGTTTGCTGAGGTAATAGAACCTAGGGGGCAATTGTGGGGACATATTTTTAGGCAGTTCAAGTGGCCGAGGTTGTTAGCCGAGGTACCACGTGGGTGGACCATGATGCCGAGATATGGTGGGATAATACCGGAATTCGAGATATTTGGATAGAGGACTAGAGTCTTAGATGACATCAAGCTACCTATTTGGATAAAGATGGGACTCTTGAGGGAGTTCATCTTAATTTAAATAGTGTGAGTTGTGATAAATGTTATCCTTGTAAAGGATAGAGTCCCATGAAGTAAGACTTCTAGGGGAAGTTGGACACTGATCATTATAAAAGTAAGGTACCTTCGTGGGTCTAAGGGATGCTTTATTTGAGATGCTTTTATGCTTTCATTGTTGAAATTTAAGTACTTGTATTGATATCTGTGAGAGATAAGATTACTGACTTGATCGTCGGAGTGCCCCCGGGTGGACGAACCACCGCGGTATTCTCATATTCTTGTTGGCAGGTGTTTGGGCTTAATCTATTCTGCGGGTGCTCTCCAGCTGAGTTCCCTGTTTGGTTGTGTGGTTGGAAATCAATACCCACAGGATTCAAACTTGACCATAGACAACACAACGGATTAATTGAAATTGTTATCCAACTCTTCTTGCAGTTCGATAACGTTGTCATCTTTGAATGAAAATGTTTTCTTCATAATCTTTGATTTTATTTATTTATTATTGTTTTGTTAAGCCATGATTTAGATTGGTTTAATTATTATTCTCAATTAGTTTCTCTATCATTATTATTTTCTTCTTTTTCATGTTGATTAAGAACTTAGATATTTTAAACTAAATAGGTCATTAAAAAAGTCAAAAAGTTTAAAATTTATTAAAAAAAGTGAACATGTTAATAATTTACGATTTTCAATAAAACTAAAATAAGTTTTCCTAAATACATTTACTTTTCTCCATCATATAAAAAAGTTTAAAAAATAGAAAATCATTAAAAAAATTAATTCCCAAACAAAACCTAATAAGGTGGGATTTAGTAGATAGTAGATAGTTGATAATATCCCTTCTTGAGTTTACTGGGCTGTCCATCCTCCACTGTGTGTTGGGCTTTTGTGAAAATCTAGAAAGCCAAGTTACTGGTGTCCATCCTCTTCTATATGTTGGGCTTTTTAAAAATCTAGAAGGGGTAGGCTTCCCTCCAGTCAGGGACTAGAGGAAACTGTTGAGCTTGTGAGAGGTCACCACGGGTATCGTTTCGATAATCTAAACTGTTCAATATGTATAACTCGTCGAATACTATATCCTTGTAAAAAATCAAGTTGATTAGATATTGATAGCTATGTGATTAAATCAGTTTTGTATAAACAAAAATGGACAGTGAAAAATAAACGGTTGACAGAAATCTGATTCAATGAGATAGCTATTGATATCTAATCAACATGATTGTTTACAAGCATATAATACTCGATGAGTTTTACACAGTGAACGGTTCAGATTATCGAAACGGGACCCATAGTGGCCTCCCACAGACCCAACGGTTCCCTCCAATCTGGACAGGAGGGAAGCCCCGCCCAATCTAGAAACCCAGCTGACTATTGATATGGCAATGCATAACCTTAAACTTGAAACATCAATTGAATGAAACTCTTAGATAACATGTTTCATCAACCTAGATCAATGCTAAACTTTACACTTTGGCATGCCCTTCCCAAATGTTGACTATCTTTACAAAAATGCTTAAATTTGAGAACCTTGCTCCAATATTTGTGCTATTGACATCACCATCATTTCATCTCTCTAATCACTATTGAGAAAAAAAAAAAAAATTAAAATGTTCTCGAAAAAGTAACCATATGTTATTATCTATGTGAGAGATTAGAAGGAAAGTGGTGGCTTGTAGAGACAATGAAATGAAAATCCATAATGAAAAAAAATAAGAATGACCAACTGAAATTGTCCAGCTAATTAGAAAAATAGTCTATTTGATGAGGCATCAAATCATATTAAAAAAATATCTTTAATTAAAAGGAATGAAATTTGACCTTTTGTCATTTCTAACAAATTTTTAAGTGGACTACTTTTGAAACATTATAAGCTTGAAACACATTAATTCAAATAATTATATATGAGATTGAGAAAAAAGGATAAGCATGCCTAAGTTAAGACAATCGATGATCTCACATAGATTTTATTGGCTCAATTTACTGCCCAATGAGACTTTCTCCTTATCTTCCTTTCAGCTCCTTCGTTGTTTTTGTTGTTGTATTTTTTTTTTTTTTTTTTTTTTGGAACAGAGAAAATTAGAATTACAGAGCAAAAAACATGACACTTCTTAAGGCAGCAGGGGGGCGGAAAACCCAATTTGCTGGCAGAAGACCTTTAAGAGAGGCTCTAGCAGTTGAGTGGGCTACCCCACTAATTGAATCCTAAATTTGCCCCTATCTGCGTGGTGTTCTTAGTGAAAATTTATTCATTTAAAGTGAATAATATACGCTCTTTGAATGGTGGTTAAATAAGATGGTCTCACATTTATCTTCATGAACAATCAATCAGAATAAAGTGTAATATTTACACACTATAAAAGTGTGTAAATAAAATTTACACTCGTGGTATTCCCTATCAATGAGAAACCAAAATAGACTTGCACCTCATTTTGAGTAGTTGATAATTAAACATTTTCGAGGATGAACCAAAACAAACAAAGTCTTATAACTATCAAACACACTATTTTCTCAACGTCTTATTTAACGTAAGCATTACATGAACCAAACAGAACATATTTTAACATTGGCATTACATGAACCAAGATAAACAAATCTTACAACAGGAGATATGAGATCCTCCATTTGCAAATCTTTCTGTCCCTTTGTCCTAAAAATTCATGTCTATTAGATCATGTCTTGAGATTATCGATTTTCAATAATTTACTGATTATGAACATCTAGGGACACGGAACATGGCGAGATTTGGAGACACAGGATCCTTTCAAACACAAAACTATCCATTTTTTAAGGTAGGGATAGCATAGTAGCTTAAGTTGATCATGTCTGCAACTCTAGCAGGTGGTTCTTCTCTGTTCTTGAGTCTGAGTAGAGCATACTCCTTGTAGAAGAACCCTCTGTACTTTGGTGGTTCTCCTACTGCTTCAGTGAACTGTGGTAATGGCTCAACCCACTTCTCTCCATCCACATTGTAGAAGAATGCATAAGAATTTCGACTTTTCCCAATTGGTCTCACCACCCTATGTGTTGCACTTTTGAATTTGTCATTGCTTAATACCTTCTCAACATGCAATTACAAGTATGAGAGAATGAAATAAATGCCACATGTATTAAAAGTTTTGCTCAATTTCTAAGTAATATCAAGCTTTTACAATATTATATATTTGCAATTGTTTATGTCTTAAATTCAACTTGAATTGTGCTTATTATCCATTGGCAATCTATATGACCCACTAGACCCAGCATGGTAATAATATTTGGGTCTATTTTGATCCACGTTCATATTAGTTAGATCATTATATATATATATTGCATTATTTTAAGATTCTAAGGTTTACTCATCTTAAGAGATTTTGTAATATCAAGAAATTCTTATTAGGTTCTTCACTCGTAGACGTAGACTTTATAGTTAAACTATACGTACTAATTATTTTTATTGTTTAGCTAAAATAGTCAATAAATCACTAAATTTCACTTTCATCAAACTACACATCAAGTTAGGCCAAGTTTGGGGTATGTAAAAAGAGTCAAAAAGTTAAAAAGTTACTCAAAAAGTTAAAAAGTTAACACTATTCACCAAAAGTCAACAATTACGACTGCACAACTCTCAATCCTAATTTTCCTCTACAAACCAATTTTTACAATTTTTTATTACACATTTTTTCATAAAAAGTCAAAAAGTTAACCCAAACATCCATATTTTTTTCCTCAACTTTTTAGTTCAAAAAGACAAAAAGTACACTTATTTAGGACACCCCAAACAATCCCTAGTCATTTTAATTTTGATGGTTTTGGCTGAACAAATGTAACTAATGGTTTCACCTAGTCAAACATTAAAAAATATTACTTTTTATATTTTGAAATTAATTGTGTTGAGTTTATAAAAAATAATTCTAAATGAAAATGAATAAAAAAAATATTTAAATGATATAGAAAAAAATAGAGTTTATTGGACAATGTATTTAAAGAAGTGTATAGCCAAAATATAAAAAGTAACTTTCAAGTCTAAATCTAACAAAATTTAAACTAATTTGATGGATATGCTCTAAGGCTTCTATAGTTGTTGGACTATGATTGATTGTTCAGATATAATTTTCAATTTATATGGAAAATATTCTTCTACCAATTTGGAAAAAAAATGTCGCAACAATCATAGCCATGATGAATCGGAAACTTCTCTAAATTAACCTTACATGTTTAAATATTGACCAACACGTATCAATTTTTTTTGTTTTCGCAATACTGAAACAACCTGGTGTACTAGTGAGAACTAAAATTGCTGACATATTATCTAGTTCACTATTCATATCGGTTCATAATCCATTCTCAAATTGGTTAATTAATGCTCTTGATACCATTATACTGTGATTAATTTAATACCGATTCATCTCCCACGTAAATGCTTTTCTAAACATCATTGCTCATTCTCTCCAATCTTGTTGTGATTGTGTGTGATCATTTCTTCATTTTTTTTTTTCTTTTTCAGCGATTACTATTTTGAATTGAAAATGGTTTACAATGCAAGAAATCAAATCAAAATCAATTATACCTGAATAACATCACCAATGTTGACGACGAGTGTGCCCTCGTTGGGAGTGATTGGAATCCATTTCCCATCCTTGATCACTTCAAGGCCACCCACATCATCCTGGTACACAAAACTGATGCAGTTGGAGTCTTTGTGTTCGCTTTGTCCGCTGACGTTGTCATCACCATCAGTTGCAGGGGTGTAGTGAAGAGCAGCCATGACATCCCAAGTTCTGATGTAGTTGTAGTCTCTGAGGAAGTTTGGTGGAAGTCCCAAGCATTGGTTTATAATACTTTCCACTATTAGTGCTATCTTTGTGAAGTGTGGAAACTGTTGTGGATCTTGGGCACACCAGGGGACACTCACAAGCACAAACACAAGAATTTTAACGTGGTTCGGCAAACCGGCCTACGTCCACGGGAGCGATACTGTTATATATCAACAAATGGAGGAGATTACACACTCTCAACTCACTGTCTCTCTATATAACTCACTGTCTCACACTCTCTGATACACAAACAGAATAGCTCTCACTAGCTCTCTCTTGTTTGTGCCTCTCTCTGCAGTGTGTCTCTTGCTCGCTTGTTGTGCCCTGTTTTTCCGTTCACCACCACCTTCTATTTATACACCAAAACAGAAGATGGAGAAAGGCCTCATGGGTGTGTTGGCTGCCAGCCCAATATTCTCCTTTGAGCTGCTGTCCAGTTGAAAGCTTTGTCCCACCATGTGAAGACTTCACATGGCCAACTCCATGCTTTCTCCTTTGTTGCTGGCGCATGGCAAGCCTCATGGCTGCCAACTCAAGCCTCATGGCTTGCCAACTCATGCCAACCTCTTTTGCCTTCCTTTTACCATGTGGGTTGGCCACCCTTCCATGTGGCTGCCAACTCAATTTGGGTTGATCTCCTACAAATCACCCCCTCAACCCATATGAGGTGATCTATAATAGCACCCCCTGCCTGGAGTGCCCGGCACCCCCTCATTGGGGTGCCATACAAAGCTTACTTTGCAACTCTTTGAGATGGCATCTCTCCCTTCCATCCAGTCTTGGAGAGATCCCAATATGTCTCTAATTCAGGAGCAAAAGAAACTTTCTTTCCTGGGACATGCTTTGCTGTCTTGGTCTCTTTGCTCTGAGCTGTCTTTAAAATTGGCCGTAATGGCTCCGTCTTGTGCACCTCCGAACTGCCTCCATGCGTTCTTGTACACTTTGGTTGCCATGTCCGCTGGGCCCTATGTCTCTTCTGTGCATGTCTTGTACTTCTTGCCCGGTAAGTGACAGTAGCTCCTTCTGTCACAACCTTCTCCACAAGCCTGTACAGATTCCCCTCCAGTCGTCCATGTAGCATCACCGTATCTCCATGGATGACTTTGAGATGTCCTTTGCTAGATGTGAAGCTATAACCCTTCATGTCTAGCATACTTAAGGAAATTAGATTCTTCTTTAATCTTGGCACGTGTCGGACTCCATCCAACGTGAAAATTTTTCCATCTTCCATTCTCAGCCGTACTGTTCCCATGCCAACAATCTTACTCACAGTGTTGTTAGCCACTCGAACAATACCTCCATCCTTGGCTTGGTAGGTGGAAAAAAGTTTCCTGTCCATACATATGTGGTATGTGCATCCGGAATCTAAGATCCAGTCAGGTTTCGTCATACTCGACGAAACTGTAAATGCATACTCATCCTTAGCATTTACTGCAGCAGCGACATTTGATGAGCTCGCCTGTTCCTTGTTTGCCTTGTCCTCCTTGAGCTTTGGACAGTCTCTGAGGAGGTGATCCTCCTGACCACAGTAATAACACTTTCTCCTGAAGCCTGACCTTGATTGCGAACGTCCTCTTGATTTGGATCTACCCCGTCTATCATTGGACCTACCTCTGCCTTGCTCATTTTCTGAGACAACCATGGCATTTCCTTCTGGGTGTTTGCTACTGCTACCTTCCTGTTTCTTCATCGACTCATGAGAAATGAGCGTAGCAATCACCTCATCCAGTCCAAGAGCATCCTTCCCGTACAATAGAGTTGTCCTGAGATGCTCATATGATGCAGGTAGAGAGACCAGCAAGATCATAGCCCTATCTTCCTCCTGGGTCTTGTCTCCAATGCTGTCCAATTCCATTGTGATCCTATTGAACTCGTCCAGATGTTCTGTGAGGTTCGCACCTTCTGGCATTCTAAGTGTATATAACTGCCTCTTTAGAGATAACCGGTTTGTCAAAGACTTTGACTTGTACCTCATTTCCAACTTTGCCCATAGCTCCGCCGGATCTACTTCACTGATGACTTCCCGGAGTGTGTTGTTCCCGAGATACAACTGAATTGTGCTGTTTGCCAATTCTCTCAACTCCTCCCACTTGTCATCCTTCATGTCTTCCGGTTTGTTGGACTTTTTGAGAAGAGCTTTCACCAACCCTTCTCGTGTTAAAATGTTTTTCACCCTTTGCTGCCACAGGGTAAAGTCATTATTGCCATTAAAAGGCTCAATCATGAAACTTGCGCCTTTTCCCGCCATTGTAAATTTCTTCCCTTTTTACAGAAATTACAATTTAAGAATCTGACCGTACGGATGTGTCCGGAATATTCCAAATAGTTGGAACGCACTATTGGATCGCCAAAAACGGACTCCGAATGGCCTAGATCTAGCCAAAAGAGTTTGAATGCCTCCGATTCAAAAACTAACCGTACGGATGTGTCCGGAATACTCCAAATAGTTGAAACACACTATTGGATTGCCAAAAATGGACTCCGAATGGCTCCGATCTAGCCAAAACAGTTTCGACGGGTCAGATCTGCAGATTCTGGTGCCCTGAGATGCACCGGATCACTGCTCCAGTCAACGGCGCAGTCAACGGTCAACGGCGGCTCAGCGGCGCGGCTCCAGCGCGGTCAACGGCGCGCGGTCAACGGCTCGGCTCAGCCTGACGTCAGCCTGACGTCAGCTCCACGCGCAGGCTCACTCGTCACCTTCCTCTGGACGGTGCGTGGGGCGCGTGGCGAGAGTGGGAGTCACGCGCTTATTTCCTTGGGCGCGTGACGGCGCGTGGGGTATCCTTTGGGCTTCTGGTTTGAAGTTCTGGACTCCTCTCCTCCCGACCTTCCTCCTGGTATGCTCAAAAGTGGATTTCGACCACTTCGAAATCTGGACACTTTCGGAAAAAACTCGATTTTTCCACCACCCGAGCTCTGATACCAATTGTTGTGGATCTTGGGCACACCAGGGGACACTCACAAGCACAAACACAAGAATTTTAACGTGGTTCGGCAAACCGGCCTACGTCCACGGGAGCGATACTGTTATATATCAACAAATGGAGGAGATTACACACTCTCAACTCACTGTCTCTCTATATAACTCACTGTCTCACACTCTCTGATACACAAACAGAATAGCTCTCACTAGCTCTCTCTTGTTTGTGCCTCTCTCTGCAGTGTGTCTCTTGCTCGCTTGTTGTGCCCTGTTTTTCCGTTCACCACCACCTTCTATTTATACACCAAAACAGAAGATGGAGAAAGGCCTCATGGGTGTGTTGGCTGCCAGCCCAATATTCTCCTTTGAGCTGCTGTCCAGTTGAAAGCTTTGTCCCACCATGTGAAGACTTCACATGGCCAACTCCATGCTTTCTCCTTTGTTGCTGGCGCATGGCAAGCCTCATGGCTGCCAACTCAAGCCTCATGGCTTGCCAACTCATGCCAACCTCTTTTGCCTTCCTTTTACCATGTGGGTTGGCCACCCTTCCATGTGGCTGCCAACTCAATTTGGGTTGATCTCCTACAGAAACATCTCTCTCAACACCTCCCTACCATCATTCCAACCCCAAAAATAAAAGCAATTTTAACACTTGTTTTTCAAATCAAGAAGAAAGGATCTTATGATAATAATAATTCTTGGTAATATGAAAACTTAACAAGAATTTTACTATGAAAGCGAAGCGTATGGTATATAGATTTAAAGTTAATGTTTTGTGGATCATATTTTAATTGTGGGTAAAATTATAAGTTTAGTTTCCAGGTATGTAACACAATTGTATAGTAACACGTATTCATTTTGGTGAAGTAGCTCCAATCAGGATTATTGTAATGCTGTGAGCATAGTTTTCTGAGCATTCTATGGGTTGATATTTGTTTTCGAAAACTCTTCTCCCTTGATAAACATGGAAATCTTCGACAAAGCTGGGACAGGGGCAAGGGCACATGGATACCCTAAAATTTTCAAAATTGTTCTATTATTCATGTAATTTAAGAGTATTTTTTACAATGCATATAAAATGGCACCTTATGTTTTTTAATTTTTTTTTTTTTTTGACCCTAAAATGCTATAAAATGACAGTCTAATAAATTATACATTAAGGACCTATGTATATATCCAAAAATTTGTATGAAATAATTGAGAGAACTATTATGAAAAGATTGACTTTATCGTTTTTTCTTACTAAATTTGCATAATATTTAGTAAGTAATAATCATTTTTTAAATGATTTTTTTCCCCCTTCCCTTTTTCTTGTTTTCTGACTTCATCTCTAAAGGAAACTAGAGGAAAATTTAAGAAATTTTTCATTATTATAGTTATTTGGGATTGTTTCAGGTTTTAAACATTTTATCTCATTTTTTTTGTTTTTTCTTTCACATCCCTTAATAGCCAAAGTGAGTGTTGAATTGATGTCACTGAAGATTTATCCAAGGAATAGATCACAATGGTAACTTGACAATTTTAGTTGATTTTTTATTTTATTTTATTTTATTTATTTATTTATTATTTTTTTTGTGGCTATTTTAGCCTGATTAAAAAAATTATGTTTGTGATGATAGTTGGTTTTTTTGTAGTTGATTTGATGATTGTGAAAGAAAAAATAAAATGATTATCGTTTAAATGTGACATTTTATCTTATTGACTATTTTAACCTATTTTGTTTTTATTGACTATTTTAATCAAAAAAGCCACCAACCCAACTTTTCAAATACTCCCACTTCATAACACAATTTACTCTATGCCAAAAAGTTTGGAGTTATCAAACTGAAATTAAATATGGTACCCCCAAAAAAAAAAAAATTCACTTGTAAGTAGTAAAAAATACCGGTATTCAGGGGGATCTTCAGGGTAGACATTGAAGCTTGACTCAGGGGTGAACATAAGTATGTACTCATTATTATCAGTCAAGTGCTCAATCTGCTTGGTATATCCCAAAGAAAGTGGTGCTCCTGGAATGGGACTGGCTTTGAGCTTCTCTTCCAATGGGTAATCGAAAAATAACTGGGACAGTTCAAGGGCTCGAGCCAGCAGACCTAAGGGCACTCCATGGTTCACAACTTGGAAAAAGCCATATTCAGAGCAGGCTCTGCCAACTTCCTCTATGGCTCTCTTCTTCACAGCCTCGTCGCCGCCATTTTCATGGCAGAAGGGAGAGAGATCCACAGTTGGTATGCTTTGTGTAACCATTTTGGTTTGTTTTTTTCACTCAGTTGCAATAATTCTCTCGCTAAGCTTTATTTGTATGTGTACAAATTTAGAAGTCTTTTCTCTCGTCTTATTAACAATGGCATCTACAAAAATGTTAGGAGAGAATTTGGCATTTCCCAATTGACCATCAACAATAATAGCACTGAGGGGTCTGGTCAACAATCAAAAAAAAAAAAAAAAAAAAAAAAAAAAAAAAAAAAAAAAGACAAAAAATGGAAATTACACTTTTACCTGTATAGTTTGACCCCAATTTCATTTTGATTTCTATTATTTTAAATTGAGCATTTGGGTCTCTACAAGGGATCCTAAATATTTGATCAAGATTTTTATGAAATATCTCATATAGGTGTGAGACTCACATGTGGGTCTCACACCCATATTTGGTAGAAATATTAATAAAATATTTGAGATTCCTAACATTTTCTTAAATTTAATTTTAATTTAGTTATTCCATTCAAATTTCTATTAATTTTTTTTACATGTACGCCTTGGAGACAGAAAGTGTTCCAGAACTGTTAATTTTAACCTCCAACTTGAATAGGATCAAATTAAAAGTAGATCTAAAGTACAAGGACTAAAGTGTTCAAATTGAAACAATAAAGACCAAAGTAAAATTTGGATTAAACTATAGTGGAGAAAAGTGTAATTTACCAAAAATATATATATATATATATTTCATATAAATTAGGCTTGTTGTATTGTTGTCGTAGCTTGTCTCTTGTGTTAATTTAGTTTTTGTAACTACATCTATTTTACTTTTGAAATTTTCATTCTTTTTAAAAAAATTAGTCTAATTAATAATGCCATTTTATAAACTGGGTTGACATTAAGGAGTAAAACAGTGTATTCAGTTTTTTTTAAAGTAAGGAGATGTTTGAGATGTTTTAAATAAGTGCACTTTTTTACTTTTTATATAAAAAAAATGTGTAAAAAAGTAGAGAAAATTGGTAAAAAAATAGATAGGAGATGTTGATATATACTTATAGATGTTGATTGATATGACCCAAATAAATTTATGTATGCAAAAAAGTACACTTTTTTAGTGCATGCCAAACAAGTACTTAGTGGTGTTTTGGAAAGTTGGTAAAAAATTGACTTTTTGACTTTTTAATTTTTTTGGTGGTTTTTTTGACAAAAAGTTGGGTTATTTTAAGTAAAAAAGTTGACTTTTTTGACTAAAAAAGTTGAAAAGTAAAAAAACTGACTTTTTTAATGTGTTTTCAAAAGAGCTCAAGTGTAGAGTTAGCATCTAACTTGAAATGGTACATTCCCCATTAAACTGATCATTTGATTTTCGATATATATTTAATTTGTTTAAAAGTTGTTATGAAATTGTGAGACTATTGATACCCTGGAAACATAAAGAATGTATATTTGATACGATTGGAATTAACCACATCATCGACATAACTGGCATCTTGTAAAACTAGGAGAATATTGTTGAGGATCATAGCTCAGGCAGCTCAGGCAACTTAGGCTGCAGAAGCAGCAGCTCCAATTACAGCTCAAAGCTCAACTGCAGAAGCAGCTCAACTTAGCTGAGTCATCAGCTAAGATATTTCATAGAGTCAATTAGGAGTTAGTAACAGTGTTTGTTTGGTTCATTATATATAAGTATGATAGATGTATTCAATATGATTCATTGAGAATGAAATATGATTTGATTACAGAATTCTTTAAATATCAATTTATTATGTTGTTTATTTACCTAGTGTGTCGCATTTTTGTTTTTTTGATCAATAGTAATTTCTATTAAAGTAAGATTAGCCAAACGATACTTACAAGAAGATCAACAACAAACTTACACCAAATTAAAGAAAAATTCTAATTAAAAAAACAAATGAAAAATCCTCAAATGAAACTACATGCATTAAAATATAAAATTCGTATTACAAAGCAAAAATCAATCATAAGAGTTCGACGATAAAACAAATCTGAGATAAATATATAAGTTACATCCATATGTGTCGGTTGCATTCTATGACGGTTGGCCTACTTATGGTTAAAATATATATATATATATATATTTAAAATGAAAGCACACCAGAGAATTAAAATAATAATAATAAATAATAAGAGTGAGAAGAGGTACGTATAACATTATATAGTAGCTTTCAGAATTAGGCATTTAAAATTGATGGTTTCGGAATTTAACCATTTATGGATGATGACTACAAAAAAATTAAGGTTTTAGAGATCAAAATTTCGGGATAAAATTATTTTTTAGGGACCAAATAATTTTATTTCGAAAAATGTCGTTATTATATTTTTAGTAACAAAAATTGGACATTAGTGATGAATTATTATCCTTTTGGAAACAAATTTTTTGTCTAAAAAAAAAACCATATTGAGACTAAATTATTTTGTCCCTAAAAGTCTATTTATTAGTGACATTTTCAAAATTTTGGTGCTAAAAGCTTTATTTTTGACTTTTCGGGACGATCTTTTAAGGACTATCCTTATGATGATGGAAATTAGTCCCTAAATGTTTTTTGTAATAAAATTTTTACTTTTAGATACCAAAATATTTAATTTCTAAAATTTTTATATGTTGTAGTGGATGTTCAAGAGAGAAATGACTTGTAGATGCTGAATTTATTTAAATGCTGAGTGAGTTGTGATGGACCTTTATGTTTGCTACTGGGGTGGGCTGGAATTTTTCTTTTATTTTCTTGCTAAGGTGGGCTGGATTTGGTGTGAATTTTTGGGTGCATTTAAGATTTTCTTTGTTCTTTCCTTGCTCCTTGTATTTTGATTGGCTCCTCACCAAATTTAGAGTAGTGTTAGCATATAATTGAGCATATATTTCAGTGCTAACATAGTTGTGGTGGTTTTGTTATGTTATGATTTTTTTGCACTTGTTCCCCTCTTTATTGATGTATGCTATTGTAATGCTATAATTGTGAGACTATTAATACCTTGAAAAAATAAAGAATGTATTTGATATGGTTGGAATTACCTAGTGGATTGTATTTTTTTTTTTTTTTTTTATCAATAGTAATTTCTATTAAGGTAAGATTAGTCAAACGACACTTACAAGAAGATCAGCAAGAAGCTTATACCAAATTAAGGAAGAATCCTAATTAAAAAAAAAAAAAAATCCTCAAATGAAGCACCAAGGAGAAATTATACATATATCAAAACATAAAATTTATATTACAAAGCAGAAGTCGACCATAAGATTTCGACAATAGAATAAGTCTGAGATAAATAGATAGATTACATCCATCTGTGTCGGTCGCTTTCTATGACAATTGATTTGGCCAACTTGTGATTAAAAAAATAAAATAAAAAAGAAAACACACCAGAGAATTAAAATAATAATAATAATAATAATAATAAATAATAAGAGTGAGAAGAGGTATGTATAACATTATATAGTAGCTCTCAGAATTAGGCATTTGAAGTTGATGGTTTTGGAAATTAACCATTTATGGATGATGTTGAAGAGAGGAATGACTTGTAGATGCTGAATTTATTTAAATGCTGAGTGAAGTTGTGATGGACCTTTATGTTTGCAACTGAGGTGGGCTGGAAATTTTCTTTTCTTTTGTTGCTAAGGTGGGCTGGATTTGGTGTGAACTTTTGGGTGTAGTTTAGATTTTCTTTTGTTCTTTCCTTGCTCCGGGTATTTTGTTTGGCTCATCACCAAACTTGTCGTAGTGTTAGCATATGATTGAACGTGTGTTTTGTTTGGTAATGACTTTTTTAGTTAATTTTTTAACATTTTTGACTTTTTTAACCTGAGACTTTTTTGATTATTTGGTTTTCTTGTTTGGCTTTTTGCCTTGTGAATGACAAATTTTTTTGTTGACTTTTTAGTTTTTTGACTTTTTTTTGTTTTTTGGTTTATATGTGATTATTTAGCCCAATGAGAAAAGCAAACCGGGGCTAACATAGTTGTGATGGTTATGTTATGCTATGATCTTTTTGCACTTGCCTCCCCTCTTTATTGATGTATGTCATCGTATTTATATGCTTGTAATTCATTAATAAAGTTTCATTTCTTTTGCAGATAAAAAAACAAAAAATTGTGATGGACCTTTTTATTCTTATTTTTAGATTTGATTTATCTAAGATATTACAATGAAACCCAATGAATTACAATCATAGTAGTAAAATCAAATATAATATAAATTTTTACAAGGAAACTCCCAAAATGAGAGAGAAAGTCCTAATTAATACACGGGAATAAGACTCACATACAGGTTGGGTGGTTTGAATTACTGACTTCCTAGTGATGGATTTTAGCGAAAAAAATATGTGAAATGTGAATGAAGTATAACTACATTTTACTTGTATTTTACACACTTTTTAACTTTCTTTTTTCTAAATCCCTCATCAAATTCATGAACCAAACCCATCTTAAGGAAACTGGCATCCAAACATGTTTCAAACCTAACACTATTTTATATTAGAGAAATTATAAGAATTTGGCTTGTCTTTAGTTGAAAGTTGAGCTGGCCCAGACAGTTGAGGTCGCTAATTAAGAAGAATCATTAAATTGAAGACTCTTACTGGTAAGAGTTTATGAAAACATGGATAGTTGAATTTTTTCAAAAACTCTTACCAATAAGAGTCTTTCGTTTAATGATTATTTCTTATTAGAACATTCCATTTAATGACTCTTCTTAGTCAGAAATTTCAACTGTCTGATCCAATTGAAATCTCAACAGAGACAAGTCATTCTCAAATTGTAACAAGTTGATTGAACAGTAAAAATTTAAGGACAAAATCATTTTAAATTTGAGTCTCTCAAAGACCGTTGAAAATTCGTTTAGTTGTTAATTTCAAGACATCCAATGATTAGTTCTTGGTTGTTCAGATCCAATGTTACTTGGGCCTAATTGGGCTGGGATGGGCGGGATACTCTTGATTAATTTTTATTTTATTTTATTTTATTTTACAAGACAATGATACATCCCATGTATTTATAATTATTTTTAGTTTTTTACATTGATTAGTATTTTCCCTTTTAAATTTGAACCATTTAGTTCATTTTTTTGTGATTTTTTTGAGGGTACATTTTCTGTATTTGTAATTGACTCTTACTATTTTGCGAAAGGTGCGCATACTATATACAACAAGGATTCATACCACTAAAAAAAGGAGATACTTATATGTAGGTCCTAATAAGTAGACTTATTATCTAATAGGTTCTATGGAAAAAATTTGTCATAAAAAAAGGTCACTAATTGTAAGTTTTAGCCATAATTTATAAAAATCATGATAACAAAAGTCACTAATTGTCAATTTTTAGCAACATATATAAAAAATTGTCACAAATTTTTTTTTTAACGACAATTTTACCAAGACTTATTTTTAAAAGGACTTGATGGAAATTAAGTCCAACTATTAAGACCTATTGATAGTTTACCCTAAAAAAAGCACCACTAATAATACTAATGCATTGGGGGTACCAAAAAAAAAAAAAAAACACACAAGGCATAGCCAGTGGGCGGGGTCTACTGCCACATTATTAGTGCTCCCCTTAGTGCTCCCAACCATTTTTCTACTATATATACCCTATCCAAAAAATGTGTAACTTTATCACATAATTTTGTAATATCAATTACAAAATTCTCGCCATAAATTGGTATAACATAATGTCCAAAATTTTGTAACTTAGTTATGATATTTTTTGTTACGTCCATTTATAACGAGTTACGCATTTTGTGACTGATATTATGAAATTTTATGATAAAGTTATACATTTTGTCTAGGTGCATTAATAGGGGTGGGCATTGGCGCGTTGGCTCGCTCGGCCCGCCTAGACCAGTCCTATTTTTTTAGGGCTTAGAATGTTTTAGCCCATAAGGCCGAATTAGGTTAACATTTTCAACTCGATATATTAATGCGCTAGGTTTGGGATTTATATTTTCAACCCGGCCTGGCTCATTATTAAATTAATTAATTATAATATATTAAAAAATATATTTTTTGCTTATCTTTGTTGATTTTATTAAAAATCACATTTGTGGTGATATGTGATTGAATTTATTTAAAAAATCTTTTAATTTATATACAAATTTTTTTAATTTATAGTGATGTGAATATATTTATTTAAAATATATAATATGTTATTAAATTTAATTATAAAATATTTTAATTTTTTTTTTAACATATAACTTGATGAATGAATTGTGATTTACAATTTTTTTTTTTTTTGAGCTGGGTTTGGGACGTAGAGACCCAATGTTAAAGTGATTTAAACCGACATAAAATTTTTCATTATATAGTGCCGACTCGACCAGAATTTGGCCTGAACTGACGTGTGATCATCCCTAAATGCGTATAGATATATAAACGCTCTTGGCCAATAGAAAAAAAATATGCATAGATAGGGAGAATCTTATAGGCCTTGTTTGGTTTGTTTTTCAGAAAAATTTTTGGGAAAAATTATCTACAAACAAATTTTCAAGAGTAATTAAACCGAACAAATTTTTTCAAAAAAAAATCTCAAAATTTTGTTTGGTTACTTACTTTTCAAAATCAATTTCTCTCTCAGACACATCAAATCAATCACTTTTTTTAAAACTCTCTCCCCAAAACAATTTTCCAAAACCATTTTTGAAAAAAGACAAACCAAACAAGTTTTCGTACTTTTTATCTCAAAAACTACTCTACAAACACAAACCAAACACACCCATAATCTTTTAATGACGTAGAAATGTACTTGGCCAATAAAAAATAAAAAATAAAAATAAACTATACAATTACGCCAATAGACTACCTCGGTTGGTTTTTTTTAGTTTGTTTAACAAAGTTGGCTTTTTTTTAGTTGACGCATTAAATGTTTATTACTTTTAAAAATTTAGACTTACGAAATATATGTTTATTACTTTTAAAAATTTAGACTTACGAAATATATAGATAAGGGAGAGGTTCTCTCCCGTTGGGACCAATTAGAGTGTTGTTAGATTTTTGTAGGTCTATTCTGAATACCGCATCAATAATTTGAACTGTTTATTATGTTGGACTCGTCGATTATTTTATGTCTATAAAAAAAATTATATTGATCAAATATCCATAACTACTTGGTCAAATCACATTTATATAAACAATTTATTTTATAAATCAAACTTACTGTTAATAAATGTGATCTGATCTTATATCTATCAATATCTGATTAATATGTTTTTTTACAATAATAAAATACTTAACTAGTCTTACATTACATATTTTAGTGTATAATAAAATTGCATAACAAAAAAGATTCTCCCATAGTTAAGTATTTTTATTTTTAATAAAATCACTTATGGTTTCCCAACTTATCCAAATGATGATGTGTAGTTAAAATTAAATTTATGTAGTGTAAAATTATGTATAGAATAAATATAAATTACTAGATGACAATTTTCAATAATTTTTAGATAATTAAGTTTGAATTTGTACTATTATTTTTTATTTTATTTATTCAAAGTGGTTCGTCTCTCACAACGTGAGCTTGAGGTGACTTCAATTATTTACTATTGGCCGTGCAAAATTATTTTCGAAACAAAATAATACTATCTACGGAGAAAATTGCAAAAATATTGCACAGAACAAAAAATCAAAATTATTACTAAAAAAATCAATTTCCAACGTGTAGGTGTATGTTTTGTTTTTGTTCTCATTTTTCTTGTCCGGGGATGGGGTATCTGTAATATATACCTCAACCACATCCTTCTAATTTACAAGTTGCATTTATTTTAACATTGGTGAATGTGATCACAAATTTTAAATTAGAATTTATTTTAATTATTTTTATTTGCTTAGTCATTATCATCCCATGTAATTATTGTTATTTAATAAGGCAGACTAATATAGATGTCTTAATAGGTGGATTTATTATTCAATATGTGTCTTGTGATAATTAACAGTGTTTTTTTATAGAAAAATGTCATTAATAGTTAGTTTTAGTGACAATTTTAAAAATTCGTCACAGAAAAATGTCATTAATTGTCAGTTTTTAATAACAGATTTAGAAAATCGTTACAGAAAACATCACTAATTATTAATTTTTAGAGACAAATTTAGAAAATCGTCAAAAAAGTCTTTTTTACCAACAATTCTAATAAGACTAACTTTCAGCGATGGATTAAGTCCAACTATTAATATTTGTTAGTAATTCACGCTTTAATTTATCGTGTAAAAAAAAAAAAAAAAAAAAAAGAAAAAGAAAAAGAAAAAGAAAAAGAAAAAGAAAGCATTCTAAATAAGCAAAAAAATAAACCATGGATGACGTTTCCAAAAAAGAAAGAGCAATTGCAATCACACAATGGTTCAAAATTAAGTTGTAGAACACTTTCTTGGCAGGTAAGCCATGACAGATGAGCAACTGTACAAGCTTGATATTAATTTTCAGATAGAAAATTCACAGTTCACACTGTCAAGCAACATAATTATGTTTATTTTTTATTTTTATGTATTTGAGTGATTGCGGCTAATGCTTTAAGTGTACTATGGTTATAGGTAGGTCTGTACACGAGCCGAATCAATCTGAGTGGTAAATTGTTTACGTTTGATTTGATAATTTAACGAGTTTCAAAATACAGAGCTACTACGTAGCTTGACTTTTGCGTGGCTCAAGTGGCCCAACTTTTGTTGATCTGTTTATTCTCTTTTTCTTCTTCTGTTCATCTCCCTCTGTTCATCTCTTTCTCTCCCTCTGTTCATCTCCTTCAATTCCATCAGCAGATTGAAACTACACACTCACTGAAATCAAACTGTAATCAAAATCAATCTTTTTTTAGTTCAAAATCAATATCGAAACTACACACTCAATTAATGAACAAAAATTGAAATTAAAATCAATTAATCAATTTTTTTTTTTAATATATTTCAAAACCAAGATCAAAACCACACACTCACTTAATGAACAAAAACTGAAATCAAAATCAATTTTTTTTTTTTCTTTTGACCGACCAATAGTCTATAAAGAAGAAGAAGAAAGAAGAGAAGAGGACAGGAAAGAGATAGAGTAGAGAGGAAAGGAAAGCTAACAAATCAAACTCAAAAATCTAGGAAAAGAAATCAAACCCAAATCAGTCAAACCCAAAAACCAAAAATCAAAACCAATCAGACAAATCAAAATCAAAAATCAAATCCACAACCACAAACCAAATCTGACAAAATCAAACAAAATCAATCAAACCCAAATCAGTTCAAATCAGTCCATTTCTCTCATATTCTCCAATCGTAAATCTGTCAATTTCTCCAATCGCAAATCAGTCCACCATTTCTCTTCCTCCTCCTTCTCTCCTTCTTCGTCGTGCCTTCTCTTCTTTTTGCCTGATTTGAACTCGCCTTGCCCTCTTCTTGCCTCGTCGTGGACTCCGACGGTGATCGTCTGGTCTTCAACCTCTCTTCTTCTCTCTTCCTCCTCCTTCTTCTGTCTGTTTAGAGAGAAAACAGAGGGGAAGAGAAAAAGGGGAAAAAAAAAAACTACCCAGAGCGACGTCATTTTGTGTAGTCGAGCCATTCGGGCCAAGCTGTTTCAAGCTACGAAACATTATTCTTCAAAATGTATGTTCAAGTTTGATATATTTATATTTCGAGTCGATCTCAAATAATTTTTTTTATCAGCAAAAAAGATAGCTTTATTGAATTTTTTTTTTTTTGGATCAACAAAAGAAAAAAACTTTATTGATGAAATCAAAATGCAAAACATATGAAATACATCAATAAAGTGAGGCAAGAGCAACAAGCATCATAGCGAACCTTCTAATCTAAACTAGGTTGGTACCAAAAGAAACACTCAATCATGTGCAGGTTTAAGCCAAAGAGATTAGTGAGAAACCAACAAAAGAAACTACAAAACAAACATCCAAAACAAGCAGACCACACCAAAACCCAGAAAAAAAAAAAAAAAAAAAAAAAAAAAAAAAAAAAGGTAAAATGCCACCCAAACACACTGTCAAAACAACCAACCAAACCCTCTTTAATCACACAACAATATATCAACATCAGGTTGAAAAAAACAAGGGCCTGCATTGTTTGTCCTCTGACATTCCAAGCATGGTACAACCATCGAGCATCAGACCACCAAAAAAACACACAATAATAAATCAACAATGTAATCAGTCACAGATAAAAGCCAATCAAATTCCTTTTTCCACCTTGCTTTCCTATCTGCAGACATAGGCTCAATTTCCTTTGTTCTCCATAACCAGAAACTAGTAAACCTGTAACCAAAACTTCCAACAAATCCAATACTGCCAACACATATAAGCCAACTCCATGAACCATTCGAAGAAAAAAAACAAGAGCCAGCCCACTTAGCACCACTTACCCAATTGGCAATATAATTTGTTGCAGGTTAAATACCAATTCCTAAATTGAATATGCATATTCAAGATAATGATACTTAGTCCAAAGAGCGATCCCAATCTTAATCCTCTCACATAGATCATCCAAATTAGGCTAGATTCCATTAAAAATACAATTATTCCTACATTTCCAAATTGACCACATTAGCACCAATGGGATAGCTTTCTAGATTGCCCCAATAAACTTCTTGAATTTAAATCCAGACCACTAGACAAGTAAGCCCTGAATTGATCCCGGCAAAACCTATTGTAACCCCTACAATTCCAACATTTGGGACCAAACCTTCCATACTACTGGGCAAAGTAACAAAACATGATTAACCGTTTCGATCTCAAAATTACAGAAAATGCAATTAAAAAATAACTTGGACTAAGAACACCAATCCTTTGCAGATAAGCCATAGATTTAATTCGCCCCTTACACGCCAACCAAGCAAATAACTGAGTTTTGGGAGGGGCAAAATTATTCCAAATTAAGGAAGGCACACCCGAAATAAACCCAAGAACATAACGATTGTAAACTGAAGAAACAGTGAACTAACTTGATGCAGAGGCAGACCACCTGAGACTGTGCTCGACGCTAGACACCTCTGTCAGGACTAAAGAAACCAGTGAAGAAAGCTCATTAACCTCTAAGTCCTCCCAGGCCCTTAAAGGTTTTCTAAAAGCCATCATCCACTCCTTATATTTCCCTTTCTATCGAAGATCATTCTTAGGGAGTCGACATTTTCTGTAGACAATTCAAAAAGTGTTGGGAACTCGTCTTTAAGACAGCTATTTCCCATCTAGTTATCACTCCAAAACTTGATTATGTTCCCATTTCCAATAACAATCTTAGCATTTGACAAATAAAAGTTCTTTAGAAAGGATTTGAAACAACCACATTAAGAATATCAACCCATACTTTGGAAGTTGTGGAACTGAATTTTAAGAAAGGCAACCACTTCCCTCCTGGACATGCATATTTAGAGCAGATGATCCTTTTTCATAAAGCTTGATCCTCAAATCCAAACCTCCACCACCATTTAGCTAAAAGACTCTCATTGAACTCCCTAATTTTCCAGATTCCCAACCCATCTTGAGCTTTACTCTTTGTGACTTCCTCTCACTTAACCATACCCCATAAGAAATTTGCTTGCAATCTATCAATTACTTTTGTAACCCCATCTGGAACTTTGAACATCGATAAATAGTAAACTGGCAAACTTGAAAGAACAGCTTTAATCAATGTTACTCTTCCCCCATACGACAATAGCTTCCTTTCCAAGATGCAAGCTTGAGTCTACATTCATCAATAATAGGCTTCCAAGTGCTTATCCTACTTGGACTTGCACCCAAAGGTAATCCAAGATATGTGAAAGGTAATTTGATACTCTTACAATTAAGCTTAGATGCAAAATCAGCCACCAGGTCCTCAGTTACTCCCACCCCACATACACTGCTTTTGTGAAAATTAATCTTGACACCAGACATTACTACAAAACATCTACGAATTCTTTTTAGGTTTATGACTTCCACCCAATCAGCTTTGCAAAAAAATATTGTGTTGTCTGCAAACTGTAAATGTGTTAAAACAGCCTCACTAGACCCAATTTTCATACCTCTAATCAGTCCCAACTCTTTTGCTCTTTCAATCAAAATGTTTAACCCTTTTGCCACTACATTAAAAAAAAAAAAGAAGGTGAAAGTGGTTCTCGCCAGCAAACTCCTTTTCAGGACAGAACTCAGAGGTTGGTGAACCGTTAATAAGAATTGAAACCTTCACATTTGTGACACATTCCTTCATTCATTGGATCCATTTAGCTCCAAACCCAAAACTTATAAGCATTGAAAATAAGAACTCCCAGTTAACTGAATCGTACGCCTTCTCAAATCTAATTTTAAAATTAATCCCTTCTTTTTAGTTTTCTTCCATCCATTAACCACTTCATTGGCAATCAATATCCCATCCAAAATATTCCTTCCCTTCAAGAAAGTTGATTGAACCTCACTTACAACCTTAGGAATAACCTGTTTAATCCTATTAGCCAACACCTTAGATACTATCTTATATACTGAACCTATCAAGCCTATTGGCCTAAAATTTGTGAGGCTAACAGGGCTATCCTTCTTTGGAATTAAAGTCACAAAAGAACTGGCGAGACCCTTATCAAGCTTACCATGACTATGGAACTCATTGAAAAAATGTGCAATCTCTAATTTGAAAATCTTCCAGCACTTTTGGAAATAAGACATGTTGAAGCCATCCGGACCCGAGGCTTTGTTTCCCTCACAATTCTTAACTGTTGACCAAATCTTAGCTTTAGAAAACTCCGCTTCAAGAGTTGCCACCACAGACTCATCTCCAATGTTCTTGAATGCACCAAACAACTTCGGTCTTAACTTCCAATCCTTAGAAAACAATGTTTTAAAGTGCCTTAGGACTTCGATCTTAATCATCGAGGGTTCCTCATGTAAAATCCTATCAACTGTTATCGAATTTAATAAATTCTTATTCTGTCTAGAAGATGCCATTATGTGAAAAAAATTGCATATCTTTGTCCCCCTGCAAAGCCCATGACATTCTTGATTTTTTTAACCATATCCATTCCTCTCTTTTTCTACATATCCACACCTCCCCTCTCAAAAATCTTATCCTGGCAGTCTTAGTGTCATTAAGAACCCTGCTTTCAGTACTTAGATCAAGATAGTGTAATTCATTTTCAGCTTCCTTCAACTTGTATTTGACATTACCAAAAGTTTCAATATTCCACTTCTTCAAAATTAACTTGAGAGCTTTCAACTTTGCAAAGAAAACAAAACTAGCCCTACCATGCACATTAGATTCCTTCCAAGACTTCTTTACCACTGAACAAAACTGTGGATAAAACACCCAAGCATTAATGAACTTGAAAGGCCTTGGACCCCAATCTCTACCATATTCCATTAGTAGCACTAGACAGTGGTTAGATACAACCCTTGGAGGACCCCAAACATTGAATTTAAAATACTCTAACCATTCCGAAGACAGTAGGAATCAATCAATTCTGCTCCACTTCTCACCATCAGCTGCATTACACCATATGAACTTCCTACCAAGCATTGGCAAATTAGTGACCTCCATTGACTGAATGAATTCATTGAAATCCTTCATACCCCTATCCCTTCTGGAACACCTTACTATTTTCCCTAAATGTTTAATTTTGTTAAAATCCCTTCCCAAACACCAAGGCTGAAGGAAAATTGATTTCAAATTACAAATAGATTTCCACAAATTACTTTTACATTCAATTTTATTTAGGGCATACACATTAGCAATAACACATTTAAACCTGGACAAAACGATACAAGACAACAGAATAATGTTTCTATTACTGCAACAAGCCTTCATTGAAAACACACCAAAGTTCCATACACAAAGCAATCTACCCACCATACCCATAGGATCCAATGCCATGAACTCAAACTCTTCTCCAGGCCAAAAGGACCTTACAAACTTTTTAGACACACTTTCTTTCTTTGTTTCTTAAAACAAAATCACATCCACTTTTTTCTCTCTAAGGCCTTGTTTGGCATATACTAAAAAAGTCAAAAAGTCAAAAAGTCACTATCCTATTTGTGTGTGTCAATTTCCGACCACACTTCCAATTAAGTACTCAACTGGAGAACACCGGCAGAATAGGTTAAGCCCGAACAACTTGCAACAGAAAGAAGAGATTCCGGCGCTCCGACGATCAAGTCAGTAAAATATCTCTCAAAGATAACCAATAGTGCTTAACTCATTAGACAGAGCATAAAAGACATACCTTAGACCCATGGGGGTGCCTCCCTTTTATAGCCAACACAATCCTAGTCCCAATAGAAGCCTAGCTCTAATGGACTTAGGATTACTGCTAATCTTAGACTCCCAGTAGGATTAGGATAAACTCTCTAAGAGTCTTATCTTTACCCAAACTGAAGTCTTCTCTCATTCTAGGACTCTTGTCCCTTATCCGCTTATCCCGAATTCCGGTATCTTCGCAGATAATCTCGGTCTAGCCGAGATCATCTCAGCGCCAAGACCAGGACACGTGGCACCTCGGCTGGCACTTCAGTGACACCTCGGCCATGTGTTGTCATTCAAAAATTATGTCCCCACAACTGCCCCCTGTAACATGCCCGGGGGGTACCCGCGCGCGTTAAACAGTTTGGACTCCTGAGATCTCTTTGATCTCATGTCTCACGAGTGCAATGTGAAACATAGATGAGAGTCCAAATTTGGCAACTTTTATTGAAAATCTATTTTATTGCAATTTTGTCAAAAATGGACTGCGTCATCAGATCTCAGAGTCGCCACCTAATATTTTGGGAAATTAGGAAACCCATGACTCAGTGCCAAGGCCACTGTTCGTCGTAACCAAGGATGCTTGGCTCGGAACTTTAGGTATGAGAGGGGAAGGTCAATAATGAGCACCCCCGCTCACCCGATCAAAAGATCGGCCTCTACTAAACCATGATATGACTTTTTATTTTCTTTATATGTTCATATTCTGATTATTTAATAAATCCTAAAATTTACCATGTGAAACATACAAGTATAGACTATGTCACCCATTTTGGAACAGCTTGATTTCATATAATTTTGAAAGAGTTTTGAAAATGTACAACCCAAATAAATTGAGTTTACAAACATGAAAATCAACATCATTCCAAATTAAGCGACACAACCTCCATCCACTGGCATTCATACAGTTATATCACATAAGCAAATAGCCACATGGTAGGATGCTCGAACATAGTAAGAAAAACATGCACAAACGGGATGCTAAAGCATAAAAACTTACATATTTACCGACGTCCCGCGAACAGCTACAAAACAAAGTTAGTAAAATATGCATGATCTTGTATACAAAATCCTAATGCAATTCACTCATGAGATGCAACCAAAAATTCGGCTTCTAAGATATGACATGTGAATCATCTCAAGAATATGAGGTAGCGCACATAATCACATAGAAATTGATTAAATCCACAAATGCAAACTTAGCCGAATCAAGATGCATGAAACATGGATGCAAAGCATGAATATGATGAAAAATAAATATGATGTTTATGTACAAACAAAGAAAGCAAGTAAAAGAACGGGATAGAAAGAAGCGGGGCGGGGAATTATTATAACATTTTAAAGAATAATTACAAACCAAATTAGAGAGGGATGAGGAGAATATTACAACAAAATAAAAACCTCACAATACACTCAAAATTAAAAAAATAAATAAAAAAAAACTTCATGTTCTTTGGAACCGCCACCGGAAATTGATCAACATTGGGAGATTGCGCCATCTTGTCTGGAAGAAGCTAACCGACCGGCCAAATAGGCCGGCCGGCCAACTAGGCCAAGCAAAACCTGTCTTGTTGCGAAACCAAGAAAAGGCACAAACAAAAAATATGTAGGTGGCTCAACTAACCACTACCGGTTAGATTAAAAACAGGAAAACAAATATAAAATAAAATAAAAGGTGCAAACTTACAACATAAACCTAAAACAATAAAACAAATATAAGATAGAACATGCAAGATTACAACAAAACTAATATGAGACTAATACAAGAAAAAAAATAAATATGAGGTAGAACATGCAAGATTACAACAAAACTAATTTGAGACTAATACAAGAAAAAATAATTATAAGGTAGAACATGCAAGGTTACAATAAAACTAATATGAAATTAAAAAAAGTGCAAACTTACAACATAAACCTAAAACAATAAAATAAATATAAGATAGAACATGCAAGATTACAACAAAACTAATATAAGACTAATACAAGAAAAAAATAATTATAAGGTAGAACACGCAAGATTACAATAAAACTAATATGAAATTAAAACATGCGAATAAAAATAAATAAATAAATAATAAATAATTATGGGCTAAACAAACTACTAGGATTATAACAACACACTATGAAATAAGAAGTAAGAAAATAAATATGAGATATAAAATATAAGAAAATGAAAGACTAAAAATTCACCTTCCAAAGAAAGATTGAACTTCTTGATTCCCAAACTCCCTCTTGATCACCCTCAAGTGTAGGAAGTGTGTTCTCAAATCCTCAATTCGAAATTATGGAATTTATGGAGTTTATGGTATGAAAAGTGGCTAACTCTCTAGTTTTTCTCACTTTCAATCACTAAACACTCTTCCTTATGATCAAGGCAATTGATCTTTGGCTATATCAGAATTTTTAGAGTGGTTTTGGTGTATGGAAATGAGGAATTTCAGTAGCTATGGAAGGTATGGGGTGTATATGGAAGATAGGAATATTTTTGGCTCAAAAACTCAATTTTTCTCTCTTTTTTCACTCTTTTCTCACTCCTTTCTCTTCAATTTCGTGGTCCTCCTCCTCTCTTACAATATGATCATTCTATATAGGCAATGAGGGAGAGTAAAGGTCAAAAAGAAGGTGGGAGACAAGGTGGGAGACAAGAATGTGATAAGAGGGCAAATTTTCAAGGTGGTTGCATGGGATACTCCTTTATGAATGCAAACAAAACCTCTTTTTGACAATGGGGGATGATTAGGTATAATGGAGGATGAGTGGATGCACTTGAATAGCTCAGAAAATAGGTAAATGGGTTGTCCCAACCGAACCAAAACCAAGAAAAAATAGGCTATTGTTGTTTTGGGCCGAGTCAACAAAATCTGCTTTTAAGCCCAACTTCAAATGAGCATATCTCCCCTATATGGACTTGGTTTTAGGCGGTTCTTGGGTCCAAATTGAAGCCCCAGAAGTCTACTTTCCAATGGGGGTGGCCTCAAATTTAAATTCCAAGTGTACAAAGAGATATGACTAATTTAGTAAAGGCTGTCTCGGGCTGGGTCAACAAAATCTGCTTTGAAGCCCAACTTCAAATAGGCATATCTCCCTTATTTGGACTTGGTCTAAGGTGGTTCTTTGGTCTAAATTGAAGCCCCAGAAGTCTACTTTCCAATGGTGGTGGCCTTACATTTAAATTCCAAGTGTACAAAGAGAAATCCCTAATTTAGTGAAGGCTGCTCATTTCCTTTTTAATGATTTGATACTCATTCTTTTCCTAAACCAGTTTTCTTTCATCCTCTCCTATTTCCTTCAACTCCAAACCTATAAAGAAAATGTTTTTAAATATTTTTCAAAAAAGTTCACCTCCCTTCCATTTATTTCCACTTTGTCCTTACTCGGTTTACTGAAAAGTGCAACATTTTAATCGAAATGGGAGCCTCGGGACATTGTAGAAACATTTAAAAAAAAAAAAAAAAAAACATATTTTGAAAAAAGGGTTTTAAGGTCTAAAATAGTTTGGCCAAAAAATGGGTGAAGGTTGGGATTAAAATTTAAATTCCATCTTTCTTACTAAGAATTTTGTGAGAAACACATTCTAATTGTCATCATCAGGCAATCAACAGAAAGCGCCCAAGTCTTAGGGCTGGTCAAAATGGGGTGTCTACACCCCCTAGGTTCTATTACCTCGTCATCTTAAGGTGATGGAACCTATATCATTCATTCCTTTAATCACGACCTCGGTTTAACTTCAGCTTGTAAATTTTTCTTAAAATTTCAACAAGTGTTAAACATGACCTCGGTTTAACTTCAACTTGTAAATTTTTCTCAAATTTCAACAAGTGTTAAACATGACCTTGGTTTAACTTCAACAATGTAAATTTTTCTCAAATTTCAACAAGTGTTAAACATGACTTCAATTTAACTTCAACTTGTAAATTTTTAAAATTTCAACAAGTGTTAAACATGTCATCGGTTTAACTTCAACTTGTAAATTTTTCTCAAATTTCAACAAGTGTTAAACATGACCTCGGTTTAACTTCAACTTGTAAATTTTTAAAATTTCAACAAGTGTTAAACACGTCATCGATTTAACTTCAACTTGTAAATTTTTTTCAAATTTCAACAAGTGTTAAACATGTCCTCGATTTAACTTCAACTTATAAATTTTTCTCAAATTTCAACAAGTGTTAAACATGACCTCGGCTTGACCGGAGAGGTCACCACGGCATCTTGTCGCTTTCTCTGGAGGTAATCTCTCAGATCCTCCTTGGTTCGTCCAGGAGCTCAACTATCTCCGGATTTTAGCTTCTTTGGTGCACTACTTCCAGTGTCATTGTGAGTCCTTTTAGACCTCCCTCCATTGGTCGTGTCGAAACAGAATTCCTTCCCCTGAACATCCCGATGTTCTTTGGTGCAGGTTTCTTTCGTTCGACTTGTCTTCTGGGATTCTCCATGCCCGACCTCCCGCGAAGGCCGGTGAGAATGTCCCTTGGTCCCGCCATGCTAAGGGACTGCAGGAACCGTTTTCTGCCTTCCTTTCTAGGCACCTTTCTTGGCTGCTGGAATCAGTGTATCTTGTAGCGGGAACGGTGGCTACATGACGTTGTTCTGCATCAGAAAATTGATGACCGTTTGCAGGTCCGCCAATTTGTTTGCCATTCTCTTCATCTTGTCGTCCCTCCGCAGGCATCTATCTTTCTATACCTGAAGGTCATCCTCGTTATAATACCCGCTCCGGTCTGATTTCTTCGGTACGCCGCCCTCCTAGCCGACGTTCTTTCCTTCGTGATTCTTATAACGAGTTTCTTCGTTGCAGTTGTCTTCTTCGACGTCAAGGTCAATATGTTTCCCACTCTTAGTAGGGGTGTCATCCCCAACCTTCTTTTTCTGTCCGTCGTTGGCCATCTATTCTCCTTTCTTTCCCACAGACGGCGCCAAATTGTGTATGTCAATTTCCGACCACATTGCTAATCAAGCACTCAACTGGAGAACACCAGCAAAATAGGTTAAGCCCGAACAACCTGCAACAGAAAGAAGAGATTCTGGCGGTGGCTCGTCCACCTGGGGGCACTCCGACGATCAAGTCAGTAAAATATCTCTAAAAGATAACCAATAGTGCTTAACTCACTAGACAGAGCATAAAAGACATACCTTAGACCCATGGGGGTGCTTCCCTTTTATATCCAACACAATCCTAGTCCCAATAGAAGCCTAGCTCTAATGGACTTAGGATTACTGCTAATCTTGGACTCTCAGTAGGATTAGGATAAACTCTCTAAGAGTCTTATCTTTACCCAAACTGAAGTCTTCTCTCATTCTAGGACTTTTGTCCCTTATCCGCTTATCCCGGATTCTGGTATCTTCGCAGATAACCTCGGCCTAGCCGAGATCATCTCAGCACCAAGACCAGGACACGTGGCACCTCGGCCATATGTTGTCATTCAAAAATTATGTCCCCACACTATTTAAATCACATTATCTTATTTAAGTTACATCACCTCTCTACCACGTCACTTCAAACCCAACCCATACCTAAACCCATATTTCATAAAAAGTCAAAAAGTATACTTATTTAGAACATCCCAAACAACCCCTAAGTAAAGCTTTTATTCTTTGCCTTTTTCCAGATTAGCCAAGACCTTTGATGTTCTAGCTCATTATCTTCAACAAAACCAATTTAAACTCCTACTTCCCCTTAGTGATGTTCTAGCTCATTATCTTCAACAAAACCAATTTAAACTCCTACTTCCCCTTAGTGAGTTGTCCATGTTTGAACAACCCCTCTCAACGATGATACACGATCCATATCCTTCTTTTCTAACTCCACACATCTTTGTAGAACTTCAGCCTGCATGCCATCACAATTCATTCCCAATACTTTTCTAATCTGAATCGAAGCTTGTGCTTCACTACGCAATTTACAACCTCAATTTGAAGCACGTCCACTCGAAATAGATGAAGAAATCACAACAGCTGCATCCTTAAAAGTTGCTTATCTATGCCAGTTGCCAGGTAACATTAATCCACCGTTCTTCTAGATTCTTGCACCTCTAGCCATTCTGCAAATTAATTTCTTCTCTTCCATACACATCTTGCTCTTAGCTTTCTTCTTCTGCCTTGTGCAAGCACTAGGGTTCTCGACTGAATATCCAGTCACTCTCTGTTTGCCCAGACCTTTACCCATTCTTGGATTAGGACTGGACTTAAGTGCTGGCCCACCAGAAATTCCTTCAAACATAACGGCATCCTGCCAGCCCACGTTATTTTTTTCCAAATAAAATAGGAATGGACTTGAATGAAGGCCCATCCAATTGGCCCACAGCCAAATCAACCTCCAAATTAATTTGTGGCTGGTCCACTTCAGACCCACTCATACTTTTAACAAACCCATGTGTTATAATTTCATCCTCCACTTCCGTTTGCTCATTAATGTCATAATTGGTACCATCAACCATTGTCGTTTTGCACATAACCATGTCATCATCCCTGTTAGCCACTCTAGTCTGAACACCATCACCAACATCTTGCAGATTAACATCATTAGAACTACATAGCTTTATTGATGAAGATCAAATTACAAAGCAAATGACAAATATCAATAAAGGAGAAAAGTCCAATAAGTCTATTTCATTAGAACTACATAGCTTTATTGATGAAAACTTAACAAATTTTATAATATATTTAAACTTAACTTGTTTATCTAACAAGTCTATTTCAAAAGAGTTTTCAATGAGCCAAACAATAGCCAAAATTTAAATAGTTTCATACATTTTACACTTTTAGTTTACTGTGATGTGATGTCCAATCTTCAAGAAAATAACTTTTTGGTCATGTTATTTTAACATTGCTATAGTCTTTTACTTTCTTCAAATTTTGATTTTTGTGATTTTTATTTCAATTTTTCAGAAGTAATGCTATACATAGATAATTTCCTCACAATAATTTCTTACAATTAAACACAAATCAGTAGAGTTCGTGTTAATAAATATACATGGAACTATTACTTTTGTGTTTAGTGAAAAAAGACAAAGTAAAATATTTTCCTTCTCATAATCACACGCAACTGACTTTATACACTATAACATATAAGATGTCAAATTACCTAGTCAAGACTTGAGGCATCCAACTTGATTATTTTTTATGGTGAACAAGTTGAAATTCATCTCGATCATATGGAACCTTCACCATAAAAAGGTTAGGAAGGGCACAAAATAATTCTTGTGGTTATGATGGAAACCAAGGGCCATGAGGTGTTAGGCTCACTTTTTTCCCTGCTATTGCTGGTTGTGACTGCTACAGCTGGTTGCATTACTCTGCTGCTGGGGTGGTGTTTGTTGTTTTGTAGTTTTATCTTATAGGCCCAATGTATTAGTTTGTTGTTTTGTTGTTTCATTGGTTGATTTCTAACCAACTAGTGGTGTGCTAGCAAATGATTAGGCAAACTCTATGGTGCCAACCTAATTAGGATTGCTTAATTTTATTTTGATACTTTTTGCACTCAATAAAAATTCATTTTGCTGAATTAAAATTAAAAAAAAAAAAATGATGAATTTCACAAAAGAATTTGATTGTACGAAAATTAAATTACCCTTCAGGGAGTACATTTTTCCTCAAAGTTTGGCAGTAAACATGGCTTCATCGAAACCTCATGTTTTAGTTTTTTCTGGAGAAATTACTCACTTTTATCTCTGTGGCTTTAAGTTAGGGTTTTAAAAAACATTTTTAGTCTATTCATAAAGTCTTCAGTTTAAAATTGACAGAAATCTTATAATACAAACTGATACAATCCATAGATTAAAAAAATAAACAAAAAAAAAAAAAAAGATACTATAAAATCACAAAGGGTCTATATTTTTTGCATGAAAAATAGAAATTATAAAAAAATTAGAGTTAATTATTCAAAAGTTTAAGGTCGGTTTTCCATTAAATCCTACTTTATTATTTTCTATCAATAACGTCCCATGTTCAAAATATTTATGTGTATATGACTGTTTTACCCTTATTAAAAGGCAGAAGGAATTAAAAAGTATTAATTCAATAAGTGTTAATAAAAAAATTGGAGACTAGCTTCTCTCCAATCCTAACATGGACAGGAGAGAACTGTTTGGGACCGTGGGGTCACTACTAACCCCGTTTCAAAAATATAAACCATTCATTGTATTGTCTTGATTGTCATAATCTATTTTATTGTCTTTTTGGTGAAGCTTGTTTATGCACGTCATGGAAGGATAAGATAGTCTATACCCTGCGATGCATGAAACACGTACCCATCAAAATGACATTAAAGAAAGTGATTATCGCTGACTATTATTTAATTTTATCTCTAAAGCCAATTCATAAGAAACTACTTACTTATTCCCTTCACACTTTGGATTTTATGCCAATTTTAGGGTCTTTTGGTCAAGCGTTTTTTTATTGTAGCTATCACAAAAATCCATATTATGTATTGATGGCGATTTAAATATAGTAAAAATTTAGAGGAATATTCTTTTGACCTGCAATTCCTTGGAGCAGCCAAATTGGTTCTTATAAAACTTGAATTTGAACCATTGCATATATGTTAACGTGCTTCCTAGTTAGGTGCCCATCTTATGTTTGTTTTAAAATAATCAGAATATGGTTGTTATAATAGCGTGATGAAATTCTTAGCTACAATGACTCTTGTTGTTATGTTTATTATTTTTCATCAGCAAAGAAAATGAAGTTTATTAGTACACGAAAAGATACAATTGAAAAGGCAAGGGCAAATCATTGTCAATACATGACATCCCTGCTAAGTTGACTCTCATTGTTATGTGCTATGAGCCTATGATGCAATCTCACCCTATAGGTTCATTTGGAGCAAGCCAACAAAGATTGCAAGAGCTGCTCCATCTTATCTACAATACGTCTTTGAGTTCTAACCAAAAGGATTCCCTTCAGTGGTCAATTGATAAGCAAGGAATCTTCACGGTAAAATCTATTATTTCACACTACCACTCGCTTTCAAACGGGCCTTCTGGGAAAAACCTCTCCACTATTCGGTCGTGGAAGTGTATTGCTCCTCCAAAGGTGAAGGTTTTTTGTTGGTTTCCTCCAAATGAATGATTCAAATCGTCAAAACGGAATCTATAATGGGTCTCACAAACCTAGATAGTCATCTCCAGTGCAACGACGACTGCTGAAGACCTGAGAGAAGGTTCACCCAAAAAATTATCAGCACTAAATGACAATATTATTCACCAAACATTGTGTTTCAGGAAATGAGGTTGGTGTTGTGCCTTATAGGCATAACACTGTGATGTAAGCCCGTGAAAGTATATCCTAAATTTATTTTAATAATTTGAAATATTCATAGTGCAGGGTTCGTTGAGTAGATCATTTATGAAAAAATTCAACATAATTAGACATGCAACTCACAATAAGACGACATTTATGTTTAAAAAATAAATGGTTAGCATGGCTTTAATATTTTTTTAAATTATTATTCGTTTTGATCATACGGTTATACTTATTTGATTAATTTCGTCTTTTATATAAATAATATACTTTAAGAATCCTATAATATAAACGGTTCAAATAATCAAAAGATGGTTAGAACAAACCTTATGGGGGTGTAACAGCATGGGTGTTGTCACAGCACCCACCCCCAATCCTTATGTTTTATGCCCCAATACAAAATTGTCAGCCCCACCCACTCCACAATCACAAATGTCCTAGTAACCACTTGATAATGTCCCAAAAGCAGTAGATAATTTCTCTAGTTCAAGTGGACATTGCTAATGTGGTATTTACTTTTGTTTTGTTATTTCAAAACTTAAAAATTTCATAACTTTCATTATGCACATTTATTTTTTGGTAAAAATTATATTTTTGGAGTGTGCACAATGAGATCTATGAAACGAGACCAATATTGAATATAAAATTTCACGAAAATAAAATGTTATTTTTTAGCTATATGAAACTAATAATTTCTCAGTTTGCGAAACTATCCAGTAAAATTAAGAAATTTCTCAGTTTTTTCCAGTATTAACTAAGAATATTTTCAGTTTTGAAAAATTTCTCAATTTTTTCGAGTCTTAAAACTGAGTCAATTTTTCAAGTTTTAAATTGATAATATTCTTTGTTTAAAAAAAAATTTTTTAAAAAAAAAACTGAGAAATTTGTTAGTTTTACACATAAATGCTCCATATAATTGTTTCGTCAATTAAGAAAATTTTCACTTTTCTGAGTTCCGTAATTGAGATATTTCTCAATTTGTTTATGTATATTTATGTGTGAAAGAGATATTTTTTTTGTTTAAAAATTTAATTTATGGTTAGAAATTAAGAAAATTGAAAATTGACTTATTTTCTAATTTTTAAAATTGAGAAATGTTTTCAAACTGAAACATTTTTCAAATATAGGAATCATATATTTTAGACAAATTTTATAGTTGCAATATATATTTTTAATTTTTGGATGAAATTTATTGTTTTCTAGTGGAACTTCCTCATTTTAAGTATTATTATTTTTTTGATTTTTTATGAAATTTTCTTTTAATTAACTCATCTAACTACATATATTTTATAAGAAAAAATTAGACCTTAGTTAATTTAAGAAAACTTATTATTAAAAATCGTTTAAATTGTAAATTTATAATAAAAATATATATTTTTATTTTTATATAATTTTATATTTAATATTAGTCTTGTCTGATAGATTTCGTTGTATTGATTTTAGAAATATAAATTTTATCAAAAATAAATATATATTGTAAAAATTATGATGAGTTGAAGATTTGAAAATTAAAATAAATGTGACATTACCGTACTTTTTTTTTATTTATAAATAATGAAAAATTATTATTTATAAAATAATTTCATCCATTAAAAATTAATAAAATTTAAAAGAATAAAAATATTATTTAAGACTTTTAATGAAATAATAGTGTCTCCATCACAAAAAAATATTAGGGACATTTACACACAAGTATTAATTTATGAACTTATATTCTTTTAAGTTTTAGCTAAGATTTTTTGGACCTTCAAGTCCCATTAAATTTTTAATAGTCGGAATTACCCTTTCAATAATGATTGTTCATCATTTATGATTATCTATAAAGGAACATAATAATTTGACATTTATTTTGATTTTCAAAACTTTAAAATATCAACTTTCAAATTGAAGAAAATGTTAAAAAATTATGTGCAAAAAAAAAAAAAAACTAAGTTAAAAAAAAAAAACTGAATTATTTTTTTGTGCAAAACTAAAAATTTTATGTTTATAAAGGATCATGATGATGGAACGTTGATGTGCAAAACTTTAAAAAAAAAAAAAAAACAAAAAAAATGATGATGTTCTCAGATTTAAAACTGGACAAAACTGATAATATTATCAAT
The DNA here is from genome assembly GCA_036172215.1 of Camellia granthamiana. Classification (NCBI taxonomy): domain Eukaryota; kingdom Viridiplantae; phylum Streptophyta; class Magnoliopsida; order Ericales; family Theaceae; genus Camellia; species Camellia granthamiana. The sequence continues at coordinate 74,248,176 of CM069917.1, forward strand.
TTTATTGGATAGTTGAATCAAACCAATAAGTAGAAAGGCAAAAACGTTTAATCTCATGCTCTGTTTTTTTATCAGTTAGTGAAACAATTATCTAAAACACTACTATGCAAAATTGATAATGTTCATAATTTTAAAAATTAAAAAAAAAACTGATAATATTCTCAATTTTACTAAATAGGACGTATTAGTTTAAAAAATCTTAAATAAAACTTAAATTACCATAATATTTGTAAATAAAATTTTTAAATAATTAACTCAAAATATTATCTAGGATTTCTACGACCACCCAATGCTTCGTAGAATAGTGTCTTCATCAGATTAATCTGCGTTTTCTCAAGAAGTGGGGCCAGAGTTTCATATTTTCAGAGAATGGATCTCACTTCAATCAGGGTCTTGACTTTTAAGAGTTGTCTTTGTCTACCATCTTTTTGTTTAGAAGGGTTTGGTTTGTCCTATTTTGATTTTCTTTGTCTAGTGTGTTCTTTTATTTTTTTATTTTTTTCTTTCAGCTATCGATTTTGTATTTGATTAGTTTTGTTTTATATTTTTCAATCAAGTTGAGATATGATTTTTAAGTTATAATTTTTTTTTTTTTTTTTTTATCGGTAAATGTTAGTTGTTATAATATCTTTTGTCATTGTCTCTTGTGTTTTCCTGATGTAATTTATTTATACATCTTGTATGTTTTCTTCTACATCAATAAATATTTATTTTATCAATAAAAAGAAAATTCACAAAATGAAACGTGTGTAAATGTCCCTAAAAAATACAAACCAACAACTAATAAACAAGAAGTATCACTTTTGAGATATTTTTTTAACTTTTTATGAAAATATGTATAAAAAGATAGAGAAAGTAATGTAACAATTTATATTAATCTTTTAATTAAAATTGAAGCTGCCAAATGAAAATAGAAAGATTCTACATCACTCAAGTCACATGAGTATGACGATAGTTCGATCTTTACACCACGTTGGACCAATCTTGAAAACTACTTCTATAACCTTCGTAGGCAAACTACGAACACTATCTTCGTGATCAAGTACGTGATCTAAATGTATATGAACGCAATTCGCAAGAGATCTAGAAACACCACAAAAATCAACCCTAATCTTTGCAAATTCTTCATAGTAAGAGGGGGGGAAAAAAAAAGGGACTATTATGAAATTTTCATAGATATTACAAGGTTCAAAGAATGCATGATTATATATATCTTGAATCATACCCCAATTTTGAATTTTTACTTTGAAGTTTTCACATTGAATCTTCAACTGATACTGAGTCTGTTTGTTACAAATTCTAAGAGGCACTATGTAGACACTCCATTTTTGACCGACCTTAAGACTCAGACGTCACCGATTGAGTGCTCGGTGATGTTGCATACTGTGCTCGTTCAGAAGTCTCAGAGTCACGGCCGTGCGCCCTGCCTCCGGACCCCGGAACCCTCTTCTGTGCCTTGTCTCGGTTTGCGAACCAGACTCGGTTTTCTCTGTTTTCTTTCCTGAGGGAAGGGAGTGGTCCCGTAGACTATCTCTCAGTGGCCGTGGGCTACTTTTCGTGGCCGTAGGCCATTTTGCCCATTTCGGAGCCCGGTTCCCGGTTTTCGGGACCGTCAGGCCGTGTGCCTCGGTTCGGGACCGCCCAACCATCTCCGATTTCTCTGGTTTTTGGCAAGTGCCTCTGTTTTATCATTCTGAGGAGCACTGGGGTCTCAGATACCCACTTCGTGGCCGAATGCCACTTTCGGTGCTTGCAGCCTGTTTTCGGGACCCCGAACTGCGTGATTTGGGCCCCGAGCATTCATTTTGCATCGGTTTTCTCCGATTTTTGGCAGGTACCTCTGTTTTAACATTCCAAGGGACACTGGGGCCTCTGGTACCCACTTCGCGGCCGTACGCCGCTTTCGGTGTCTGCAGCTCATTTTCGGGACCCCGAACCTCGCGGTTTAGGCCCCGAGCATTCGTTTTGCATCGGTTTTTGTTCAATTTTGGCAGGTACCTCTGTTTTAGCATCAGGAAGATCACTGGAGGGTGGAAGGCCAGCAATTGTTCCAGAAAACCAGTTTCGCTCCTCCGGAGCCCGTTTTTCTCACTTCCGGGCTAATGTTGAACACCCTAGGGGTATTTTCTTCCAACCAAAGCTACATATTTGTGATGAGGGGACATGGGAGGACCCTAAAAGTGCATGGTCGGCCAGCAATTTTGATTTTCATTTTTGAGCCTCTTCTTCAAGTGCAATGTTGTGACTCCTGCTTCAGAGTTGCCAAATTCCAACCTTGGAACCTTGTTCCACACACATGGGAGGACACCAAAAAGTGGTGGTCGGCCAGTAATTGTGAATTTCATTTTTGAGCCTCTCCTTCAAGTTCTATGTTGTGACTCCTACTTCAGAGTTGCCAAATTCCAACCTTGGAACCTTATTCTACACACATGGGAGGACCCTAAAAAATGGTGGTCGGCCATTAATTCAACATTTCATTTTTTGCCCTTGGCTGGCCGGCCATGGGGGGTGGCTGGCCGGCCATGGGAGGTGGCTGGCCGGCCATGAGGGGTGGCTGGCCGGCCACTTGCAGCAAAACCACCTGGCCGGCCAGCTTTCTGCTTTTCCACCCTTTACAGCTGTCCGGATACTTTTTGAAATATCTCACCCCTCCGGGAGATATTTTGGGAGGGAAAGCTTGGATGCATTTCCCTCCCCTTTTACACCCTTTCTTGCCTATTTGAGGGGCTGGACAGCTCCTTCCCTAGGGTTACAAGATTTCATCTTAGAAGCCTCTCTCTCAAAACCTCCATTTTCTATCTCCAAAACCCTAAAAACCTTCAAGCATCTAGGCCAATCCTTCATCAACACTAAGCTTCACCATCACCATTACCATTCCAGCAGCAAAGGAAGGTTCTTGAAGGGCTAAGAAGCAACAAATTCAAGCCAAGAGGTAGCAAAAGTTGGATCTTCAAGGGTAAGTCTCAAATTCCATCTTTTACACCATTTTCTTGCTTCCTATTTCTACCCTACTTGCCTACTGTTTTGGGCTCTGACCCCTACTGGTTTTAGGCTTATTTTGAGCCCCTCTACAACATTGTAGAAGGGCTCAACCTCATTTGGTATCTCCATGATATACTTCTTTCAATATCACCCTTTATGCCAATTATTTGCATGCTTTGTTTGGTTTTTGAGTGATCTGATTCCGAGCTTGGTATAAACTGTGAGTGAGCTTATTTTGAGCCCCTCTTCAACATTGAAGAAGGGCTCAACCATGTTTGGTGATGCTAGCATGCACTTCCTTTGTAATTCCTCTATTTTACCGTAAAATCGCATGATTGTTTTGGCCTATTTGTGATCTGAGTTGGAGCATGAAACATACTGATATTGTGCCTATTTTGAGCCCCTCTTCAACATTGAAGAAGGGCTCAACTTGGTTTTCATGCTCTATATGCCACTTGATTTGAATTCATGTTCTATGCCTATTTTGCATGCTTTGTTAGGCCTATTTGGCTTCTGATTTCAGCCTTCATCAGGCTTAGAAAGAGCCTTATTTTGGTCCATTCTTCATGTTTTGTTAAGGACCTTAAGCCATTTGGTGAATTCTTTTGGTACTTTGTGTTAAATTCTTCCTATTTTCCGTAAAATTGCATGCTTGTTTAGGCCATCTTAGCTTCTGATTTCGGCCTTCATCAGGCTTAGAAAGTATCTTATTTTGACCCATTCTTCATGTTTTGTTAAGGGTCTTTGTTGGTTTGGTGCATCCATTTGATACTTCTCTTTATAGCCTTTGTTGGCTTCATCTTGCATGCCATGTTTAGTAGATCTACACACTGAATTGGGGGATGTCATCTTCTGTAAATATGCATATTTTTGGCTCCTCTTTAATGTTGTAGAACTGTGTTTTTCAGTTTGAGCATTTCAGATACCACTTGCTTTGTAATTTTCCTCTTTTTCCCCATTTTTGCATGCTATTTTTGCCATACTTGTGGTTGTTATTTAGCCTTGTTTTGTACTGGAAAAATGCCATATTTGGGACTGCCTTGCTACTGTTTTTTCTGTCATGTATCAATTTTGCATGTTTGGTATAGCTGTAGGCCATTTCGGGGGCTTAATATCGCATTTCGGGATGATTTCATGCATTGGTTGTCATTTCGTATCATTTTGGGGCTGTTTTCCCCTTCATTTAGGTGCTGAAATTTGGTTTGCATGCTTGCATATCATTTCCGTATGCCATTTCATGCCTTCGGGCCATGCCTCGGTTTGCGTGCCCGTGTGCACGCACTTCGAGGCACCTCATTTTCATCCATCGGCAGCTTATGTGAGTGTGGCCGAGGCTCTCTCATGTTAGTGTAAGCCCCATTCGCATTTTCCATCTCATTTTATCATTGCCTCGGCTTGCGTGCCTGTGGGCACGCATTTCGAGACACTTCGGTTTTATCCGATTTGCATTTCATCATCGCCTCGGTTTGCGTGTCCGTGTGCACGCATTTCGAGGCACTTCGATTTTATCCGAACCGATTTGCATTTTGCATCATCGCCTCGGTTTGCGTGCCCGCGTGCACGCATTCGAGGCACTTTGATTTTATCCGATTTCCATTTCATCATTGCCTCGGTTTGCGTGCCCGTGTGCACGCATTTCGAGGCACTCCGGTTTTATCCGATTTGCATTTTGCATCATCGCCTCGGTTTGCGTGCCCGTGTGCACGCATTTCGAGGCACTTCGATTTTATCCGATTTCTATTTCATCATTGCCTCGGTTTGCGTGCCCGTGTGCACGCATTTCGAGGCACTTCGGTTTTATTCGATTTGCATCTCACATCATGGCCTCGGTTTGCGTGCCCGTGTGCACGCATTTCGAGGCATCTTCATTTTCATCCGCATTGTGCATACTAAGTTGTATCTTAGTTGCATTTCATGCATATCATGCATATTGCACGAGAAACGAGGCACGTTTCGCACCCTGAGCGACGGAACGAGTCTCAATTCCCAAGTCACCGACACTCCGGATTACCCATGATGGAGTTAGGTTTTGTTGTAGCATTCACATGCATTCATCCTATATTGAGTTGTGCAATTCGGCTCCTCGGCCATCATGCATCGATATGCGTGATTGGTGGCACGAGGATCGAGGCATGCATATATTTGTGAAATACATTGCTATGCCCATTTCCTGCTCTCTGTTGTAGCAAAATGAAGAATCAGCAACTTTCCGGAGTCTGGCACGCATTTCGAGAAACATTGCAAACAGAGGCTAATTAGGGCATCCCAGTGGATTTCCACGCCAAGCAGCCCAGCATACATCATTCATCAGAAGCAAGGCAGTCCTTGGCTTACATGCCAGTTTACAATTTTTCGTAGTTAATTTGTTAATTAATTAGAAATCTGTATTATTCGGACTGTAATATTCGGACTGTATTATTCTTTTATTTCGGACTGTATTATTTTATTCGGACCCTCTGCGCGAGGGCATAATTGTAATAAGTGTGGGTGAGTGTGATGTATGTCTTCCAATCCCACGTCTTTCTTCCCTTTTATTTACCCGCTTATGATGGTTAGATATAGGGCATATTTCAATTAGCATAACAGCATGACAACATGTTTGCATCATTCATCTGTTTTGCACGCACCGGGCTCGGCGCATCATACAAACTGCATCTGTATTTCAATTCCAAGTTGAGTACTTGATAGCTGTTGCATCTCATATGCCATATTTAGAATAGCCGAGCCTGCTATAGTTGCATTTTGCATGTGTTGCATTAGGCATTTCTGTATACTTAGGATCATGCATGATTCCTAATCAGTTTTTTGTTTTGGCTTGGAGTACTCGGTGAGTTTTATGCTTTAGCATCCTTGCATGCGTGTGAGTGTTGCCATGGTAGCATGCTTACCATGAGGCTACATGCTTATGTGATATAACTGCCTTGAATGCCTGTGGGTGGAGGTTGAGTTATCTGAATTGGGACAATACATTGACTGTTTGTTTTAAGCCCACTAGATAGTGGCAAAATCATGTTTTCTAAGCCCACCTGAGGGTGGCAAATCCGCATTTTAGCCTACCTGCGGGTAGCACCATCACACCATTTTCAAACAAACAAACATGAAATGTTTTGTTCCAATTCAGACGACTCAGTCTATACTTGTTTGCTGCAAGCATCACATAGTAACCTAGGCTAATAACCGGAATAAGAACTCACAATGTTTTCAAAAACAGATATCATGGTTAGTAGAGGCCGGTCTTTGACCCGGCGAGCGGGGGTGCTCACGATGTGACCTTCCCCAATCGTACCCAAGTTCCCGAGCCGAGGCAACTTTGGTGATGACGGACACGTGGCCTTTGGCACCGAGTCAGGGTTTCCTAAATTTCCCATTTTAAAAATATTTAGGTGGCGACTCTGTTATCTGGCAAAGCAGTCCATGTTTGGCACTTCTTTCAAAAAAATCTGTTTTTCTTCAAAACGATTTGCCAGAGTTGGACTCTTTGGTTCGAGATTTAGAACCGCAACAAAATCGAGTCCGAACTGTAGCGAGGTCCCTCGCGGGCTTGTTACACACTATAAAAAATTAAGATTTTGGGAACCAAAATTTATAGACAAAATTATTTTTTATGGACCAAATATTATTGTTGCAAAAAGTATCATCATTATATTTTTAACAACTAAAATTGGATATTAGTGATAAATTATTATCTATTTGGGACTAAATTTTTTGTCTAAAAAAATAAATTACTTTGAGATCAAATTATTTGGTTCCTAAAAGTTTATTTATTAGTGACATTTTCAAAATTTTGTCACTAAAAGCCTTATTTTTGACTTTTCGAGACGACCTTTTAATGACTATCTTCACGATGATAGAAATTGATCCCTAAATGTCTTTTACAACAAATTTTTTACTTTTAGAGACCAAAATATTTGGTCTCTAAAACTTTTATATGTTGTAACGAGGTTAAGGTAATTATAACTTAATTTAATTCAGGAGTTTGTTTGGCATAAGTACAACTTCTGCTTGTAGTTTATTAGATAAAAATAATTTAAATAAACTAATTGTTTGAAAGATTGGAAATGGGTACTTCTAGTTTTTTACTTTATGATGATAAGCTTTTAGTTTAAAGCAAGCTCTACCAAACAGGCCATTGTACTCACGGACTCACTTCAAAATATATACTATGTATATATTGTAGGAACTCTATCGAATGAAATTGCCAACAAAGAAAGAAAAAAAGAAGAAGGGGGGAGGGGGGGTTGTGATAATATTCAATTTTCTTAATAGCCTTCTCATCCCATTTTTTCCGATACCTTTGTCAATTAGTAGTGTCTAGAAGAAGAAAAAAAATCTTATTCAGAATTTTTGGTGATTAAAAACAGGATATCTAATCTTCATAGAAGTATATCAAAAGGGTTGAGATTCATTGAATCAAGATATCTTGAAATCAAGAAAATGATTAAAGGCTTAAAGTTGTATCTTTTGTATGAAGCTAATTAGACAGTGTGCATCAGTTTTTATTTTTATTCTTCCATGTAAACAAAACAAAAGATGGCAAGTTTTTTTTAATCAAAAAAAGTAAAATTTATAAACTCAACCAAGTTCCTGTTCTCTCCTTAGAGCATCAAACTCAAGCCAGTTTGAGATTCCTAGTGTTTGAACTTTGGATTTAGCATAGCAACTGACAAAAACAAGCTAATTATACAGTGTGCATCAGTTTTTATTTTTATTCTTCCATGTAAATAAAATAAAAGATGCCAAGTTTTTTTTAATCAACAAAAGTAAGATTTATGAACTCAACCAAGTTCCTGTTCTCTCCTTAGAGCGTCAAACTCAAGCCGGTTTGAGATTCCTAGGCTCCGTTTGGTAGAGCTTTGTAATTATGATTTGAGAATATGAGTTGTATTTTGAGTTTGTGTGTTTTAGAATTATGATTTGAGTGTAGAAAATTTGTTTGGTTATGGTTTTTGAATAAAGTGTTGAATTGAGTGTGGAATTGAGTTTTGAATTGAGTGTAGAATTGAGTTTTGAAAGTTTGATTTGACATGTGAAGTAAGAAAATTTGTTTGGTTATGAGTTTTGAAAAGAGTTTTCAAAACTTAATTCAAATTGTTATAACTCATAACAAAACACATTACTTTCACATTATTGAAAATTTTGATCAACACTCATAACCAAACTCTTTTTAAAATTCAATTAAAAAAATTTATTATTAACAAAAAATAACATTAATTAATTTTTTAATTGAAAATACTACAAAGGAAATAATTTTTTTTCAAAATAAATATTCAAAAAATTTAAATCATAAATATTTAAATAATTTAAATAATCTAAAAAATTTAATAAGTAAAAAATTAATTTAAATATTCAAAAAATTAAAATAATTTAAAATTTTAATATTTTAAATTTAAAAACAACTGTACACTCAAATCCTAACCAACACATAAAACAAAACTCAATTAAAAAATTATTTTTAAAACTCATAACCAAACACATAACTCGAAATTCCATACTACTTTCACAACTCTACACTCAAATCGTAATCAAATACATAACAAAAACTTAAAATATTTAAAAATATTTTTATAAAATAGAGTTTGAATTTATTTTTATAAAATATTTTAAAATTTAAAAAATTAAAATTGTAATATTTAAAAATTAAAATATTTAAAAATATTCAAAAAATTAAAAAAATTAAAAAATTAAAAAAATCATAAATCTTAAAAAAATTAAAATATTTAAAAATATTTTTATAAAATAGAGTTTGAATTTATTTTTATAAAATATTTTAAAATTTAAAAAATTAAAATTGTAATATTTAAAAATTAAAATATTTAAAAATATTCAAAAAATTAAAAAAATTAAAAAAATTGTAAATCTTAACAAAATTAAAATATTTAAAAATATTTTTATAAAATAGAGTTTGAATTTATTTTTATAAAATATTTTAAAATTTAAAAAATTAAAATTGTAATATTTAAAAATATTCAAAAAATTAAAAAAATTTAAAAATTAAAAAAATTGTAAATCTTAACAAAATTAAAATATTTTTAGAATATTGATTTGAATGGAGTTTTGAAAAGAGTTTTGAATTATGTGTTTGGTTATGAGTTTTGAAAAGTAATGATTATGTTTTGAAATGAGTTTTGAGAAATGAGTGTAGAATTGTTATTTGAAAACCCTAAACAAACACAACACTCAAAAGTGAGTGTTGAACTAGATTTTGAAAGCTCTGCCAAACGGAGGCCTAGTGTTTGTTTGAACTTTGGATTTAGCATAGCAATTGACAAGACAATTTAATCAGTTTTTATTTTTATTCTTATCAAAAAAAGGTAAAATTTATAAACTCAACCAAGTTCATGTTCTCTCCTTAAAGCATCAAACTCAAGCTAGTTTGAGATTCCTAGTGTTTGAACTTTGGATTTAGCATAGCAACTGACAAGACAATTTAATCTTTTACTTTTGGATAGTGTTTTGTGGGGTAAGGATCCTCTGTCCCCAAATAACCGTGTCTTCCTGTCCCAACTCACTCACTGCCATTAGATCATATGAGAATCTCAAAATATAAAAATCTGAAGACATATCTAATTGTTGTGAGTTAATTGGGACAAGGAACAGAGGATCTTTGCACTATTTTGTAGGCTTGGTCATTCAATTTTGATTACGGAACTAGCAAAAATAAATTAAAAAAATAGTCATCAAAAGAAATATACGATATATATATATATTCAAATTTAATGTGACGTGTTCACTGTCTAAAATGAATTTACTCCATATATTTCATTTTTTGGTCACTTTTCGAACTACATTTTTCATATGGCTCCATATCATCTTGATTGTCATAATCAGCTTTAAAATTGTGTTTGATTCATAAATTTGATAAGGGATTTAGAAATGAAAACCAAAAAAAAAAAATATGAATTAGGTGATACATATATATATATATATATATTTAATGTGACGTGTTCACTATCTAAAATGAATTTACTCCATATATTTCACTTTTTGGTCACTTTTTTAACTACACTTTTCATATGGCTCCATAGCATCTTAATTGTCATAATCTACTTTAAAATTGTGTTTAATTCATAAATCTGATAAGGGATTTGGAAATGAAAAGCACAAAAAAGAATGTGAAACTAGGTGAAATATAAATAAGTTTAAGGGGTACTTACGTGTAGGTCCTAATAAGTGAACTTATTGTCTAATAGGTCCTACAAGAAAAATTTGTCATAAAAAAAGTCACTAATTGTAAGTTTTAGTAATAATTTATAAAAATTATGACAAAAAAAGTTACTAATTGTCAATTTTTAGCGACATATATAAAAAATTGTCACAAAAGTTATTTTTAGTTACAATTTTACCAAGACTTATTTTCAATAGGACTTGATGGGAATTAAATCCAACTATTAGGATCTATTGATAGTTTACCCTAAGTTTTATTCACATTGCATCTATCTTTTCTGTTTCCCTTTCCCTTTCCAAATCACTCCTCAAATCCATAAATCAAATACAGCTTAAGTTGATGAATTTAAATATTTCTTTGATGTAAATATTTATAATTGTTTTTTTTTTTTTTTTTTTTTTTTCAACTCTTTTTGGTGAAGCTTGTTTATGCTCGTCATGGAAGGAAAAGATAATCCATACCCTGCAAGAAACGTTGAACGCATGAAACACGTACCCATCAAAATGACATTAAAAGACAGTGATTATCGCTGACTATTATTTAATTTTCTTTCTAATGCCAATTCGTAAACTGCTTATTTATTCCCTTCACACTTTGGATTTTTCATGCCATTTTTATGGTCTTTTGGTCAAATTTTTTTATTGTAGCTATCACAAAAATCCATATTATGTATTGTTGGTGATTTAATATAGTAAAAATTAAGAGGAATATTCTTTTGACCTGCAGTTCCTTGGAGCAGACAAATTGGTTCTTATAAAACTTTAATTTAAACCAATGCATATATGTTAACTTGCTTCCCACCTAGTTGCCCATCTTATGTTTGTTTTAAAATAATCAGAATGTGGTTGTGATGTAATGGTCTGGATGGTTACTATCACTCATAACGGTTGTTATAATAGCATGACGAAATCTCAGCAGCAATGGCTCCCGTTGTTATGATTATTACTATTTTTTTTTTTTATCAGCCAAAAAAAAAAAAAACTTTAATTGATGGAAATGAACATATACATCAATAAAGACAAAGGATGAGTGAAAAAAACATCATAACGAACAAACCAATTTCAACTAGGTTGACACCAAGATGAATGTACAATCATATGCTGCCACGTCATCACGAGCTGGTGAGCGACCAATCCACACAAAAGCACACAAACCCAGCAAACAGAAGACACCAAAAACAGAAAAACCAGACAAAGAACATCAGAGGACACCAGACCCAACTAGCAAAATCGAGATAACAGGACACTACAGACCAAGCCAAGAAAAACACTAGCAAATCCATACCAGCAGCCATCCGCAGATTGACACCTCCTCTGCTTCACCCCTGTAATAAGCAAATCTCAGATACACCTCTTCACCTGCTGAAAGCTTCGCACAAATTCATTAACTGAATAGTCACAACCAATATCGTGAGCTTTCATCCAAAGCGCCATCCTAACTTTGATTATCTCACATAGTACCTCAATCATTAGTTGGGTACCAAAAAAGATGCAATCATTCCTATATAACCACATAGACCAAATCACAGCAACTGGTAGCGCTCTCCAAACATGCCTCACCTTCTTTTTGAACTTCCAACCCATCTACCATTGCAACAAGCAATCAATAGACCTTCGTATTACCTAACACAGCCCCCATCAATCAATTATACTTTACCATACCTGCCACACATAAGGGCACCATAGCAGAATATGGTTCAAAGATATTGGCTCTACTTCACACAAAACACAAGATAAATCCACATTATTCCTTGGCACCCTAATTTTATATAGGAAATCTGATGATTTAAGCCTGCCTCTCCATGCTAGCCATGATATAAACTTAGCTTTTGGTAGAGAAAAATTGTTCCAAATGAGGGACGGAGTATCCATCACTGATCCTAATGATACTTCACACCACGTATAGGCATTACTTACCTTGAATACACCAGATTGATCTGCCTTCCAACATAAGGTGCCTGTCATGACCCAAACCCGCCCCTAAAAGTTTGACATCGTAACTGGCCAGTAATCCTTAGATTACCAAAGGCCTTCCTATATAAATAAAAATAATCCAGGCTTGCGGAAGCAATAGACAAAAACGCTAATAGTCCATTGAGTTGTGCATTTATATGATTAACTATGTACATGCAAAACGTTAATTACCCACTTACATTACATAACATATAACATAATATCTTATATACTAAACATATGTACGGGTCAAAAGTGTACAACATGACCGAAAGTTTGACAACGGCCTTCCAGGCCTAGCCCTAACTCGGAGGCACCCAAAACACTTGGTAGGCTTCAAAACGGTGGCTTGGCTCAAGACTCCGCCTAGGCTTGCCCTCCAGAACGCTCACATATACATATACATAAAAATAATGAGCTAAAGCCCAGTGAATAACATTAAAGGAGTTAGTGAACGAACTCCACATATAACATATCCGTAAAACAAATTATGTCACAACCATTCATATCAGTCTCATATCATAACATAAATAATGGTACATCTCATAGAATATATCACATATCGTCTTCCGACTAGAGTAATCGGTTCCCGATACCGATTAAACACATATCACCACAATAAAGTGGCTAACAAGATCTCGTGTCACATATATGTCATGGACCCGCACTAATGTGCCGTCCCCCATGGCTTGGGACTATCCGTGGATGCCATATTAGATTCGCAAATAGGATATTCGTTCACAAAATCAAGATAGCATTTCAAGAAACCATAGCTTATCAATAACAGTTAAAACATAATTTATATCAACATATCTTTACAGAAATGTTACTCACAGTGGGCTTCCAAAACCGATTGCACGGTCTTCAAGTCTTGACCTACAAACACGAACATTCACAGCACAATTTCTCAATACACAGTCAAGTCATGTAGTTGGTTAACCTTATTCGGTTATCCGATACTTGATCATTCAATTATTTCCATGCTATGAGATGAATATGGATGTATATGACATGTGAAAATCTTGTAAATGAAGGCCCGTAAGTCAGAAAATGAAAAGAGAACAAAACCGAAAAATCTGCCCTGTTTGGCCGCACGTACAGTGGCCTTGGCCGCACGTACAGTGGCCTTGGCCGCACGTGCGGTGGAACTTCAAAATGCATTTTTGGCCAAACCAAGGTTGGCCGCTCGAGCGGTGGCCCAGGCCGCTCGAGCGGTCTGGGTGAAAAACCAGCCCGAAAATCTGCTTTGAAAGGGAACTCCTTCTTTTGCAAAATCAACTTTAAATTCATACATTTCAAGGCCCAAAACCCATAAAAACATGTTGAATGAACACTTCCTAACTTCAAATAAACTCATTACTTTAAAACCAAGCTCAAATTTTCATGTAAAGATCAAAACCTTGAGTAAAAGGGCAAAATCAACAACTATGCACATGGCAACAAATCCATGGAGTTTCCTCCCCAAATATGACAATCATGCAAGAAAACATGATGTACAAACATGAAAAATGTCATGGATATTTACAAGTCCTCTTTTTCAACTCAAATGAGTTCCAAACAACAACTTACACTACTACTCAACTCTTTAATTCCACTTAGCTTCAAGAAATTAGGGATGGATTCTCACCTTAGATGCTTAATTTAGTGGAGATTTGGCTTCAATCCTCCTTTGATCTTCTTCTTCCTCTTCCTTTCTTCTCTTAGTCTCTAGAATTCTCTCTCTCTCTCTCTCTCTCTCTCTCTCTCACAGATTTTTTTTTCTTCTTTGTTGATTCCACAATTAAGGCTTATATCTATATTTATATATAAGTGTCTAAAGGTTGAGCCAAACATGGCTTAGCGAATTAGACGAAATCAGTTTTTAATTAAACTTCCCAAATGGCTCTAAAAATTCCTAGTAGCATATCCATGTGCTCAATTTCGGTTTCTGAACCCATTAAGGTCACCAATTTCGGTTCCCAAGTCATAGCTCCAATAAATATTTTTCCGATTCAGACAGATATTCTCAAATTGATTCATATTAATGCATAATTAAATAAGGATAATTGTGACATGCATTTTGGGGCCGTTACAGTGTCTACCTGGTTCATGATCACGCATGGCCCTACTTCTAACAGATTTTGGAGTTGTTCTAACTTTTCCTCCTCCCAAGCATATAGAGATCTTCTAAATCTAAAGAACCACCTGTTATGGCTAATCTTCCTTGAGAGTTGCCCATTCAAAGAAATGTTCTTATCTGAGCATAGTTGAAACAACCTAGGGAGCTCATGTTTGAGACATGATTCGCCTCTCCAATTATCAACCCAAAACATTATCCTATTCTCATCACCTATCCTAATTCAACATTTTCCACATAAAAATTATACTGCCTTGAATTAGGCTAAGCCATATTTAGGATGTCCTACCAAATAGAAGATACAGTGATAGTATCTGGTAGAAATGGCATCCATCTCCCACCTGATGCTCCATACTTGTTGCAAATAATTTGTTTCCACAATGCATCATTCTCCAATGCAAACCTCCACTACCATTTAACCAACATACATTGATTAGCAAGCCTGACATCTTTGATACCTACACCCCCTTGATTTTTGCATAATGTGGCCTCCTTCCACTTAACCAAATGAACTTTCCTTCTCATCTCCTTGTCCCCCCGCAAGAAAGATGCTTTCAACCTATTCAATTCCTTGGCAACACACTCAAGAATTTTAAACATTGACATATAATAAGTAAGTAGAGAGAATAGAATTGATTTAATAAGAACAATTCTACCAGCAAAAGATAACAATTTCCTTTTCCAACCAGTCAACTTTTTTTTGAAGCTATTAATCACTAGCTTCCAAGTTTGTTTCCTGTGTGGGTTGGCTCCTAATGGCAATCCAAGGTACTTCAAAGGGAGTTTCTGACTAAGATAATTGAGTTAGAAGCAAACTCAAAAACCAAAACCTCATCCACACCAATTTCGCAAACAACACTTTTATGAAAGTTAATCCTTAATTCAGAGACCACTTCAAAGCATCTCAATACTCTTTTAATAACAATAATTTCACTCCACTCTGCTTCACAAAAGATAAAAGTATCATCAATAAATTAAAGATGAGAAACATTACACCCAGAGGATCTCACTGACACTCTTTTAATTATCCCTTCATCATTTGCTCTTGATAGCAATACATTTAACCCTTCAGCAATTATGTTAAATAGGAATGAGGAGAGTGAATCTCCTTCCCTCAGACCTCTTTGGGGAGAGAACTCAACTGTGAGAGAACTATTTACCAAAACAAACACTCTAGCTAAGGCCAAACACTCTTTAACCCAACTCAACCATTTTGGACCAAATCCAAAACTTGCTAGCATCTGCAACAGGAAATTCCAATTGACCGAGTTATAGGCTTTCTCAAAGTCAAGTTTTAGGATCAGACCCTTCCTCTTGGACATCATCCACCAATCCACAACCTCATTTCCGATTAGCGATCCAAGATATTCCTTATTCCCATGAAAGCAAACTGGACCTTATCAACCACTTGGGGCAGCACAATTTTGAGCCTATTTCTAACACTTTAGACAATGCCTTGTAAAGAGAATTTACCAAATTGATTGGTCTATAATTAACAATGGATTTAGGGTTGTCTATTTTAGAAATCAAAGTGATAAACAAACAATTCACTCTATACTCCAACTTGTTGTTTTTGTGAAACTCCTGCATAAACTCTATAATATCCTTTTTCATGAACTTCCAACCCTTTTGAAAAGAGGTCATGTTAAAACCATCTGGGCCAGGTGCTTTGTTTCCATTACACTCTTTTATAGCTGCCTATATTTCATCCTCCATGAACTCAGATTCCAAACTATAACAATTCCAGTTTTGACCCGACTCTTGTTGTATCCCGAACTCGGGTTTAATGGTTTCATATTGTTGTTTATATCTTGCTTCCCTTGTATCTCCTTAAATTTGGCTATGGGATTGTTGTGGTTGCATTTGGGATAGGTTGGTTGCTTAGTTTCCAAACTCTTGTTGCCCAGAATTTTGCTCCTCCGCTCGAACGGTACTTCTTGCGCTTAAGCGGGCTTTGTAAACTCTCAGTACTTTTGCAGATCTACAAAACTACTAGGAGAATGTATTCTATGCTTGAGCGGCCATTCTTGTGCTCGAGCAATTGGTCTGTTGTTTGCAAACTACTGGGAGTGTGCATTTTGTGCTCGAGTGTCACTTCTTGCGCTCGAGCAGAACAACTTATTGTGTCAGACGCTCAAGCGTCACTTCTTCCGCTCGAGCGGACTATGCGTATATCAGTTCGTAATAGCCATTTTTTACATCACTTTTTCATCTCTTTCTCTCTCTAAAACATTTCAAAACCCTAGATCTTGAGTTTCTCTCTCTAGAACTCACTTTCTCTCTATATTTTCATCTAGATCCATTGGTTTCTCTACGCTAGTGTAATAACCCACATTCATATCTTAGTCATGTTCATGTGCATTTGCATGATTTCGTCTTGTTAAGCTTGCATTTGTAGACTTTGACTTGTTTCTTCCTAAGTAAAGGTCCCTGTCTTATTTTGTGCTTACGTGATTTGCCTAAGTGTTGTATGCATGCTTTGTTCCTTCCTTGCTGTCTCAAGCCTAGGTCATGTCAAGCCTAGGTCATGCCAAGCCTAGGTCATGTCAAGCCTAGGTCATGCCAAGCCTAGGTCATGCCAAGCCTAGGTCATGTCAAGCCTAGGTCATTCCAAGCCGAGGTCATCTTAAGCCTAGGACCATCTTGGAACCATTTTGGTTGACCTGTACGATCACCTAGGCATATTGGCCGAGATGTCATCATCTAGGCCGAGGTGTGCATCACCTAGGCCGAGATATGCATCATCTAGGCCGAGATGTTATCATCTAGGCATCCTAGATCCTTAATCCTTGCACCTAGTGATCTTGTTCTGGGACTGGAATGACCTAGACCGAGGTGTGGCACATCTAGGCCGAGGTGTGGCACAGCTTGGCCAAGTGTTATCCTTCCTAGCCGAGGTCATTGAGACCTTACTTGCCGAAGTCTATGTCCTTAGCCGAGATCATTACTTGCCGGAGTGCCTTGCCGTCTAGCTTGTTGAGAACGCTTTGTCATAGTCTTGTCTTTTCACTCAGTCACCTCTTTGAGGAGAACCAACCCGGTAGCGTCACGTGTCCAAGCAGAGTGTTAAGTCAGCCGGCAGAGAGAGAAACCTATCATTTTGTTATATCTTTGTTTTGAAGAGGAGAGAGAAGCTCTAGGAGAGGAAGAGGAGTTCTTGAGGGAGAGTAGATTTCCAAGCTTGATCCCTAGAGATCGAACCGTTAGATCCGTGTTCTAAGGTTAGATTCTTAATCTGCTCATGTTGTTCTTTATGATCATGTTATTGCATTGCATGATTGGATACGATTTGTAAGCCATGCATTGATTTAAAGTTCGGTTTTAGAAAGAGTAAGTGGTATTCATGTGTTCTTCAAGAAAAGTCATGTTTTGATCCAAGAGTTTGCACCAAGATCCATGTTTTCATGTTTGTTTTCATATGATCTTCAAGTATGGGTACCCAGGTCCATGTTTTCGAACTCATGCCATGAAATCCCAGATTTTGTAACAAAGAAGTTATGATTTTAGCATTCATGTTCTTCATGTTCTTCATGTTCTTCGTGTTCTTCGTGTTCATGTTCTTCATGTTCTTCAAGGAGGAAACCCAGATTTCCAGACTTCTTTTCCCTAGGTGTGATCACCGAGACCACTCTTGCCTAGATCACACACCTAGGCCAAGCATCGTATCTCACCTTGGCCTACCTTGCATGATCACTTGAACCTTAATTTATCTTGCATGCACACCTAGGCTAACCACTGCACACCTAAGTCGACATGGTACACCCTTGCCGGCACCTTGTAGCACCTCGGCAGGCAACTGCACGCCGAAGCCTAGGTAACCACACCTCGGCCAAGAGGTGTGGGACCTCGGCCAAGACCTCCTGAGTTCACTCAGCTAGGTCACTTTTTCCTAGATCATTTCTGTGCATCTATTCCAGGACCTGGTTGGTACCCAGCATGTTTTCCCTGGGTTATTTCCAGCATGTTTTCCCTAGGTCATTTCCAGCATGTTTTCCCTAGGTCATTTCCAGCATGTTTTCCCTAGGTCATTTCCAGCATGTTTTCCCTAGATCATTTGCATGCATGTGAAGCTTGTTTTTAAGAGTGCATTCAATAGGCTTTGCCATGTGTTTGTAGGACTTGGACCTTTGCCTTGATCCCGACGTCCCAAGAACTATGTGAGTGGTATTTTTAATAAAGCTACGTTATCATGTTTTGATAAGCCTTGCTTTGCTTCGTTTTGACAAGTATTTGTTAAGCATGAATGATTACCCTTATTTTATGTATCAAGTATAAGCTTTGTTTTGGATGACATTCTTGGAACCGTCCTTTCGTGTTAGGGGACGTTAAGCCTAAGTAACACCGTCCTTTCGTGTTAGGGGACGTTAAGCCCAAGTAACATAGTCCTTCCGTGCTAGGGGACTTTAAGCCCAAGTAGCATAGTCCTTCCATGCTAGGGGACTTTAAGCCCAGGTAGCACCGTCCTTTCGTGCTAGGGGACGTTAAGCCCAAGTAGCACCCTTGTTAAGATATCGGCCACCGACGGACTATGAACGGGTGTGCTCGATGCCGAGGTTATGCTTTTGTTTTGCCCGGAATGTCATCACCCCAAGTACATGTTTAGATACAAGTTATGCCAAGTACATGTTTTGAACAAACCATGATAGATGTATTGTTTTGACAAGACCTCGGGAATCATTCATTAAACCCTTTATTACTTGTACCATTCACTGAGTATCCAAGCTCACCCTCTCCTTATATATATGTAGGTGGCAAGCAAGAAGGCGGTGACGCCTAAGATGTTATGTGCAAGATGTTTGATTCATGTTTTGTAACGTCTTGAAGATTATGCTTCTTAGTTGTAATTCATGTCTTTTGTATACTTCGGCTTGAGAAGCCTTTTGATCAAGATGTAACATGTACTTTATTTTATTTGTATCCAAGTTGTAAACTATATTAAGATGTATGTCATTTCATTTGATCTATGCACAGCTCTTATGGACTAATTAGATTTATATATATTGCTTCCGCACATGCTAGCCCCATATGTAATACTCTGATTGTGTGTGAATTTTGAAAGTTGGCCTTCGGTAATCTCGGATTACTGGCCATCACGGCACCATTCTACTAGGGGCGAAATGGGGTCGTGACAGCTAGTGTCTTTAGAAAAAAGGTAGAGCACCCCAAGAGCTACGTTTTGATCCGAATAAACCTTGGTTTTGGCGTCTTTGGAGTTCCTCCATTGCTTTGCTTGTCTTCTTACTTTGAGATAGAGACTTTCTACACTCTCCTATGACATTTAACTTAGTTATTTGTTGATTGTGTAAATAATATTGGGATTGGAGGATTTTAGACAAAACCTAGGGTTTTGGTTCCAAATCTAAGGAGGGGTTTTCAAATGAAGGTATTGAAAATGGTTATGGTGTAGACATAAGGATGTGTTGTGTTAAATTTGTTGATTTTAACACATGGGTTGGATTTGGAAGAAAATGAAGCTTTGCCCTAAAATGTTTTAAAAAATTATTTTGTATAAATAATGAAATTGGTATTAGGAATGTGAAATTAGATAAATGTGTATATAAATGGTAGAGTTGGATATATATCATCTCTCACCTATGGAAATTTGGATAATTTATCTGTCTTGGAGATTGTATATTTGTTTAGAAATATCTATTTTGGGTTATCGGTGGAGGATAACTATGATTGTTGTAGAAATTACATGAGGATTAGGTGAACTGGGACTAATCTATTATTTGTTGTCATTGACTATGACTGTTTTTTTTTTTTTATCAACAAAAAAAAAAAAAAAAAAAAAAAAAGCTTTATTAATGGAAAAACATACAAAGTATAATAAAGTACATCAATAAAAAGGAGGGTGCAAAAAGCATCACAGTGAAACATCAAGATCCCAACCAGGTTGGTACCAGGATGCACACCAAATCATCTGCTAGCACAAACTCCAAGCTCCAAGTTGGTGAGAAACCAACATACAGAGCAAAAACAAAAAAAAAAAACAAAAAAACAAAAAACACAAGCAACCACAGAACTTCAAACACCCATATCCACAACAAAACACATTCCCTAGGGATGAACCAATGACAAAAAACACCCCTTGCAACTATTAGCTCCATCCAGCTATTAACTCCCCTTGCAACATTTGAGTTAAGATTATCAACATCCACAAAGCACTCCCCTTGAAGACAATTCAACAAGAAACCCTTCTGCTGGAGCTACCAAAATCCCTTTGAAATAGAACATATCAGTTCAACCTTCCCCAAACAACATATCAAATCAACATACCCCTCTGTATTCCACCAAATCAATACAGCAACATGCAGTTCAAAAAACTCCCCTATGACACACCATACCACACACAGCAGCAGGCAACAAAACAACATTAGGCAACATTACAGTATCTATACAGCAGTAGGCCACAACAACAGCAGATCAAAACTACCTTGTCTTACACCTTTCCAATAGCACTCCAACCAATACTAACAACAATCAAACAAAAACACAACACCAGCAATAGCCCAGGGATCCTGCAACCCCAGCACCAAATCATGCAGCAGCAAAAACCATTATCAGCAACAATACAGCAGCAGTAACTCCCCTTTACCAGCACCAAACCAAATAAAGAAAAAAAGAAAACAGAACAACAAAACTAGCAGAAGTACACCAAGACAGCGGCATCAACAATACACCAATGCAGTAGACATCAATACAAACAGTAGCAGACCTGCTTTAGGATATAAATAACATCTTACACTGAGTACTTAAACTCTTTCAAAAAGAAAGAAGCCCACATAGCAACTCTAACCTTTACCAATTCATCCAAATCAGTCAAATCTGGTTGTGCCTCATTAAATAAGCACTCATTCCTAATTTTCCACACTGACCACATAACTGTTAGAGGAATTGTCTTCCAAATCTCCTTCACCTTTTTCTTCATGTTTGTACCTGACCACCAATGTAATAATGCCTCTACTGAACTAGGAATAACCCAACTCAAATTCCACCAATGCACAATATTGGCCCAAATTCTCCAGATCATAGAACAGTGAAGTAGAACATGGCTCAAAGACTCCACCTCAGATTTACAGAACAGACATAATGTACTAACATTTGAACTCAACACACTAATCCTTTGCAAAAACTCTGAGGATTTAATCCTACCTCTCCAAGCTAACCAGGTCAGAAAGTGCACTTTGAGAGGAGCTAAAGTATTCCAAATGCTTTTAGTAACTGTAATAGCTGGCCCTTTACATGTTTCCACCCACTTCCAAATTGATGCCACAGTAAAAGCTCCAGAGGAATGAGCTAACCAAGAGCAAGAGTCTTCAACCCCTTCATTTAGTCTAGGTGCATTCTGCAACAGGTCATTAAGTTTCAACACCTTCTCCTATTCCCAAGCAAAAAGAGGCCATCTAAAGGCAAGTTTCCAATCATTATCCACTCCCTTTTTATGAAAAAAAAAATCAAACAAAATGCCATCTTTTTCAACTGACAAAGTGAATAATCTGGGGAATTCCACATTCAGACTTTGATTGTTAAACCACTTATCAACCCAGAATTGCAATCTTTTACCATTGCCAACAACTAACTTGAAATTTTGCAAAAAGAAATCACACAAAGTTGGATTTGCTAAATCCACTGATAGTATGTCCTGCCACAGATTAGACAGCAACACTGAATCTACTAATAGTGGGTTCCATCTACCACCCAAACCTCCATACTTACTACATACCACTTGTTTCTGCAAAGCTAACTCATTTTTTCCAAACCTTCACCACCACTTAATTAATAGGCACTCATTCACCTGACTTAGATTTCTCACACCTAATCCACCTTGATTTTTGCTTAGACAAACCTCCTTCCAACCAACTAAGTGCACTTTTTTCCTGATTTCAGATCCTCTCCAAAGAAAATTAGCTTGAATTCTAACTAATGATTTTGCAATACCCACTGGCAGCTTGAAGATGGATAGGAATTAGACTGACAAGCTTGACAAAACAGACTTTATTAGAGTTAATCTCCCTGCAAAAGACAAATACCTTCTCTTCTATAAAGCTAACTTGCTCTTGAACTTATCCACCACTGGTTTCTATGTACTCATTCTCCTTGGATTTGCTCCTAATGGTAGCCCCAGATAGTTCATTGGCAACTTTTGACTATGGCAATTAAGTTTTTTTGCAAAAACCTTCACTAAATCATCTTGAACACCTACCCCACACACTTTACTTTTATGAAAATTTATTTTATGACTATGTTTTTTTAAATACATTGTATATGTATGATGTTGGGAGGAGAAAATTGATGTACTCCATGTTTGGGAGAATAAAGGGGATGGACTTCATTGAATTAAGTTGGCCTGTGTGTCCAGGGTGAAAGTCCCGAAAATCGAGCGTATACATGGGTGCCGATCCCACGGACGAAATTTCCATAAAATGGCAAATTTGAAGTGTTTGTGTAATGATTGTATTGGTTAGATAACCACTGAGTTGTAGCTTCAGTTGAGTTGTTTGGACAACAATGGACTTGACTCACAGATTGAGGTGAAATGAATTGTCATGAAATGAATTAAGATAAAATGGCTTGAAGTATGAAACTTGGCATATTATGATCTTGTAAGAATACGAATGATTTTATCATGGGCATTGTATATGCATATCATGCTTATATCTTGTTAAGAATCATACATTGTGTTAGATTATTTTTACTAGGTTTTGGCTCACCCTATTTGGGAAAACCATTTTCAGGTGTTGGGGACATGCCTCTGCCAAGACAATAGCTTGGGAGGAATTGAAGCTGAAAGCTTCTTTTGTTTATTGTGTTATCGTTTTGATTTAAGCCAAGGGCTTTATATGTATTGGATTTGTATCCACTTTTGTTGTAACCAGGCACAGCTTTAGAAAGATGTAAGCCTTTAGAGCACATGAATATTTGTTTAACTTTCATTTCTTATTACTACTTGTAACACATGCTGTAGATTCAGAATGAAACATTTATGAATGTATAAGGCATGTGTCACCTTTTGTATATCAGCTCTAATTAATGAAAGATTACTATTTTGTTTATGTCACTGTGTATATTTTGTTGGGAGTCGATTTATGGCATTTATTTCGAGGCGTTACACAAACTTTCCAACGCATGAGTTTGATCAATCATCTTGAAAGTACCTCCAATGTTGGGCCTGCTTTTCCACTGCTCTAAGAATTGCTTTTGAAAATGGTCATAAATTGCTTGCCTCACCCCCATTGGTTCTTCCATAATATCTCCATTAACCTTCATGGAATCAATCATATTCCTATTACATCTTCTAGATGCCATAATCTAGAGAGAGTGAGAGAGAGAGAGAGAGAAAGAAAAAAAAAAGAAGAAACTAGTATTCTTATCACCTTTTAGTGCTCAGTCCATCCTTGATTTTTGAAGCCATAACCATTCCTTTCTTTTCCTTAACTTCCAAATAATTTCATTGACCTCCTTCCATCTTGAACATTCCCCTATATTAAGACTTCTACCTTCAGCAATAAAATCCAAGCCATGTAGCTCCTCCTCAGCCTCTTTTAGCTTAGTATCCACATTACCAAAAACTTCAACATTCCATATCTTCAAAGCCAACTTCAGTGTTCTTAACTTTTCCATGATAACATAACCAGCCCACCTCTCCACTTTTGTAGTTTCCCACACCCTTTTCACCTCTTTTAGAAAATCTTGGTGAAGGACCCAAGCATTAATGAAACAAAAGGGCTTAGAGCCCCCATTTTCTTTCATCCACCATTGGTAAAATAGGGTAATGATCTGATAGCAATATAGGTAATTCTCATAATTTAAATTTAAACTATTCTATCCATTCTGTATATATCGGGAATCTATCAAATTTGCTCCAACTATGAGAGTTACCCCATGTATATTGTCTACCTAACATTGGTGTATCAACAAAAAAAAAAAACAAAAAAAACAAAAAAACAAAAAAAACTTACTAATAGATTAAACTTACAACTAAGAGTTACCCCATCTATATTGCCTACCTGACATTGTTATGTTTATTATTTTTTATCAACAAAGAAAATGAAACTTACTAATAGATGAAAAGATACAACTGAAAAAGCAAGGGCAACACTCTAATCATTGTCAATATATCACATCCCTACTATTAAGTTCGCTTCCACTGTTATGTAAGGAATGCAATCTCACCCTATAGATTTAAATGACACATAAAGCTCCTGTTTTATTTTTTACTTGTTCTATATTTCATATGAAAATACCATATCTAAATCAAGAATATGGGATATGAAGATGAACAAATTTGTGTTTCTTCAGATCGTTACCCATGGTGAGAGAGAGAGAGTAAAAGATTGAGATAGATAGAGATGAAGAGGAGACCAATGCAATAGAAAAATAGAGAGAGATAGATAAGGTAAAAGTGCTGGAGAAGGATGGAGTGTTTCATTTATAATAGAGAATATGGAAAAACTAAGGACTCTAGTTTAGGTGGCTAGTCCTTTGGCCACTAAATTTCTCTTATGGAGAGGTTTTGAATTTCATTTTTAAAAGTGAAATGAGTGGGTAAGATTTTAGAAAATATGGGAGAGAGAGAGAGAGAGAGAGAGAGAGAGAGAGAGAGAGATGGAGGATTTTGAGGAATGGGTTCAAACAAAACAAAAACAACTAGTTCAACTTGTAAACATGGGCTGTCAAACGTGGTATTTTTTTTTTATTATTATTTTTTTGGGTGGAAGAGAAGCTGTGTGCTGTGTTTTGTGTATTTTTGCTTTTAGGTTTTTTAAAGTACAATTT
This sequence comes from Camellia granthamiana, assembly GCA_036172215.1. Classification (NCBI taxonomy): domain Eukaryota; kingdom Viridiplantae; phylum Streptophyta; class Magnoliopsida; order Ericales; family Theaceae; genus Camellia; species Camellia granthamiana. The sequence goes on from CM069917.1 coordinate 74,273,170, forward strand.
CGTTGGTTTTTTTAGCTTTCGAAGATTAATAATGTAAATTTAAGCATGCCAGCAAGGATCAATTAGTCCTTACAGAATTTTATAGTTGCCAACCAATTATCAAGCGACTGTGTTGAAGTTCTTTTAGCCTCAATGAAGAGGACTTTTATTGGTGGATTGTGTAGGAGAAAATTATGAATAGTAACAAGTAAATATAATTCAGAAATCAAATTTCATTAAACAAATGAAAACTTACAATGAAGTTACAATGACCCAGTCTCGACGAGGTTCACAGCAACAAACTACTGAAAAACTACTCCTAGGAAATGAAGTGCAGTACAGGAATTGAGGTGCTGGAAATTTAAAGAACTAGAAATGTAAAACTGGAAAGAAATATGAAGTAAATAAACTGGTTTCTAGATCTAAGTTTAGGTCCCTTCTGTTTAGCCCTCTCTGCTATTTATACCTTTTAGTAATAACCGTCAAAGTGACCTTCTAATCGTCGAAATATGTTTCCACGATCTCTGGTCATGGCTTCGCTCAACTAGCTCCCACTACGGCTCTTTTGCAGTTAGGCTTTCCTTCTGAATTTGAATTTGAATTTGAATTTGAATTGTAGGTAACCGTTAGGCTACGTCATCTCGCGCCTCTTGACTATTCAGATGTCACACAGATCTGATACTACCAATATGAATTGCCACGTGCTTGTCTTTGAATAGAGACTTGCTCTAATTCTCCAAATTGCCCTTTAGGTGCCACGTGTCACTCTGTGGTTGGCTTTTACAATTTATACAACTAACATTACCCCCTGCACTAATATACCCAATACTTGGTGATATTAGTGGAATAGTACAATCTACCCACGTCCTAGGACATGCATGGACTCTGTATATTCTGGAAGTATAACTATTTTTTGAATAATGAAGTAGTGAACTTCATTAAATCCTTGTGCTTTGCACTCCCCATTATTTGAGTAGACAAAAAGACTAGTACATCCTAAATGGCCAATCACACCTTCTCTTACATTGATCGAGCATACAAAGAGTCTTTGAAAGATGATTGTAGGCCTCAAAAGAACCTTAATGCATTTATTGGCTACACCTATCCGCCTCCATTTATATAAGTTATGGAAGCTTTTGCAAATTACCATCCTTTAGACCAAGAATCTGCCAACTACAAACCTTTGGACCAAGTATTTGTAGAAATGGATCCTGAAAGCTCCTTTTCTGCCCCACCACTCTCTGCATGGGACAAAACTGCTTCTTCTTCCTCTAAGTCCACTTGCTAGGAAAGTTGGTCAAAATCTAATGAACCCCAATTAAGGGAGCAAATTTATTATCGATTTGTTGAATTCGATGATCCCCTTTCTGTTCCTCCTTCTGCTCAAAGCTCAGTGGTTTACCCCTATGTACCCATTGATCACCGACGCAGTCTGGAAAACAACTTGTTTGTGGCGTGGTACATGCCTTCCATCCCAGCGAAGATAGTGCGATAAACTCCTCATCCAGACGAAGCACAGGGATATAATTCGTCATTCTTGGCTACGAAGGTAAAACTTTGCTCTTCTGACTGGCTCGAATGCGTGAATGACCCCCAGTTCCCCTCTTCCTTCAGTATGGATCCCTCTGCACCTCCTCTCCTTTAAAATCTTCATCAGATAGAGGAATTGAAACTTACTCTTTTCGAGAATCAGTTTTTTCCTTTCTACCAACCTCCAGGTCTTCCAACTACATTTGAGAGATACAAAGCTCAGCTTGCCTTCTCTCACTTGCCTGTCAATGTTCTTAGAGACGAGATTCCTCTTAAGAACTTCTAATGGGCCTATGATGTTATGACTCGGGATCATGTTCTCAACCCTATTGCCTAGACAGAGCTTCAAGCTTTTTCAGATCAACTTCCACTCCTTCTTCATTGGTAAAAAATTTCTTTGGCTACCAGTGACTCTTTGGATGAAATCACAACCAATCGAATTCAAACTCAGTACGAAGTAGAGAACCTTATCGAAGAATATGATGACTTCAAGAATAAGGATTCAATGTATTGGGATGATTTAAATATGGACAAAATAGAGCAAGGCTTGAAAGAGACAGAGTTCGAGGTGAAAGCTAAATAGCTTTTTCACCAAATAAGAGCATACTAGCTGCAACAATCTGGCTTTGATAGGATAGAAAATAGAACATAGAAAGAACATAAGTTCATTGAACACTGCTGGGTTAAATTTAATGAACTTGTTACTTTTTCTATTCCTTATTATTATGAAATCGAATTCGTAGCCAAGTAGGCCTTTATAATGTAATTACTTATATATCAATAAAACTAGGGGTTTTCTTCCCCTATTTGGCACGATCTGGTTTTATGTTCTAATTGCATGCTTGTGACCATTTATTCATACAATTCAAATAAAATTAGAGCTTCGAATTAACCAATTTTTGCTTCGAAGCCTAATTTGAACATCTCCAAAGTATGGAATACTTCAAGCCTGATTTGAATATCTCCGAAGTATGGAATACAATTGACAATTTTGTCTTAGGTCTTCTCATTCCAATCGCATGGTCAACATAATCTAACAGCTTTAAATTAACCAACATTTGTATCAAAGTTACTTTTAAGTGCTTCGATGTATAGAACTACTTTTAAAAGTAACAATGTTGTTTCCCAAAAAAGAGTTTATTTTGACAGAAAATCCTAAAAGGATTTTTTCGTGTTAAGGAAAGTCTTTTTGAATTTTGATCTTTTACTTGACTTGGTACTGGCTTTGCAACTTTGAAGTCTAAAACATTAAATTAAAATCAAATTCCAGCTACAGAATACTTCAAAGTTCACTTTGAAGGATTTTATCTTTTACAAAAAACCTAAGAGTAAGTCCCCAATTTATTCGAAGCAGATCAAACCTAAGCATTCTCTCATTCTTAGGCATAAAATGTCCTTCTAAGTCAACTACCTGCTCTCGAGGCCCTAGCTGGATGTTTGACATATGGCTTTGGAGCCAAATCCCGACTTCGAAGCCAAATATCTATTTTCAAAGCCAATCTGAGTGTTTGAGATACGTTTCCCTCCCAAACAATCACCCTTGAGAGAAACTTTCCATGTTGTACTTTCAGGACTCCTTTGAATTTTAAGAAAAAGACTTAAACTCATATGGGTTCCAAAATTAGTCAAACAATTATCTCAGGTCTTTTTATCCATTTAGACTGATTGGGCATCTTTCGAACAGAAAGGTTTAAAAAAACCTTTCTCTTTGCGCTTTTAACTTACTTGCTCGCCCAAAACACAAACCCTTCATTTCTATTGCTTTCTCCTCCTCTTTACTCTTTTTCTCAGCTTCTTCCTCCGAAAACTTCTGCTAATGGCTTCCTCCTCCTTGAAAGTACTAGTTATAGAGCGTGTGAGCCAATCTGTAGCTTTGAAGAGGGTTATCACTAAAAAATGTGAGAAGTACAAAGCTGGCGAACAAAGTGCTATCGATGAGCACATTTTCATTCCTCGTCATCACGAGCAATAAGAATATGTACTTAGGCCCATTTTTAAGGAGGCCCCTGCTTAGCTTCCTGCTTTATACCCACATTTGGAGAATCACTGCCTCCTCTATGAAGGTGGTCTTGATTGGGAAGGCTAGAGAATGAACCGACCCCATCGCTGCTGGCCCACAGTAAGGCCAGAATAGGAGGAATGGTACGACCGAGTTATTTCCGCCAGGTTATTGGATCTCCAGGAACTTTGCCTCTTCGACGCCCTTCAACTATCTAGGTTCACTATTTCGGAGGATCCATTTTTAATACCTGCTACTCTTTGTTTTTGGAACTCTACTTTTAATTTCTTCCAATTTAGATGTGGTATGACGGCCCCTACTGTCCTTTACACCTGCCATCTTTTAGGGTTATCTCTTATTGGCACTTCCTTTGATCCAGACTATCTTAACCTTAACGTCTCTTTTTCTATTCCTCCTCTAAACTCATCCTATAGTGACTTTGTCAAATCTAAGAACAAAAGGGAAGGTCCTATAATTGATAAGAAACTCTTTTCTTTTCTATTGTATTGGCTTTGTAAATTCCTCTTCTGTACCTCTTCTCAGAGGATTATGCCTGAGTTTGCCCCTCTTGCCAAAGCTTTTGTTTTGCATAAAAAGGTAGCTTTAGCTCCATCTATTTTGGGTCATGTCTATAGAACTTGCACCTAATTTTGTGAAAAACCCATGGCTGCCAATCAAGGAGGCCCATTTAGGATACTCAAACTCTGGCTTTTTGTATACTTCACTGACTTGCACTCTAAATGCCTAAGATTTCTTTCACCAGACCCTACGTCTTACGGCATAAAGTTTGTCAGGGTCTCTTTTTACCCTTCCAATTTTGCCTTATACTTTTCTTTTTTCCATCGACTTCCAACTTCTCCTTCTAGCCTCTTTTTCTGTCCTTTCAAAGCCAACATTAGACCGGCCTAGCTGAGGGCCTTCTTGGGTGACAAGTCAGGCTCTAGGTCTCAACACAAAGATATGTGGGCTTCCATTCTAATTTCGAGGGAGCTTTTCATTGGCACTATAAATCCTATAGCTTATAAGTGTATTTTTGAGCCCTATTGCCCTGCCCAATTTTCTAGGCAATTTGGATTCACTTAGGGGATTCCTATCCCTCTCTGCAGCCAATCCAACTCAAATCTTGTAAGCAGAGAACTGAAGGTTCCAAGGTCTAGATTAGAGAAAGCAACCTCCAAGTTGATCCAAGACTTAATTGATTTTGACTACTTACCCTTCATTCCTCAAGGTAATACATTGAAAAGATACCAGAATTGGTGGACGGCTAATATAGAGGTGCACTTGGCCATCACTCCTCAAGATTTGTTAGTGGGACTAGATGTGCCTCAGGCCAAGTCCAAAGGGACTGGGATCATCACTTCCTCTACTACCCTTACTATCCCAGCTCTTACTCCTGCTGCCACAAGGACTATTCCTACTGTCCCATCTCCTCCTCCTAGAGTTACTAGAGTTGCTTCAAAGAAAGATGTGCACTGCCGCCTCCCTCTTTTTTTCTTTCTTTTTTTTTCTTTTCTCTTTATGATGCCTTACTTAGTTATTTATAGCCTCTCTTTGGTGTAGGAACCTCACAGGAGGACTTTCCTTCGAGAGTTCAAGCCTTGAATATCCTCAAAGGCAAGCATCAACAATAGAAGAAGAGAAAACTTCTGCTTGACCCTAAAGAGGAGACACCTAAGGTTCCCATAGAAGAGGAAGAAGCAGAGAAAGAAAAACAAACACCATTGAAGAGGAAAAAGAAAATAACAGTTTCTCCTTTTGACCATCCTACAGAGGAAGACACTTGAGGCTCCCATAGAAGAGGAAGAAGCAGAGAAAGAGAAAGAAATACCATTGAAGAGCAGGAAGAAAATAATAGTTTCTCCTTCTGACCTTATTGGTGATCCTATTCACGAAACAGCTGCTAATGTGATAACCCTGTTCCGTATTATGCTAATTGATCTTTGTTATGAATGTGATTATGTGTTTGATACGATTTTGAGTGCCATTTATATGAATATATGTGGTTTGAATTTCTATCTGTTCACCGTAGGAATATTTGTTCAACTTATTGTTATGAACTGAAAATTGAAGGCCTTATCGGCCACAGAAACTGAAATTGATTACGCCATTGTGATTGGCGTAATTTTTAGAGCGTAGGGTGAAATTTAATTGAAAATTGATTCGGATCAAATTAAATAGATTAAATTAATGAAATGGTGCTCAATTATTTAATATTAAAGAAATGTGTTTGAGTAGGAGCTTATAAATAGGCCACTTTCACTAAATTCCTCTCTTTTATTCAATTTGGCTGATATTAACTCTAGGAAAAGAGTGAGAGGGTCGACTAGAGAGAGAGAGAGAGGGAAACAATTGAAGTCTTGATCTTGAAGCTTGAATAATTTGAAGACCAACTCAAGATTTGACCATAAATTTGGAAGATTGAGCTTCTAGGTGAGTAATTGGTTATGAATTCATGAGTTTAATATTGTAATTTTATGAATTCAAAGTTAAATGATGATCAGGAACAAGAATTGTGTTGTATTTGATGAGTTTGAAGTCTTGGAATGCATGCATGTGTATAATTACCATGAATTTGTATAATTGAGCATGAAATGTATGATCCATGTAGAATTTTGGTAAAGCTCGTGCTTGTGATTACCATTTGCACCATTTGAGTTGAAAATGGAAGTTATATCTCACATGCATGTACAAATCATAAGGGTATGAGTTTTGAATGCATGAATTTGTTTTGTAGAAAGGAGTTTGGTGTAATTTGGAGCAAGCATGTATTTGATTCATGGGATTTGAGCTTCTTAATGTTGTAATTTGGTGTTTGTATCATGTTAGTATATGTATATGAGAAATATGAGCTGTAAAATGCAAGAAATACCAACTTGAATGCATGATTGAAGCTCAAAGGAAATTCTGGAAAACCCAAAATTCATGAAGTCTGCTCGAGCGGGGAAACTGACGCTCGAGCGTGACATACGAGCTCCCAGAAGTTTTGCAGACATGGGTGTTCGCTCGAGCAGGGAGCCATGTAGCGAGACCTTCAACTCGAGCGTCCGAATTCATGGTCAAGCGTAAAAATGAGGTAACCAGTACTTTTGCAGACCTAATGGGTCCGCTCGAGCGGGAGAGTCCACGCTCGAGCGGGGACCCCTGTTTCAAAAATTTTGTAAAGATGTTCAATGTTTCATTTTCCGTTCTCTTTCACTTCTAAGAACTCTTAGGCATACATTGAGCATTATGAATGAATTAAAAGGATAAGAAAGAAGCCTAAGAGGAATGTATGAGTTAAGAACGGACTGAATTGATTGTGACCCATATGTGTTATGTAATGTGTAGGGTCGAGCTCCAGGGTGAATCCACTGGCAGATCACTGTGAGTAATATCTTAATAAAGATATCTAAAGTATGTTATTTGTCCAATTGCCTTCTTCTATGTAAGTCTCATAAGTTCGTTAATTCGAATGGTGGACAAATGTTTGTCATGCTAGAATGGTTGGGCCAAAGGCCAGTTTGACATGAATGATAGAATGGTTGGGCATAAGGCCAGTCTGACACGAATGAAAGAATGGTTGGACTTAAGGCCAGTCTGACACGAATGAAAGAATGGTTGGGCCAAAGGCCAGTTTGACATGAATGATAGAATGGTTGGGCCTAAGGCCAGTCTGACACGAATGAAAGAATGGTTGGGCCTAAGGCCAGTCTGACACGAATGAAAGAATGGTTGGGCCAAAGTCCAGTTTGACATGAATGATAAAATGGTTGGGCCAAAGGCCAGTTTAACGTGAATGATAGAATGGTTGGGCCTAAGGCCAGTCTGACACGAATGAAAGAATGGTTGCGCCAAAGGCCAGTCTGACATGAATGAAAGAATGGTTGGGCCAGAGGCCAGTCTGACATGAACGAAAGAATGAATGGGCCAAAGGCCAGTCCGACATGAATGAAAGATAAATGGGCCAAAGGCCGTTTGGCATGAATGGATTGGGCCCGAGGCTATCTGATGTGTTTGGAACCGCAGTTACTTGACATATATATATACACTAGATAGAAATATGAATTGGGCCTAAGGCCGTTTGGTGCATGTTGTTTTAAATACTATTCGTGTATCTTTTCTATTCGATATTATTCACTGGGCTTTCGCTCACGCTCATTCATGTCTGTAGGTGAGACAAGGGACGTCCAAACCCAGCCTCGGTGAAATATGTGAGAAACAGTCAAAGTTTTGAAGAGTCAGCCCAATTTCTCACGCGCGAGACTTGTCTTCGCCTCTTTTGTCCTTTTGATATAGTTTTGTCATGTTGGCGAAAACGTTGGAGTACTTTTGTAAATAAACTTTGGGTTTGACCGACTTAGACTTAATGATCCTGTATATACAGAACCTTGTGTTATTACATATTTTGATGTGAGTTATTAACATGTATATGAATGGATTGTTGTGACGTGCCATGTAAGCACAACTCTATGGACAAAAGTTTGAAATTGCTTCCGTTTGGCTCCTATAACTCTGTTAGAACATATCTGATTTGGTTTAAGGCCGTAGGTAATTTCATGATTACTGGTCGGTTATATCCTTAACCCATGGAGGTGGGTTCGGGTCATGACAGAGTGGTATCAGAGCACGAGTTAATAACTCACACACTTGTCCAAAAGAGCAATAATCGTCTAGAAAAGATCTAGGATGCATTCTTGTGATAAGTGCGAATCTAAAAACATCAAGAATGTGCTTAAATGCTTTGAGATAAATGCTCGTACGCTATATGTTTATGAACTAGTTGCATTACAAATATGTATGCTTTTTAATATATGCATACCTGTGAATCTTCTGTATAAAGTATAATGCAAGTTTAATCAGATGGTGAGAACAAGAGGTGATGAGATTGAGGAGTCTTCTACTGCCAGAATGGATAGAATGGAAAGATTGATTCAGGAAATGGCAGAGACATTGAGGCAACAACAACAGTGGCAGCAACCACAACCTCCACCTTCGGCACCACCCGTGTCTGAATCAAAATGATGACCGAATAATAGCTCTCACCAAAGAGTTTAAGAAAATGAAACTGTGGTCCGTTGAAAGCCGAAGCATGGGTCCTCGGCATCGAAAAGCTATTCGAAGTGTTCCTTTGTTCGGAGACACAGAAAGTACTTCTAGCCACCTTTATGCTAGAAGATGAGGCAAGAAGATGGTGGATGTCAATGTGTGAGAATCATAAAGATGTTGACTGGGCCAAATTTCTAGAAGTTTTCTATGATAAGTACTTCCCTCAATGTGTCCGTGACAGGAAAGTATCGGAGTTCATGGAACTTAAATAGGATAGTATGACTGTAGCTGAGTATGAGGCTAAATTCACTGAGTTGGCCAGGTTTGCACCACACGTGATCGATATTGATTATAAGAAAGCGAGACATTTTGAAAGTGGGCTTCGAAGTAACATTTTGGAAAAGGTGAATGTCCTGAAGCTGGAAACCTATATTGGGGTGCTAGACAGGGCCATAATATCAGAGGCTAACATAGCTAGTCAGGCTAAGTCAACAACAGACTAGAAAGGTAGCAAAAGACAAGACTTCTTTTCGAAAAAGAAATTTTCGAAAAAGCAAAACACGGGCTCCTCAAGTACTTCAAATTCTTCCCGAGACACATCTCCTATATGCAATATTTGTAGTAAAAGGCATCGTGGGGTTTGTTACCGTGTGTCGGGAGCCTATTTTAAATGTGGTAAACAAGGGCATATGGCCAGAAATTGTAATCAGAACAGTAGGAAAATAGCTGCTAGTTCCACTACATCGATCCCAAAACCGGGAAGTACTATGAGATCTACTACCACCGGAGATACCGTGAGGCAAGGGAGAGTTTTCGCGCTTGTTCCGGGCGATACACAAAATGCCAACGCAGTTGTCTCAGGTACTATTTCTGTATGTAATCAGGATGCTTTTGTGTTAATCGACTCCGGATCAACACACTCTTTTGTAACATGTGCATTTGCATCTAGACTGAGTAGACCTCTAGAATTATTGCCATATCTGCTATGTGTATCTACTCCATCCGGGGAATCTGTATTGTGTGAATCTATATATCGTTTTTGTGATATGCGTGTTGAGAATGCCATTCTATATGTGGATTTGTTGCCCTTGAACTTTAGACACTTTGATATAATCCTGGGCATGGATTGGTTAACTAGATATTATGCCACCATTGATTGCGTAACAAAACGGGTTGTGTTTAGACCACTAGAACAAGAAGAAATTGTGTTTGTGGGTAACAGGGTAATGCCTCAACCTTATTTAATATCTGCAATGAAGGCATGTAAATTAATCAGGAAAGGGTGCCAGGGTTATTTGTGTTATGTGTTGTCTGAACAATCTGTGAATGTTGAATTGAGTAGTATCCCTATTGCTAGCGAATTTCTAGATGTGTTTCCAGATGAATTGCTGGGGGAATTGGTGGACAATGAGGTAGAGTTTACTATTGAAATTGTGCCAGGCACTCAGCCTATTTCTAAAACTCCCTACAGAATGGCTACTGCCGAAATGAAAGAATTGAAAGAACAATTGCAGGACCTACTTGACAAAGGGTTTATCCGACCTAGCACTTCACCATGGGGTGCACCAGTGTTATTTGTGAAAAAGAAAGATGGAACCTTGCGCCTGTGTATTGACTATCGAGAACGGAACAAGGTGACAATAAAGAATAAATACCCTTTACCTTGTATTGATGACTTGTTTGACCAGTTGCCGGGATCATAGGTGTTTTCCAAAGTTGATTTGAGATCCGGGTACCACCAGTTGAAAGTAAAGGCAGAGGACGTTGAGAAAACAGCGTTTAGAACGAGATATGGTCATTATGAATTTCTTGTTATGCCATTTGGAGTGACTAATGCACCTGCAGCATTTATGGACCTAATGAACCGTACTTTTAAGACCTACCTTGACGAATTTGTTGTGGTTTTTATTGATGACATTTTGATATACTGCAAGAATAGACTTGAACATGAACATCATTTGAGAACTGTCTTGCAAATACTTAGGGAAAAGAAATTATTTGCTAAACTAAAGAAATGTGAGTTTTGGTTGGATGAAGTTATTTTCTTAGGGCATGTTATCAACAAAGAGGGGATTTCAGTGGACCCACAGAAAATAGAGGCAATTGTGAATTGGCCCACACCAACAAATGTAACCGAGGTCTGCAGTTTTATGGGCCTAGCCGGGTATTACAGGAGGTTTGTGAAAACCTTTTCAAGGATAGCTATACCTCTTACCCAGTTGACATGCAAGGGGCAACCATTCGAATGGAATGACGAGAGAGAATCTGCCTTCCATGAACTGAAAACGAGACTGACCACTGCACCAGTATTGACATTGCCCACAGGTATGGAAAACTTTGTAATTTTTAGTGACGCGTCTTATAAAGGTTTGGGTTGTGTATTAATGCAGAATGGAAAGGTTATTGCTTACGCCTCCCAACAGTTGAGACCACACGAGAAGAACTACCCAACACATGATTTAGAATTGGTCGCAGTTATTTTTGCTTTCAAAATATGGCGGCACTATTTGTATAGGGCAAAGTGTGAAGTCTACACGAATCACAAAAGTCTGAAATACTTCTTTACATAGAAGGAGTTAACATGCAACAAAGAAGATGGCTTGAACTGATAAAAGACTATGATCTTGAGATTCAGTATCACCCTAGGAAAGGTAATACAGTTACTGATGCCTTGAGCAGAAAATCAACAGGGAGTATGGCTTGTTTGCTTACTGAACAGAAAGAGATCTTGCAAGATTTTGAGAAGTCTGAAATTAAAGTGGTATTGTGTGAACAGGGCGGATTGATAGCCGCTATTTCATCCGAACCGGCAATCATTGATGAAATTAAACAGAAACAAAAAGAGGATGAATTTCTCAAGAAAGTGATTGATGAATTTGAGACAAGTCCGAAAGTAGAGTTCAGCATTGAAGGCGAAGTGTTGAGATTTCGAAACCGAATGTGTATCCCAGATATTCTGGAAGTAAAGAAGAGGGTTTTAGATGAAGCCCATAAATCAGTGTTTGCTATGCATCCGGGTAACAATAAAATGTGTCGGGATTTGAAACAAAGCTATTGGTGGCCTAAAATGAAGAAAGAAATTGCAGAATGTGTGTCCAAGTGCCTTCAATGTCAACAAGTTAAAGCTGAACATTAGAAACCAGGCCGTCTACTTCAACCTCTCCCTATTCCTGAATGGAAGTGGGAGCATGTGACTATGGATTTTGTTGTTGGTCTACCCCGAACACCTCGAGGTATGGATTCTATTTGGGTTGTAGTTAATAGACTGACTAAGTCTGCACATTTTCTACCAGTTAGAACTACATTTAATGCTTATAGACTGGCTACAATATATGTTGATGAGATTGTCCGTTTACACGGAGTTCCGGTATCTATTGTGTCGGATAGAGATCCGAAATTTGTATCTAGATTGTGGAAGAGTTTGCAGAAAGCTATGGGAACAAAACTGAGATTTAGTACTACATTTCATCCACAGACAGATGGGCAATCAGAACGGACCATACAGACATTAGAAGATATGCTGAGAATGTGTGCCTTAGATTTTCAAGGGAGTTGGGAAGACTATTTGCCACTGGCAGAGTTTGCATACAATAACAGCTTCCACTCCAGCATCGGTATGGCACCATACGAGGCTTTGTATGGTAGAAGGTGTAGATCACCAATTTGTTGGACAGAGGTCGGGGATAGAGCTTTACTTGGGCCTGAAATTGTGCAAGACACTTCCGAGAAAATTAAAACTATTCAGCAAAGGCTCAAAACAGCTCAGGACCGACAAAAAAGTTATGCAGATGTCCGGAGAAGACCTCTCGAGGATGAGGTTAGTGACCATGTGTTCATCTGTGTGACTCCAATGAAAGGCCAAGTCAGGTTTGGAAAGAAGGGCAAGTTGTCGCCCCGTTACATTGGGCCGTTTCAAATTCTAGAAAGGCTTGGTCCAGTTGCTTATAGAGTTGCTTTGCCACCGGGATTTGAGCAAATCCATAATGTGTTTTATGTGTCAATGTTAAGGGGTTATCTTTAGGACCCGTTTCATGTGATTGACTATCACTGGGTAGCTCTTGATGAAAATATGGAGTACGTCGAATGGCCGGAACGAATCATTGATCGGCAAGTGAAACAATTGAGAAGCAAATCCATCCCAATGGTGAAAGTTGAATGGAAAGAACACTATGGGACAGATGCCACATGGGAAAAAATGATGAAATGTGACTACGCTATACACATTTGTTTCCCGGCGAAGGTAAAATAAGTTTGGAGGACCAAACTTCCTAAAAGGGGGAAGACTGTGATAACCTTGTTCCGTATTATGCTAATTGATCTTTGTTATGAATGTGATTATGTGTTTGATATGATTTTGAGTGCCATTTATATGAATATATGTGGTTTTGAATTTCTATCTGTTCACCGTAGGAATATCTGTTCAACTTACTGTTATGAACTGAAAATTGAAGGCCTTATCGGCCACAGAAACCGAAATTGATTACGCCATTGTGATTGGCGTAATTTTTAGAGCCTATGGTGAAATTTAATTGAAAATTGATTCGGATTAAATTAAATAGATTAAATTAATGAAATGGTGCTCAATTATTTAATATTAAAGAAATGTGTTTAAGTAGGAGCTTATAAATGGGCCACTTTCACTCAATTCCTCTCTTTTATTCAATTTGGCTGATATTAACTCTAAGAAAAGAGGGAGAGGGTCAGCTAGAGAGAGAGAGGGAAACAATTGAAGTCTTGATCTTGAAGCTTGAATAATTTGAAGACCAACTCAAGATTTGACCATAAATTGGGAAGATTGAGCTTCTAGGTGAGCAATTGGTTATGAATTCATGAGTTTAATATTGTAATTTTGTGAATTCGAAGTTGAATGATGATCAAGAACAAGAATTGTGTTGTATTTGATGATTTTGAAGTCTTGGAATGCATGCATGTGTATGATTACCATGAATTTGTATAGTTGAGCATGAAATGTATGATCCATGTAGAATTTTGGTTAAATCTCATGCTTGTGATTACCATTTGCACTATTTGAGTTGAAAATGGAAGTTATATCTCACATGCATGTACAAATCATAAGGGTATGAGTTTTGAATGCATGAATTTGTTTTGTGGAAAAGAGTTTGGTGTAATTTGGAGTAAGCATGTATTTGATTCATGGGATTTGAGCTTCTTAATGTTGTAATTTGGTGTTTGTATCATGTTAGAATATGTATATGAGAAATATGAGCTGTAAAATGCAAGAAATACCAACTTGAATGCATGAGTGAAGCTCAAAGGAAATTCTGGAAAACCCAGAATTCATGAAGTCCGCTTGAGCGGGGAAACTGACGCTCGAGCGTGAAATTCGAGCTCCCAAAAGTTTTGCAAACATGGGTGTCCACTCGAGTGGGGATATTCACGCTCGAGCAGGGAGCCACGTAACGAGACCTTCAGCTTGAGCGTCCGAATTCACGCTCAAGCGTAAAAATGAGGTAATCAGTACTTTTGCAGACCTAATAGGTCCGCTCGAGCGGGAGAGTCCACGCTCGAGCGGGGACCCCTATTTCAGAAATTTTGTAAAGATGTTCTAGGTTTTGTTTTCCATTCTCTTTCACTTCTAAGCACTCTTAGGCATGCATTGCGCATTATGAATGAATTAAAAGGATAAGAAAGAAGCCTAAGAGGAATGTATGTGTTAAGAACGGACTAAATTGATTGTGACCCATATGTGTTATGTAATGTGTAGGGTCGAGCTCCAGGGTGAATCCACCGGCGGATCACTGTGAGTAATATCTTAATAAAGATATCTGAAGTATGTTATTTGTCCAATTTCCTTCTTCTATGTAAGTCTCATAGGTTCGTTAATTCGAATGGTGGACAAATGTTTGTCATGCTAGAATGGTTGGAGCAAAGGCCAGTTTGACATGAATGATAGAATGGTTGGGCCTAAGGTCAGTCTAACACGAATGAAAGAATGGTTGGGCCTAAGGCCAGTCTAACACGAATGAAAGAATGGTTGGGCCAAAGGGCAGTTTGACATGAATGATAGAATGGTTGGGCCAAAGGCCAGTTTGACACGAATAAAAGAATGGTTGGGCCTAAGGCCAGTCTGACACGAATGAAAGAATGGTTGGGCCTAAGGCCAGTCTGACACGAATGAAAGAATGGTTGGGCCAAAGTCCAGTTTGACATGAATGATAAAATGGTTGGGCCAAAGGCCAGTTTAATGTGAATGATAGAATGGTTGGGCCTAAGGCCAGTCTGACACGAATGAAAGAATGGTTGCGCCAAAGGCCAGTCTGACATGAATGAAAGAATGGTTGGGCCAGAGGCCAGTCTGACATGAACGAAAGAATGAATGGGCCAAAGGCCAATCCGACATGAATGAAAGATAAATGGGCCAAAGGCCGTTTGGCATGAATGGATTGGGCCCGAGGCTATCTGATGTGTTTGGAACCGCAGTTACTTGACATATATATATACACTAGATAGAAATATGAATTGGGCCCAAGGCTGTTTGGTGCATGTTGTTCTAAATACTGTTCGTGTATCTTCTCTATTCGATATTATTCATTGGGCTTTCGCTCACGCTCATTCATGTGTCTGTAGGTGAGCCAAGGGACGTCCAAACCCAGCCTCGGTGAAATATGTGAGAAACAGTCAAAGTTTTGAAGAGTCAGCCCAACGTCTCATGCGCAAGACTTGTCTTCGCCTTTTTTGTCCTTTTGATATAGTTTTGTCATGTTGGCGAAAACGTTGGAGTACTTTTGTAAATAAACTTTGGGTTTGACCGACTTAGACTTAATGATCCTGTATATACAGAACCTTGTATTATTACATATTTTGATGTGAATTATTAACATGTATATGAATGGATTGTTGTGGCGTGCCATGCAAGCACAGCTCTATGGACAAAAGTTTGAAATTGCTTCCGTTTGGCCCCCGTAACTCTGTTAGAACATATCTGATTTGGTTTAAGGCCGTAGGTAATCTCATGATTACTGGTCGGTTATGTCCTTAACCCATGGGGGCGGGTTCGGGTCATAACCGCTAAGGTCGTGGATGAAGAACATTCCAAAGAAAATATTGTATTTCAAAGGTCTAAAAAGAGGAGGCAGCAACAAATACTAAAGGATGAAGCTGCTATGCTGCTGATGTGCTACAAATGGAGGCTGCAAGGAAAAAATAGACTGCTGAGCCCTATGCCCTTCGCAGCTCTTCAATCATTACCAATACAACCTCTGAGGCTGGTAATTTCTCCCTTAACTCCTTTTGATTCCCTCTTAAGACTTAGCAAAAAGAATTAATATTTTCTTTCTCTTTTCTATTTATGCAACAACAGTCATTCCTCCTCCGACATTGGCCTTTTTGGTCTCAAAAGGAACAAGGAAGGCTTATACTGAAGTGCCAATAATTATAGAGCCTATTCAGATGGTACTTCCACTTCCCAGCTCTATATCCTACCTGCCTTCCTTTCTAAAACAAAGCATTCCACCTTCCTTAGGCCCAGGCTTAACACCATACCTGCCCCAGCTATCTTTCCTCTCCTCTTATTTTACTTTTCTCATAATCATGGATGCTCCTGTATCACCTGAGAGAATTCCAACGGTCACTTCATCTTCAGTGATAACTGGTACTTGCAAGGAAGACACTGGTGGCTCACCGATTTCCTTTCAACTATCCAGCTCCAGTCCCTCTTCTTTAGACTTGCTGGTAACTAGGACTATTGAATCTGAGAGGGGAACTTCTACTCCTTCACCTATTTACATGCTTCTATCTTTTCCTTCAACAAACAATCCCTCTGTACTGATGATGTCAGAGAAGGAGATAGACATCTTCGAAGCTCAGCTAGCCAGCTTGTTTGGCATCTCTTCACCAGCTCGGGTACCAAACAGTGAGACTGTGCCATTGACCCTTGCTGATTCCTTACTAGAGATTTTTGAGAGCTCCTCTATTGCTGTTGAAGCCTCTTTACCTTGAGCGGACTTGGGCATTTGCTTGGATTTACTGCAAACATTTTTTAGAATTCCATTTGAAGCTTTACAGAGACGTATCATCAAGGATGGTTTCCTTAAATGCTGCCAGGCCTTTGAGCAATCTGATCTGGCCTTTTCAAGCCACCTATCTCAGGCAGCAGCCACCATAGACTTTTACATCAATATCTGCCAAATAGCTAAGTCTGCCAAATAGCTAAGGCTGCAGAAGAAAAACTACTGAAGGATAAGGAGTTTGTATCCCACATCCATGCTGAAGTGTTTGAATTGAAGGGAAAACACTCCTATGCATCTCAGTTTTGATCCCAGCTGTTGGATAGAAGAGCTAACAGTAGTCAACCTAGCCTTGGATCGAAATACCAAGAAGCTACAAATTACTAACCAAGGGTTGGCTAAACAAAAACAAGCCATGGCTACAACCATTCAGTTGTTCTCATCCCTTAAAAGTAGAGAATCAATTATAAAGGAACATTTAAAATACTGTACTGATTTCTAGGCCAATTTGTGGTTACATGTACTTAATTCCTTATAAAATGAAAAACCTTTTATTATCTATGTGAGTGTGTCATGCTCTATCATTATATTATTTAGCACTTTCTACACTCCTTGTGTTTCCCACACAATTGGATAATAAGGTTTCAAGTACCTACCATTAATTTTCTTAGGATGCACATATCCGTTCAGATTTTTCAAATGGTATGCTTCCCCAGGCAAGACTCTATGAATTTGGTCTGGTCCTTCCCAGTTAGGTAACCATTTGCCAAACTTATGGCTTTTAATTCCTATTGGAAGTATTGTCTTCCATACCAAATCACCTTCATTAAAGCTAATGTGCCTGACTTTCTTATTATAGTTTTTGGCTGCTTTCTTCTTGTGGAAAAGAATACTATTTAATGCCAAAATTCTAGCTTCATCCACACTTTCTAATTCCAAGAATATGCTTTGATGGTATTGCTTAGAAGTTAACTAGTCCTGGCATTTTACTCGCAATGATTTAATATTAATTTCCATAGGCAATACTGCATCATGTCCATATACTAAGGCATAAAGAGTGATTCATATACTTGACCTTGGAGAAATTCTATAGGCCCACAACATATCTAACAACAAGTCATGCCAATCCGTAGGATTGTCTTCCACAACTCTTTGTATTCCCTTTTTTAAGGATTTATTAGATGACTCAGCTTGACCATTTGCTTATGTATAATAAGGGGTGGAACTAACAAGGCTAATTTCAAACTCTGCTACGAAAGATTCATCTTTCCATCAAAAATAGTCCCATTATCTACAGTTATGGCCTGTGGGACGCCAAACCTATGGATCAATTCCTTGATAAATCCAATAACTTAAGTCTGATCCACAGCCTTATAAGGTATAGCTTTGACCCATTTAGTGAAGTAATTTGTGGCCACTAGAATGAAACAATGCTACTTCGAAGAAGGTGGATATATTTTCCCTATCATATCCATTGCCCATCCTCTAAATGGCCATGGCTTTATTACTGCATGCAAATCAGCTGTCGGAACATGTCTTATCATGCCATGCTTTTGGCATGCCTGACATCCTTTTGCATACTCTATGCAATCCTTTAGGATGGTTGGCCAATAGTAGGAATGCCTGCGAAATAATCATCTCATCTTCACACCAGGCTGATGGGCACCACAAATACCTTCATGGATCTCAGCCATAGTAGTTAATGCTTCCTTTGGCCCTAAACATTCCAACAGCAACCCATCTGCTCCTCTTTTGTAAAGAGCATTGTTATACACTATATACTGCATAAATTGTAATTTAATTTTCCTACTGGCTTTTGAAGATGGGCCAGTTAAATATTGAATGATTGGATGTCTCCAATCATGCTCTTCTAAGTTATTTTGGTTAACTTCTACCATGATACCCCTTTTAGCCAAGGGTGGTATTAACTTCTGGTATGTTGCTTGACTTATATCCACTTGGGTGTTCCCCTTTCTTCTGAAATTCGAAGCCTTTTGGGCCACATCATTGGCCTTATGGTTCATGAATCTTGGGATATAAGTCATATTGGCTATCTGAAACTGAAAAAGCAAATGCGGTGCAACAATATAATATGGTAACATGCTTGCACTTTGACACTTGAAGATTCCTTTTACTTGGTTGATTACAAATTATGAACCTCCAAATATATCAACTGCATGAGCTTATAATCCAATAAGTATCTCAAGTCTCATTAATAAAGCTTCATATTCAGCTTGATTATTGGAACAAGTAATTTCATCCACTCTGAAACCATGTGTGGTTTCTACTCCCAGTGGTGATTTAATTATAACACCAATTCCAACCAAACCACTGGCTTTTGATCCATCAAACCACATTTACCATGGCTCAACATTGATCATACCAAGGTCCATTATCTCCTGGCTTTTTTTTATTTGACATGGATGATCTACCAAGAAGTTAGCCAAAACTTGTCCTTTTACTGCCTTTTGGGGGACATATTCTAGATGAAATTCTGATAAAGCTAATATCCATTTGCCAATTCTTCCTCTCAACATAGATCTAAATAGCATGTACTTAATCAAGTCCGTGGTTGCAATTACCAAGACAACAGTAGGGAAAAGATAATATCTTAATTTCATTACTGCAAAGTACAATGCAAGGCACAACTTTTCTGCACCTGAGTATTTACATTCACAAGAATTTAAAAACCTACTAAGGTAATAAATTGCTTGCTCCTTGCCTTCTTCATTGTCCTGGGTTAGGAAAACTCCTAATGAATCTTCTATTGCAGCAATGTATAACTTCAAGGGCTTGTCGCTCCTTGGCAGTATCAACACTGGAGGCTTGGCCAAGTAGGCTTTAATTCCTTCGAAAGTAGATTGATGCTCTGCCGTCTACACAAACTCCTCTTCATCTTTCAACTTTAACAAAGAAGAAAATACTTTAGTTTTCCCTGCAATGTTAGAAATAAATCTTCGAAGAAAATTAAACTGACCAATGAACTTTTGTACTTCTTTCTTACTTGATGGAGGTTTGGCCTCAATGATGGCTTTGGCTTTATTCTAATCAATCTGTACTCCCTTTTTGTGCACAACATACCCCAAGAAGTTTCCAGCTGATACACCAAAAGCACATTTGAGAGGATTAAACTTTAACTTGAGCTTTCTCATTCTTTCGAAAGCTGCTACCAAGTGAACCAAGTGTTCCTCCATAGACTGGGACTTTACAACAATATCATCAATGTAACACTCTAGGTATCCTCCAATAAGATCATGAAAAATAGTATTCATTGCCCTCTGATATGTTGCCCCAGCATTCTTTAGACCAAATGACATTTATACCCATTCAAAGGTGCCAATATTTTTCCAGGACACCTAAATGTTGTCTTGTGGACATCCTCCTCTGCAATGCAGATCTGGTTGTAACCAGAATGCCCATCCATCATAGACAAAATCCTGTGCCCTACTGAACTGTCTACCAATAGATCCACTATTGGCATGGGGTATTCATCTTTTGGAGTTGCCAAATGCAAATTTCTAAAATCGATGCATACCCTCATCTTACCATTCTTTTTAACCACAGGCACAATGTTAGACAACCACTCAACATACCTGGCTGTTCTAATGAAGCCTACTTTAAGGAGCCTAAGAATTTCCTCCTTCACTTTCTGAACCACTTCAGGGCTCATCCGTCTTGGTTTCTACTTGTGTGGTTTGAAGTTAGGCTTCATAGGGAGCCTATGTTCCACTAATGACCTATCCAATCCTGGCAGTTCATTATAAGACCACGCAAAACAATCCTAATATTTCTTTAGGACTACCAACAACGGTTCTTGTTAATAGAACTTTACTAGGCACTGATATAAGTGGGTTGCTGTGCAGAACCTTCTCCTAAATTGACCTTTTCCAAGGGGTCTTGTACTTGAGCACTTACTAATGCTTCTCTTTTGACTTCTTCTGCCTTCAAAGCAACTTCTTCGTTTTGTTCCACTTCCACCTTCTCTGGTTCAACATTTTTGCCCTCTTCCTCATAGACAAAATCTGTCCATAAGGCTTTTTCTTCTTGTATTTCCTAGACTTTTGTTTTGATGTCCAATACACAGTACTTATCAAGGGTCAAAGGCCTGACCTTTTGTTGCTCCTGATTACAGCCAACCACCATGGCTTCCTCTCTTGTTCCTGAACCTTCTGGACTATTGACTTTTTGTCTAATGCTGAAAACTTGACTAAGGCCAAGGGTCTAGCTTCTTGGCTCTTATTTTTTTGCCTACAACCAGGCATCATTGTCATCCTTGGTGATGAACTCTTCATTAGCACTCTCTTGCACTAAGTGCTTCAGGTGTGCTACTTCCTCATCAGCCGTCACTTCAGCTGTTCCATCAGGTTTCCTCAATATACTGAGTGGTGTCACTCCTTCAGTATATAACTTGGGCCTCTGCAAAATCAACACAAGTGATAAAGGGGTTGAGGGTCTGCGTTGATCTCCTCTGTCTCTCCATTGCATAGAGCCATCATTATTTTCTGATGAAAAGAGAAAGGCACACATTTGTTGATATAGATTCAATCCCTACCAAGTAAAGCATTATACTTTGCATTACTATCTATAACAAAAAATGCTGTCATGCAATCTCCGGTTCCCATACTCAAGTTGATGGGCAGGATGCCTTGAGCCATCTGCTTATCTCCAACGAAGCCAGCAATGGTTGTGCTGGTTGGGATTAATCTGGGATTTTTTTTTTTTCCCAATTTCTTCAAAGAGGACTTCGGAAGTAGGTTCACTGCTGCCTCATTGTCCATTAACACCCTGTTCATTTATATCCCATTGAAATAAGTCTTGATATATAAGGGCTTAACGTGCTGCGTCATAGATGTTGTAGGGTACTCGAAGGGATACAAGAGATTAATACTCACCTCCTCACTTTCATCTTCAGTTTCCATTGGTGTGGCCACTTCAGACTCATCTTGAATCATGCTAACTTGTGAATCTTCACTAGAAACTAGAATAGGGTCATCTTCCTAACCTTCTTGGTTTCGATCTTCAGCTTGGAACTCCTGTGGCAATATATATACCATGTTTACTGACACTGGAGGAAATGAGCCAAACTGAACTGCTGGTTGTACTTGTTTCTCTTCCAAACTAACTTGTTCAGTTATTTCGAAAGCCTCTTCCATGCTACACTCTGGTACCTCTGTGCTAATAGGTTCATTTGAAATAGCCTGTTGGTGCTTTACCTCCGCTGGCTTGTCAACCAAAAATGTGACAACCCTACTCTGTGTTATGTTAATTAATCTTAATTATGCTTATAATTATGAGCTTGATATGATTTTGAGTGCTAATTATATGATTATGGGTGTTTGTGAATTTATATCTGTTCACCGTAGGAAAATCTATTTGATTTTCTGCTATAAAAATTAAATTAAAGGTCGTAGAGGTAACAAAAACCAAAATTGGTCATATTATTATAATTAACATAATTTTTAGAGCCTATGGTGAAATTTAATTGAAAACTGATTCGGATCAAAATAATTAAATTAAATTGATTAAGTTAAGTGCAATTGATTAACTCAAAGCAAATATGATTAGTCAAACTAATCACCACTATATATATAGTGCAAGTGCCTAGGCTCATAATTTTGGAGCTCTTAACCTTGCAAAATCTGAGAAAAGCCTATATAGAGAGAGAAAGTGTGATTCTAAGGGAGAAAAGGCTCAAATTTGAGGACTTGAGCTCAAAGCTTGGAGAATTGAAGAACTAGGCCCACGAACTAACTAGATTTGGAAGAGTTAAAGACTCTAGGTGAGTAATTGAACTCAAATTTATGAGTTTAAGTTCATAACTATGTGAATTCAAGAAGTATATGTTGATAAATATGAGAATTGAGCTAAATATGTTGAATTTAAGATCAACTTGGGCATGCATGCATGAATTTATTGTGATTTCTCATGTTTGAGCATAAATCATAAAGATCATGTTGAATTGAGAGTTGATTGACACATGCATGCATGAATTGTCATGTTTTGAAGCCCAATTTTCAGTCTTAAAGTTTTTATATGCAAGATATGAAACATAGATTTTACATACATGGTTTCAACCTTATGGTTTAAGCTTGATTTCGAAAATTTAACCCATAATTTGAGTAATTGGTCTCAAATTATCTAGGTTCCTATGTCATATGATGGTTTACCATAATTTTGGACTGAAAATATGAGTTTTGAACATTTGAAGATATGTTTTGAGCTTCAAATAGAGTTCTGGAAAACCCAGAATTTGACTTGTCTACTCGAGCGAGAAAAGTGTCGCTCGAGCGGGGAAATCGAGCTCCTAAAAGTTTTACAAATTTTACAGATAGCTCGAGCGGCCAAAGTGGCGCTCGAGCGAAGACCCTTTTTATTTAGTCTTCCGCTCGAGTGACCGTCGAGTGGGAAATTTATGCAACTAGTACTTTCGCAGACTGCTCGAGTTACGGAAGTTACGCTCGAGCGACCACCCTTATTTTTGAATCCCTGCTCGAGTGAAGGAAGCTGCGCTCGAGCAGAGGGCCCTGTTTCAGAAATTTTGAAAAGACGTTTTATGCTTCGTTTTCTGTTCTTTTTCATTTTTAAGCACTCTTAGGCATGCATTGGGTACACTAAATGAGTTAAAGAGCATGGAAGAAGCCTAAGAACATTAAGCAAATTAAAGAATGGAATGAATTGTATTATGACCCAATGTGTTACGAATTATGTAGGCTCAAGCGCAAGGACGAATCAAGCACCGGGACACTGTGAGTAATATCTTAGTAAAGATAATTTTATGTATGCATTGTTTTCTAAATGATACCGACGTGGTAAATTTCTGACTCCATGAATTTGTACTATGAATGAGTATTCTATTCGCTTGATTCGTAATAAAGTATGTAAAGCGACTAATATATAAGCATGAAATGGGCCTAAGGCCATTTGGCATGTTTGACGAGGACACAGATTGGGCCTAAGGCCATTTGGTATATTTGATGAGGACACGGATTGGGCCCAAGGCCGTTTGGAATGCTTAACAAAATAGACTAAAGGTCATCTTATATACAAATTGGACCAAAGGTCGTTTCAAATAAAGAATTGATTGGACCAAAGGTCGTTTTGAATATGCATATGGATGTGATCACGATCATATGCGCATAATTATAAATATAAGAATGGTGGACCCAAGGTCATTTAGTAATATGATATGGTACATGGATCCATTAGACCTAAAGTCGGTCTATGAATGAGTATTGGACCCGAGGTCATTTTGTATAGATGGACCCAAGGTCATTTTATTTTATATATGAGTTGGACCTTAGGTCATTTTGCATATGGATGTGATGTATTGGACCCGAAGTCATTTTGCTTTGTTATGATTTATAAATCTGATGTGAATAAGAATAGTGGTTCAAATGTTTACATTATAAGTATGACTCATTTATGAACGAAACTCATTCATTAACCTCTTTACTCTGGTATTATTCACTGGGCATTACCTCACTCTTTATCTATATGTATGTAGGTGAGCAGCGGGACGTCCAACCCCAGCCCCAATGAGCGTTGAGAAACCAAGTTTTGTGAGGTCAACCAAGGTCGCCTCATGCAGAGGCCTTACTTTTGTTTTACTTTTGTTTTTATTCTCTTATGGTCAAGTATGACCAACGTTGTGTATAACCTTGGAACTTGGTGCTGAAACTGTAAAATGATCCTGGATATATGTAGTACATACGTAACGTAAATATTGCATGGTGTAAGTTATTTCATGTATATGAGAAAATTTTTGATTAAACCATGTATGCACAGCTCGTTGGACAATTCTTGTACATGATGCTTCCCCAGTTTGGCCCCCTATTATTAAATATGGTTTGATTTCTAGCTGAGGCCGCAGATAATCTCGTGATTACTGGCCGGTTATGACTCTAATCCATAGAGGCGGGTTCGGGTCATGACAAAAAAGGTTTGCTCAGCCATGAAAGCCTCAAATATTCCATCTTCAGCCAATGTTCTCTCTTGGCCTAATTCAGTCCCTTCATCCATTTCATCGTCACTTTCCATTAAAGCCTTCTCGAGGCCTGCTAAACAAGATTTTTCTTTGGCCCTTAGTTCAACATGAACTTTAGCCAACTGCTCCATGCTGGCACTCTTCTTGATCTTGGGAATAGGCTTTGAACCTATCCCTCCATCTGTCTGATCCTTTGCTT
Organism: Camellia granthamiana; assembly: GCA_036172215.1. Classification (NCBI taxonomy): domain Eukaryota; kingdom Viridiplantae; phylum Streptophyta; class Magnoliopsida; order Ericales; family Theaceae; genus Camellia; species Camellia granthamiana. The sequence continues at coordinate 74,297,853 of CM069917.1, forward strand.
GTGCCATGGAAGTCCTATCTCCACTTTTCTTTCAAATCCTTCTAATACTAAGTGTATTTTCCTTGGATCTTCTTTCTTTGAGACCTAGAAATTATAGGAACCACATCTGGCTCCCTTGTTTTTGGATTCTTTAATAACACCTAGTTGTTTGGAGTCACCAAGGGAGGTTTGATCATTCTTTCCTAGTCTCCAAAAGCCTTTCTTTGAGTTGACATCTCCTTAGGTTTATTTTGCATGACAAACCAATTTAGAACTCCTGGGACCCATGAGCCCACTGGTATGGCTGCTGGATCTGCTGCACCACTCTTTGAAGCAGCCTTTAAAGCAGTCTTTGGGGGCTAATTATCAGTCCTGGTCCCATACCTTGCACTGAATCCATGCCTCCACTCAAGCTGGCTGTCTACTCTGTAATAATTGGGTGACCTAGTTTCATACAGAGGCCTCTTTCCCTTTGACTGCATCCTGGTGTCTTGCGGGGTTACCAAGGATGAATGCTGTCTGGGGCCAGTTGGGTATGGCCTCTTGTTATGGGTATTGGTTATTCAGTCCCTCTGCACCTGTTTGTAATGCTGTTTCCCATCAACTGGGAGCCCTTTTAGCCACTTGTAACACATCCTGCACCTGGGGCACATCCTCTGCACTATAGCAGCTTCGAGAGAGTCATCATCCAACATCTCTTCACTAAAGCTTTCTTTTATGCCTGCAGAGCTTTGTCCATCAGCTGGTGAACTTCTTGTGTTCTTCCTGAGAGCAGTCTAGCTAGCCACATGCATCTGCACAGTGACTTCCTCCAATTCTTTTAGGGATAGGTTTTTGAAATTTGGCATGCCAACATTGGCTGCAGCCTCTCCAATTTTTGGAAACGGGTTGGTGTCAATCCCCATAGCTTTCTCAGACTTGGCTAGAAATTTTAGCCTCCTCTTTTGAATCTGTTCTTGGTTCCTGTCTCAGAAAACAATACAGTTTTTAATTGAATGAGACCAAGAATTGTGCCATTTACAGTATAGTTTTCCTTTAAGTTCTTCAAGGGTAGGAATTTTGACTTCCTTTGGTGACTTTAGGAAATTTGCTGCAAGAAAATGATCGAAAATGTCATCTACTTTTGTTAAGTCAAAAGAATACTTCTTATGCATGTCTTTCTTTTTAAACTGTTGGTCTATTGTACTGTCTTTCTGAATTAATGCCTCACAAGTCATAGGTTCTTTTCCTACTATCTCTGCTGCATCAATTTTATAATTAGGGTCCCTATAGTAGGTCTTATATGATGCATTACTTCGATCTTGTTTTTCCTCGAGTAAAGTCTCATATCTAGACACCTTATAGGTTAACTCTACTAAGTCTTGAAACTCAGTTGAATCAAACTTCTTTTGAAGCCTAAATTCCAAGCCATTCTGAGTCAATCTTACAAACTCAGGCTCTGGTAGCATGACCCTACATTTGTTCCGTGCCCTTTTAAATCTGGAAATAAACTGAGCAACCTTCTCATCAGGCCTTTGGCTCAATCTTGCCAAGTCTACCATAGAAACTTCAGGTTTTGTTTGGAAAAATTGGGCATGAAAAACTTCCTTCATTTGCTGCCAAGTTTGGATAAAGCCAAGTGTAAGGTTTATGTACCATACGAAGGCTGCTCTAGTTAGAGAACTTGGAAAAAGTCTCAGTTTGATGTAATCATTATTAGAAAACTCACCACACTGGCTTATAAACCTAGCAATGTGTTCCACTGTTGACTGATTTCCATTACCATAAAAGAGGGCAAAGTCTGGTATTCTAAACCCCCTAGGATACTCGTGTACCCTATTTATCCACTCTGGGTAAGGTTTTCTATATACTGGTGTTTGGACCCCCTGAGCCATAGGTTCACACATTTCTCTAACTATATCAGCAATTTGGTCCCTTGGAACTATATTTTGTGCTGGTTGAACCACTACTAGGGGGGACAAACACAAGGTTTGGAGGAACACCATGTGCTTGTGAGCCTCTTGGTCCATATATGGGTACATTCAAAGTTGGTTGTCCCTACTGTACTGGCTACTGTTGAAGGTATGGCTAGCCTCTTGGGGCCTGCCCTGCGAAAGGTACTACAGGAGAAGAAGTAGGTGTTACTTCTCTTCCAATTGCAGGCAATCCTTCCAACCCCCCGGGTGCAAACTCAAACACAGGGTTGGTGAAACCCCTTGTGCCAGGCATGTTCTCAAACATAGGATTCAGAAATGCCCTCATGCCATTACCCTGGGTTGGCCCAGATCCACCAAATTATGTGTTGGTAGAGAATGGTACATTCTGAGAGGCCATTGGTCTCGAAGAAACTTCATACCATGATTGAGGCACATGTGCTAGCTTCTCATGGTTGTGACTACTAGTCTGACCATTGACTTGTCCATTATTTTGCATAGGTTGTTTATCTCGAGCCAATCGTTGTTGAGGACTACTTACATTTTCTTCAGTTTGTCTTACAGCAGTTGGTTGATGAGAACTCATTCGATCCAAAAAGGATGTTGCCCATCTTTTCATTGTATACATTAGTTGTTGTCCCATAGCATCTACTAAACCCTCCCCACGAATTCAGTGGTTGGGTAGAAGGAACAATCGAAGGTCCAGTCTCATGGCCTTGTCCAGTGTGTTGGACATGTGTTGTATATTCTGATGTGCTGGTCTGTTCGACTATTTGCGGAGGATTTGATTGGATAAGTGCATCCATCACATTGTCTTCTGGGTTAGGTATTTCTACCTTTCCTTTTACACCCTCTTCCAAACATTCATTTTCTCCTCTTGCTCTACGTCTAGCCATTTTTGATAGTCCCACTGCGCGTGCCAAAAATATATGTTGGCTTTTTTGGCTTTCGAAGGTTAATAATGTAAATTTAAGCGTGCCAGCAAGGATCGATTAGTCCCTACAGAATTTTATAATTGCTAACCAATTATCAAGCGATTGTGTTGAAGTTTTTTCAGCCTCAATAAAGAGGACTTTACTGGTGGCTTGTTTAGGAGAAAATTATGAATAGTAACAAGTAAATATAATTCAGAAATCAAATTTCATTAAGCAAATGAAAACTTACAATGAAGTTACAATGGCCCAGCCTCGACGAGGTTCACAGCAACAAACTACTGAAAAACTACTCCTAGGAAATGAAGTGCAGTACAGGAATTGAAGTGTTGGAAATGTAAAGAACTAGAAATGTAAAACTGGAAAGAAATATAAAGTAAATAAGCTGGTTTCTAGATCTGAGTTTGGGTCCCTTCTGTTTAGCCCTCTTTGCTATTTATACTTTTTAGTGATAACTGTCGAAATACATTTCCACGATCTCTTGTCATGGTTTCGCTCAACTAGCTCCCACTACGCCTCTTTTACAGTTAGGCTTTTCTTTTGAATTTGAATTTGAATTTGAATTTGAATTGTAGGTAACCGTTAGGTTACGTCATCTCGCACCTCTTGACTATTCAGATGTCACGCAGATTCGATACTACTAATATGAATTGTCACGTGTCTGTCTTTGATTGGAGACTTGCTTTAATTCCCCAAATTGCCCTTTAGGTGTCACGTGTCACTCTGCGATTGGTTTTAACAATTTATACAGCCAACAAATTTATAAGAATAATATCAGTTATTAAATGTTATTTATTAATGGAACAATATTGATTTTAATGAATTAAAATTAAATTTAACAGTGTTAATTTTTTGGATAATATTAATTGTTTTTGGACGGGATAGTTTGAGTTGGGCTGATGGATAATCGGACTAGATTTACCAATACGGGTTTGTATAGGTCGGGTTCATTGGCTCGAATTTCAAATATTTGTCCAAAACTGTAAATCATCTCATTACAACATGTAAGAGTTTTAGAGACCAAATGTTTTGGTCTCTAAAAGTGAAAATTTTGTTACAAAAGACATTTAGGGATCAATTTTTATCATCATAAGGATAGTCGCTAAAAGATTGTCCCAAAAAGTCAAAAATAAGGCTTTTAGCGACAAAATTTTGAAAAAATCACTAATAAATAAATTTTTAGGGACAAAATAATTTGGTCTCAAAATGGTTTATTTTTTGAGAGAAAAAGTTTGGTGCCAAAAGAATAATATTTCATCACTAATGTCCAATTTTTATTACTAAAAATATAATAACGACACTTTTTGCAATAAAATTATTTAGTTCCTAAAAAATAATTTTGTCTCTAGATTTTGGTTTCTAAAATCTTAATTTTTTATAGTGTCTTCTATGGAATAAGGCAGACTAGGCAGTCAAGTGAGTAGGAATGGGCCATAAAATGGGTTGAGTAATAGCGGATTTTTATCCGCGTGCCATTTAATGACCCCTATATGGGTTTTTGGGATTAGGTTTTGTTTAGTATCTTTTTTTGTTTATTTTTTTTATGACCGCTAAATGGGTTTTTGGGATTAGGTATTTTTTAGTATCTTTTTTGTTGATTTTTTTCTTTTTCTTTTTTTTTTCCAAAAGGTGTTTTAGACTTTAGCTTTTACACGACTAGAAGAACTAGAAAAGTAAAAATATTCTTAAAAAAAAGTTCACTAAAGATCCCAAAAAAAATTAACTTTTTTTTGAATTTTTTATTTTTTCATTTCTTAGATTCTTCTGCTTGGAAAAAATAATAATAAAGATAAACAAAATTTAAAAAATATGACTTTTTTAAGTAGATGCCAAACGATAACTTAAATATGATTATAAAATAAAATCACGTACATTGATAATTTCTTTTGAAATTGTGCACTATAATCATGTTAGTTTTTTTTTTTTTTTTTCAAATATTAGCAAAAAAAAAACTTTATTGATGAAAAGGCAAAGTATAAGGTACAAGAACAATTACATTAATAAAAAAAGTGAGTGCAAAAAATATCACGATGAGCAAGATCATTCCAATTAAATTGACACCGAATTACACACCTCATCATTTGTTAACACCCCAAATTGGTGAGCAATCAACCAAAGAAACAAACAAAGAAACAAAGCAAAAACACAGCACAACCCTACCCAGACAGCCAAAAGGCATAACCCAACACAAACAAACAAGTGCATCTGTTATGCTACAGTATTGAACACCAACTCAGCCACCATGTTTTTTTTTTTTTTTTTTATTAGCAAAAGAAAAATTTTATTGATGAAACATACAAAGTATGATAAGATACATCAATAAAGAGGAGATGCAAAAAGCATCACAGTGAAACATCCAAATCCCAACAGGTTGGCACCAAGATGCACACCAAATCATCTGCTAGCACAAACTCCAAGCTCCAAGTTGGTGAGCAACCAACCAACAGAGCAACATATAAGAAAACCAAAAAACAAAAAACACCCCCAAGTAACACACCATCAGAACAAAAATAAAACAAACAAACAACCCCCAATTACAAGCCAAAACAGCCCCATGCTACCATAAAAACATCACCCAGCAGCCATCAACAACCTCAATAGACATCAACAACTGAGACAATAGCAACTGCATCAGCACTAAAGGAAAGTTGAGGCATGCCAACGACAGAAACAACAAACTAAACCCAGCAACAACTTCAACTGATATGCATGGTTATAATTTGCTGTAGGTTATAGATGAAGTCCTGGACCGAGTAAGGGCACCCCTTCAGGTATGTAGGGACCCAGAATGCCACCCTCGCCTTAATCAAATCACAAAAATCATCGATCCAAAATTGTCTTCCACTAAAGATTACTTCATTCCTGAGTTTCCAAATATACCACATAATTGCCAAAGGAATGGCCTTCCAGATTTGAGCTGCAAATTTTCCCCATTTAAATCCCAACCACCAATGAAACAAGCCCTCAACACTACTAGGCAATACCCACGGCAAACCCCACTAATTTAACAATCTTGACCAAACTTGCCAAGCAAAGGGACACCATAGTAATACGTGGATAACAGATTCCTCCTCGTTTCTGCAAAAAACACAGTTAACTGAAGCATTTTGATTCAGCACGCCAATCCTTTGCAGGAAAATAGCAGTCTTCAATCTTCCTTTTCAAGCCAACCAACAAATAAATTGAGCTTTCGGTGGAGCCAGCTTGTTCTAGAGTAGACTAGTGCACACCAAAGGAGTACTAGGCACATACACTCTCAAAAGGGAAGCTACACTAAACTGTTGTGATGGACACGACAGTTATTTCAAACAGTCCTCGCACTCTGCTGCCCCCAACTCAACCTAACTCACGAATGATACCAATCTAGCTAGTTCCTCAGTCTCCCATGCAAATAATGATCTCCGAAAATTCAGATTCCATTCCCCTGATGCACTTCTTCTATCCAATAACACTCTCAAGGATATCTCCTTTTTTGTTGACAAACTATACAGCCTCGGAAACTCCAACCTAAGGCACTGCTGCCCAATTTATTGATCAATCCCAAAATGAATCCTGCGCCCATTTCCCACCACCAATTTTGAGTTATGAAGAAAAATGCTCAATAAGTGAGGGTTGGCTTGGCCAACACTTAAAATCCCACCCCATATTCTAGAAACAGAATCTGCAGAACATGAAAATGGTGCCCATCTTCCTCTACTAAACTGATATCTACTGCACAGAACTCTATTCCACAAGGAGTTATCTTCAATACAAAATCTCCACCACCATTTAGCTAATAGACAATCATTTACATCCTTTAGCTTCCTAATCCCTAATCCTCCTCGTTCTTTGCTGATAGTGATGTCCTCCCATTTTACCATACGGATCTTTTTCCTTAACTCATACCCACCCCAAAGAAAAGCTGCCCGCAGACGGTCAATGGTCATGATCACAAATTAAGGCATCTTGAAAATGGATAAGTAATACAAGGGAGGCTAGACAAAACAGACTTTATGAGAGTCGGTCGACCCCCAAAGGATAGCAACTTCCTTTTCCAAGATGCTAATTTAGCCCTCACCTTGTCAATAACTGGTTTCCAAGTTTTCTTTAATCTTGGGCTAGCACCAAGAGGCAAGCCAAGATAAGAGAAAGGAATGCTTTGAGTTTTACAATTAAGCTAACCCGCACACTCCATGACCACCTGCTCAGGTACTCTAACTCCACAAACAAAGCTTTTGTGGAAGTTTATTTTCAATCCTAAGACTAACTAGAAGCATCTCAGAATTCTCTTGATTACTAGAACCTCTACCACATCCGCCTTGCAAAAAAATTATTGTATCATCTGCGAACTGTAAATGTGATACAATCATACTTGACCCATTCTGACCTAAAACTGCTCATAAGATTAACCCTGCTGAACATGCCCTTTGTAATAACATATTTAAGCCCTCAACTACAAGGTTAAAAAGGAAGGGTGACAAGGGATCCCCCTGTCTGAGCCCTTTTTTCGGGAGTGAATTCAGACATTGGAGACCCATTAACAAGGACTGAGATTCTGGATGAACATAAACACTCATGTATCCATTTTCTCCATTTAATTCCAAACCCAAACCTACACATCATATCCAACAAGCAATCCCAGTTAACAGAATCATATGCTTTTTCAAAGACTTATTTTAATATCAACCCCAACTGCCCACTCTTCTTCCACCAGTCAACCACTTCGTTGGCTATCAAAACCCTATCCAAGATGATCCGCCCTCCTAGGAAAGCAGATTGTGCCTCCCCGATAACTCGAGGCATCACTTTCCTCAATCTATTAGTGAGTACTTTAGCTAGGATTTTATAAAGTGACCCAATAAGACTTATTGGTCTATAATCCGAAATAATAGCTGGCACATCAATCTTGGGAATTAGAGTGATGAAAGAACTATTCACACCTCGAACCAACCTCCCATTCTCATGAAAGTCGTTGAAAAACTGAAGAATGTCAGCCTTAAAGACCTTCCAGCACTTCTGGAAACACATCAAGTTGAATCCATCCGGGCCCAGAGCTTTGTTTCCATCGCAACTCTTGACAACATCCTATACCTCCTCTTCGGTAAAGCTAGCTTCAAGACTCTCTACTATGCAATCATTGCCAATAGATTGAAACTAACCAAGAATCTTTGGCCTAATCCTCCACTGCTTAGAGAAGACTTTTTTAAAGTGTGCAAAGACCTCCTGTTTTACCCCTTGCAAATCCTTAACCATCACATCTCCCACTGATATCAAGTTTAACAGATTCCTACTTTGCCTGCTAGACGCCACAATGTGGAAGAACCTCGTATTTTTATCTCCCTTCATACTCCAATCCAATCTGGATTTCTGAAGCCAAATCTATTCTTGTTTTTTATACAGAGACCAAACTAGTTTCCTAAGCTCACACCTCCTTCCAGCATCAGTTTCAGACAGCTTCCTAAATTCAGCCATCAAGTTAAGATTGTGCAATTCATCTTCAGCTAACTTGACAGAGTGTGAGACATTCCCAAATTCCTCAATGTTCCATTTCTTTAGAGCCCATCTAAGGGTTTGAAGCTTCACTAGAATAACATAACCAGCCTAACCTGTGACTACTGTTCCAAGCCAGGTAGCCTTAATAACTGACATAAACTGGGGATGCGGAGTCCAAGCATTGATGAACCGAAATGGTTCTGGACCCCAATCTCTACCATCCTCAATCAAAAGTAGAGGGCCATGATCAAAGACCCTTCTTGGAAGACCCCATAACTTAAAATTATATTTCTCTAACCACTCTGTTGAGAGCAAAACTCTATCAATTCTGCTCCAACTACCCCTCATGCTTGATTTACTTCATGTATATTACCTGTCTTGCATAGGTAAGTCAGATAATTCCAAATCCTCAATAAGATCGTTAAAATCCTTCATCCCTCTATCCCTTCTCGTGCATCTCTTTCTTTCTCCCAGACTTCTAATCTCATTGAAGTCCCCCTCCAAACACCAAGGATATATGAACTGTGACTTTAAATTCTGCAGCGTATTCTAGAAAACTCCTCTTATGGCCACCTCATTCAGAGCATAAACATTAATGAATACACAATTAAAATCAGGAAGAAGCGTACCTGCCAAAAACGATGAAATTTCTGGTACTGCAACAGTGAGAAAGTGCAAACACATTAGGTTTCCATACACACAAGATTCCACCGGATAAACCTTCTGCGTCCACTGCCATATACTCCATGTCATCGCAAGGCCATAGAGAGTTTACTAGCTTCATGGATACTCCTGCTTTCTTTGTCTCTTGCAAGAATAAAACATCAACTTTCCTCTCCTGAACAAGACTCCTAATCTTTCTACATTTAACCGAATTCCCAAGACCTCTAATATTCCATGACATAAGCTTCATTAAAATGGTAATTGAACTCCTGAATCACCCATAATTAATGTTCACGTTTGAATATCATCATGCCCCTATGCTGCTTTCCTTACATCCTCCCCTTCAAGCTTGACAATTCTTCGAATCACCACCTCTTCACTACCCAGGAAATCAATTCCCAAAGCTTTACCCAACTTAACAGTTTCCACTTCCTCCATTATAATCTCCTTCTCTTTGGTCAAACCTTGGCCGAGTGATCTTGACTGTGACAAAACTGATGCCGCCACTCAGAACGCTGGACCTTTGTGTTAGATGGCCCTGGATGATGGCCCTCCACCCTGTGATTCAATCCTTCTTCTTCGAACATATGTCCCTCCCTTGATCCTTCTTTTTTATTCGATGACTCCATGAGCCCTAGACCTATTAATGGTCTGAGATTGGCCCCTACTTGACATTCCACCTCTATTTCCTTTTTGCACTACAGTTTGATACATAGGCCTAGATGGACAAGGCCCCACTTGATCATGACCCCCCCCAACTAGTAGGGTGTATCTAGGCCAGTGCAAGTAAATTAGTGTTGGGCCTACTATCCTCATCAATGAAATGGGCCTTGTCTAACACAACCTGAATATTAATCCCATGCCTAACAACGCTATCCCCACTCAAACTTTTCATAAGCCCAGGCGTGATAACCCTCACCACCTCTTCATCTTCAATAACATTATTGCGCTTTTGAATTGCCAACGGTCTACCCTCCCCTACATGGATTGTATTAACCTCAGTCGCCATTGTATTTCCCATGCATGGATTCGCAGTTTCCACCACAATAGAAGGATAGGAACCGTCATCCACTCTGTCACCCACACTGACCCCACAGTTAACCACCTCATTCCCTTGAGCATCTACTACCTCATCCTCCCCTACCACGCCATTAGTCCCATCAACATCCACCTCAGCGTCATCATCCTCCACATTGTCACCATTCTTACCACTGAACTATCCCAGAATATTCGAGCTGTAACAGTCATGCATGGTGCACTTGCATGTCTCTGTTACTACTCTTGACATGATGACTTGCTCCTCACAAACTCTTATAGCGTACCTCCACTCCCCACATAGAATCCAAATACTTGTGTTAATGGAATCCATAAACTTTGTGGCAATTTTTACTTTACCACCCGAAAGCGAGGATTGATGTAATGTTTCATCATCAATCATGATTACCTCCCCTAAATCCAACAAATCCAATTAAAAGTATCTGCACTCCAGCGGTTAAACGGTACTTCGTAGCAGCATAACCATACTTCTCTTTCCTATTCAACACAATCACCTTTCTTCCATTCGGATACTAACTCGCACCATTCTTGCCAACATTCCTCAAGCAGAACATGATTGTCCTCTAGCTGTGCTCGTGAGGTGAATGATACTGTGGCAATTCTCCCCCTTCCTTCCCTTATGGTAATCTCTCCTGACCCTTTAGCGAGGATTGTCTTCTTAAACTCCGAGAAGGCATGATGACTCTTCAATTTCACAACTAAACTATCATATAACCAACCATTCCCTACTTCATAAACAGTAATCTCATGCCTCACCGCCTCTCGACGCTGCCCCATTTGCACAACCTCAGCGTAAGATTTATGGTCTGTAGTGCTCGGGTTCAAATTCCTTATAGGCCTGAATGTATTTCGTATGGGCATAAGTGTATCTCTGCCATCTTGTCTACCCCTAACTTCATTGACACTTACTGTACCTTTGTTCTCTGTTATCATGGTTCTCCCAAACACTGCTTCCTTTACCTTTAGAGCTTTATCATCACACCACAAACCATTAGCTTTTTGGATTGCCACAGAAGCTACAACAGGACAATCGTACCTAACAAAGCCAAATCTTGACTTTGTAGCTTTTCTAACCTTGCTCGGAATAAACACATCTCTTACAACCCCAAATTTTCCAAATAAAGAATGTAGGTCCTTAGGATTCATAAGCCACGGAAAGTTATCAACGAGCACTGTATGGATCTCATTGCTCCCTGCTTCTTCTCCCTTTCCCTGTTGCACTTGCAGTCGTCGCCTATTCACCACTGGTTGCCAGCCACCTCTCCCAACCATGCCTTTCCAACTCAGCCACCATTATAAGACACAATATCATTGACACTATAATCATATTAGTGCAACCATTAGAGCGACAGTTAAAACTTGAAGTATATCATGAATTGGAGATTGAGATTCACTTAATCAAGATATCAAGATATCTAGAAAATGATATTGTTTGTAAATTTGAATTCTACTCTGTTATTATATTAATATATTTATTTTTCCATTCCAAATATATATATATATATATATATTTTTTGCATGAAGCTAATATAGTAGGTAATTTTTTTTACATAGTGTTGAGTTTCTCTTAATTTGAACATTGACCAACCAAGTGGGGTCCATCATAATTCTTATTTTGATAATTCAAATTATTCATTTTATAGAGTCTTTTGTGTATATCATTAAGGACAAAAATTAAATTTTTTCTGGTAATCATAACATTTTCATTTTACCACACTTATCTTTAAAAAAAATAAAGGACAAATATGTTTTTTAAAATAGATCATTTAGTTTTTTTGAAGACATGTGTGATAAAATAAAAATGTTATAACTATCAAATCAACCTAATTTTTTTCAAAGATGATATACACGGAGAATCTTACAAAATAAATGGTTCGAATTATCGAAACAAGACCTACGATTGGCTCTATGGGCTCTAAAGTTCAGATTTTAAACTAATTTCCATTCTTTTCAACAACTACAAACATAATAAATGAATAATTCTCAATTGTTTGTTAATAACAATCTAATACTGTACATCAACAAATAGTTCTCTCTCCTTATATAAAGAGAAGATAGTGAATGAATGGCCACTGCTCATACACAGAGAGAGAGAGAGAGAGAGAGATGGCAACATTATGTTTAGCTTCTCAGGTAAAAGGATCTATTCATAAGCAACCCATTCCCCACAGAATTGGTGAGCTCAAGACCTCACTCTCCTCTACTGTCAAGGTATATTTTCCATTTGGTTTTGTTGTTTATCAAATCTTTTTCCATTAGTCCAATTAAATTCCCCCTGCAATGTTTTTACCTCTATCTATAAAACATCACTTCCTTTATAAAGTGAGTTGAAAAAAGCTTAAGGATTATAAATAAGAAGTAAGAATGAAACTCATGTGGTTTTGATACTGTTGGTGCTTATATGAGCAGCCATTCATACAAGAGTTGCAGAAACTACCAATGAGGATTGATGTTTCCAAAACCATCAAGACTGTAACCCTCAGAATATTGGATGCTTTTGTCGATTCGGTCTTTCAATTTGTTGACCAACCAGTTCTCCCATCTCAGGTATAACTTAGCATGGTTTTAAATATCGATTGGTGAGCATAGGGTTTATAGTTTTACTCTTCTAATACCAATCCATCCCAAATTATATATTGATGGGAATGAAAATCACATAAATATCGATCAGTTCAAGTTACACATAGTTTCATAATCATTATGGCCGGTTTGACTGGTGTAAAACTGTTTTGTGATTGATAAGTTTTATAAAATAAAATAATCACATCTAAATCAGCCGCAGCCGATTTGGATACATACAGTTTATGCCACTAAGGATGATAATTCATCTTATGATACCATTATTTAAAATCTTAGTGTTTGATAGTTAATTCGTTTCCTCTTCTTATGTTTTCAATTACTTTCAAAAAAATGAAAATAAATGACTGCTACAATAAACTTGTTTGCCAAATTACTTTTGAAAACTGTTTTGACAAAATTGTTAAATAATCCACTTTTTAGAAAATAACAAAAATTGTTATTGAATTTTTGAAAACTATATGTATGTAAAACAATGCCCAATTAGTAAATGATATTAACGTAATAGAATACCATACAAAAGTAGATGTCATTGCAGTAAATAAAAAGGGTTTCGATTTCATGAGAAGAAAACATTGAATTCACAAGGAACACATAAAAGGAGTGCTGCTAATAACCCCAGTTAACTTCTTTAGATCTTTTTGGATCCCCACCAACCAATTTCAAAATTTCTAAAAATTCTTTAGACACCCAACTTAATACCAAAACTAACCCTTAATCTTTCCAAACCCCAACCCTAGCTCTACACCACCCAACACTACCATCTCTGACCGATACTCCAACCCTCTACCTCTGACAGCCAACCCCATCCCCTACCTCACCCTCTAATCCACTTTCAGTCCCTCCTACATCCCATTCCCACCTAACACAACCCTCTCACCCCTTCTTGCCACTGTCTAGCCTCTTCTTATCTTCTTGGACACCACTAACAGAGAAAGAGAGATAGAAGAAGTGGGATGTCGTGGCTGTGAAGGCTCATGGTGGTGGGGATCGCAAGGGTAGGGGTTCGTAATGGTGTCTTATCACGAGAGTAGGGTGGTAGCGGTGTTGCCAACGGTTGAAAAGATGGGGCTAGAGAAGGGTTGGTGTTGTATGAGGGGTTGGGAAAGAGTTGGGGTTAGCGCCGTAGGGTGGGGAAAAATTGCTGAAGGTAATGGTGATGGTGATGGTTGTTGGCTGGGATAAGAGAGATTTGGATTAGGGTTAGGATTTGGATGGTAGGGATAAGGGTAAAAATGAAATTTTATGCTACTAGAATTGTAATAAAATAATTTTTTTTTGGGTAAACTACCAATAAGTCCTATTTTGGACACTTATTACCCAATAGGTCCTACTTTGGAGACTTAATACCCATTAAGTCCTATTTGATAAATTTATTAAGTGATAAAGATAAATTTATCAGTCTTTTTTTTTTATGAATAAATTTATAGTGATAAATTTATCAGTCTCTTTGTTTTTATGAATAAATTTTTAGTGATAAATTTATCACTTTCTTATTTTTATAGTGTTAAATTTATTAGTTAGGACCTGTAGGTAAATAAGTCTAGTGAATAGGACTAATTGGTAAGTACCTTTTTTTTTTGGAAGGATGGGATGTTCAAAGAAGTGTGGGTGCTATTAGCCTAGCCAAAACAAATCCTAATTCAGCTAGGAATAACCAACTAGGCTAATTCCTTACAAAGCACAAAAATAATCAAAGGAGATAGCAAATAGAGAAAATACCAAAATTAAATAAATAAAATAAAATATGAAGAAGCAAATTTGAGTTGAAACTCAATTCTAAAAGCGGATGAGGTTGTTTTATCTGCTTTTTAATTGGAATGAAGTGTTGAATATATTCATGATTTTTTGCTTTATTTTCACTTCCTCAAGTTTTCATAATACAGAGAAACTTTGTTCCAGTCGAAGAGATAGGACACATTGCACAGATTGAAGGCATTGTAGGGGAAATTCCAGCAGATTTTCCGGAGGGTGTTTACATAAGAAATGGTATGCATTTTATTATTTATTAGAGTAACTTACATTTACTTCTCCAGACATTTTTTAAAAATACAGTACATTCCACTAATTTAGCATAATTATATTAATATCTCTTAAGATTTTAATTAATATTACACACTAGGAATTAAATTTTTTTCTCTTCAAAAAAGAAAATTTTGTTATAAAAAATATTTAGAAATCAATTCTTGTCATAAGAATAGTCACTAAAAAATAGTTGAATTTTTTTTTTTTTTAAAAAAAAAAAAGAAGTTTTAGTGAAAATTTTAAAAATGTCACTAATAAATGCGTTTTATGGACAAAAGAATTTGGTCTCCAAAAAAATTATTTTTTGAGTTAAAAATTTTGTTTTTAAAATAATAGTAATTCATCATCAAATGTCTAATTTTATCATTAAAAATACAATAGTGACACCTTTGACAACAAAAATATTTCGATTCTAAACAGTGATTTTGTTCGTAAATGTTTCTCCCTAAATTCATCATTAATGTTTTAATCATATAGATTAAAAAATGAAGTTGTCATTTTTTTTTTTTTAACATTAAAATGTATATTTTCTACATTAATTTAGGTGTTTTAGTTTACTAGAATAGAGATTAGTATAATTATACAAAAATTATAAATTTTACTGTATTATAATTTACCTATATATATTATTATATATTTCTTTTTCAGATTCATATGTCCACTTGGGGGTTGTTTGGAATGTCATAAATAAGTGTACTTTTTGACTTTTGGGACTAAAAAGTTAAGGAAAAAAATATAGTTGTTTTGGTTAACTTTTTGACTTTTTATGGAAAAATGTGTATTAAAAAATTAGATAAATTAGTGTGTAGGGAAAAATTAAGATTGGAAGTTATGCAGCCGTATTTTTTGACTTTTGGTAAATAGTGATAATTTTTTAACTTTTTGAATAACTTTTGGACTTTTTACCTTTTTGGCCACATGCCAAACTTACTTGACCTTGATTATATTGTACTCGTAGACCGTGTCAACTTCTATAAAGCAGTAACATGTATAAAGTCTTTTAGACCAGAAAAAAAATAATTTTATATATATGTATGTATATATCACATTATATTTTAGAAATTATTGGGGGTGTCCTAAATAAGTATACTTTTTGACTTTTTAAACTAAAAAGTTCAGCAAAAAAAAGATAGTTGTTTAAGATAATTTTTTGACTTTTTACGAAAAATGTGTATTAAAAAATTACATAAATTAGTGTATAGGAGAAGATTGGATGGAATAGGCGGTACGATTGGATGAATTCAGGGACAGCGTTGGCAGAGTAGAGGTTGGGAGATGATTCCCTGCTTTTCGGGCGTTCAATTAGAGGTGCTGTTCGGCCCTTGGGGGCCCACCATGGGTCCCGTTTTACTAATCAAAACCGTTCAATGTGTAGAACTCATCGAGTACTATCTTTTTGTAAAAAATCAATAGGTATCTGATCAGATTAATTTGTTTTCAACCGTTAACTATAACACTATCCATTTTATAAATTTTTACTAATTTGATCATTAGTTAACGATATCTGATCAACGTAATTTTTTACAGGTATATAGTACTCGATGAGTTCTATACATTGAACGGTTCAAATTATTAAAACGGGTCCCGTGATGAGCCCCAACAGGCCGAACAACACCGAGTTATTTGTGCACCTAAATAAGTGCAATTTTCCAAAAAGTCAACTCTGCATGTCCCGCATCAGAGTTGTTGAAAATTAATTTTGTGTAAAATTATTTTTTTAATATTTTTTTTTTTTTGTAAATAGTAATAACTTTTTAATTTTTTGAGTAACTTTTTAACTTTTTGGCTTTTTTTTGAGATCCCAAACCAGGCCTTAGTTACTTTTGAGATAAGGGTGAGGAATGAGGAATTTTTAAGTTTTAAATGTGTATTATATTTAGGGTTGCAAACGAGTCGAGTTAAACTGAGTTTTGCTAAGTTTGAACTCGGCTTGTTTACTTATTGAGTTTGTTTATTGAGCTCAAGCTTGGCTCAATAACTAACTGAGCTCGAGTTTGACTCGGCTCGTTAATATTAAAGAAATTCAAGCTTGGCTTGGCTCGGCTTGGCTCGGCTCGGCTCGGCTCGATAATTTCTTTTAATATTATTTGTATTATTATTTATATATGATAAGTCTTGAAAAATTCAGCTATTTTTGGAATAGTGTATAAATCTTAGAATTATGAGTATATTATTCAGAAATAATTTTTCAGTCAGCTCTAGATCTACATCATTAGCTCTCATACCTAATACGTAGTAAATGAAGAACAACATGAATTTGAAGATTTAAAAATAGATTTTGGATGGAACATACTAAAAGTACCAATCAAAGAAATTTATAAATCTTTGGAACAGTTTAATTTTGGGGGCCGAGATAACTAGGCCATTATATTGGATGGTTTGGATAAATGATTGGAGATGTTTCCAATATTCTCCAATTGATTTGGAAAAAATAAGAATATTATCTATGTAGACCATAGAAAAATGACTAATATTTCATTCATTATATTTTGGAGTTCACTAGGTGCATTTTTTAAACTAAAGAGCATTACATTCCGTTCATAATGGCCAAAAGGTGTAGTGAAAACAATTTTGTAGCGATCATTAAGATGAATTTGGGCTGTGTTTGGAGAAGCTCTCCAAACACATTTCCACCTATTGATTTCAGTGTGGTATTTGTTTTGAATTTTCAAATTATAATTTCATACCCACTTTTGAAAACTTCTTTCCCAGTGGGAAAATTTGGCTAACCCGGACGTCCGGCCGGTTGACCGAAACAATGTACGTTTTTTTTTTTTTTTTTTTTTTTTTTTTTTTTTTTTTTGCACCTGTTATTTTATATTTTAAATAAAAATATGTCTAGAATTTTTTAAAATTTTTTATGAGCTTTGAATAGGATTTTAGGTTATGTGTTTAGTTATAAGTTGTAAGTTTTTGAATTAAATATCATATGTCACGTCATTCATTTCAAAGTCAATTCAAAACTCATAACCAAACAAATTTTCCATACTCAAATCATAATTCTAAAACTCACAAACTCAAAATACAATTCTATTCTCAAATCATATTTAGAAAACTCCACCAAACGCTACCTTGGATTTTTCAAAATCCACTTTTAAGATCGAATTTACTAAAAATGACTACTTGACTAAATCTTTTAATTAAATTTTTCTTATTAGGAATTGGATATCTTATCCATTCTAGAACCTTATTTAGTGGTTTATAATTTATGAATAAATGTGAAACACCACATTCAAGTTTAACATTTTTGTTAACATAAAAAGCTGGACATGACCATGGCGATTCACTTTTGCTAATGATTTTATTTTTAAGCAAATCATTGATTTATTTTTTTACACAGTTCCATCAATTCAATAGTCATTTGAATCGGTCTAGATTTATTAGGGATTTGTCATTCATTAAAATTTTTAATATAAGGGAGTGTGACTACATGTTTTTTCCTATGCCAAAAAGCACTAAGAAGAGTAGAACAAACTGTTTGTTCTAAATTACTTTCATTTTTTTTTTTAATTTTTGAAATAAGAATTGGGTAAGTTAATTCAGATTCGATTCTTTTATATTTTACTTTTTCTTTGAAAATTTTTAATTGTTTAGTTAATGTATTAATTGATTGAGATATATAATAGTCTTTTAACTGATTTAACTCTTCAATTTCAGGAGGAGTTAGGAATTGGAAAGTTACTGTTAGGACCCTCTTGTTGTCAAAATCCATGGAAAAACTTAATATGTAATCAAGTTGCAAATTTTCCAGATTTTCCAGTTTTTCAAGTTATTGTCTTCCCGCTCGAGCGAGAAAAGTGACGCTTGAGCGAGGTTTTCACTCTCACAGCATCTGGTACATCTGCAAAAATGCTAGGTGATGTGTTTGGATGCTCGAGCGTGGGATCTTCCACTCGAGCATGAACCCTGTATAGAACACGCAATATAGAGTCCCCGCTCAAGCGTCAATTCCCACGCTCAAGCAGACCGCGCGATCTCTGTGTCTATATATTTGCGTGTTGGTTCTATTCTAGGGTTACTTTTCTTAGATCTTGTTTAAGAGTCTTAGGGTTTTGTTTGAGGTTTTCTTCTGAAAGTCTTGTTGAGTTTTCCTTGATGATTTGAGTGAGTTCTAAACTTATGATCTAAGATACATACATCAAGGAGTTTGTTACTTCATATTCAAGATTGTTCTTCTTCGGTGGAATCTGGAGATTCACGCGTGGAGCAGCAAAGGAGTTTAATACTGAGTGTGGTCATTGATTCGGCATTAGAAGTTGTGGATTCAACTTCATATTGGTCAATTTCGAGACGAAGGCTGTGGCGAAAGATTTACAGAAGCCTGAAGACAAATTTGATGTGTTTGGTAATTTGTTGGTTGTCTTTGTAATCTTTCTTTCTTCAGTAGTGGATTGATTAGTAGCGTTTCACCCGTGGTTTTTTATCACAGTTGAAGGTGCTTCAATTGTGGTTTTTCCACGTAAAAATCATTTGTGTCGATTTATTGTTTTTCGGAAACTACAATCTAAACCACTTTCGTAAGTGCTTGTTGATTTAGATTGTGTGTTTTGAATAATTGGGAATTGGTGGAATTAAATCTTTATCTAATCACGAATCACTTAGGAATTTCAGTTACTATTTGACCAAAAGCTTGAGTTGTTATGCCATGATTATTAGTGGTGAATGGGTATAGTAAAAAGATAAATGGAGTTCCTAAAATGACTTTATCTATCATGCTTCTAACTAAAACAAATATTGTTTTAAAATAAACATTGTTTTGACAAATATGAACTTTGGATAATTTATATTTAATATGCATTTAACTTCTATTAGCAGAATTTAGTTGTTCATTAATTTTATGATAATATTTAGTAATGATCAAACCTTCTTGAATACAATTAGGGTCTATACAGTATAATTATTCCTATATTCATGTCTTTTTGGCTTATTTTCTTTAGATTTAAAATCATTATATAATTCATTAATATCATCATTATATAATTTAGTAAAATCGGGTTTAAGGTCTTTACTAATAGTTAATAATTGTGGATTAACTGGGGAACGACTTCAAAATCAGTTTAGGTTGGTGATTCTTGAGATGTGTTATCATTGTCATGACTATGAGTTTGTGTTGAATAAACTGGCTTATTAATTTGAGATGGGAGAAGAGTTTTTTACTTTTGGTGGTGAGTCACTAAAAAGACCATTTTTTACTTTTTTTTGTTTTTTATTTTTTTTTTAAAAAGCTGGAGAGGCGTGACTTTCATAGTGATTGATTAGGAATCCGAATATATTTAGAAGCATCTTTTCTCAAAGGAGAGTAGTGATTGAAGCTTTTGAATATATTTGGTATTCAATGTTGATGACTGTGTTAAGCATATTGATTTTCTTACCCGTGAATTTTTACAGGGTGGATAGAGAAAGTCATACATATATTTATATTATGAATTTCATAGTAAAATGCCTACTCTATATTGTTCTAGCCACAAACTACAAATCACCCGCTATCACAAAATTATTTACCATTATACCTTTGTTTTCCTTATTTCACCTTGAGTCTTAGTGATCCACACCTTTTAAAAGCTCTAACTTTAAATATTCACACTTCTAGTGAATTTATTAATGCGTTAGATGGTGCCCAATCTATTGCTTTAATATATTGTATCTATTATAAATGCATAAAAACCAATCTAAATGTATATGTTTTAGTCAAAAGCCCAAGGATAAAACATTGCTTATACAAGGTAGTGCTACTGATATTAATATTGAAGTATCAAAAACCATACTTTGGAAAGATATAACTCTTCTCGAAAAATGGCTTACTGTCAATGAAAATTATTCTCATAAAAATCAATATGATAGCAATGATTTACATCATATCCAACAATATGATGATGGATCAATCCAAATAAGTTTTGATCGTTTAAGTTGTAATCAATCTTCACGCCATAGTATATGTAGTCAACCCAATGAAGAAGATGAAATTTTTAGTACACCTTCATAATCATTAACAATTAGGTTGACTTTTGAATACCATTTTTGGATATTAATTCTGTTAATGATATTTAATCAGTTACTTTCTTTGTTATCATCTTTACTATTAGATTTATTAGATCTACTATCAAAGATGACACGGTTTGGATTATGACTAATACTAGATTCATCAAAGGACATGTCATTATTATTTTGAAAATATTTAAAATTCTTATTAATTTTTTATATTGCAACTTCTTCTTCTAAGGATTTATCTTTATTTTTTATTAATTCTTTACTAGTTAGTTTGATTTAGTTAATTTCTTTTTGTAAATCTTGTAGAGTTACTTCTTTATGTTTATCTTTTCTAAATCTTTCTAAATTTACAGTTAAACTAATAATTGGTTTATCTTGATGAGGTTTATTATCGTTGTTGATTAATAAAGATTTTAATTTGTTAGTGTATTTTCTTTTTAATTCTGGATCTTCTAATCTACTAATTAATTCAATTAATGAATCTTCTTGTTGTGATTTACTAAGGACATTAACTTGTTTACAACAGGCATCATTGCAACCTAATTCTATTTGATCATCCTCAGTATCATTACTAGGAGAAGCGTAATCAGAAGTATCACTATGGTAATTACTAGAAGAGCTATTAGATTGATGGGGTTGTACCTGAATATTTTCTAATTTAAAGATTTCAAATATTTTACTTTGATTTTCTTCAAAAATTTGTAATTTATTAGATGTGTGTAACAAAAAAAAAAAAAAGAGTATGTTTAACAGATCTTCAAGATATGTAGATGTGTGTAACAAATCTGAAACAGATCAGGAGAGATGATCTACAGATCTGGAGAGCGACAGATATATACACACATACATATATATATACTTATATATACATATATATATATATATATCTAGAGATCTACAGACATATATATATACACATAACCATTGTTTTCTCGAGAACGATCGGCCAAAATCTTTAACGCGGGCTTCATCTCTGTTCCGAAGATTTGTGAGGTTTCATTGCTAAAGATCTACAAGGCTTCTTCGTTGTCGATTGCGGTGAAAGCCGCGACGGCGGTCGTCTCATCCTTTCTCTTCTCATTGGTGGTCATCTCGCTCCCTCTCCGAATTCCGATTGTTCAGTAAAGAGAAATAGACCTTCAGGTCTTCGACCATGGTAGTGTCGGACAGTGAAACCGAGTCCAATTGTAGAGAGAGAGTTTGAAGACAGAAAGAGATAAGGGATTAGGGAGAAAAGAGAGAGAGAGAGTGTGCGCGCGCGCGCGCGTGCGTGTGTGTGTCTCTGTGTGTGTGAGTGGGAAATGAGGGATTTTCAACCGTGTATATTATATATATACATATATGTAAAGGTAGTTTGGACATTTTGCATTACTATGTCTTTATGGACAAAGTGTGCCAGTGGACTTTTAGCCAAACAAAATTTAAAGTTGAATATATAGGCGGAATGCCCGGTAAATAAATATATATATCTATATTTTTTATTTGAGAATAATTTTTAATATATTCATGAGATAATTACGATGTGGTAATTCAATTATGATAGATTCAACGGTTAAACTAGTGATTATTGATCTTATTTATTTTATTTTTTTAGATTAGTCAACCATCCAAGTTTCAGGACATTATTTTTAAAAAAGCCAAGCTTCTCTCTAGTTGGAAAAAAGTAACCAGACTGTCTAGTTTGATTTATAGGGCCTACTATAGACCTCATCTCGATGATTCAAACTGTTCATTTTATAAGACTTTGTGTACATCATGCATATCAAAAATCAAGTTGATCAAATCATATTTGTTTTGGGGGAAAAAAAAAGGAGAAATTACAGTTCAATCTGGATTTAGAAACATAATTACAAATAAATAATAAGTTTTATATATATTAATAATTAAAATCATAAACTTTTTATAAATTTATGTTGGCCTTTAATTAATTTTCAGACAAATGTGATCCGATCGGACGGTTCGCGATATCTGACTAAATTGATTTTTGGCAGTTATAATCTACTCGATTAGTCTTACAAATTGATCGATTTGAATTATCAAGATGGGATCCATTCTTTTTTGGAACTTGGAAGTTATAAATTGAGAAATAGTTGAAATAATTACTGAAAGAAGCTAAAATTTGTGGTGTAAACTTACTAATACAGGTGCAAATCCTCTATGGGGAGGTTTAAAATCAACAATTTCTGTGTTTGGAAAATCAAACCATGTTTGGGTAGAAGGAGAAGGAATGCTTCATGCTTTGTACTTCTCTAAAGACACCAATGGAAATTGGAGCTTTGCATACAACAACAGATTTGTGGAGCCAAAGACATTCAAGATGGAGAAACAAAGGAACAAACCATCTTACCTTCCAGCTGTGGAAGGAGATTCACCTGCTATTTTAGCTGCTTTTGTGCTAAATGCCGTATGTAATTTCTTCTTTGATTAAATTACACTAACTTCTCCTAAAGTTTGAGAAATGGTTGGGCTTGTCTGGTCCAGTCCAAATCCATGGATCTACCACGGATTCTATTTAGATGATCTAATCTATTGATCTTTCCCGACTAAGTGGGAAAAACAACATCATATTAAAATTCTATTTTAGATCACATTGACTATTTACCCTATCTATGAGAGCAGCACCGACGATGGTTGTCTCAACCTTAATCTTTTTTTCTTTTTTCTGTTTTTTTTTATTATTTTTTATTTTGCAGTTGAGATTTGGAGATATAAATAAAATCCTTAGCAACACGAGTGTTTTTGAGCATGGGGGCAAGTATTACTCCATTGCTGAGAACTACTTGGCTCAAGAAATTGACATTTCTTCCCTTTCAACTCTTGATGATTGGGATCTTGGTGGAGCTTGGGGTCGACCTTTTACAACCCATCCAAAGGTTAAGTTTCTTTAATGTATTAAAAACTACAAATATATTTAACTTTGATCTTCATTTTTAAGAAAACAACCCAAATTCTTGTTTGTTGAAATTAATACAGAAAGCACCTGGAAGTGGGGAACTAGTTATTATGGGGGTTGATGCAGTGAAACCATATTATGTTGTGGGAGTTGTCTCAGGTATGAAATTTTTTTTCATTTTAATTTGAGGGAATATGATAAATTGAAAATGGGGAAAACATAAATAATGGAGGGTAAGCAAGTCATATGCCCAATGAAAGTGAAAATTATGCAAAAATAACACATTTCTCACTTGCACTCTATTAATTTACTATTTATTTTATATCTTCTTTTAATTTTGTGTTTTACTCTCCAGGTCCACTTAGCTGTCCTTGGTCCTTAGTTTCTTATTTTTGGTTGTCATCCTTGCCTGGTTTTGATGCTTGCCTCTGATTTGCTTGCTATCTCGTGCCAACCTAACATTTTTTTTTGTAATCTTAGTTGTGATTACCAATAAATTTCCTTTTCTAATTAAAAAGAAAAAAAAAAGTCTTATTGATATTCTCATGCATTTTGCTGGCTTCATTCTTTTAGCTGATGGAAAGAAACTAATTCATAAGGCTGATGTCAAGTTGAAAAGGAGTACTCTTGCTCATGAGATTGGAATTACTCATAAGTAAGTTTCTACTTACTACATTGTTTGCATCAAGAAACCTCATTTTGTTAATATTAATAAAGATGATGTGATAATGGTATTATTGTTAAAAGTGGAAGAGGGGTGTATACCAACTGTGATGGTATACAAAGAGAAGAATAAATTGAATAAACACTCATTTTATTCAAACTCAAATAAATTATACAAAATAGAGCAACTCTCTGTTAACTCTCAAACCTCTCAACTCTCTTAGAAATCTTCACTCCTAGAGATGTTGTTTTTCACCCACTATGTCTCAAACAAACATACAAGCTCTCTATTTACAGACTCTGTAAATCGTGTATAATCAATATGCAATAGTATTTCTTCTTCCTTAAGGTTTTGACCATAGCAACCTCCATGAAGCTTCCTCTTCTCTTCTACATCATTCTAAACTCCTCTTCTTCAACCTGGAATTCTCTAATAGTTTCTTCCCTCTTTTGGAAATCACCATTTTCAAACTCAAATTGAGTTTGTCTTTCCAACATCCCCCCCTCAAACTCAATTTGTTGGATTCTCTACACGATACCTCATATCTGCTCGTGCATGACCTCTTGTCTAGTCTTTGTAGTCAATCCTCTATTAACTTCTATCTCTCTTTGAACAACCTCATGTTGTTCAATGCTGTCAACCTCCTATTGACGTTTAGTTTGTTGCAAATCAACCATGTGTTGTCTATTGCGTGGAATAACCACACATTGTCCACTGTAGTCAACCACCTATTGACTTATGTCTTTTAAATGTCATAGAGCAACCACCAGTTGCTTGTCTCATCCACGATATTTGGGACATCTTCTATCACCCATCTGTGATGTCTTCGTTTTTGTATTCTTCAACACTCATTTCGAAGAATATTTTTTTCACTTCATCTCTTCAAATAAAATCTGCGAATTACTAGTATGAATTTTGCAAAATCTGACTGCATAGATGTGTTCAGAATATTCCAAATAGTTTGAAATGACTATTGGATTATTGTGATTGGACTCTAGATGGCATAGAACAAGCCAAAACAATTTGGACGGTTCAAATTAACGGTTGCAACTCAACCGTGTCACACTGGATAATTTCTTCACTGGTTCTCTCTCTCCGATGAAACAGTTAACTTTCTAGACAAATTTTGACTACCCTGTATGGCTTCGTTTTAGCTCTGTTTGAGCTGTTCTTTATATCGTCAGAATCCTCTTGACAAATACTTTAATCCGATATATTCAAAATTGAACTTCAATAACTTCAAAAAATTTCTATTTTTGGATGTCGCATTTATCGACGTATTTTGGTTAATTCTTGGCTCTTTTGGTTAATGATTTTGGACTCCTCTAGCCGACACGAACCCTCTGATATATTCAGAAATTGATTTCGACACCTTCGAAATCTGGACAAATTTTGAAACTTCTTTGTTTCTTCTCTGTTTCTTCGAAATATTGGCCCAAACTGGCTCTTCTAGCTCTGACACCACTATTGAAAGTGGGAGAGGGGTGTATACCGGTTGTGATGGTATACAAAAAGAGGAAATAAATTGAATAAACACTCCTTTTATTCAAACTCAAATAAATTATACAAAACAGAGCAACTCTCTGTTAACTCTCAAACCTCTCAACTCTCTTAGAAAACTCCCACTCCTGGAGATGTTGTTTTTCTCTCACTCTATCTCGAACAAACATACAAGCTCTCTATTTATAGACTCTACAAACTATGTATAATCAGTGTGCTATGGTATTTCTTCTTCCTTAAGGTTTTGACCATGGCAACCTCCATGAAGCTTCCTCTTCTCTTCTACATCATTCTGAACTCCTCTTCTTCAACCTGGAATTCTCTAGCAGCTTCTTCTCTTTTCTGGAAATCACCATTTTCAAACTCAAATTGAGTTTGTCTTTCCAATAATTATTGCAATTGCAAATCATAGTGATAGGTGTCTTGATTTCCAATGAATGAATTAAACTGAAATATATCATTCTATATGAAATTTTAGTATATAAATTATGTTCGAATAGCATTGCCCTTGAAATTATACTCTGAACTATTCTTAAGTTTTAACATGATGTTTTCTTTTTGGGTTTCAGGTACAACATAATATTGGATTACCCACTTTTAGTTGATGTATATAGGTTGTTCCGAGGAGGACCGTAAGTATATTCTTTTATAAAAGTTTTTCATTAACAATTTTACTAGTAGATTAACAATTTTAGTAACATCTTTTTACATTATGTAAAAATGTTGATTATTAGTGTTATTAATTTTTCTTCTTTGTTAATATATCAATATTATCTTGAGATTTTTTTTTTTTTACATTTTGAATTCCAACTTTATATTACTAAAAGAAATCTAATTTTCTAATAAATCAATGGTTATACACACAGATTACTAAAGTATGAGAAGGAGAAGTATGCAAGGATTGGAGTGATGCCTCGTTATGGCGATGCAGATTCAATTCGTTGGTTTGATGTTGAATCGTATTGCACTTTTCACATTCTCAATTGCTTCGAAGATGGTGATGAGGTATTTAATCTTGTTCAATTCTCTCTCCATTCTTGCAAAAAATAAATTTTTTTGATGAATTTGAAACATATATTTAAAAAAAAAAAAACAGGTGATAGTGAGAGCATGCAAGGCTAATGAATCAATCATACCTGGCCCGGAATGGGGTATAGATAAATTCAAATGGTTCTCAAGAGGATTTAAACCACTGAATACTTCAACTGAAGAAGACGATAATAATTCAATCAAAGATGGATTTCTCTTTACTTGTGTTTATGAATGGAGGTTGAACATGGGGACAGGAGAGATTAAGGAGAGAAATCTAAGTGGAACTGAATTTTCGATGGATTTTCCAATGATTAATGAAGGTTACAGTGGTATCAAACATAAATATGGATATTGCCAAGTCATTGATTCTGAAGCAAGCTCTATTAGTGGTAATAAAACTCACAACACAAATGTTTTACCTATGCTAATTAAGTATTTGCTTTATTTGATGTTTGTCTAAACATAAAATATTTTTCAGGAAAATCTAAATACGGAAGTATGGCCAAATTGTACTTTGAGGAACCAGATTCTTCCGGGTCATCTGTGGTAATAACTCTTTAATTTTATAAATTCTTTTTACACATTCTCATAAAAGTATATTTTTGTCATTATAAACTTTTAGACCATGTTTGATAATCAATACAGAAATTTTTTTTTTTTTTTTTTTTTTTATATTTGACCATATTCAAAATATCTTGAAATTTCTTGATAGTATTTGTAGAATGTTAAATTAGGATAGGACATAGAATGAGATAAAGAGAGAAATATTAATTTTAATTGTCAAATAGACTAAAGTGGTTGATCATTTTAATCTCAATACGGTGGATTAGCAATATAATGAGGGTAGTCAAATACCACCTTTTATCAAAATAAAATGAGCTTTGCCGACATATAAAAAAATTAAAAAAAAAATAAAATGATTCGCATGCAGGTTCCATATGTTTTTTTTTTAATCCCGATCGAAGGTAATAAGAGACTATATGCGACTTAACAAAAGTAATTAGTGACTCTATTTTGGTTATCAAACCAGGAGGGACATTTTGAAAAGCCGATAAAAATGGAGCATCATAAGTTTGCAAAGAACAATTTCTGCACTGGATCAGCTTATGTCTGTAAACCTGGAGGTTCTGAAGAAGACGATGGTTGGATTGTTGCTTACGTCCATGATGAAGACATTGACACATCTCACGTATGTTCTCTTATTAAATATACAAAAGATCTGCAGAAGCTCTCTATCATTGTAACGAGAATTTTGTTTATTTCACTTAACACAAGAATACTGTGTTCGATTGCAGGTTATTGTAGTGGATGCCAAGAACTTCCAGGGTGAGCCTATTGCAAAAATTCCTCTGCCACAAAGAGTGCCATATGGTCATCATGGAGCTTATTTTCAGACTCCAAGTCAGCATTAGATATATTTGATCTGAATGTAGTTGGGATTGGGTTGTCTCGCTATGATGGCTTTTGCATCATCCCTCCCCTTTCTTTTTCTTTTTTGTTGATGTTTTCTTCCATACGTGTAAGGTTCTTGATCATCAACAAAGTGTTTTTCGTTGTTAATCAAAAAAAAGTATAATAAAAGAGAAAAGCCATACCTATCCCAATCCTGAACTCCAATGTATAGTTTGACTTTTTTAGACTTATTACTCATCAAGTCTCATTCACAAAATTCATCAAGTAATAAATTTATGGATTAATTACCTAAAAATCCTATCTACATATTTAGTGGTAGCTTAGGTCCTATCAGAAAGTTTTTGAACCAATAAATCTTATTTAGAGATAAAAAAACGTTTTGCCATTTAATCCTAAAACTGAGAATGTTCTCAATTTCAAAACTGAGAATGTTCTCAATTTATAATTATTAAAACTAAGAAATTTCTCAATTTTTTTTCAAGTATGAACTGAAAATATTATCCAAATTAGGAAATTTATAATTATTAATTTTGAGAAATTTCTCAATTTTTTTCATGATTAAAATTGAGAATATTATAAACTGATAAGGTTCTCAATTTCAAAAAATCCTAGATCACACCCATAAACAGAGCACCTTGTTGTTCTGTCTTTCAAACTGACTTCCTCGAGCTGTTGATCGATTGATTTTTGGATTTCTTCAAAATGCTTCTTCTCCACCTCAAGCTTCTCACTGAGCCTTTCCTCTCTCAACTCAACATCTTCGATTCGTTCCTCGGTCCACCTTCGAATTACATTGACTTGTTTCTCTTTCAACTTCAAATCTTCAATCTATTCTTGTTGGAAAGAATGAAAACTCTTCTCTTTACTCTCAAGTTCTTGCACACGTGACTCGATCGATTTCCGAATCAAATCAAGCTCTTCCTTGCTTTCGATTACTGATTCACGAATAGACTCCAAATTCTTCTCTCTCGATTCGAGTTCAGTGACGCAACCCTCCAAACACTTCTCGATCGAATCCAAGTGGCCATCGAGATCTTTCCATTCGGAACCGTCGATGGAGGACTTGAACAGTTTGCCTGGAGTTTGTTGGAAGGGTAAATTGATCTATTAAAAATTAATGGGACCTCAGGAGCAAATAATTTTATCTAGGACTTAGTGGATTATAAGTTCATAAAATGGGACTTGTATGTAAATGGCCCTAAATTTATTAGTCTCTTGTTTTTATGAATAAATTTACAGTGACAATTTATCAGTCAGAACATGTAGATAAATAAATTTAATTATTAGAACTAATTGATAAGTACCCCTTCATAAAATGTCTGTATGTGTAAGTGAATTGCATATGGATTGTGATGTAATGCAAAAACTAAAGTACCTAGCCATATTTTTGTAGGGAAACTATTTATTAAACTAGCAAATTGTATGTATTTAAAATAATAAAATAACAACAAAAATAAAAGTAAAAGTCAGAAAATAATTTTTTTTTCAAAAAATACAAGTAAACAAAAAAAATTCTTTTTCAAGTACAAAACAAGAACAATATCACAAACTATAAATTAAATAAAATAAAATAAATAAACTTACAGAATGTAGTTCAACAAAATGGAGAAATAAATAAAAGCTAAGGCGTGTGCTGGACACACACTACGCATATAAGAGTTTTGAAATTTTTTTTGAAAAATATATTTAAGGATCAATTTCTATCGTCCCAAGGATAGTCGCTAAAAGGTCATCCCAAAAAGTCAAAATAAGGTTTTTAGAGACAAAATTTTGAAAATGTCACTAATAAATACACTTTTATGGACAAAATAATTTGGTTTCAAAATGGTTTATTTTTTTAGACAAAAAAATTGGTCCCAAAAAGATAATTTCATCACTAATGTCCAATTTTCGTTACTAAAAATATAATAACAACATTTTTCACAATAAAAATATTTTTTGCCTAAATTTTGGTCTCTAAAACTTAATTTTTTGTAGTGACACTTTCCTTAAGATTGTTACATCCTCCTTACGGTGCTCCAGAATAGATGACGCCGACTTCCCAAGATGCAATGACTGCACCCAAAAACATAGCACTACGAATTTGGGTCTAGCGAACAGACTGTGTTGCACTCTCTCTCTCATAGAAAAATATAGTAGAACAATATGCAGAAGATTGCAAGGAAGGAATGCGAAAATTGAATGAATGAATTGCTTGGAAAATGTCTGAATTTATAGGTACCATGGTGACTGTTCGGATGGCTTTAGAGATCCTCTAACCAAGTGCGAATCTGGAAAACTTGCAATCGAAGAAAGAGAAGGGAAAGAGTGGCACTGGTTCAGTTTTGTCCAAAAAATTCAAGTTATGACTTCTTCTTTTCTTTTTTTTTCTTTTTTGAAATAGCCGAAAGGAAAATTTATTGATAATGATCAAGCAAATACATTGACAATTATCAATAAAAAGATAGCCCGATCCCAACTAAGTTAGCACCAAGAAACAAAACAAAGAGATAAAAATCACCACCTGTAGACACCCCATTTTTGACCGACCTTAAGACTCAGACGTCACCGATTGAGCGCTCGGTGATGTTGCATATTGTGCTCGTTCAGAAGTCTCAAAGTCGCGGCCGTGCGCCCAGCCTCCGGACCTCCGAACTCTCTTCTGTGCCTTGCCTCGGTTTGCGAACCGGGCTCGATTTTCTCTGTTTTCTTTCCTGAGGGGAGGGAGAGGTCCCGTAGACTATCTCTCAGTGGCCGTGGGCTACATTTCGTGGTCGTAGGCCATTTTGCCCGTTTCGGAGCCTAGATCCCGGTTTTCGGAGCCGTCAGGCCGTGTGCCTCGGTTCGGGACCACCCGACCATCTCCGATTCCTCCGGTTTTTGGCATGCATCTCATTTACTCCCTTTCAAGGGACACTGGGTTCTTAGATACCCACTTCGTGGCCAAACACCACTTTCGGTGCTTAACGGCCGGTTTTCGGGACCCCGAACTGCGTGTTTTGGCCCCCGAGCATTCGTTTTGCATCGGTTTTTGTTCATTTTTGGCAGGTACCTCTGTTTTATCACCAGGAAGGTCACTGGAGGGTGGAAGGCTAGCAATTATCTCAGCAACCAGTTATATTCCATTTTCGCCCTCCGACGCCCGTTTTTCTCACTTCCAGGCTAATGTTGAACACCCTAGGGCCATTCTCTTCGAGCCAAAACCACATATTTGTGTTGTACACACATGGGAGGACCCTAAAAGTACATGGCCGGCCAGTAATGCTGATTGACCCTTTTGAACCCCTCTTTTAAGTGGCCTATTCTCTCTCCTGTTTCAGAGTTGCCAAATTCCAACCACAGGGCCTTGTTGTACACACATGGGAGGACACCAATATCTGGTGGCCGGCCAGAAACCAAGCTTGAACCTTTTGACCCCTAGCCGGCCGGCCATAGGGGGTAGCCGGCCGGCCACCTCCACAAAAAGTAGAGGGCCGGCCATGCTCCTTGGGATCTGTGCTTTACAGCTGTATAGCTGTTTCCCCCAGAAAAGATCTGTATCCGAGGGATATTTTGGAGGGGAACACTTGGGTGCATTTCCCTCCATCTTTGCCCTTCTCTTTTGGTCCATATAAGGAGCCTCCCAACTCTTAGACTAAGGTTAGAAAAACTCTCTTAAGAGCTTAGATACATATCTCTCTCCCTCTCTCTCAAATTCTCAAGTTTTGGTGCCATTTCTTCACCATCTTCAAGCACCACCACCACCACTCCATTTCCAGCAGCAAGGAGAGGTTCTTAGAGGCTTAGAAGCAACATCCCTCAAGCCAAGAGACAGCCAAGACTTGTCTTCAAGAGTAAGTCTCTATTTCCCTCTTTTGTAGCATTTTCTTGCTTCATTTCTTAAGCCTACTTGCTCACTGTTTTGAGCTCCGACCTTAACTGAAACTAGGTCTATTTTGAGCTATTCTTCATGTTTGTTCAAGGACTCAACCCTGTTTGAGCCCTCCATCTTTCACTTGTTTCAATATCATCTTGTATGCCATTATTTTGCATTGAATATTTGGCCTATGTGTGATCTGTTTTCGAGCCTTATGTAAAATGTGAGTGGGCCTATTTTGAGCCCCTCTTCAACATTGAAGAATGGCTCAGCCCTGTTTGGCCTCTCTATCATGCACTTACTTCATAATCTCTCACATTTACCGTAAATTTGCATGATTTATTTGGCCTACATGTGATCTGTTTTGGAGCATGTCATGAACTGTGAGTATGCTTATTTTTGGTCCCTCTACAACATTGTAGAAGGGATCAACTTTTTTGGGGGTCTCCATGTTATACTTGTCATTATACCCCTCTTTGACCCCCATTTTTGCATGTTTTGTTAAGCCTATCTAGATTCTGTTTTTGGCCATCATCAGGTCTGGAAAGAGTCATATTTTGATCTTCTTGACATATTCCATTAAGGGTCTTAGGCTTTTTGGTGAATTCTTGGTATACCTCTCTTTATAGCCCTCTTTTGGCTCATATTTTGCATGCTATGTTGAGCATATCTACATACTGTTTCGGGGGTTGTCATAAGCTGTAAATGTTCATATTTTTGGTCCCTCTTCATTGTTGTAGAACTGTATTTTTCAGTTTGAGCATTGCATATACCACTTACTTCATTATTTCCCCTTTTTCCCCCATTTTTACATGCTGTTTTTACCCCATCTATGATTGTTGTTTGGCCATGCTTTATACTGGAAAAATGCTAGTTTAGGGACTGGCTAACATCTGTCTTTACACTTCATGTCCATATTGTGCATGTTTGACATAGCTGTAGGCCATTCCATTGAATTTCGGGACTTATTTCGAGCATCGGGTATAATTTTGCTATGATTCGAGGGCCGTTTTACATCATTTTGGCCACTGAAATTTGCACGTCCCATATTCCATATGCCATGTCTCATTTTGCATGTCATTCCATGCCTTCGAGCCATTTCTCGGTTTGCGTGCCCGTGTGCACGCATTTCGAGGCACTTCATTTTCATCCATCGGCCTCTTATGTGAGTGTGGCTGAGGCTCACTCGTGTTAGTGTAAGTCCATTTCGCATTCTGTATGTCATTTTAGCATCATCGCATTGCGTATGCCATATGCCTCGGTTTGCGTGCCCGTGTGCACGCATTTCGAGGCATCTCATTTTCATCTCACGGCCTCTTATGTGAGTGTGGCTGAGGCTCTCTCATGTTAGTGTAAGCCTATATTGCATTGTGTATCTCATTTTAGTCCTGCTGCATTCCGTGTGCCATTTTCTCGGTTTGCGTGCCCGTGGACACGCATTTCGAGACATCTCATTTTAGTCTCATTGTATATCATATTTCAGGCCATTTCATGCCTTTATGTCATTGCCTCGGTTTGCGTGCCCGTGTGCACGCATTTTGAGGCACTTCTTTTTTTTATCTGACGGCCTCTTATGTGAGTGCGGCTGAGGCTATCTCATGTTAGTATAAGCCCATGTTGCATTGTATTTGTCATTTTAGTCTCATTGCATTCCGTATGCCATTGCCTCGGTTTGCGTGCCCGTGTGCACGCATTTCGAGGCACTTCATTTTCATCCAACGGCTTCTTATGTGAGTGTGGCTGAGGCTCTCTCATGTTGGTATAAGTCCAATTTGCATTGCGTATGTCATTTCATGCCTTAGGATCATTGCCTCGGTTTGCGTGCCCGCGTGCACGCATTTCGAGGCATCTCATTTTCATAGCATTGTGTATGTTAGGATTGCATATTAGCTGCATTTCATGCATATCATGCATATTGCATCGCGTTCGGGATAGGAGTTAGCCCGGGCACGGGAAACGAGGTACGTTCCGTACTCCAAGTGACGGAACGGGTCTCAATTCCCAAGTCACCGACACTCCGGATTGCCCATGATGGAGTTAGGTTTTGTTGTAGCATTCATCTGCATTCACCCTATATTGAGTTGTGCAATTTGGCTCCTCGGCCATCATGCATCGAGATGCGTGATTGGTGGCACGAGGATCGAGGCATGCATATATTTGTGAAATACATTGCTATGCCCCCTTTCCTGCTCTCTGTTGCAGCAAAATCCAGGATCAGCAACTTTTCGGAGTCTGGCACGCATTTCGAGAAACATTGCAAACAGAGGCTAATTGGGGCATCCCAGTGGATTTCAGCGCCAAAGCAGCCCAACATGCGTCATTCATCAGAATCAAGGCAGTCCCTGGCTTGCATGCCAGTCTTACATTTTTCTTATTTAATTTGTTAATTAATTAGGAATTTGTATATTATTTGGACTGTAATATTTTGGACTGTATTATTTTTTTATTCGGTCTGTATATTTATTCGGACCCTCTGCGCAAGGGCATAATTGTAATAAGTGTGGGTGAGTGTGATGTATGTTTTCCAACCCCACGTCTTTTTCCCTTTTATTTACCTACTTATGATGGTTAGATTAGGGCATATTTCAATCAGCATACAGTATGATAGCATGTTTGCATCATTTATCTGTTTTGCACGCACCGGGCTCGGCGCATCATACAAACTGCATTTGTATTTCAATTCCAAATTGAATACTTGTTAGTTGTAGCATTCCACATGCCATGTTTAGAATAGCCGAGCCTGCTATAGTTGCATTTTGCATGTGTTGCATTAGGCATTTTAGCATATTTAAGATCATGCATGATTTCTAATGAGCTTCTGTTTTGGCTTGGAGTACTCGGTGAGTTTTATGCTTTAGCATCCTCGCATGCGTGTGAGTGACTGCCATGAATAGCATGCTTACCATGAGGCTAATTGCTTATGTGATATAACTGCCTGAATGCCTGTGGGTGAAGGTTGGGTTATCCGAATTGGAATAATGCATTGATTGTTTGTTTTAAGCCCACTAGATAGTGGCAATACCATGTTTTCTAAGCCCACCTGAGGGTGGCAAATCCACGTCTTAGCCTACCTGCGGGTAGCAAACCATCTTTCAAAAAAACAAACATGAAATGTTTTGTTCCAATTCAGGCGACTCAGTCTATACTTGTATGCTGTGCGCATCACATAGTAACCTAGGCTAATAACCGGAATAAGAACATACAATGTTTTCAAAATAAGATATCATGGTTAGTAGAGGCTGGTCTTTGACCGGGCGAGCGGGGGTGCTCACGAAGTGACCTTCCCTAATCGTACCCAAGTTCCCGAGCCGAGGCAACTTTGGTGATGACGGACACGTGGCCTTTGGCACCGAGTCAGGGTTTCCTAAATTTCCCCATTAACAAAATATTTAGGTGGCGACTCTGTATCTGGCAAAGTAGTCCATGTTTGGCACTTCTTTCAAAAAATCTGTTTTCAAAACGATTTGCCGGATTTGGACTCTCTGGTTCGAGATTTAGAACCGTGACATTTGAGTCCTTCGAACTGTAGTGACCCAATATCGAACCAGAACGGGGGGGGGACTCGCACTCCTTCCCCGGGATGCGTTCGGGGACGTCTACAATTTCTGGCGACTCTGCTGGGGACTTAGAGAACTTGACTCGAACTCGTGATATCTGGTTTTGACTACACTTGTGTGTTTCTTTGCATTGCATTTGCATTGGTGCGCCTAGGACACCGTGTTTGCCATCTGCTATTCCTGAGCGGTTTGCCGGAGGCTTGTCTTGTCAAGGCATGTCCATAAGGCTGATCGGTTACGGGCTCTGCCAGTATGGGAACACAAACCCCGGTTTTACCGGGGCACCCTTTTTGACCATTCGACCTAGTGCATATTCGGATCCATAGTGACCATTCCAAACTAGGACAGGTTACTTACCCGTTTATAGGTTGTTTGAAACCGCTGCGTGCATAGTGAAACCCTAGTTCCTGACAAAATAGGACAGGGAAACCCTACCCCAACATAGGGGTGTTTTGACTCTCACTTATCTGTTATGTGCTTGTTAGAGTGCGTCTCTACAAGGAATGCATGTATCAGTTTATGGGTTTGCGCATCAGGCCTGCGGGCATCAGTTTTTGAGATTGGGCGTCAGGCCTGCGGGCATCAGCCAGTCATTTGAGAATCAGTTGTCTGCGGATATCAGATTCGGTTTTGGGAAACAGTGATATAGGGACAGTAATCAGTGATTGAGGACAGTGTATACCCAGCTTATCAACCGTGTGTTGTATGCCCGACTGTGTGTTGTGTATTTAATTTAAGCCGTTATGCTGTCCGTTTTCCTGGTTATTTATTTCCTTTTCGCTTTATTTATCTTTTTGCTAGGGCAGTTTTTAGCACGATTGCTTCTGAACCACTAGATACTCCCCAAGCACTTTGGACGCGAGGTCGCCGACTCAATCGATCCGAGGATCTGGTTGACGGACATCCAGTGTTCCGCTCTCTACCCCCAGTTACCAGAAGAAGGCCGAGGAGGCGTAGTGTGTCAGAACAGGGATTACCGGAACAGAGGGCTACTTTGACAGTAAGCAGTCAGGTTGAGATTTCTGTGTCTGCCATAGAGGTACATTTACCGGTCATTCAGATGGAACAGCAGAATACATCAGGGATGGAGGCGATGATGCGCCAAATGCAAGAGAGCATGAGACTGATGCAAGAGGATGCCATCCGCCAAACGGAATTTTCTAAGCAACAGGCCACAGTCATGGCCCAACAGGCTGAGCTCATTACCAGGCTCCAGCAGCAAACCGGAACATCAACCTCACATCCAACTCCTTCTCCACC
Organism: Camellia granthamiana; assembly: GCA_036172215.1. Lineage (NCBI taxonomy): Eukaryota > Viridiplantae > Streptophyta > Magnoliopsida > Ericales > Theaceae > Camellia > Camellia granthamiana. Next base: position 74,334,612 of record CM069917.1, read on the forward strand.
CGGAGCTCCGTTACCCGAGCAGGCATCCACTGGCCAAAATGCCCTGCCAAATCCTCAGAATACCCCCCTGAACACCCAGAACACCCTACCCAATGTCCAGAATATCCAAGAGGACACAGGCCATCCAACGGGGTTGGCTCCACCCTCGCTTCTGCCTCAGCTGTCCAAGACTCATATACCTGCCAACCATCCGGACTCTCCTTTCGAGTTCGAGATAGACCATACAGCTCTGAAATTGAGCAAACTGGAGAAGCTTTTTAAGAAGTCTCAGGGGGTGAAGGCCATCCCAGACATCGAAGATGGGTACACCGACATGGCCGTAACATTGCCAGACAGATTTAAGATGCCACAGATTGATCGTTTTGATGGGTCAGGGGATCCTATGGTCCATCTCCGGCTGTTTTCAGACATCCTGCGGCCAATGGGCCTAACCCGACCACAAAAGCTTTCCCTGTTTGGCCGAACTTTGTCGAGTGTGGCAGCCATTTGGTACGCGAAGCTAGAAGATGACGTGAAAAGAAGCTGGGATGAGATGGCTGAGGCCTTCGTTGCACAGTACTCGTACAATACACAGATCGAGATTACAACTCGTGATCTCGAAACGACGAGGCAAGAGGCCAAGGAGACTTTCTCAGACTTCGTAACTCGATGGAGGGCAAAGGCATCGATGATGACCTTAAGGCCTACAGACAAAGATCAAATTAGGATGATTGTGCGCAATCTCCAACCAAAACTCATGTAGAAGATGATCGTACTCCCCTTTCCCACCTTTTCAGACTTACACGAGATGGGGGTACAGATCGAGGATGCGATGAAGCAAGGTCTGATTGACCAGGACCGGGAGCAACCCCGGAGGACATTCAACCGCAATAACAACGCAGGCCCGAGTGGCGCTGCAAACACAAGGACTTCGGAGGTCAGTATGGTCACCACCAATCCCCCTCCCCAGCCAAGGCCCATGGCGGCCACCCCCTTTTCCAGTACATCCGGGAGCAGTACCCAAGCCCCGAGATTCCAGCCCAGAGGCCAAAGAACCTTTACTCCACTATACATGCCTTTGTCCAAGGTTCTGGGGGTCTTGATTAGAAAGGGACATCTAAAACCCCTGGAGCCGAGGCCGCCACCAAATCCACTCCCCCCCTCTCACAACCCAGCCAAGTACTGTGCCTACCATCAGCAGCATGGTCATGATACCGACCATTGTTACAGGCTGCGTCACGAGGTTCAGGACCTCATCGACAAAATATTATTCTACCTCCCGAAAGACCCAACGTCACAACCAACCCACTCCCTACCCATAACCAAGATCCACCACCCAAAAGAGTCAACCTCATCCAAACTGGGGTCGTATCCTACAATCCTAGTATCTATATTACTCCCTCTCACCTACCCAAGCCGGAGGTGATCCTTCCTGATTGCACCGATTACTTGTGCATGTTGGACACCTTCACAACCCAATCCGAGTCAAAGGTGGTGACCATCGAAGACGGAATAAGGCAGGTTTCAGAGGAGAACAGAGTTGTTGAATCTGGGGTCAAGCAGTCTGGGAATTACGCTGGGGGAGCCTATGATCCGAGCGAATACATTTTATCGGTGGGCCGGTCTGAGCTGGGTGTGGGGTTGCCAGAAAAAGCTGAACTGTGCATGATTCAGGGAGACAGACTTGAACAGGGGACAGATGATCTAGCAACAGTGGAGGAGGACTTCGCCAACCTCCAGTTCTTCAACGACCAAGAATCAGGAGATGCAACAATCAACTGGTTTGAATATGAGGAGTCGGCGGAGGCCACCGGGTGGTTAGATGATCAGCCTGATATTGTGGAGTTTCAGCCAGAGCAGAGCCCGGCAGGGGCGAGGGTATCAACTGTGGCCGGAAGGGCCGAGAGTCAGAATGGATTGCCGGAGAGCGCCGGTACAAATAATTCCGCTCGGGACTTAAACATTGTGGATACAAAGACAATGGAACAACAAACTGCAGCAACTCAGACAGAACAGGAGAAGTTTTGGGATTCCGAGAGAATCAGAAAGGCAAAAGCCCATGAAGGGGCTGAGAGTGCTGTGGGCACAAGAACGGACAATGCTGTGAGCATATGGGATGAAGGTACCGAGAGTACACATCTGCCAGAACCAGACAGGTGTCTTCTGGATGCTAACGGGATGTGGTGGGAGGACGACGACTTATGTCTTGCCCACACAGACGAAGACTGGGGAGCAAATCAACCAGACAGCACCTGGTACCTCGATGAGGTGGACCACATGACCAGAAGTGGGCGGTACTTCAAGCCCCCGCACCTAGACCAACCAGAAGCATCTGGTAAAGACAAGGAAGCTGAGAAACAGAGAGAGAAACAGATTGAAGAAGAAGTTGTGCTGAGGCAATTAAAGAAGATACAAGCAGACATCTCCATCTGGGGACTGCTTATGGCTTCACGGGTACACAGACAGGCTGTCCTATCTGCCATGGACAAGGCCAAACTCTCAATCGATACTACACCAGAGCAACTGGTCGGGCTGGTTTTTCCGGGAGGAGGTTCCCCGGCTTTAACCTTTTCAGACAAGGAACTGCCGCCTGAGGGCGTGAATCATAACAGACCTCTCTACATTTCCGTGGAATGTAGAGACAAGTGGATACCGGTAGTACTTGTTGATACCGGGTCTGCCATCAATGTCTGCCCAGCCAGAACAGCGTATGCAATCGGGTTAAAGCCCGCGGACTTCATCCCGACAACTCAGGTGATCAAAGCGTACGATAATACAAGTCGAGAGGTGATGGGGACCGTCAAGATTCAGACAAAGGTTGGACCTGGACAGCACGAGATAGATTTCCATGTCTTGGAGGTTCCCACAACTTTCAACCTGCTTCTGGGGCGACCGTGGTTGCATCAGGTGAAGGCCGTCTCGTCTACTCTGCATCAGATGGTGAAATACCCCTATGGAAAGGGAGTAGCCATTGTGTTCGGGAATTCATCGATCCATCCCCCTCCGGAGGTGTCTACACCAGTCCTAGAAATAGAGCACGGCATGGAGGACGTGTTTATATCAGGATTTACTCTGGCCGAGGCCCGGGTTGTGCAAAACATTATGGCTGTGAATGAAGGTATGTACGTCAGTGCTCAATCCGTCTACCTCATGAACAAGCTACAACACATCCCCGGGATGGGGTTAGGAAAGAGCGGCAGGAAAGGCGTCGCAACATTGGCCGAAGTGCCACATAACCCGCATACCTTTGGACTGGGTTATTTACCCACCAAAGAGGACTGGGCGAGGAAAGGGAAAGAAATGGCCAGAAGGGCCAGAGCAAAGCAGGCTGGGAAGCCATTCGACTTGATGCATAGGCCCATTCAGGGCACCCTGAACGGACGCTTCGTCCGGGAGGGGGAGGACTTTCCATTTTGCGGCTTCCCGGAGCCGTGGTTCAACGCAGAGAAGAAGCGCGTGCCAGGCTTCGAGATTTTCTTCGACCTGCAACTATCCGGGGATGATGTTGCCACAGAGCAAACAGACCCAACAACTGAGGTTGAGCAGAATAAGGCAGTGGATCCTGAGGGCATAGAGTTGGAAATGGGGGTAGCACTGGCATGTCTCTTCTCTGATCTTCCGATCGACCAAGAGTGCTTGGGGGATAACTTCGTGGTTTCCATGATTGGGAATGAAACGGCTGCGAGCCAACCAGCAGCTATCTTGGATGCATCTATCGCACCCTCTCTCACTTGGCAGTACGAGGAGGGATTTTTGTCCAGCAGCACCGGGTCAGGTAGTGAGCCGGAATCTGATTCCACCGAGTCTTGTGAGTCGGAATCAGGTTCCAGCTCGACTGAGTCTGAGTCTGGTACTCCTGGGGATGTTAACCCGGATGCCACAATCCTGTCTAGGTCGTCTTTTTCCTTTTCATTTGAGTCTGTTGTAACCGATGAATTGGATGATCTGGCTGTGCCTAATGAGAATGAACTATCTGTGGTTTCCGAGTGCTTTTCTGTGCCCCTAATTTATTGCATTAATTCAGACTTTCAAAATTTTGATGAAAACGAAGAGGACGAAGTTCCTCCGGTTTTACAACGTTTAATTGAGCAAGAGCAAGAGAGATTTGTTAAACCATTAATGGATGAAATCACTACCGTGAACATTGGTACTGAGGAGGACCCGCGGCTGGTCCAGATCGGGTCCACGTTGTCTTCGGAGGAACGCGAGCGACTAGTCGCTTTATTAAAAGATTTCAAAGATGTTTTCGCGTGGTCCTACGAAGACATGCCTGGAATCGATCCTGAGATTGTACAGCATCGGATCCCCCTTGACCCCGAGGCTCGACCTGTCAAGCAGAAACTCAGAAGGATCCGCCCGGACTGGGCTCTCAAGATTAAGGAAGAGGTCACCAAGCAAATCGACGCAGGCTTCCTGCTGGTATCTGAGTATCCAACTTGGTTGGCCAACATTGTTCCGGTACCGAAGAAGGACGGCAGGATCCGGGTGTGTGTAGACTTCAGGGATTTGAACAGAGCTAGTCCGAAGGACGACTTCCCCTTACCGCACATCGATGAGTTGGTAGATTTCGCAGCAGGGCATGCATTGCTCTCATTTATGGATGGCTTCTCAGGATACAACCAGATAGTGATGGCACCAGAAGACAGGGAAAAGACAGCATTCACCACCCCGTGGGGGACATACTGTTACAGGGTAATGCCGTTTGGGTTGAAGAACGCTGGAGCTACTTATCAACGGGCCGCGACCACAATATTACATGATATGATCCACAAAGAGGTAGAGGTGTATGTGGACGATATGATTGTCAAGTCCAAAGAAAGAGAGGGCCACTACACCGCCTTGCACAAGTTTTTTCAAAGGATCAGGGAATTCCGGTTGCGGCTGAACCCTCAAAAGTGTACGTTTGGTGTTACAGCGGGAAAAATGCTGGGGTTTCTGATTACACAAAGGGGCATCGAGGTCGACCCTTCCAAAATCAAGGCCATCCTAGAAATGCCCCCACCAAGGACTGAAAAGGAGGTGAGAGGCTTTCTGGGTAAAGTGCAATTCATAAGACGGTTTATCTCAAAATTAACCTTGACTTGTGAACCACTTTTTGGCCTCCTCAAGAAAGGAAAGAAGTTCCAATGGGACGGCCGATGTCAAGCTGCGTTTGAGCAGATTAAAGAGTATCTACAGAACCCGCCCGTTTTATCACCACCAGAACCAGGGAAACCGTTGATTTTGTACCTATCAGTGACTGAGACCACAATGGGTTGTATGCTCACACAAGAGTCTGAAGACAGGGTGGAGAGAGCCATCTACTATCTGAGCAAGAAGATGCTAGAGTATGAGACTCGGTACACACCGCTGGAGAAAGCTTGCTTAGCTTTGGTATGGGCTACCAGGAAGCTGCGGCACTACTTGTTAGCTCACTCCGTAATGTTGGTTTCACGTCTCGATCCCATCAAATATCTTTTCGAGAAACCGGCGCTTACGGGTAGGCTAGCTCGTTGGTTGCTGTTGCTCTCCGAATTTGATTTAAAGTATGTCACACGCAAGTCAGTCAAAGGAAGAGCAGTAGCAGAGTTCCTTGCCGACCACCCGGTTGAGGGGGATGAAGCAATTGAATATTTGTTCCCGGATGAATCAATTTTGCACATCGACGAAGAAACTTGGACGATGTACTTTGACGGAGCGTCAAATCAACATAGGTATGGGATAGGAGTGTTGCTGATAGCACCCGACAATTCCCGTATCCCTCTAGCCTTTAAACTCCGGTTCAAAGTCTCGAACAATGAAGCAGAATATGAGGCGTGCATTGCTGGCCTAGAAGCAGCCCTGGAACTAGGGGCAAGACGGTTGGACGTCATTGGGGATTCGAACCTTGTTGTGTCTCAAGCTAAAGGAGACTGGAAAGTGAAAGAGGAAAAGATGATGATGTATCACCAAACCTTGGATTTGCTAATTCCTCGGTTTGAGAAGCTAAGTTTTACTCATCTACTAAGAGAGAACAACAGGTTCGCAGATTCTTTAGCAACTCTATCATCTATGATAGACATCCCGTGTAGAGTCCGGATGCGTCCAGTCATCATTGACCAGAAATTTGCACCAGCCTATGAGTCGATTGCAGCCATAGATGAAGTTCAGGACGAACACCCTTGGTATTACGACATTTGGAATTTCTTGGAGAAGGAAGCATACCCGCCAGGGGTAAACGCCAAGGACAAAAGGGCAATAAGAAGATTGGCCGTTCAGTTCATCATCTGTGGGGGTAAGCTGTATAGAAGAGGTCATCTGGGAATGCATAAACTGTGTGTTGATGCCGAAGAGTCAAAGAGTCTAATGGAAGCCATCCATGGAGGGGAATATGGAGCACATATGAATGGGGTAATGCTAGCACGGAAGATTCTCAGACAAGGTTACTACTGGTCCACCATGGAGGAGGATTGTATTGGTTTTGTTCGGCGATGCCACAAATGTCAGATCCATGCAAATCACATGAACATCCCGCCGTCGAAGCTGTACAATATGACTTCGCCATGGCCATTTTCAGTCTGGGGAATTGATGTGATCGGAGCTGTCACGCCAAAGGGGTCGAATGGGCATGAGTTCATCTTGGTAGCGATAGATTATTTCACAAAGTGGGTTGAGGCCCAATCTTACGCGGTGTTGAAGGCTTCGCATGTTGCAAAATTTATCAGAAACAACATCATCTGTCGCTATGAGGTCCCAAATGAGATAATTTCAGATAACGGTTCCCACTTCAAGAAGGAAGTGATAGACTTGTTGGAGAAATACAATGTGGCTTTTCATAAGTCGTCTACCTACCGGCCGCAGACTAATGGAGCAGTTGAGGCCGCCAACAAGAATATCAAGCGCATACTACAGAAGATGGTGGAAACCTACCGGGACTGGCCAGATAAGCTGCCGTTTGCTCTGTGGGGCTACCGGACTTCAATCAGAACTTCTACTGGGGCGACTCCGTATTCATTGGTTTATGGGATGAAGGCCGTTCTACCTATTGAGATTAAGGTTCCGTCACTACGAGTATTGGCTGAATGTCAAATAGCCGAAGCGGATTGGCAGCAAAACAGATTTGAGGAACTCATGCTCTTTGATGAAAGAAGACTGAAAGCACTGTACCACATTCAAGGCTATCAACGAAGAATTGCCCGGGCTTTTAACAAGAAGGTTAAGTCCAGGAATTTGAAGGAAGGAGATTTGGTGCTCAAGGACAACCGAGCTCCCATCCACGACCCTAGGGGCAAGTTCAGACCCAATTGGACTGGTCCCTACATCATTAAGTCTATCTGGTCAGGTGGAGCTGTGGTTCTGATGGATCTGGATGGCTTAGAGTTTTCACAACCGATCAACATGGACAAGTTGAAGAAATACTACCCTTGAGAGGCTCGCTAGGCCGAAAACCCGAAAGGGCGACCTAGGCAAAACTCAGAGCACAAAAAATTTGAAAATATAAAAACTGAGCTCGCAAGGTTGAAAACCCGCAAAGGGCGGCCTTGGCAAAAGTTAGAGCGCAAAAGGAGAGTAAAAACACCCGAGCGAACCTAAGCTTGAACTACGTAAGGCTTGATTCCCATCTTTGGGATACGTAGGCAGCTTCATCCTGAAGTTCAGCCATAAATATTTTCCCCGATCAACTTTGTTCATTTTGATCATCTCAGTCATCCTTGTCCATCAACATTCATCGTAATCTCCGGTGCAGTGCTATTCAGACTAGGGGCAACTTTCCGTTGCCAGGAGGTGCTGTGGTACCATTCAGACTAGGGGCAACTTTCCAGTTGCTAGGATCCGGAGTTGTGCATCTCAGTGACAGATCTCAGGCGTGTCCAGTTCTGATCCTTATCGAAAATAGTTTTGAAAAGTTTTAATAAAAGTTGACTTTGTTCAAATTAATCTTTTCACAACTAAGACCATTTTTGGCCCAAAGCGGAAAATTTTCAATACCACAACCTTCAATTTCATTGATTTCAAAACAGAGTTCTCTTGCTCTTGCATACAATTGAAGTTGCTTTTTTATTACGCTCATAATGAAAACTTGAAAGTACTAATAAAGCAATAAATCTGGGGCATAGTCAGGTCAGATGTCCCTGCGCCCCCTCCCGGAGCTAGTCGAAGCCCCCGATGCCGACCTAGGCCCAATCTGTGCCTCCTCATTGAGCCAATCCCAGCACTCGTCAGACAAAGTGCAACTGAAAATAGGGGCGGGGGGCAGGAGCTCTCTAGTCCTCCAAGCCGTAGTATGTCGGGCGAGGTGTGCACCTCGGATCGGGAAGGCGACCGGATACTCTATCCCCTCAGGAGGGCAAGACTGATCATGGCCGAACTGGCGTAGAATGCGGAATGGGAAATAGAATACACAATGGGTCAGGCCAATCAACCGGATCCCAGTATCCTGGAACATGCTATAGCTCATCGCCGGAAGGTTAAGCCAAGGACAGCGCCAAGCAATGCGTTCAGCTGACAAGTTGCACATCCATTCAATCCACCATCCCTCATCAAGGGCGTTAACCAGGCGTTGTCGAAAGAAGTAGCTGCGGGCTGAGTAAGCAGGGCAAGAGTCCACAACTTGCAATTTATCCATCAACCATATCTGGGGAGGGATGAAAAATGAGAGAATAAAGAATAGAGAGATGTGCGATGAGAGAAAAGTAAGATGAGGGTTTTATGAGAAAAACCGAGCCTGAGGGCCGAGCGATGTAAGCAACTACATATGTGAGCTTGGGTGGGAAACATTACCTGCAACAGTAGTGGGCTCCCCGCAAACCTGGTTGTCTCCTGGCGGTGGAAGGCATCCAAACCCAGCAGTGTCTCAGCCAATGTCATGGCGGTACAGCTCTTTCCTTCCCTCAAGCCTTGAGCAACTTCAATCAAACGGATGTTAGCTCCCCCGGAGCCCGAGACAAACAGAAAATGAGATAGCATGCACAAGCAGAGGGCATGTTGTCGAAAACCTTGCTGATAATGGTCACCGCGGTCGCCGGCATCGGAGAATCGGTAAATCAGGCTCGGGATATCCAACCTCCCGTTACAAATCAGGGATCGAGCATCATGCGCGTTGAGACCGCACATCCACCCTAAAGCTTGGGCGTGGCCGAAACGAGACTGAGGCAAGATCTCTTCTAAATGTTCAGACTCCATCAAAACTTGAAAATCTTCAAAAGTAGGACATACCTCTTGCCCCCCAAAGCTGAAAACGTGCGTCACCGGGTTCCAAAATCTCGCCGCCGCATGGAGGAAAGGAAAGTGCAGTGGAGTCCGGCCCAGCGTGAATAGTGCATTCAAGCCGAAACCCCGGAAGTTCAACTTTTCCGAGCCATCTAGAGAAGAGATCCAAGATGTGAGATTTTCTGCGAGAAATGCCTCCATTTTTGTGTAAAGCAGTGATGAAATGAATGAATCTCGAAGTTGGAGCTTTTATAGAGGAGAAAACACTATTCAGGGGACAAGTGTCAAAATTCTGGAGGCTGCAGAGGAAAGTGGCCGGTCGGCCACCTATTCTAGCAGGCCGGCTACCTGTGGCTCTCCAAAAGCAAAGTGGGGCCCACCATGCTCATTGGTCCTATTTACTCTCCGGAAGGAAATTTGAGGCATCTTGATGCATCGGGAACGTCAAAGGCCTCCATTTCTCTCAGTCTCGGATGCGTTCCGTCACCCAGATCATCTGAATGTATGTTTTGTTTTGTCCATCGAGTTGTGGTTTTGCTTATCGAGTTGTCGTTTTGTTTATCGAGTTGTAAGTTTTGTCGAGCTGTCACATTTGGTGTTTTGAGTTGTTACTCTTTAGTTTACGCAATTTTGTTAAGTCTTGTTTATCGAGTCGTTAACATTGTTGTATTTTGCTTATCGAGTTGTAAACTTGTTAAGATCTTGTCTTTTCTTAACGAGTTGAGTCGTTTGTTTTGTTGTGTCGGCTCATTACCTGACTCGGTGAATACACAAGGCACATTTTCATTCAATTCCATTTTGTGCAAAATGACGCGATGCGATGCTAAGACTTTCAAATACAAACATCCTTTTCAAAAGCTGTTTCATTCCATCATGTTTTACAACAAATAAAAGTGCGAGTTTTACAGGAAATAAAACTGCCTGATAATCTGCAAAGTGCTACAAACTACTAGCAAAAAGTAAAATAAAGCAGGAAACAGCACCAATGCCCTCGGGAACGGGAATGAGGAGGCCCCCTCATCCTCTTCTGCGGGACAACCTCTGCACCATCATCACCATCCGGGTCAGAGCTATCATCCTCCGGATCCCCCTCAGCCTCGTCTCCACTCCCGGAACCAAGACCGGAGCCTTCCTCCCCAGCAGATGTCTCTGACTCACGGTCTGCGACCTCCTCCTCGTCATCCTCACCAGGCTCCTCCTCAATAACATGAGCCCTACGTCTGTGAGACGACCCCGCTCCTCGAGCCCCTCGAGAGGGCCTAGATGGCCCAGCTCCTCGGGACGGCCCAGATGGTCCAGCACCTTGAAAAGATCCAGATGGTCTACCTCCCTGAGAAGGCCCGGGCGGTCTAGCCTGTGGCGGAGCATATACCGGAGGCATCTGAAAATGAACAGTTCAATACATCAGTTCAAATATGAAAGCCAGATGAAAGTACAGTATGTGAGTGGGGTGTGTGTCAGATGTGCTCTACACAAACAGCTTATCAATGCAGTAGAATGCTCAAGATCAGCATATCATCAGGAGTATGGTAAATACCAGAAAACGAAAAGGGTACCTGGAAGCCCATGATGGACAACTGTGCCTCTCTACGCAGGACCATCCCCTCAAGTGAGGCCAGCATCCCAAGCATCTCATCCATGTACTCAACTGGAGGCTACAGACACGAATGCAAAACTATCAGTAAAGGAATGGATGTCCAAATGTCCGACTGACAAATCAAAGCTGTAAAACATACCGGTGGTGAATCAGGGTCTCTGACATATCTGTGACCAGGCATCGGAGGCTCTATAGGGATCGGAATTGGAGAAGTAGTCCCATACTGCCACCCCATCAACTCGGTCGGCATGTCTGGCCACTCGGGATGATGAAGAGTCGGAGGGATCGGAGGAATGGATCCGCCCCCACCTCGAGACATACCAGCCCTGCTGGAGGAGGGGATATCCGCAGCACGAGCCCGACTCGAAGAGGGTACATCGGCAGACCTCCGTGGCGGAGCGCGCACTCCTGTCAAGGGAGGCATCAGATATGTGTGACGATAAGTGGCGTAGTCTCCCTCTGTAAGATGTAGCAAAGCATCGGTGCCCTGCATAGCGCTAATGACCTCCTGGGTAGAGAGTCTATCAGCAGTCCGCATAGTGGCTGGAGGTGCTGCAGGAGGATCCTGAGAAAGGTATCCCCACACCTGACGCAGAAAGCGTTCCCCCAGGAACCATGCTCTGCCAACCGGTCCCTCGAGTAGGATCCTGTACTGGGAAGTGCCTAATCCTCCGACATACTGAAATCGGAGACCATCACCCAAGACTGCCCAGGGCTGCCACGTGATCTGCGGATAATCAGGGCATGAATCAATCAGAAATCGGGAATATACAAGGCAGATCAAAGATGAAAACGGCAGAAAACTGAGAGTTCTGAAATACCTCTGTCGTTCGCACGGTGTCAAAGTACTGTCGCAGATAGAGGAGAGTCTCTCGGGGTCTCGGCCGGTGCTCACCCTCGAATACTAATGAATACGGGGTCATGAGGGGCCCTGCCACCACCATCTCCGAGGCTAATGTTGGAAAATATACATAGACCCATAGCTGTGGAAAACAGTGCAGAATGTGAATACAAAATGCTGAGTGCAAAATACAGGATGTAAAGTGCGCCGTGTGTGCAATGAACAAGTAATAAGGTGCAGAAATGTAAATCAAGAGGACAGAATGTACCTCCCAGGCTCGCCAGTAGCCACCAAGTAAGTCTCCCTGCCCGCGGGAGGTCGCGCTCATATAACAGTAAAGGGTAGCCAGGCCGGCGCCGCCGCAGTCGTACCGACTGACCTGTGATAGGTCCACCAGGGCACTCAAAAGATACAACCCGACAGTGTTCCCCCTATCTGCAAACAGAGTGGTGCCAAAGAGGAACATGAGGAAGCCACGGGCGTACTGCTCAGCCTCCGCAGGAGACTCAGGCTTCATCTCCGGCCTCCGAAAATGGGAAGAGAACCAGGTGTACCGGACTCTCCCGGAAGCTCTGTCCACGGGTGGGCGAGCCCCCAGCAAATACATCCAAGCGGCCTCCCACTCGCCCATATCCTCGTCGTAAGGAACGGGCCAACCTCCTATGTCTAGGCCAGTGAGAACAGCAAAATCTAGCGGGGTTATAGTCAGATCCCCGGTGGCAGAAAAATGGAAGGAATTGGTGGTGTCCCACCACCTCTCCACCAAAGCTCCCAACAGAGTCCTACTGGCAGGACAGCGTGATAATCCAACGCAGAAGGCCCCAAACCCTGCTAGATCAACTAAGTCCCGGACAGCCTCCGGAAGCTCAACATACCAATCCTTGGCTGCAGTGGAGCCATACCCCCGTACCGTGCGAGAGCCAACCTGCATTCAGAATGAATACCCGTTTCAGCAAATGAAATGGATGAGCTGTGTGCAAATGAAATGAATGAGCTGTGTGCAAATGAAATGAATGAGCTGTGTGCAAATGAAATAAATGAGCTGTGTGCAAATGAAATGAATGAGCTGTGTGCAAATGAAATGAATGAGCTGTGTGCAAATGAAATAAATGAGCTGTGTGCAAATGAAATGAATGAGTTGTGCGTAAATGAAATGAATGAGTTGTGTTCAATGTGGGCTGCGTGTTCACCTTCAAACTGGGCTGCGTGTTCAAAAAATCTGAGTTAGGGCTGTGTGTTCTACTCTCTACATATCTGGGCTGCGTGTTCAGTAAGTTGGTATTTGGGCTGCGTGTTCAAATTTCAAAATCAGTGGGCTGCGTGTTCACTTCAAATATCTGGGCTGCGTGTTCAGTAAATTGGTATTTGGGTTGCGTGTTCAAATTTCAAAATCAGTGGGCTGCGTGTTCACTTCAAATATCTGGGCTGCGTGTTCAGTAAATTGGTGTTTGGGCTGCGTGTTCAAATTTCAAAATCAGTGGGCTGCGTGTTCACTTCAAATATCTGGGCTGCGTGTTCAGTAAATTGGTATTTGGGCTGCGTGTTCAAATTTCAAAATCAGTTGGCTGCGTGTTCACTTCAAATATCTGGGCTGTGTGTTCAGAAAAGCAAAATTTAGGCTGCGTGTTCACTTCAATCAACTTGGACTGTGTGTTCAGAAAATCAGAGTTTGAGACTGCGTGTTCTACTCATAGTCAGTGTGTGCCGTGTGTTCACCTTCAAATTCGGGCTGTGTGTTCGACAAATTAGTGTTTTGAGCCGTGTGTTCAATTCTTAATTAATGGGTGCCGTGCGTTCACAATCAATCAATGAGCCTAGTGCTCAGAAGTTCAAGTGTTCAAGTCATATGTTCAGAATGTAAGCAAAATACTATGTCATAAGCTAGACTGTGTGTTCAAGCATGACAAAGGTACGAAATGCGCGAAAAAATGCAGAAATTAAAGTAAAATACCTCTCGTACCTCGTAAGAGAGATGATGCTCCGGCTCCCGCAGAAGTAGATCCCCGGGTACCCGATCATTGAAGTCGGTGAAATGACGAAAAATAGCCCGTGGAAGAACGTGTACCGATGGGGCGTATCTCCCGGGAATAAAAGGCCGGACCCTCGGGGGCAACGTCATAACATCAAAATCATCCCCGGCATCCGGAGGACCTCCACCGTGAGGAAAATCACCCGCCATTTCGAGAAATCTGCAAAAGGAGCGAAAATGAGCAAAAATGAGCCAAAATTGGAAAAAGTCAACAAAAGTCAACTCTCGGGAAATGGAAAAGTCAACAAAAGTAAACTCCCGAGAAAATCTTCCAAATATTAAGGCAAACTTACCTCAAGTGGTGAAAATGAGAAAAGAAGCCCCGAAACCAAAATTTAATCGGTTCAAAGTGCTTAAAACTGAAAGATTTCGCGAAAACAACTTGCGTGGAAGGCCGAAAAGCGCGTATAAAGTGTAGATCTGAAGGAAAAAATGGTTTGGGGAGCAAGGGAAGGAGTTTTTGCAGCTGTGGAAGTGATTTCGGAGGCATTGGATGAGGATATATATAGAACGGAGGAAAATGACAAAATTGCCCCTGCTTTTGGACAGGTGGCCGGCCAGCCACCTTTTCTGGCTGGCCGGCCATTTGCTTTTTCCCCCCTAGCCGGTGGCCTCCCCTTGGGCAACCACCTGGCCGGTGGTGTTCCCCACTGCCTCCCCTAGGTCCCTGCAAATTTTGAGGAAGATCAGAGTTCCCGGGACCTGAAAAAGTTCGGAAAAAAGTGCACTTTCTGGCGCGAAATTGCTCCGCCGGAACTTCAGCTGCAATTTCTGACACGTGTCTCATCATTACTCCTCAAAATCAAGGTGTATCCTTTTTGAACATGTTGTAACCTCTCCGGGAGGTGAATCAGAGGCCGCGATCAAGTTGCCTTCACCGAAGTGCGCGTTTCCCAGCTCGTTGTTTCGCAACAAACGGGCACCCTGATTCGTGCTCATTTTGCATTGTTTTGCATATAACTTGCATTCTTATGAACATTTTGCATTGTCATGCATGATTTCTCGGTGTACCATACCTCTGTGCTTGAGCGTGCGTTGTCACGCATGTTCCTTTCTCCCGTTGCGATGCATTCACTCGCCGACACTGCGTGTGTCAAACTTTCGGAACCACGGGAATCACATTGAATATATGTTGTTAGCATATTGTTCTTGTTGAATTTCTCTCTTTTGCAAGCACGATATTGTATGTACGGTTCATTTGAGGCTGGTGCGACCAGACGAATCGCGCAGGTATCGTATCTTCTCCGTGTGAGACGCGACGAGAATTGAATGATTCTTCGCATTCTTAACTGCATGAAATGTAGTTGTTGCTTTGCATTCTTGCTTAAAACTGTTGTATTTATTTGCGAATACTTGCTTCATTACAGCTTGCTGCATTTGCACGAACATCGAGTTGCATTTGGCTTCCTGCATATCATTTTGCATTTTGCCCCTGCCTGCGGGCACGCCTGCGGGCACATATCTCTGCTTATCTTGTTTGTTTGTCTAAGTCTTCGGCCTTGTCAAAAATGGGTCGTCTCTGGGCTTTGACATTCACTCCCGTCACTTGTGAATTCCGAGTTCTGTCAAAGAGGGGCAACTGTAGACACCCCATTTTTGACCGACCTTAAGACTCAGACGTCACCGATTGAGCGCTCGGTGATGTTGCATATTGTGCTCGTTCAGAAGTCTCAGAGTCGCGGCCGTGCGCCCAGCCTCCGGACTTCCGAACTCTCTTCTGTGCCTTGCCTCGGTTTGCGAACCGGGCTCGGTTTTCTCTGTTTTCTTTCCTGAGGGGAGGGAGAGGTCCTGTAGACTATCTCTCAGTGGCCGTGGGCTACATTTCGTGGTCGTAGGCCATTTTGCCCGTTTCGGAGCCCAGATCCCGGTTTTCGGAGCCGTCAGGCCGTGTGCCTCGGTTCGGGACCACCCGACCATCTCCGATTCCTCCGGTTTTTGGCATGCATCTCATTTACTCCCTTTCAAGGGACACTGGGGTCTTAGATACCCACTTCGTGGCCAAACACCACTTTCGGTGCTTAACGGCCGGTTTTCGGGACCCCAAACTGCGTGTTTTGGCCCCCGAGCATTCGTTTTGCATCGGTTTTTGTTCATTTTTGGCAGGTACCTCTGTTTTATCACCAGGAAGGTCACTGGAGGGTGGGAGGCTAGCAATTATCTCATCAACCAGTTATATTCCATTTTCGCCCTCCGACGCCCGTTTTTCTCACTTCCGGGCTAATGTTGAACACCCTAGGGCCATTCTCTTCGAGCCAAAACCACATATTTGTGTTGTACACACATGGGAGGACCCTAAAAGTACATGGCCGGCCAGTAATGCTGATTGACCCTTTTGAACCCCTCTTTTAAGTGGCCTATTCTCTCTCCTGTTTCAGAGTTGCCAAATTCCAACCACAGGGCCTTGTTGTACACACATGGGAGGACACCAATATCTGGTGGCCGGCCAGAAACCAAGCTTGAACCTTTTGACCCCTAGCCGGCCGGCCATAGGGGGTAGCCGGCCGGCCACCTCCACAAAAAGTAGAGGGCCGGCCATGCTCCTTGGGATCTGTGCTTTACAGCTGTATAGCTGTTTCCCCCAGAAAAGATCTGTATCCGGGGGATATTTTGGAGGGGAACACTTGGGTGCATTTCCCTCCATCTTTGCCCTTCTCTTTTGGTCCATATAAGGAGCCTCCCAACTCTTAGACTAAGGTTAGAAAAACTCTCTTAAGAGCTTAGATACATATCTCTCTCCCTCTCTCTCAAATTCTCAAGTTTTGGTGCCATTTCTTCACCATCTTCAAGCACCACCACCACCACTCCATTTCCAGCAGCAAGGAGAGGTTCTTAGAGGCTTAGAAGCAACATCCCTCAAGCCAAGAGACAGCCAAGACTTGTCTTCAAGAGTAAGTCTCTATTTCCCTCTTTTGTAGCATTTTCTTGCTTCATTTCTTAAGCCTACTTGCTCACTGTTTTGAGCTCCTACCTTAACTGAAACTAGGTCTATTTTGAGCTATTCTTCATGTTTGTTCAAGGGCTCAACCCTGTTTGAGCCCTCCATCTTGCACTTGTTTCAATATCATCTTGTATGCCATTATTTTGCATTGAATATTTGGCCTATGTGTGATCTGTTTTCGAGCCTGATGTAAACTGTGAGTGGGCCTATTTTGAGCCCCTCTTCAACATTGAAGAATGGCTCAGCCCTGTTTGGCCTCTCTATCATGCACTTACTTCATAATCTCTCACATTTACCGTAAATTTGCATGATTTATTTGGCCTACATGTGATCTGTTTTGGAGCATGTCATGAACTGTTAGTAGGCTTATTTTGGGTCCCTCTACAACATTGTAGAAGGGATCAACTTTGTTGGGGGTCTCCATGTTATACTTGTCATTATACCCCTCTTTGACCCCCATTTTTGCATGTTTTGTTAAGCCTATCTAGATTCTGTTTTTGGCCATCATCAGGTCTGGAAAGAGTCATATTTTGATTTCTTGACATATTCCATTTAGGGTCTTAGGCTGTTTGGTGAATGCTTGGTATACCTCTCTTTATAGCCCTCTTTTGGCTCATATTTTGCATGCTATGTTGAGCATATCTACATACTGTTTCGGGGGTTGTCATAAGCTGTAAATGTTCATATTTTTGGTCCCTCTTCATTGTTGTAGAACTGTATGTTTCAGTTTGAGCATTTCATATACCACTTACTTCATTATTTCCCCTTTTTCCCCCATTTTTACATGCTGTTTTTACCCCATCTATGATTGTTGTTTGGCCATGCTTTGTACTGGAAAAATACTAGTTTGGGGACTTCCTCACATCTGTATTTACACTTCATGTCCATATTGTGCATGTTTGACATAGCTGTAGGCCATTCCATTGAATTTCGGGACTTATTTCGAGCATCGGGTATAATTTTGCTCTGATTCGGGGGCCGTTTTACATCATTTTGGCCACTGAAATTTGCATGTCCCATATTCCATATGCCATGTCTCATTTTGCATGTCATTCCATGCCTTCGAGCCATTTCTCGGTTTGCATGCCCGTGTGCACGCATTTCGAGGCACTTCATTTTCATCCATCGGCCTCTTATGTGAGTGTGGCTGAGGCTCACTCGTGTTAGTGTAAGTCCATTTCGCATTCTGTATGTCATTTTAGCATCATCGCATTGCGTATGCCATATGCCTCGGTTTGCGTGCCCGTGTGCACGCATTTCGAGGCATCTCATTTTCATCTCACGGCCTCTTATGTGAGTGTGGCTGAGGCTCTCTCATGTTAGTGTAAGCCTATATTGCATTGTGTATCTCATTTTAGTCCTGTTGCATTCCGTGTTCCATTTTCTCGGTTTGCGTGCCTGTGGGCACGCATTTCGAGACATCTCATTTTAGTCTCATTGTATATCATATTTCAGGCCATTTCATGCCTTTATGTCATTGCCTCGTTTTGCGTGCCCGTGTGCACGCATTTCGAGGCACTTCTTTTTTTTATCCGACGGCCTCTTATGTGAGTGCGGCTGAGGCTCTCTCATGTTAGTATAAGCCCATGTTGCATTGTATTTGTCATTTTAGTCTCATTGCATTCCGTATGCCATTGCCTCGGTTTGCGTGCCCGTGTGCACGCATTTCGAGACACTTCATTTTCATCCAACGGCTTCTTATGTGAGTGTGGCTGAGGCTCTCTCATGTTAGTATAAGTCCAATTTGCATTGCGTATGCCATTTCATGCCTTAGGATCATTGCCTCGGTTTGCGTGCCCGCGTGCACGCATTTCGAGGCATCTCATTTTCATAGCATTGTGTATGTTAGGATTGCATATTAGCTGCATTTCATGCATATCATGCATATTGCATCGCGTTCGGGATAGGAGTTAGCCCGGGCACGGGAAACGAGGTACGTTCCGTACTCCGAGTGACGGAACGGGTCTCAATTCCCAAGTCACCGACACTCCGGATTGCCCATAATGGAGTTAGGTTTTGTTGTAGCATTCATCTGCATTCACCCTATATTGAGTTGTGCAATTTGGCTCCTCGGCCATCATGCATCGAGATGCGTGATTGGTGGCACGAGGATCGAGGCATGCATATATTTGTGAAATACATTGCTATGCCCCCTTTCCTGCTCTCTGTTGCAGCAAAATCCAGGATCAGCAACTTTTCGGAGTCTGGCACGCATTTCGAGAAACATTGCAAACAGAGGCTAATTTGGGCATCCCAGTGGATTTCAGCGCCAAAGCAGCCCAACATGCGTCATTCATCAGAATCAAGGCAGTCCCTGGCTTGCATGCCAGTCTTATATTTTTCTTATTTAATTTGTTAATTAATTAGGAATTTGTATATTATTTGGACTGTAATATTTTGGACTGTATTATTCTTTTATTCGGTCTGTATATTTATTCGGACCCTCTGCGCAAGGGCATAATTGTAATAAGTGTGGGTGAGTGTGATGTATGTTTTCCAACCCCACGTCTTTTTCCCTTTTATTTACCTGCTTATGATGGTTAGATTAGGGCATATTTCAATCAGCATACAGTATGACAGCATGTTTGCATCATTCATCTGTTTTGCACGCACCGAGCTCGGCGCATCATACAAACTGCATTTGTATTTCAATTCCAAATTGAATACTTGTTAGTTGTAGCATTCCACATGCCATGTTTAGAATAGTCGAGCCTGCTATAGTTGCATTTTGCATGTGTTGCATTAGGCATTTTAGCATATTTAAGATCATGCATGATTTCTAATGAGCTTCTGTTTTGGCTTGGAGTACTCGGTGAGTTTTATGCTTTAGCATCCTCGCATGCGTGTGAGTGACTGCCATGAATAGCATGCTTACCATGAGGCTAATTGCTTATGTGATATAACTGCCTGAATGCTTGTGGGTGAAGGTTGGGTTATCCGAATTGGAATAATGCATTGATTGTTTGTTTTAAGCCCACTAGATAGTGGCAATACCATGTTTTCTAAGCCCACCTGAGGGTGGCAAATCCACGTCTTAGCCTACCTGCGGGTAGCAAACCATCTTTCAAAAAAACAAACATGAAATGTTTTGTTCCAATTCAGGCGACTCAGTCTATACTTGTATGCTGTGCGCATCACATAGTAACCTAGGCTAATAACCGGAATAAGAACATACAATGTTTTCAAAATAAGATATCATGGTTAGTAGAGGCCGGTCTTTGACCGGGCGAGCGGGGGTGCTCACGAAGTGACCTTCCCTAATCGTACCCAAGTTCCCGAGCCGAGGCAACTTTGGTGATGACGGACACGTGGCCTTTGGCACCGAGTCAGGGTTTCCTAAATTTCCCCATTAACAAAATATTTAGGTGGCGACTCTGTATCTGGCAAAGCAGTCCATGTTTGGCACTTCTTTCAAAAAATCTGTTTTCAAAACGATTTGCCGGATTTGGACTCTCTGGTTCGAGATTTAGAACCGTGACATTTGAGTCCTTCGAACTGTAGTGACCCAATATCGAACCAGAACGGGGGGGGACTCGCACTCCTTCCCCGGGATGCGTTCGGGGACGTCTACACCACCCACCCACAGTTGGTAAGACATCAACCCAAAGCATAAGGGAGAACTATATCAGCAGCCCAATACAATTTTATTCCCCAAACTGCATCTGATTTGGCTCAGATTGATCAAGAAGTCCAAAATAGTGAAGTGAGAATCCTTAAATCTTTGATTCAGACACATTGCAACTTGAATCTTAATCAAATCACAAACTTCCTCCAACTTAGTTGTAGCAAAGTCAAAAATGCACTCATTTCTAAGTTTCCACAATGACCACAACACTACCAAGGGAATGACCTTCCAAATCAATTTTTCCTTTCTGTTCAATTGATCACAATCCCACCAATGAAGTACAGCTTCCACAGAATCTGGAAGAGCTCCTTGCATCTCCCACCAATTCAACAATGCAATCCAAACCTTCCATGAAAAATGACAATGCCCCAGCACATGACAGATCGATTCATTCTCTGCTTTACAAAAAACATAGAAGGCTGGTACATTAGCTTGAATCACTCCAATTTTCTAAAGAAAGTCTGCTGACTTGGCTCTATTTTTCCAGGCTAACCAACAGAAAAATTGAACTTTTGGAGGTGCAAATCTGTTCCAGATTAACTTACAAGTATTAAGGGGCAGACCAAGGGAGACAACTTCACTTCTATGGACAGAGGAGATAGAAAACAAACCAGAACCTGCAGCCAACCAGACTGGTTTGTCCTCCAGATCGTCAAATAAACCAAAAACAGACGGCAGAAGCACTTTGAGTCTGCTGACTTCTCTCTCTTTCCATTCGTACAGCCTTTTTCTAAATTGAAAGTTCCAATTCCCTTAAGCAACTCTTCTGTCATACAAAGATCTCAGGGTTCCTCTTCCCCAGCACCAATCTATAAAGAATAGGAAATTCATCTTTGAAGCAATGATTGCTACACCAATTGTCTTTCCAGAAGTTGGTTCTTTTACCATCCCCTACCTTGATATGAACATTGTTATAATAGAACATCAACAGATTGTTATTCCTTTCTGGTATGGAGATTATGCCTTTCCACGCACAAGACTACATGCTGCTTGAAGTAGAAGAGGGGTACCAGCTTTTAACATCCAAATTGTACTTGCTCCAAATGATCTTTCTCCACAAAGCATCTTTCTCTTTGCCAAACCTCCACCACCATTTTAATAACATACAATCATTTACCAACCTGATTCTTCTAATGCCTAGGCCTCCATGCTTCACACTCTTTGCTAAGTCATCCTATTTAACCAGGTGAATTGGTTTTCTTGATTGTGACCCACCCCAAAGAAAAGCAGCCTGCAGCTTCTCATATTCCTTTGCTACCCCTGCAAGCATTTTGAATAACGATAGATAAAACAACGGTAAGGCAGAGGTTACAGACTTAATAGAGTGAGCCTCCCTGAGAATGAAAGCAACTTCCTTTTTCATCCTGCTAGTTTGCTTCTGACTTTATCAAGAACTGGTTTTCAAGTTGACTTGTTATTTGGATTAGCCCCCAAAGGCATACCCAAGTACTTCAAAGGAAATGCCTTGAATTTATAGTGTAATTTTGAAGCAAAACTGTATAAAGACTCCTCTAGTACATTAATTCCACACACCTGGCTCTTATGATAGTTTATTTTTAGCCTATAAATCAATTCAAAGCACCTTAAAACCCTCTTGATATTACACACCTCCATCTCCTCAGCTTCACAAAACAATATGAAATCATCTGCAAATTGTAAATGTGATAACACCACCCCACTAGAACCAACCTTCACCCCTTTAATCAAGCCAATCTGATGTGCTCTTGACATAAGTATATTAAGGCTCTCAACTGCTATGTTGAACAGAAAAGGAGACAGAGGGTCACCTTGTCTAAGACCATATTGAGGACAAAACTCCTCAGTTGGTGAACCATTAACTAACACAGAGAGTTTTGCAGAGGTAACACATTCTTTTATCCAGTTAATCCATTTTGTTCCCAAAGTTCAAGAGCATAGTTGATAAGAAGCACCAATTTACGGAATCAAAAGCCTTTTCAAAATCAGGCTTGATAATCACTCCCCTCCAATTGGTTTTCTTCCATCCATCCACCATCCAAAATATTTTTACCTCCTATGAAAGCTGATTCAATATCATTGATGATATGGGTAAGTACTCGTTTTAGCCTACTAGACAAAACTTTTGCGAGAACTTTATATACTGAACCAACTAGGCTTATTGGTCTATAGTCTCCAAGCCCCACAGGATTTTCAACCTTTGGTATTAGTGAGATAAAGGTGCTATTAATACCCAAAACCAACTTTCCATTCCTATAAAATTCCTCAAAAAAACTCCAATAAATCAGCTTTCATCATCTTCCAAAATTTTTGAAAATAAGCCAAGTTGAAACCATCTGGCCCAAGGGCCTTGTTGCCATCACAGTCCTTCACAACAGCCCTTATTTTTGCCTTTGAAAATTCTACCTCCAAAATTCAAGTTAGGACTTGACTCACACCACGCATCAAGCTTGGTCCATAACTCCCTCCTTCACAAAACTTGGGTGCCCCTTGGAGCCCATCCCAAGTGCGTCAACTTATAGTTTATATACTCTTCTTGCTTCAATGTGGGATTAAGCCATTAATAAATAAACCCACTTTGTCTCTTCAACATCCAATTTCACAGACCCGAAAATGACGTCAACTTCTCATTCCCTTGGAAATGTTTTTGACGAACCAACTTCGAGGCATGATTCACAATGTAACAAGGAACACGTCACCATCTAGATCCACCTCAAAAGGCACATGAGTCCCACTTCAATTTGGGCTCAAAGTTGCTCAAAAATAAGCCTATAAACTCAAAATTTCCAGCAATTTTTCATGGTATGAGATCTAACAAAAAAGTGGTTATAAAAAATAGGACAAATTATGTTGGTAATTCCTACATTCCCATTTCGGGTAAATTACAAGCATACCCCCTGAGGTTTACTTAAACAGCATTGCTAGGGGGCCCGAATTTGGGTGCCCCTAATGGCTCAAATTTCCCTATCAGGTAAAGAAAAAAACAAAAAAAAAAACAAAGTTACCAAAACTGGAAAATTTGAGCCATTTGAGCCACAGTTTTTAGGGCCCCCAAACATTATTCTTACTTAAATTACAAATTACCTCCTGTGTTTTAGAATTACATTATATCCCTTAAGATTTCTAATTTCATAGCAAATATGTCCTTCTATTAATAAATCATCAAGTTAATTAACAGTTTTTAATAATGTTAAAATTTTATTTCAATTAATAATTCAGATAATTTTAGTATTTTATGGATGAACAGTTAAAAATTTTTCTTTTTGAATTAATTCTGTTAAATAAAAAAAATCAGACGGGAGGTATTTGTAATTTTTTGAACCACAGGGGGAAATTCGTATTTTAAGCAAATTTCAGGGAGTGTATTTGTAATTTACCCTTTTATTTATTATATCATTTTGGTCCTTACACTTTAATTAGCTCAATTTTAATCCATAATTTTAAATTTTATATCAATTTGGTCCAATTGACACCATCATTAAGGCTTATTTTTTTATGAAAAATATCTTGAGTTGATTGAGGTTAATTTATTAAATTGATCAAATCTATAATTTCGACCCTAAAAGCATGACACAAGCCATTCATGTGCACATTTTCATGCTACCAATTGTAATCAATTAGACCAAATTGAGACGATATCAAAAATTTAGAATCAAAATCGAGCAAATTAAAATTATAATAACCAAAATGACACAATAACCACAGTATACAGGCTACCAATAAAATTTTTCTTAATATATATATATAATGTGGCAGAATTATGTGCTCATCATTAAAAAAAAAGAAAAGAAAAGGTTCTTAATATCGAATTGTCATTACCACATCATTTTAGTGAATGATTCTTTATAACTTTCCATGAAGAATATTTAGTTTTGAGTTTTGAAAAGAAAATTATAAGTTTTTAATCCGTATTTTTTCATTTTTGGTGATTTTTTTTAAATGTACATAAAAACTAAAAATATTTGTGAAGAAATCTTTAAAAAATTTACCAAATATAAAAAAAAATAATAAATAAATAAATTGAATTTTTATGTAATGTTTTTGGTGTATTTTTTAGTATTTAGTGAACTGTTTAAAGATTTTTTCAAAAATTCTAAATTAAGTCGATTTAAAAATTAAAAATAATTTCCTTAATATATTAATTTAAAAAAATCACTAAAAAATATATATGAATTAAAAATTTTAAAATTATTTTTAAAAACTCAAAATCAAACTGATTAAATATTTGGAAAATTTACCTATAAATCCCATATTTAGAAATGGTAATCTATTTAGCCCTAAGGATTTTCTTATAGATCAATTAGTCCCATTGATTTTGAAAATATAGATTTAATATATTATTTAAAAATTAGATTTACGGTTATGCTCTTAGTTCTATTATGTTCCTTCTCTTTTTTTTCTTTTGTGTTAGAAAGGTAAGCTACACAATATATGTGTATCAAATTTGAGATGAAATTTTGTATAAAAATCTTTTTTATTTGGAAAATATTTCAAAAGGAATACAAAAATGACTTAAAATTGTACTTTTTCCAAACGCAATATTCCAATATAACACTCCAAAAAAACTCCTTAATATAACAATCTAATGTAACACACAAAAATTTCTTATTGTAACACTCTAATATAACAAACAAAAAAATTTCTTAGTGTATTTTTCCTAAACGTAACATTCTAATATAACACTCCAAAAATATTCCTTAATATAACACTCTAATGTAATACACACAAAAATTTCTTAATGTAACACTCTAATGTAACACACAAAAAAATTTCTTACTTTACTTTTCTCAAATGTAACACAATACTCTAAAAAAAAATTCTTAGTGTAACACTCTAATGTAGCACACAAAAACTCCTTAGCATAACATTCTAATGTAACACATAAAAAAATTTCTTAGTGTACTTTTTCCAAACATAACACTTCAGTATAACACTCCAAAAAAATTCCTTTTTTTTTTTTTTAATGTAACACACAAAACTTTTTGATGTACTTTTCCCAAACTTAACGCTCCAAAGTAAATAAATAAATAAATTAGTGTACTTTTCCTAAACATAACACTCCAATGTAACACTAAAAAAAAAATAAATAAATAAAAAATAAAAAATTGAAATTCTTCAAACCAGTCCAAAAGGAATACAAATATTCCTTAGGAAGTTTTAGATAACTATATAATTTTAAACTGTGAGTGTTACGTTTGAAAAATGTACACAAAGGAGTTTTTTTTTTTAATGTTTTTGTGTGTTATATTTGAGTGTTACGTTTGGGATTACACTAATTAAAGTATTACGTTTGGAAAAAACATACTAACGATTTTTTTTCAACAATACTACATACCACTAATTTGGTATCTCTAACCCACCACTAATGAGGTGGAAAAAAAAAAAAAAAAAACAAGGCACAACAAATGATGTGGCAGTGGGTGGGACCCACTGCCACATCATTAGAGATAGCACTAATTAGTGCTCCCAAGCATTATTGATATTTTTTTTTTTTTGTTACATTGGAGCATTACATTTAGAAAAAGTACACTAAAGAATTATTTTTTTAATGTTATGTTGTCATACTTGAAAAAAGTACACCAAAGAGTTTTTTAGTGTGTTACATTGAAGTGTTACGTTATTGGAGTGTTATGTTAGAGTATTAGGTTTTTGTTCGTAATGTGCGATTTATGCTAGAATGAGGAAAAATCCAAAACTTCTATAGAGCAAATTACCCAAAATGTGTAATTTCACATTTTGAAAAACTCACTTTTATTCCTAAAAAATTAAACTCAAACATGCCTTTTATGTAATTTTCATTTTAATGAGACCTTTGGGTTCATAAGAAAAAATAAAATACTAAAACGTTCATAAGATCACATTTTGAAATTTATTGATATTTCACCCTAAATATTTTCGAAGTTTTTTCCATTTGTGTAGTTTGTCACTTTCTCTTCTGTAGCTTTTTTTTTAAGGGAGACTAAAGTACATATCCCAATAGGTGCTGTGAAGATTAGAGGCATTTTTATGAGAAAAAAATTATTAATTGTTAATTTTTATCAATAAATTAAAAAATTCATCACAAAAATGTCACTAATTGTCATATTTTCAATAGATCTAAATAATCATCACATTAAACATCACTAATTGTTAGTTTTAACGACAAATTTATGAAATTGTCACAAAAAAAAAATTTTAGTGACGATTCTATTAGAACCAACTTTCAATGACAAATTGATAGGATTTAATAAAAATTAAATCAAACTATTAAAACCTACTACTAATTTACCTAAAGGTATCTTGGGCTCCTAGAATACGGTGTCCCCGGGGCTTTCGATTTGATTGGATCGAAAGGCCCAATAAATTGGGATTTTCCTATTGGTCCAGGTCATTTCGAGGCAAGTGGATCATTTATGATGATTTATTTATTTATTTATTTTTTTTTTTTTTAACTTTAAAATGATGGGGCATAATTGTACCAAATCATTCTCTATATATTTTCTATTTGTACCCCATTACATTGTAAAATATGATTAGGAACTTTACTTTTTGCCTTACCGCACAATTGATATCCAATTCTTTCACACAAATACATTTTATGAACATTAAAGACAAATCAACACCATGTCGATTCAAGTTTATAATTGGGGTAAGTTTGGCTTGTATCTTTTAATATACTAGCAGTTGGCACACGCGTTGTGTGTGCAAATTAAATAAATAAAAATAAATATCTATCATATATTGGTTATATGCTCAATTGATAAGAGTCTTTCTTATTAAATTTGTGGTCTTGAGTTCAAGTCTCGTCACATTCTCTTCTCTAGCTTTTTTTTTTGTTTTTGATAAATAACTAAACACTTAACATAAAGAGAATCGAAATTTCAAGAAACCAATTTAAGTGACCATATATATAATAGTATAGATTATTATAAATACAGATCAAATATATCTAACGCTGACTTGGAGTCTGAAAATAAGCTCCATGATGGCCATATGGCACTCTTTGTGGCAGAGGAATTTTTGCAATAGGCTCATCCTCGAAGTTCTTGGCATCGACTATAATAACCTGTAAAGTAAGGTATTCTTGTGGTAAGTAAATTAAATAAAATTATAGGCAAATTATGAATGCAGTCCCTGTATTTTAATTTTTGTGCCATTTTAATTAGTTCAATTTTCATCCTAAATTTATAACTTTGTCTCAATATGGTCTAATTGGTTACAACTCTTAGTATTTTTTTTCTATGAAAAATATGCACATAACATAAGTGTCATGTGTAATGTTTTTAAGAGCAAAATTATAAAATTATCCAACTCACTGAGTTAATCTCAAATAATTTAGTGATAATTTTTTTTTAAAAAACACTAACGATATTATTGATTGGATTAAATTAACTCAAAATCTAAAATTAAGAATCAAAATCAAGTCAATTGAAAGTATATGGACCAGAATAACACAAAGAGTAAATGTAGAGACTACCGGTATAATTTATCCTAAAATTATCGCTCAACAAATTTATTATATATTTAATAAGTGAACTTACGTGAGATGTGTCGGTGTCTTCGTCATGAACAAAAGCGACAATCCAACCATCGTCTTCTTTGGAAGCTCCAAGTTTGGACACAAAAGCAGATCCGGTGCAGAAATTGTTCTTTGCAAACTTATGATGCTCCATTTTTATGAGATTTCCAAAATGTCCCTTCTGATATTTAAGACAGCCACAAGTACAAACACACGTAATAATGAACGTATGGTCATGTTTTATTATACCCTAATACAGTCGCTAATTACTTTTTTTAAGTCACATGTAGTCTCTTTTATTTTATATCAAAGAAAAAGAGAAAATTTCATTGATGAGAATCGAAGAAACATATGCGACTTTTGTCAAGTAGCATATAGTCTCATATTACTTTTGATCGGGATTAAAAAATATATATATATATATATAACCTATATGGAAATTATATATATTTTTTGTTTTAAGTCCGCTAAATTCATTTTATTTTGGTAAAATTTGGAATTAATAACTACTAATCCAACCAAATAGTCCAATTTGCAATATTACTATTGCTAATCCCATAATCATGAGATTGATTAGATCAACCACACCAATTTATTTTATTGGATTCTACTAATAAAGTTTCCTTTAACCTACCCTAATTTAACATATATGAGTTTTAAAAACTAAATTTTTTATTTGCAAAAGTGAAAATTTTGTTACAAAAAATTTTAGGAACCAATTTCGGGTGTTGCGAGACTTGTTACTAAAAGTTTGTCTTTAAAAGTTTAAAAAATAATAAAAAAAATTAGCGATAAAATTCTGATAGTGTAGCTAAAAAATAAACAATTTGGTGAAAAAAAATATTTAAAATAAAAAATTTTATCCCAAAAAGATAGTAATCCATCACTAAATTTTCAATTTCGTTGTTTAAAATATAATAATGACACTTCTGATAACGAAAATATTTTACCTCTAAAAAACAATTTTGCCCCTAAATTTTTATCTCTAAAATTTCAAGTTATTATAATGATTGTACAAATACTATCATAACATTAATAAGGGAAAGGGTGTGTACCACATGTATCTTTAATTACGACATTTGTATTGTTGGTTATGACTTATTATGTTATTAGTTATGACACATTATGATATTAATTATGACATTATTTTGATTATGATTCAAGAGTTGTTTAGTTATATTGTTAGGTTTTTATTCTTGGCAATCTCGTTTGACAAAATTTCTTTCAGTTGTAATTTTATTCGTTCTTTTATATCAATAAGACTATGAGTTTTAGATGCGAATCCAACCCGATTCTGCCTTGCAGAGAAGTTTGTGGTGTTAATTCTTTCATGTTTGCAGTTAAAGTTGTTTGTTCGCTCGAGCGGTCATTCTTGCACTCGAGCGAAGATTGCCACCTTTTAGAAATTTTCACTCGCTTGCAAAAATATTAGGAGTTGTTTTTTCCCACTCGAGCAACTATTCTTGCGCTCGAGTATAGATCCACTCAAGCGTCCATTCTTGCGCTCAAGCGGAGATCGCGGATCTGTTTTCTATAAATATGTGTTTCAGTCCGATTTTAGGGTATGGCTTACAAATCTTCTTCTTGAATATTAGGGTTTTCATTTAGAACTTCTTTGCTTGTTTCCTTTTATATCTGTGAGAGTTTAATCATAAATTGAGTGGATTATATCAAAGGGTTTGTTTATTTTGTTTTATTCACAAAATAAAGATTTATTCTTCGGTGGATTCCGTGAAATTTGGGCATGAAGCTTTGGCGGATTCTACAGTGGCTCACCATCATGAATTTGACATCGGCGTTGTGGATTTAACGTTGGACAAGACAATTCCGAGATGAAGACCGTGGTTTAAGAGGCATATCGGGGTCCGTTCAATTCGGGCGTGGATTCGTTAGGCAATTGAGAGTGCACTTGTGTAATTCCTTTTGTCTTTTTAGTGGGTTGTTTTGTGGCTTTTGCCCGTGATTTTTTATCACAATTGGAGGCGCTCTAATTATGGTTTTTCCACGTTAAAATCGTTGTATCGATTTGTCTTGATTGTTTAATTGGGGTTGTTATTTACTGCTTAAAATTGATACATAAACACAAATCAATATCTAGGAGATTTCTAGATTTTTCATACTTCATGTGATATTTGGTTATAGCTCAATTTATTTATTTTTTTAATTATCACTTCTCATAGTATTGAGTTATGCTATTTGTGATGATAAAATTTACAAATAACATAACTTATATATGATATCATTGATTATTTATAATTTCAAGATATTATCAATACGGTCAAATCTCCTTCCCCTCTTCTCGCACCAATATATATATATATATATATTATATATGCTGATTATCAAGCATGGTCTACAAATTTAGAATGAAAAATTTACTTTCATGAGAACAAGTAAAAACGAATTGGAGAAATTGCAAATCAATTGAAAGATTTTTAAAAAAAAATTGTATAATCATGAAAAAGTTTATCACTTCAATTATTAAAGTTGATAAGTTTTTTCACAAATTTGCAAAAATTTGTTTCGTCTTTCAACTGAATTGCAATTTTCCCAAAAGAATTTAACTCCTCAAGTCTCTCCTAAGGAGAGGTCTTAGGTTTAACTCTCCCAAGACTGAAGTGATTGCAAGGAGAGAGTGAGAGTTTAATTCCTCTAATGTGCTAATTTAACAACTAACTATTAACTTTCACTGATCAAAAAAATATAAAAAGAATTTATAAAATTCAAGAGTAATTACCACAGATGACGCTAAAGAATCTGGCTCCTCAAAGTACAATTTGGCCAAACTTCCGTATTTTGTTTTTCCTGGAAAATATTTGTTCTGTTTAACCAAATGCCACACACAACAAATAATCATATGAAAGAAATTGTGTTGTGAGTTTTATTACCACAAATAGAGCTCGCTTCAGAATCAATGACTTGGGTATACCCATATTTACATCTGAGACCAGTGTAACCTTCATTGATCATAGGGAAATCCATGGAGAACTCGGTACCACTGAGATTTCTCTCCTTAACCTCTCCAGTCTCCATGTTTAACCGCCATTCGTTAACACAAGTAAAGAGGAATCCATCTTTGATTGAACTATTATCATCTTCTTCTTCGGTTGAAGTACTGAGAGGTTTAAATCCTTTTGAGAACCATTTGAATTTATCTATACCCCAATCCGGGCCAGGTATGATGGATTCATTAGACTTGCATGCTCTCACAATCACCTGTATTTTTTTTGAAGGAAATTTCATTGTACCTCCAAATTATACCTCGTTGATCAATTTAATCTTTATACTTCTTATAATTTCAATTTTACATTTAAATTATTTAATTTTAAATCAATTTTATCCTGTCTTTTATAATCAAACGGAAGTTACTGACGTGGTATCAAAATTTCCCTTGAAATTTTATTTTGTCCCTCAAACTATCTCAAAAATATTAATTAGATTCCAAAGCTTCATATTATTTAGGAGTCTGATTGATATTTTGGGAATAGCT
This sequence comes from Camellia granthamiana, assembly GCA_036172215.1. NCBI lineage: Eukaryota > Viridiplantae > Streptophyta > Magnoliopsida > Ericales > Theaceae > Camellia > Camellia granthamiana. Next base: position 74,365,753 of record CM069917.1, read on the forward strand.
TAGGAAGTAAAATGAAATCTCAAATGAAGACGGCAGCAAGTCTAGTGTAATTATAAATGGCAGTTAACGGTAGGAGTGGAATTGATCCAAAATCAAATAGTTTAAGTTTAAAATTTAAATTATAAGTAGTACATGGGTTAAATTAATTATCGATGTATAGTTTGAGAGGCAAAATGAAAATTTTTATATATTTTATTTTAATAAATGTTTCAGATTCATTAAAAAAAAAAAATGTAAAGAAGGATTGAGAGAATTGAACAAGATTAAATACCTCATCACCATCTTCGAAGCAATTGAGAATGTGAAAAGTGCAATAAGATTCAACATCAAACCACCGTATTGAATCTGCGTCTCCATAACGAGGCATCACTCCAATCCTTGCATACTTCTCCTTTTCATACTTTAGTAATCTGTGTGTATAACCATTGATTTATTAGAAAAACTAACAATTGACCTATCCAATGTACGTGTTATTTTATTTTTTTATTTTTTTAAAAAAAAATTAATGGTGTAATGTGTGTTATAAAAGAATAATTTTAATTTTAATTTTAATTTAAAATTAAAATTAAATTATGATTTTAACTGTTTATTTTGATAATATTAGCACTATCGTTCTATAAAATTGTTAGTTAAATACTTATATATATATATATATTAGTTAACTTATTTGTGTATTTTGATAATTTTAGTTCTATTGTATTATAAAAGTGTAATTATTAATTTTGTATGATATATATTAAATTATAAAATAGTAAAATAAATACTCATTTTAATATTAAAAATAATAGTTAGAAGAAAAATTAGTAATATAAAATTAAAAGTAATTCTAACTATTTAATTTTCTTTTATATTCATTTAAAAAAAATTGTAGAAATAAAAATTATTTAAAAAATTAAATATAAATATATTATAGTTGGATTATCCTATAATGATTTTATATGATATATATATATATTAAATTACAAGATTGTAAAATAAACACTCTTAATTAAATTAACATATCAATTATGTAAAAGAAATTTAACAATGACTAATTAAGAAAGAATCACATAACATCATCTAAATCCAAAAAAAAAAAAATAATAGTGAAAATATTCAAACAATAAATACATTTCAGTATGTGAAGTGATTAATCATCTGTAATATGATGACAAAACATAAATGAATTTACTATTCAACAATTAAAAAAATAACTCAAGCAGTAAATCCAAATTTTAGATGTTCCTCGATAGTATCATTGTTATGCAGGTCTTCCTCCTATGAGTTGTGATATATAAAATAATGTTAAGAAATGAAGTATAATTTCATTTATAAAATCCCATGAAGTATGGGTACTTCGAAAAACATGTGGTACCTGTACCGGGTACTTACCAACATATGGTAACTCGTATGGTATTTCTGCATAGATATCGGGTACATGAAACACGTACCCAAAAAATTTCTTCTTAATTTTTTGATGTGTCCAGATGTACATAGTATATAACCAAGCCGTACTGTATCTCAGTTGAATCAATATTTCGTCTACTAGAGAGATAAAACTCATTTCACTAAATTTATTTTTTATTTTTTATTTTTTATTTTATGCCTACCATGATTTTAAAATTGAACTATGGTTGTAAGTTATTTAATATATTGACATTTAATTTTGATTTATACTTTTACTTTTGACATTAAATGTTAATTGTAGGTTGGACCTTAGCAAATTTAACCATTTAATTAATTTTTGAATTACTCTAAATTAAAAATAAATATTTTTTTACAAGCGTATCAAGGCGTACCAATACCCTATTTTTTTTGAATTTTATCGTATTGACATACTCATATTGCACCAGTACCAGTACTCGTACACATACCCCGTGCTTCATAGATAAAATCAGTACAAAATTTAAACAACAAATCCATAATATAGAATTGGTATTGAGAATAGAATAATGCAGGGAAAAATAATAATAAGAAGAAGGAAAAGGAGAAGAAAAAAAAAAGGCAATTTAACATTAAAAAAATCTTAATATTCTTGAAAGAATTAAGAAGAAAAACGTGAAACGCAAAATTGGTATTGGATGCGTGAATTATCTCAATTTACGATGAAAAATATATGGAAAAGAAATATTCATCAAATAGAGTCCATATAAAATAAAGATAAAATTAGTATAACTTAAATTAGGTTTAGATTTGTGTAGAACTCTATATCATCATATTATATATATATATATAATTAAAAATAATTAAGAAAATACATGCTTATGTGGCTCTCTTAGGAAAAAAAAAAGTAAGTCCTTATAATGTGTCACCTAAATATGGGGAAAACACTATTTTTAATTATATATATATGACTAGCAATTGACCCGTGCAATACAAGTGCTATTTTTTTTTTTTTTTTTCAAAAAATATTTGATGGTACAATGTGTGAATAATTTTAATTTTAATTTAAAATTAAAATTAAAGTATGATTTTAATTATTTATTTTGATAATATTTGCGTTATCATTCTATAAAATTGTTACTTGAATACTTATATATATATATATTAATTTTAGTTAGGAAAAATTACACTAATAGTTCCTATAGTTTGAGACTCGTATCACTTTAATCTCTGACTTTTCAATTGTTACACATTTAATCCTAAATTTTGAAAATTGCTCCAAATAAGGACAATTGAAGATACCATTGCTCAATTTCAAGGGCAAAGACGTCAATTTGATAAAATATAACTAATTTGACAAAAATAAATATAAAAAAAAATTGAATTTGTAAAAATTATTTCTATCCACCAAAAATAAAATTATGTAAAATTGATAAATCTTTTACACATTCATTTATTCATTTATTTATTTATTTTACCAAATTAATTTTTATTATGTGTTTGGATGATGATCATGTAATGGGTGGTTGTTAGACTTTTAATGTGCAATCGATATATTTAATATATGAAATTTTTTTAATTTAAGATTTTTTGATTTAATAGATTGGTTTAATAATGATATTAAAGTTGTCACCATATTTGACTTTTGAAAAAATAGAAACTAATTTAATGAAAATAAAAACAACCATCCATTACATGATTATCATCCAAACACATAACAAAAATTAATTTGGTAAAATAAATAAATAAATGTGTAAAAGATTTATCAATTTTACATAATTTTATCTTTGGTGGGTAATTTTTAAAAATTCAAAATTATTTTTTTGACATTTATTTTTGTTAAATTAGTTTATATTTTATCAAATTGACGAGTTTGCCCTTGAAATTGAGCAATGGTATTTTCAATTGTTCTTATTTAGAACAAAATTCAAAATTCAGAATCAAATATGTCACAATTGAAAAGTCATGGACCAAAATTTTACAAACTCCAAACTATAGGGACCGCTAATGTAATTCGCTCTTTTAGTTAAATTATTTATGTATTTTAATAATTTTAGTTCTATCATATTATAAAAGTGTAATTATCATATACATAAAAGAACTTACTGTTCAACAATTAAAAAAAGTAACTCAAGCAATGAATCCAAACTTTAGAAATTCTTCGAAAGTATCATTGTTGTGCAGTTTTTTTCCTCTTATGAGTTGTGATTATATAAAATAATATACAAAAGGAAGTATAATTTCATATATACAATTACTATAAAATTTAAATGATAAATCTATATTACAGATATAGAATAATGCATAGAAAAAAAAATTTAAAAAAATGAAGGTAATTTAGCTTTAAAAAAATCCTAATACCTTTGAAAGAATTATGAAGAAAAACGTGAAACGCAAAATTCGTATTGAGCTTATGGATTATCTTAGTTTACAATAAAAAAATATATGAAAAAGAAATATTTGTCAAATAGAGTCCATATAAAATAGGTAAAGTTAGTATAATTTAAATTAGGTTTGGATTTGTGTAAAATTCTATATATAATTAAGAAAATACATGCTGACGTGGCTCTCTTAGAAAAAAGTAAGTCCTTATAAGAGCATCCACAATAGACACACTAACGTGTGTTAGTGTCAGGTGCCAAGTTTTGGCAAGCAGAGTGTATTGTTTGGGGCTGCAATGGAGCTGTTAGTGTGTGTGTTAGTGGTGTGTGTTAATATGTTTGTTATCTGCCGCTAGCGTTTTAGCTAGCGAAGGGGAGCGTTTTCTGGGCTTACCGGTTGACCGGCCGGATGTCCGGCCGATTGACCGATCAACGGCAATTTTTTTTTTTTACTTGTTGGGATTTTTTTTTTTGACTTGAAATTTAATTTTGGGCTTGAAATTTTTGATTAAACTAAATTATTTATTTATTTTATTTTTTATTTTTTTTTATTTTTTTTTTAACACACCTTAACACACCCGTTAACACATCCATTGTACCACCATTCATTTACTATTCACTCACTAAATTAACAAACTCTTAACACATATTTTTGGATCCTACTTTTAACACTTTTTGTCATATAACACACTTTAACACACAATTTTAACATATCTATTGTGGATGCCCTAATATGTCACCTAAGCATTGAAAAAATACTACTTTAAATAATGTATATATATATATATATGATTTATTACTTTTTAGTAATGTAAAATTAGGATTCAAAACGTAAATAAAATACCTCAAGATAATATTGATATATTGAAAAAGAGGAAAAGTCAATAACAATAACAATCAACATTTTTACCTATTGTAAAAAAAAGTTAGTAAAATTGTTAGTGTATTAGTAAATATTGTTGTTATTATAGTAACATGTCTATTCAAAATGTGAATGAGAGACTTCTATAAAAGAATATACTTACGGGCCTCCTCGAAGCAACCTATATACATCTATTATAAGTGGGTAATCCAATATAATGTTATACCTGAAATCCAAAATCAAAACGTCATGTTAAAACATAACAATGGTTCAAAGTACAATTTAAAAGGCAATGCCATTCAAACTTAATTTATATACAAAAAATTCATACAAAATGATCTCAAATATATATATATATATATATATCTATCTATTCATTAGAACTCCAACCACTTATCGTTGTGTGTGGTTTATAATTTTTTTTTTTTTTTTTTTTTTTTTTGGATCTTTGAAAATTAGTAATTAGTTGTTAAATTAACACTTTGATCCCACCCTCTCCTTGCATGCACTTAAGTCTTACTCTCTGTTCCACTCATAGGTGTGGAACCCAAGAACTCCCCTTGAGATTATGGTTTGTAATATTAAAACAATTTCATTGCCATGTCAACCTTATTAATATTAACATTAGGGTGATCTCTCACCACAAAATGAGGAGGTACTTAATGCAAAAAGAAAAAGGAAGTAGAAACTTACTTCTGAGTAACTCCAATGTCATGAGCAAAAGTACTCCTTTCCAGTTTGACATCAGCCTTATGAATTAGTTTCTTTCCATCAGCTAATGGAAACCCAACATATGAACAAGTTAGTTTTTTTTTTTTTTAAATCGGAAAAATAAATGTATTGATAATCATCAAAACAAAGCTTAATTTCAAAAGAGTTGAAAAAAAAAAAAAAAAGAACACACGTTGCAATTGACATCAAGGCCAAGTAATACTTTTCCCAACTATAACCACATCACGCGCAAGCACCAAAACCAAAAAAATAAATATAAAAAAATAAAGAAACAAGGGCCAAGGTCAATTTGTGAGACTTCAATAGAAATCTAAATGTAAAGGTTTCAAGTTAAATCAATAGAAAAAAAATAATAACGGTTGTGTAATTGATGCTATTGATAGAGGTAATTCAAGTAGTAGATTTTTTGGTGATTATAGTCTTTTTCTCTAGAATCCTACTCTTATTTTCTCTCACATACAAATACAAAAATATGAGATGGAGATTAGGATTGAAGTGGGAACCTTAACCACATATATATATAACAACAATGATTCATTCCCCCTTTTCCCCCCACCCCCTTTGACCCCCTCTCTCTCTCATTGGTTGCTTTTTCTTTTTCTTTTTCTTTTTTTTCTTACTCCTCCAATCACCCCCCGCCACGGGGCAAAGGGGGGTGAGGGAGTGACCCCCAAAAGGGGGTCCCAAGCATTATTCAATATATAAATGCCCCAAGTCAATATTAGCCCATCATAAATAAATTGAATTATAAGTGGGCCTAAACTAGTCTCTATTAGGGGTAGACATCGGTCTGCTGGCCCGCCCAGTCCAACCCTATTTTCTTAAGGCTTGGGAATATTATTTTAGTTCATAGGGTTAGACTAGATTAATATTTTTTGAGCCTCATTGATTAATCGGCTGGGTATGCAAAATATACTTCTGGCCTGGTTCAACCCGGCCCGGCCCACTACATATTTCACTTAATTAATTAATTTATTTATATAATATATTAAAAATATATATACCTTTTTATTATTGGCCCATTAGAGTTTGTCTTAGTTCATCTTTTCCCTACACAGATCGTAGGATTTTGTACTGGACATATGGCTTGGCTACCAACCTTTGTCAGTTAGAGAACCTCAAGTGAAATTCCAGGAGTTATTTACTAAATTCATCTTCTAATCTATACTTATTTTTATTTACTTTAAAATAAATAAAAAAATTCTACTTTATTTGGGAGCAGAATACTTATGGCATGAAGCCATTGTATTGAATTTTCTCCAGTCATATTTGATAATCAACAATTGAGGGTTGCCAGTGCCTTTGTCTATTTATGAGAAAATAACATGTATGACGTTTAATTTTATTTTATTTTTTAAATAGTTTATGTATATGGCTCGATGGATAGGTTTGAAAATTATAATTTATTTAGGGTTAGGCTTGGATTGATCATCTAGACCTGATATTCGAGCTTGATGAATTGGGACAAATACAAAGTCCCTTATTTAGGTAGTGTGAGTCCGGCCCGGCCCGCTGAATAACCATGCCTAATTTCTACACATATGGTTCAGCCCATACTTCTTTAATGCACAAAGCATGATCAAAATATATGTTATTATAGATATGTCCATGACTCAGTCATATTTTTATATGAATCATAATTTAATGGGTCTAACTGACACCACTTATATATTATTCAATAATATGCAATCTATAATTATTTGATCTATTTAGACCCAGGAAAACAAAACACATGAAATTAAAAGGGGATATTGAATAATTGGTAGATTAAAACAATAATTGTAAATTAATATAATATAAGTGGGAACTATGTTATTTTTGCACCATTTTCACTTTCATTGGGCATATGTATTGCTATTAATTTATCATTATTTCCCCTATTTTCAATTTATCATATTCCCTGAAATAAAAATAGAAAAAATTTCATACCTGAGACAACTCCCACAACATAATATGGTTTCACTGCATCAACCCCCATAATAACTAATTCCCCAGTTCCTGGTGCTTTCTGTATACAAGAATTTGGATTGTTTTCTTAAATTTAAGGTCAAAGTGTATATATATATAGATATTTGTAGTTTTGAATACATTAAAAGAACTTAACCTTTGGATGGCTTGTAAAAGGTCGGCACCAAGCTCCACAAAGATCCCAATCATCAAAAGTTGAAAGAGAAGAAATGTCGATTTCTTGAGCTAAGTAGTTCTCGGCAATAGAGTAATACTTGCCCCCATGCTCAAAAACATTTGTGTTGCTAAGGATTTTATTTACTTCTCCAAATCTAAACTGCAAAATAGTAATAATAATAATAATAATAATAATAATAAAAAAGCTGAGACAACAATCTGTCGGTGCTACTCTCAAAGATAGGATTGACCCAATCCTCTATATGACTGAAAATTGAATTTTAATAGGATGTTGTTTTATAGTTAAATAATATTTCAATAGGATGTGGTGTCACGCCGAGAAGGTACTGGAGGGATTTGGGTAGTTGTTTTAACTTTAAGGGTTGTTTTAGAAAGTTAGTTAAAAATTGATTTTTTGATTTTTTTTTTAAATATATAAAAAATTAAAGAGACAATGTGACTCAAAAAAGTCAAAAAAAAAACTGGCTTTTAACCAATTTGCTAGACTGGCCGTAAGTCGTTTAGATTGCCAAGCAGCGATAACTGGTAAGAAAAGTTTGAGTAGATCAAGGTATAGCTTGATTAACAAAATTAATAGTAATATGATTAAGGATAAATTACGTTAATGGTTCCTAATTAGTTATTTTGACAAAAAATAATTACTGAATTTGTTGAGTAAAACTCATTGAGTTTAGTAAATTTATAATTTTACTCTAAAAAAATATGACTCATGCCACTTATATGTAAATTTTTCATTAAAAATGTTAAGAGTTGTAATTAATTGGATCAAATTGAAATAAAATTATAAATTTATGGTCAAAATCAAACCAATTGAAATTACAGGGACCAAAATGACACAAAGAACAAAGTATAGTGACTACTATTGCAATTTGCCCAATTATTAATAATTCTATGAATTAGTGTAGGATTAGTTGTCTAATTAAACTAATAAGATAACCAATTATCATGTATTTATTTTATTATTTTTCATTCATACTTAAAATTATGATCCCCAATTTGTCTAAATATTAAAAATTCGTCAATTTTGTCAAATTAAACATTCGCTGTACATAAATTCGTTTAATAAAATTTACAATGAAATATAGGTTTGTGAATCCATAAACTAATAATTCTTACCCTATATTATAATCTTACTTATCAAATATGCCCTAAGAGAATGGGGATAGTAACGGGCAAATGGGGAGAGGGGAGGATGAGAATGGTGTTTAGGATGGTAGGGAGAGTTTGGCCACGATAATTTGATTCATTAATTTTAGTAGTGATGCGTAAAACATCATTATGAAAAAGAAAAGACAAAAAAAAAAGAGATTAACGGTCTATTTTCCACGTAAATAGTATGTTTTACAATTATATTTGTTATTTATTTTTATAAAGACATATGTGATAATTGTGACTGTAATTATTATAATTATTGAAACAATATAATTTGTTTCCTGAAGAACTATCCACTGAGTTGCAAAAGATCAACGGATTTAATCATTAAAATATATTTCATGGTGGACTTACGGATTTAGCCTAGACGGGACAAGTTCAATTATTTTTTTAAAAGGGAGGGGCTTCTCTTCAGTTTATATAGTAGATTGAAGCATATTGTTAGGTCTTTGGGACTCATCCTAGGTCTCGTTTCGATGATACAAACCGTTCAATGTGTAGAGCTCGTCAAGTACTTTATGTATGTAAAAAATCACGTTGATCGAATATTGGTAGCCCTTTGGTCGGAACACATTTTTGTCAATGGTAAATATGATTTGAAAAATAAATTGTTAACAAAAATGTGTGCCGATCAAGGGGCTACCGATATCTGATCAACGTGATTTTTTGCAGGTATAAAATACTCGATGAGCTCTACATATTAATGGTTCGGGTTATCGAAATAGGATCCATGATGATCCCATGAATCTAACAATACGCTCACTATGTAGACCGGAGAGAAACCATCTCCTTTTTTAAACCTTATGAGAAGTTACTATAATTTAGTTGTAGTTTAATATAGAAGAAGAAATTACGGACCGCATTTAGCAGAAAAGCAGCTAAAATAGCAGGTGAATCTCCTTCCAAAGCTGGAAGGGAAGATGGTTTGTTCCTTTGCTTCTCCATCTTGAATGTCTGTGACTCCACAAATCTATTGTTGTATGAAAAGCTCCAATTTCCATTGGTGCCTTTAGTGAAATACAAGGCATGAAGCATTCCTTCTCCTTCTATCCACACATGGCTTGATCTTCCAAACACAGAAATTGCTGATTTTAAGCCCCCCCACAGAGGATTGGCACCTGTATTTGTAAGTTTACACCACAAATTTAAGCTTCTTTCAGTAACTATCCAACACATCCTCAGTTTATACCTTCCAAGTTCCAAAAAGGGAATTGAAGTGCACGATCTAGTCCGGTTAACTTGAGCCGAGAAGGGATACTGTTGTGCCATAAGACACAACAGTTACTTATTGCCCTCTTTGTGGGAGGTCTTTTCGAATATTTTTCGATGATCTGAATCGTTATAATGTAGGGTTCGTCAAGAATATTACTCATGTAAAAAATCAAATTAATTAGACATTCATAACCCCATGATTAGGTCCTAATTGTTTTTAAAAATTTATGAAAGTTATGTTAACCATTAATTTTTATAGAAACAAATGTGCTTTAGTTATAGCTCAAAAAAAATGTGCTTTGGTTATAGGGTTATAGATATCCAATCAACTTGATTTTTTCTACGGATAATCTACTCGATAAACCTTACAATATGAACAGTTCAAATTATCGAAAAATACTTGGGAGAATCTCCCACAAAAGGCACAACAATAACTGTTGTACCTTAAGGCACAGCAGTACCCCTTCTCCACTTGAGCCTATTTTGTACCTATCTCGATAATTTTAGTATATCAATTTGTAGGACCTGCTGAGTAGATTATACTTGTCAAAAATCAAGTTAGATGGATAGCGAGAGTCACATGATGAAATCACATTTATTTAAAAAATAATTAACGGACACCATAATTTTTATTCTAGCTGGTCTTTTTCTTTTTCCCGTCTATTTCGCACACAAATGAGATCCAATCAACCTAATTTTTTATATCCATGATATACTCGAAAAATCTTACAAAATGAATACTTCCTAGAGTTATGCTAGAGATCTCAAATATTCTACCAAACATTTTACTAAACCTCTCACATGGGTGTGGAATCCACACACATGTGGATTGTGTAAATTTCACCCCATGTGAAAAGTTTGATAGAATATTTGGTAAAATATTTAGAATATATTACATTTCTCTAGTTCCAATTATCAAGATGGACCCATGGACCCATGGTGGGTTCCATAAAGCAAACTGGACGATCAAAATTTAAAAAATAATATTCTGAAACTTGAATGATTGCTAAAAAAATAAATAGATTGATAGTTATTGGTTGAATTGTCGAGTAAATAATTAAACTTCGGAAAATGTATTAAAAATTATATTTAAATAAAATATATAGATATTAAAATATGTTTATTTAAATTGTTTTATATTTTAAAATATGTATATGTTTACATAACTATGTTTATTTATTTTATTTTTTAAACACTAATTATATTTGGGAGACTTATTTATAAGTCCTATTTTAGACACTTATGCTATGTTAAGTTCTATGTAATTTCTTATAGAGTTTCAAGTTCTATTTAGATAGGAATGTATTCCACAAGATCTTATGAGTTGTAAATAAATGGTATTAATATAGTATTATACACTATAATGGCAAAACTATATATAGGAAATTGAATGTTATCATAAATCACATTCAATTTAAAAAATCAAAAACCCAGTAAATATGTAAAACGTAACGTGACACGTTAAGTTACGTTTATGTAGGTGTCACGTTACGTTATGTTTACGTAGGTGTCACGTTACATTTCGCAAATGTGTATTTCGAAATTCAAATTCACATTCATATAGATATGATCTATGGTAACATTCAATTTCCTATATATGGTTTTATCATTATTTATGATATTAATAACTAATATTAAGCGTAAATGTGTTAATAAATTTCACACAGGACTTATAGGAACATAAGTTTTTAATAAGACCATATGTAGCATAAGTCTCCCTAACAGGACTTATAAATAATTTTCCCATTATATTTAGTGTTTGAAAGAAAATGTACCAAACATAAAAATGTCACCGTAAGGTCATGTTTGATTCACAAAATTAATAGTGAAGTATTAATAATCTTATTAAATTAGTGTGGTATTCACTATCCAATTGGATTAATATCCATTGGATTAATAATCCCACCCCTAGCCCTTACTAATAATCTTACAAATTTATTGGATTAATTATCCATTGGATTAATAATCCTAAACCAAAATGTTAAAACAAACATAAGATAATTGGGCCCACAGATTAATAATCACAATCTCATACTCTAATCCACCCAATCAAACATGCTCTTAATAGTACTGTTATATAGGAGTGGCCATGGGTTGGGGCTGAGTTAAGATTTTGTATACATTTAATTTTTGAGTTGAGCTTGAGATAAAGAACTTTAGTCCAATTCGGTCCGGTCTGTATATTTATAAAACAACAATGATTTAGACAACTAAAAAATACACCACTAATAGCACTAATGCATTGGGAATGGCAAAAAAAAAAAGAAAACAAGGCATAGAAAGTGGGCGGGGCCCACTGCCATATCATTAGTGCTCCCCCTAGTGCTATCTTTTTAGTTCTCCCAAGCATTTTTCTTTATAAAATATTAATTTTACTTTTTATATTATTTAATTATAAAAACACAAGAAAATATATATATATATAAACTTAATTTCTTAATATAAAAAATTTATTTAAATTATCATATTTATTTTAGAATTGAATTTTGTTAATGTTGTAAATTTAAATAATTTCATACACCATCAAAAAAAAATTAATAACCCATATTTATTGGGTTAAGTGAACAGATTTGGAATTTAAAATTTTTTCCTAGGAACGAGCTTGGGTTAATTCGATTAGGCCTGATGTTTGGTCGGGTCGAATTTGGAATAACACGTATACTCTTACTAAATTGTGCAAGCCTAGTCTAAACCCAGCCCAGTCCAATTTTAATCCACCCTTATGCTATATATAAGTAATCTGTAAGCAAAATCAAAATCAAAACCAAATCAAAGATAATTTATTCATTTATTTTTAATTTTTTTCCTTTCCATTTAAAGTAGGATGCTTTTTATGGGGCAACATATTTCTATAGAGAAAAATGTTAGATGAATTAATAATTTTTCAAATTAATGTAACAAATAATAATGAAATTTTAGATTCTGAAATATAATTTGACAGGGGTAGGCCCATAAAGGTTATAGTTCACTATGAACAACCCAAGCCTACCACTTAGGGCCCAACGCATAATTCAATTGATGAGGCCCAACATAGCTGGAAGTCAACATGGTATTAAGAACCAATGATATTCAGACACGTGGCTGGTGAAGGACAAGCCACATAAGCAGACAAAGATCCTGCAAAGTTATTGACACTGTACATCGCCATTAATGAAGCCCTCACAGCATTTATTGCGATAACCCCTCTGCGTCGGGACAGAACGGCTTTACCATGAACAAGGTAAGTTAGAGCATAGACTTTCGGCCAAGATGACAGGTCGAAAGGGACAACAAAATAATTACCAGAGGATATAAGCGGGACGTCAAAGACAGGAAGAAGGTTAATTTTTTCTATCTCTAATCTATCTACACACTCTATTTCTCTCTCTAACTTGCTTGTCGGAGGGTTCGCTGGGGGACTCCCCGTTCCCCGTTGAACTCTTGTGCAGGTCTTCTGGTGGGCTTGGTCATTCGGACATAGGCTTGAGGAGCGTAGATCAATTCGACCCGTTCCACTTGGAACGAGCTGCATCATCAGTTGGCGCCGTCTGTGGGAAATCTCTTACTCCGCGCACCAGTTGTGCTCATTGTCGTCGGAGGCCCTTTCCCGATAACCCTTTCTTACCACCTGCGAAGGTGGATGGTCACAACTAGATCCATGGCTTCCCACCCCAATGTTCCCGATCACCAAGCCGACCCTCCTAACCCAAACAACCCGCCACAGTACTTTATCGAGCTCACCAACAACATTGACCGCCTGGCCGAGCAGAACCAAGCTTTGATTAATGCCCTACTCCAAAGAAACCTTCCCATGCTCCCTCTGCCACTTCCAGATATTCCACCCAACCAAGAACGAGCCCCGAGCCATACTATCCAGCAGCCCTATCCACCCAACCTGGAAGGCTTGCGACCCCCTCCCCCAAGTATAAATCCGCCACCTCGGGCCTCGCACCCATCGGCCTCGACACCAACCCCTGAAGGAGAGGCCAGCAGCGTCCAGTCCCCCTTGCCTTCCGGTGGGGACAACATCCCTCTTTGGGATGCAGAACTCCGAGCCATGAAGCTCTAGCTCCAAGGAGTCATGCAAAACATACAGCATAAGCCATCCACCACAGCCAACTCACCATTTGTCGCCTCCATCCGGGACAAACCTTTACCCCCCAAGTTCAAAATGTCCACCATTGACTCTTTTGACGGTACAACGGACCCAGTCGACCACTTGAAGACCTGCAAAACCCTCATGATCCTCCATGCTTTCCTTGACGAAATCATGTGTCGGGCTTTCCCTGTGACACTCAAGGGGTCAACTCGACTTTGGTTTAGTCAATTGCCAGCAGACTCCGTCCCCACGTTCCAGCACCTCAGTGACTCCTTCCTCAGCCATTTCATCGGAGCCCAGCGCCAGTGACGTCCTGCAACCCAACTCCTTAACATCCGTCAGACCAAGGGGGAGTCGCTGCGTAGTTTCGTTACTCGTTTCAACACTGAAGCCTTGCAGGTAGCGGAAAACGATGACAAGGTCATCCTTACAGCTTTTATGGCCGGTCTACGGTCATCTGACTTACTTTTCTCCCTCTCTAAAAACCCCCCGACCTCCATAGCAACCCTACTCTCCAAAGCTCAAAAATACATAAACGCCGAAGATTCCCTAGCCGCTCGCCAAGACCCTACAGCCAAAAATCTCACCCCCAGCAAGAAGAGAAAGGATTCAGAAACCAGAAACACCCAGTACAATAACCAAACACCGCATTATACCGACCGATCCCCCCGAACCGACCGGTCGGCACTAGCCCGACCGCCCGGCCGGTTTGAGCGGTACACACCCCTCAATTCCCCCATGGAACAAGTCCTCAATCAGATCCAGCGAGACTACTCCATAAAATGGCCCCAACCATCACAAACTCCTTCCAATCGGAGAGACCAGTCCAAATATTGCCGTTTTGACCAAGACCACGGCCATAATACCGAGGAGTGTGTTAACCTCAAAGATCAGGTCGAAGGCTTGATTCGCCCAAGGACATCTCAGTCGATTCACGGAAACTCGCCCTCAGCAGAGACAATGGACTGAACCCATCAGAAACAACCGCCGGCGCACCCCTCCCCGACAACCAACAGAACCCAACCAAGGTCATGATCGCCCTCTACAGTAACCTCGGGCACAAGGTCACCCCGCCTCACTTGTTGGATAAATCAGAGTTATTTCCGGCGGGCTTGCTTGTGGAGGACCATCCCGCTCTGCTCAGCGGGCAGAACTCAGAAAAATAAGGCAAGGCTCAGACAAAGAAGTTGCCACATTAGACCGACCCTCCAAACAGCCCAGGCAGTGGACCAAGCCTATCACCTTACGGACGCCGACTGTACAGGCATCTGTTACCCCCATGACGACCCTCTCGTCATTTCAGTCATCCTCTCCAATTACAAGGTCAGACGGGTTCTCGTCGACAATAGCAGTTCTTCAGACATCATCTTTCTCAACTGCTTCCGCCAGCTCAAAATCGGGGAAGAAAGTCTGTCTCCTCTCCAAACCCCTTTGGTCGGTTTCACTGGTGACCGGGTGACCTCCATCGGCTCCATCAATCTTCCCATCACAATCGACAAATACCCGCGACAGACCACAAAGTTGCTCACATTCCTTGTTGTCGACTGCCCCTCTGCCTACAACATCATCCTTGGCCGCACCGCCCTAAATGCTTTCCAAGCTGTCACATCCACTTTCCACCTTGCCATCAAATTTCTCACCGATCTTGGGGTCGGCACAGTGAGGGAAGAGTAGACCGTGGCCAGAGAATGTTATGTCGCCTCACTTAAAGAAGTCAAGCTCAAGGAGGCTATGATCATTGAAGGACTTGACGTCAGAGATGAGGATGAGCTGGTCAGAGGGGAACCAATGGAGGAGCTCGTTGAGGTTCCCATCGACCCCACCAACCCGACGAAAACTGCCAAAATCGACAGCCAACTATCCTCCCAAGCAAAGGCCGACCTTACTGCCCTCCTAATCGAACACAACGATGTATTTGCCTGGACCCACTCAAACATGCCGGGTATTGACCCCTCCTTCATAACTTATCGCCTCAGCATTGAGCCCCACTTCCGACCCTTTCGCCAGAAGCAGCGCATCTTTCATCCAGAGCGCAATACTCTCATTGCTGCAGAGGTAGATAAGCTCCTTGAGGCACAATTCATCAAGGACGTGGACTACCCTAGATGGTTGTCAAACGTGGTCCTGGTCTGCAAGAACAATGGTAAATGGCGGCTCTGTGTCGACTACTCCGACCTCAACCGAGCTTGCCCCAAAGACAGCTACCATCTTCCTTGCATAGATCTGCTGGTTGACGCCACGGCCGGTCATCAAATGCTCAGCTTCATGGATGCCTTCTCTGGGTACAACCAAATTCTGATGCACCCGTCTGATCGAGAACACACCTCCTTCATCACCGACCGAAGTACCTACCATTACCGTGTGATGCCATTTGGGTTGAAAAATGTTGGGGCCACCTACCAACGGTTGGTCAATGCTGTCTTTCATCACCAAATAGGCCGAAACATGGAAGTATATGTCGACGACATGCTAGTCAAGAGTAAGCTCTCCACAGATCATCTGGCCGACCTGTGAAAGACCTTCATCACCCTACGAAAGTACCAAATGAAACTCAATCCGGAGAAATGCGCCTTCGGCGTAGGATCTGGGAAGTTTTTGGGTTTCATGGTCAGTCAGCGGGGTATTGATGCTAACCCTGAAAAGATCAAGGCCTTGATTGAAATGCAATCTCCCAGAACGGTTAAGGAGGTTCAGAGGCTTACTGGCCGAGTTGCCGCCCTCAACCGCTTCATTTCCCGCGCAACGGATAAGTGCCTCCCCTTCTTCAAAGTTCTTCGGCAAACTTTCGAGTGGACGGCCGAATCCGAAGAGGCCTTTCAGCAGTTGAAGCGGCGCATGGCCAACCCCCCTCTCCTTTCTCAGGCAATCACGGGTGAACCCCTCTTCGTCTATTTAGCCGTGTCAAACACCGCAGTCAGTGCAGCTCTTATCAAGGAAGACAGCTCTGTCCAACGGCCAGTCTACTACATTAGTCGGGCTCTTAGGGGAGCGGAACAGAATTACCCATTGTTAGAAAAAATATCCTTGGCCTTGGTCACCGCCTCTAAACGGCTTCATCCTTACTTCCAAGCCCATTCCATAGTGGTCCTCACTGACCAACCATTGAAGAAGATAATGTAACAACCAGAGCTTTCTGGTAGACTTATGCAGTGGTCGGTCGAACTCAGCCAGTTTGACATCTCCTACCGGCCTCGGACAGCGATTAAGGGGCAGGCTGTTGCCGATTTCATCCTGGAATTTACTAATCCCACTCCAACCACGGCTCCTCCGCCTCCACCAACCCCTACCGAGCCAAAAGACCCCCACTCTTGGACCCTCAACGTCGACGCATCATCCTACAAAGAAGGCAGTGGGGCTGGTCTTATCCTCACCGCCCCTGAGGGTGGTTATTTCAAATGCGCTCTCCGCTTCTTATTCGATGCAAGCAATAATAAGGCCGAGTATGAGACATTGATAGCAGGTCTCCGCCTAGCCAGAGACATTAGTGTCAGCCATATCCAAGTGTTCAGCGATTCCCAGCTCATTGTCGGCCAAATCACGAGGGAATTCGATGCCAAGGACGACACAATGCGAGCTTATAGGGATATTGCACTCCCTCTCATTCGCCTCTTCAGTAATTTCCACATCAAGCACATCCCTTGGACAGAAAACTCCAAGGCAGATGAAATGGCCCAATTGGCTTCGGCAGACTAGTCAGACCCCAGCCACGGTGTCCGCCTCGAGTACCTGGCCCACCCTGCCATTTCCTCAAACCGGCAGGAAGTTCACTTCCTCCAAAATGAACCTATCCCATGGGCGGCCAACATCTTCCTTTTTTCTGACAACGGAGGAACTGCCAGATGACAAACTGCAGGCCGCCAAAGTCAGGGCCAGGTCGTCCAATTACATTCTTGTCAACGACCTCTTGTACAAACGTGGTTTTTTACGCCCATATCTGCGATGCCTCAATCCTGCTCAAGCAACCTATGTGATGAGGGAAATCCATGAGGGTATCTGTGGTAATCATTCGGGCGCCCGGTCCCTAGCCCACAAAGTACTTTGCACAAGTTATTTCTAGCCTACTCTCAATCAAGATGCGACTGACTTCGTGCTCAAATGTGACAAGTGCCAACGCTTTGCCAACATCCCCCATGCTCCTCCTACAGAGTTGATCACACTTTGCAGTCCCTACCCATTCGCCAAATAGGGGATCGACCTAGTTGGTCCATTGCCCACTGGCCGAGGCCAGACCAAGTTCGCGATTGTCCCCATTGATTACTTCACCAAATGGGTGGAGGCAGAACCCCTTGCTACAATCATCGAGTGGAACACAACCAGATTCATCTGGCAATCGATCGTATGTAGATTTGGCATCCCTCAAGCCATCGTCTCCAACAATGACAAACAATTCGACAATGCCAAGTTCAGGAAATTCTGTGCAGAACTTCAAATCCAGCCATGTTTCTCCTCTCCACGTCATCCCTAAGCCAATGGCCAAGTTGAAGTCACCAACTGTTCTCTTCTAAAGATTATCAAAACTAAGCTAGAAGCTGCTAAGGGACTCTGGGCTAAGGAATTACCGAATGTACTTTAGGCCTACCACACTACCGCCCGAACTCCCACTGAGGAGACCCCCTTTCGCTTAACATACGGTGCTGAGGTGGTCATCCCAGTGGAAATCGGTCTGCCTACCCGAAGGGTTCTACATCCGAATCCAGAACTAACTGAAGAGCTGCGTCGGACAGACCTAGACCTAATTAAAGAGTTCCGAGAAACCACTGCAGTCAGACGGGCCTCATACCAACAGAAAATGAGAACTCATTACAACCGTGAAGTCCGACCGAGGGAGTTCACCGTAGGGGACCTTGTTTTACGAGAAGCAACTCTTGCCACCAAAAATCCGACTAAAGGGAAACTGGTAGCCAAGTGGGAAGGACCTTACGTTGTTAAAGCCAGACCACGTCCGGGTACATACCGACTTCAGGACATGGAAGGTCGAGACCTCCCCCATTCGTGGAACGCCGAACACTTGAAACGTTATTTTCAATAATTTCTCATTCTTGTATTGATCAGTTATTGTATTTTCTTTTCGGCAATCTACACACTCGAATGTTCTTGTTCTTCTCTCACATGATGTAAATTTCTGATAAAATGGGCTGCACTTTAATGACAACAAGCTCTTATCTCAGTTATCTGTGTGGTATTCCAATAACGCTTTGATTGCAGCCTCAGCCAGACTGAACATAAAAAACCTCAGCCAGACTGAGTACGAAGAGCTCGGCCAGACCGAGTTACTTAAAGCCTCAGCCAGACTGAGCATGAAGCACTCAGCCAGATTGAGTTACTTCAAGCCTCAGCCAGACTGAGCACGAAAAGCCTCAACCAGACTGAGTCACTTAAAGTCTCAGCCAGACTGAGCACGAAGAGCTCGGCCAGACCGAGTTACTTAAAGCCTCAGCCAGACTGAGCATGAAGCGCTCAGCCAGACTGAGTTACTTCAAGCCTCAGCCAGACTGAGCACGAAGACCTCAACCAGACTGAGTCACTTAAAGCCTCAGCCAGATTGAGCATTAAAAACCTCAGCCAGACTGAGCACGAAGAGCTCGGCCAGACCGAGTTACTTAAAGTCTCAGCCAGACTAAGCACGAAGCGCTCAGCCAGACTGAGTCACTTCAAGCCTCAGCCAGATTGAGCCACCGTTGCAACTTCATGATCATAGCATAGTGGCTATACTTAGTCAAATTCCAGTTCAACGTTTTTCCAGGTTAGACTTGCTTCTTGCTGGGTCGTGATTCACAACTTCACGTTTTTAAACTTCACTATGCGTTGAGGTTTTCTTACATTTTGCACTTCACTCTGCATTGAGGTTGTATTACATTTTAAACTTCACTCTGCGTTGGGGTTTTCTTACATTTTGCACTTCACTCTGCATTGAGGTTTTATTACATTTTAAACTTCACTATGCGTTGAGGTTTTCTTACATTTTGCACTTCACTCTGCATTGAGGTTTTATTACATTTTAAACTTCACTCTGCATTGAGGTTTTCTTACATTTTGCACTTCACTCTGCATTAAGGTTTTATTACATTTTAAACTTCACTCTGCGTTAAGGTTTTCTTACATTTTGCACTTCACTCTGCATTGAGGTTTTATTACATTTTAAACTTCACTCTGCATTAAGTTTTTCTTAAATTTTAAACTTGGCTCTACGTTGAGTTTTTCTTATATTTTACAACTCACAATGATTTATACACAAGCCCTGTGCAAGTCACCATTCTTATTCATTGCAGAATTACACACATACAAACAACAGTATGCCAAACACAATTCATAATTTTATTCATTCACAAACTTGTACATAAGTTTCTTACAGCAATAACCAAAACTCTGAGTACAAATTTTCTTCACCTCACTCACTCCTCTTCACTTGAGGCGAGATCTTCTTCTTCAATGCCCTCGTCTAGGGCGGTCTGGGCCACGTCGTCTTCGTCAATCATGACACTGCTAAAGTCTAAGTCTGGGAACAGCTCTTCAGCTTTACGCTTGAACATCTTCCACCCACTGTCCCAGAACTCAGCCATCTCGTGTTTGTAAAAGTCTGACCGCTAGAAGCTTTGGATCACTTCTTCTTCACTCCTGCCCCCAGCGGTCGCCCCCGACGGGCCAGCCTCCCCAGACCCTTCTCTCATCAGGTGGCTGGCGATCGCAGCATCGATAGCCATCTGAAAGTCAGCAGACCCCTTGAATTGCTCTACTACTACGACGCACAAATCGGGGTATGCTGCCCTCTCAAAGGCTGACTTGGTTTTCTCCTCCTCCATCTCCTTTTCCAGTGCTGCCTTTTTTGCCGCTACCTTGCTGCGCTCGTCTGCAAGATCTCGCTCCAACCCAGCAATCTTCAGGTCTGCTTTTTCCTTTTCTTTGACCCACTAGGCGCGCAGATCTTCATTGCTGGTCTTCAAACCGCTCGTTGGCGACAGTGCAAGCATTTTGAGCATCTTCCAGCTTCTTCTGCTCGCCAGCCAGCTAGAACTCGAGTGACACCACCTTGCAGCGTTCGCCCTCCAGCTCTAACTTGGCTGCGAGTAGCTCAGTATGGACATGATCGGCAACGTTGCTCTGCACCATCGCCAACACCTCTATCTTCTTTACCTTCTGAGCCTCCTCCAACCCCCTGGCACACGCACTCCGCGCAGCCCTTCTCCAGCCTACACTCTCCTTCTTGAAATTTTCAAGCTGGGCCTCCACTTGCCCTAATCTCTCCCTCTCCTTCCTCACTTCGCCCTTCGCCGCCGCTGCCGCTTTATTCGACAGGGCTCCTGCTAAAACAGTCACCTCCATCTGGGCTGAGCATAATCCCTTCAGCAACTCAGCCTCAGTAAACCCAGCCACTGAGTGAACGGCTACGTCTTCTACCACCCCCAAGAGGCGATTTGCAGCCATCCTGGCTTCCCTCCCTTCTCCTTCCACTCGCCCAGACACCGTAAGGATGTAGTAGAAGGCGGTCCTCAACCTAGGCCTCTCTCCCTCTCCTTGGGATGCCAGACCCTCCTTAGGCTGTGACTCTGCCCTCTGCTCAGCGCCGACTGCCCACTTTGCACTTGTCCCTCAGAGCCAGTCGCCCCACTCTCCGCCCTCTTTGCCGCCCCCTCCAACCCCATTTTAGGGGTCTCCTCCGCCGTCACCTCCTTCCTCTTCTTCAAGGCGGGTTCCCTTTCAGTCTGGCGAACTCTCTTCTTCTTCTTCAAACCCTCCATCTCCTTTTTGTTCCTCTCCTTCAGAGGATCCACTGGGGGCGGTCGTGGCCCGAAGCCGCCTAGATCCTTCTCCCTCAACGGCTTCGGGCGCGGTCGGATTCGCTCCCTCGCGATTGGTTTCGGAGCAGGCCCAAGTTGTGTCTCCTTATACTTGTCCGCTCACGCAAACAATCTCCTCTCCTCCTCCTCCTCTGCCTTCCTATACGCTTGTAGCTCTTCCCTCGTTGGGTCCTCCCTCAACGATTGTGGCCCCAATTTCAGGGCGAACAATGTTGAAAGTAGGACCAGCTCATCCCACCTCACCCCCTTCTCTTCTCTCCATTCCCTCACCCTTTTCACTCGATCCTCAGCCGCCTTGTCCAACTTGGGCTCGACTGATTTGGTTGGCACTTTCCATGTGGTACGCACTCCCGCCCCAACGTTCGCCGTCACGAAGAGCAATCTCGGCCTCCACCCCTTCGAAAATAGAAGACCCATCACCAGACCTCGTCCCGCTACTGCTTGTAGTGTCACCTATGTCTCCAGCTGACAGAAGGCCTTGTAGCATGAGAAGAACTCCTCTACAGTCACGGCCATCCCTCCGGTCGCTTGCTGCCAGGAACTCGCATACGCCATCAGTATTTTCCAGGCGTTCAGCATCAATTGCCCTAGCGCCGCTTCCAACTTATTCAGCACATTCACCACCACTTCAGGCAGAGGGAGCCTCAAACCTCCTCGCAACGCCTCCTCGTACAGACTAAATTCGCCCGGTCGCACATCCGACGCCCTCTCCGTGGATGTAGGCAGCCTCAGCCCTATCTCCGAGGGAATTTGGTACTTCTTCCTTATTCCCTCCAACTCCTCCGCGGTCAGTACAGATCTATCCGCCTTAGTGTGCCAATGGTCCGGCTCCACCTGACTAATCGGTCTCACTGCCGAAATTATCGTCTTGGGGCGAGCCCGCACCGCTTGACTCGCTCCCTCCCCCTCCCTACGCTCTGTATGGTATTGTTCTGCTAAGTCAACCGCATCATCGTCGCATAGGGGATCAACCCTTGCGGTTGTTGCTTCCTCTTGTGCATCTCTCTTGTATGTCTGCGAATCACTTCGGATGCGGGCGCAAGAAAATTCAAAAAGTGTTGCAAGGGTGTATCGTTAGCAACGAAGGAGTTTACACTTGGAACGTTTTGATTTTCTGAAAAAATATAGGTAAAACGTATAATACCAAAGGCCCAAGGCTTGCCTCTATTCTAGGGGTCACAATTAATTTTCGCCAGTTTGAAATTTTCCAAAATCCGCCAAAACTGTCCTTTCAACACCCTATAATGACCTATCGTTTCACTTCTTGCCCAACGCCTAACCTCCCCTCCTACGAGATTCGGCCACATGTACAACCACGATCCACTGCCGTCTTTCCCCTTCCCTGTCTATTCCACTTCGCTTCAGCACATACCATGCCGCCCCTCGAGCCCCGCGCCACATCACCCACCCTTCACGGTCTGCCCTCCTTATGATCGGCCCCTCCACTCGGCCACCCTTCGCGGTCGACCCTCCTCATGATCGGCCCCTCCACTAGGCCACCCTTCGCGGTCGGCCCTCCTCACGATCAATCCTTTCACTCAGCCACCCTTCGTAGTTGGCCCTCCTCATGGTCGGTCCCTCCTCACGATCGACCCTCCTTACGGTCGGTCGCCCCTCTCGGTCGGCCTTCAACCTCCCGATCTCCAACAACCCTCATTTTCTTCATTATTCCCTTCGTTGAACTAAAGCTGCACTTGGGAATAGGGGACTACTGACAGGGGTAGGCCCATAAAGGTTATACCCCACTATGAACAACCTAAGCTTACCACTTAGGGCCCAACGCATAATTCAACTGATGAGGCCCAACATAGTTAGAAATCAACATGGCATTAAGAACCAATAATATTCAGACACGTGGCTGGTGAAGGACAAGCCACATAAGTAGACAAAGATCCTGCAAAGTTATTGCCACTACACATTGCCATTAATGAAGCCCTCACAGCATTTATTGCGATAACCCCTCTCCGTCGGGATAGAACGGCTTCACCATGAACAAGGTAAGCTATAGCATAGACTTTCGGCCAAGGTGACAGGTCGGAAGGGACAACGAAATGATTACCAGAGGATATAAGTGGGACGTCGAAGACAGGAAGAAGGTTAAGCTTTTCTATCTCTAATCTATCTACACACTCCATTTCTCTCTCTAACTTGCTCGTCGAAGGGTTCGCTAGGGGACTCCCCGTTCCCGTTGAACTCTTGTGCAGGTCTTCTGGTGGGCTTGGCCATTCAAACATAGGCCTGAGGAGTGTGGATCAGTTCGACCCGTTCCACCTGGAACGAGCTGCATCATCATAATTTATTTTAATAATATGATAAGTTCTATGTCAACAAATAAAATAAAAATTATAAGATTTTGTTAGTTTGTATAATATTATTCTTCTATGTAATACACATGTCAAAATTGAGTTCTACCATATCTCATAGCCAATTATGGTGTCTGGGATTGATTTTTTTTTAATAATTTTTTGTACTGTATTTAATGGTTTTTTAATTTTTAAAAAAATTTACATTTGTAGATTCTACTCAAATAGACGGACTAATAAAGTATAAAAAAAAAAAATGATTAAAAAAAAGAGAGAAAAAAAAAAAAGAAGTCCATAAAAAAATTTAAAAAAAAAAAAACTAAACTTAAAAATGTTACCTTTATTAGTTTTTTTTAAAATTTTAATTTACTTTTCAGATTGTTTTACATTAGAACAACTAAAAGGTAAAAAAAGTTTGACACAACTTTAAAAATAAAATAAAATAATATGTCCTTTAACCTCATCTCAAACTCATTATTAGAAAAAGTTTTACTTAGGTCTTTTATCATATTTAACATCGTTCTTTTTTCTTTTTTTTTTTTTTCTTTTTTTTTTTTTGTTACAGGGAAATCCTCTCACTCTCCCGCAGGTCTAAGGCAGCGCCCCGAGGAGATCACCAGGGTGTCCTGTTGTTCGTTCCGAGCCAGAGACTATAACCTGGAAGCTTGTCCCGACCTCACAAGGCAAGCTTCGGTAAGTCAGGACTCGCACAGCGGGGGAAAATTAAACCCACACCAAGTAGCTGATAAGGCATCCTTGAGGTCAACCTCCTAACCAACTGTGCTACGCCCAGGAGATTGGCCCAGAGGGGATTCAAACTCAGGACCTAGGGGCTTAAACCCCAGGCCCTTGCCAAGTTGCCACCCACCCCTGGGTTAGTTAACATCGTTCTCGTTGCCCAATTTTATTTTATTTTTAATAAAAGGTCATAGGAGCAATGTTATGTACTTCCCTCGTTTGGCATAAAAAGTTGGAGAAGTGATTGGTAACTCGAAATCAAGGCCCCCGAATCCCCCCGAATTGAAAAACGACGTCGTTTCATCGTTTTAATTTTAATTTTTTTTTTCAATCAGAAAATCAGAAGAAGAAGAAAGAAGAGAAGAAGAAAGAAGAAGAGAAGAAGGCAGAGGCGGAGGCGACGGTGGCCAGGCGGAGGCAGAGACGGACGAGCTGCGACGATGATCGACTGGGCGATCGGCGGAATGGAGGGGGCGGAATGAAGGGGCCTCTCTCTCTCTCTGTTTCCCTCTCTCCTCTCCTCCCTCTTTCTCTTCTCCTCTCTTCTTCTCTCTTCTCTCCTTCTCTTCTCTTTCTCTCTCTCTTTTCAGGCTGTTCAGGGGGGGAGGGGAATTTCGGAGGAAAAATCATTTTTGAAAAAGTTGGGAGTTTTTAGTTAAAATAATTACAAAAAGATAAAATAAATTTCAAAATTAAGAGATACTTAAATATAAATCCTAATAAGTGAATTTATTATCTATTAAGTACAAGTTTTTCCTTCCGATGAAGGGAAGTAAATAAATTAATATTCAATTACAATCAACTAACATTTATGACTGATAACATTTATGACTGCTACAATGATAGATCACATTCGGTGTAAATAATACACTTTAAAATTAGGATAAATTATAAATTTAATTCTTGAAATTTATTTAAAATACAGATTGATTGAAAAAGATTACAAATACACTTTTATCAGAATTTTTTATTTAACAAAAATAACTGAAAAAATAAAATTTCTAACTACTCTCCTATACAATGATAATAAAATTACTTGAATTATTAATTAAAATAAATTTCTAACATTATTAAAAATTGTTAGTTAACTTGATAATTTTTTAATAAAAAAGTCATTTGTTATAAAGTTAAAAGCTTCGGAAAAACGAGAGGTAATTTATTGTGTAATTTTGTAATTTGTTTTTTCTGTTACCGCTCATAGAAATTGACACAGTACAAGAGTAAAATACAAGCAATTCGACTTATGAATCCGAAAAAGAAATATATAATAATATAAATAAAGTAAATTACACTAATCTTTTTAAAGTTCAAAAAAAATGCAAGAAAAATTATGACTAAAAAATTTCCTAATAAATTTTTCATTTATATGACTAATAAATTTATAATGAAAAGTGCTAAATGTAATATTAATTTAAATTTTAAGAAAGTAATGGTGATGCTAGACTAAAAACTTAAACCCACTTTCGAGAGAAGTTATTGGTTCGTCGTGGTGCCCCAATGGTGTTGTGACTACTGGAGGAGATAGGGCTCACAAATTTATGTTGGATGATTAAGAAATATGAAGGGGCATGATCGATTGTAATTGATGTGCGGCATGGTCACGTGGCGCCCAAGACCAACCAATTATTTTTCTACTTTCAAACCCAATGATGTGACATTATTTTAGAATATTTAAAACAACTATCTTTCTCATATCTCTATTAATTATCAACTAATCATCTCACTTGCACACTATCATGTCTAAAAAGTCGATTTAGAAAATAAACTTACATATCATTTTTCCTAATCTTATGCCAAATTTATGAAGCTTATTCTATTTTTTAAAAATATCAGGATAGAGGTCAGTGTAATTTACTGTAATAAATAATAAGTAATTAAAATGCATACCATTTCTTATGTAAACACCCTCTGGAAAATCTGCTGGAATTTCCCCTACAATACCTTCAATCTGCACAATGTGTCCTATCTCTTCTACTGGAAGAAAGTTTCTCTGTATTATGAAAACTTGAGCAAGTGAACATAATACACAAAACCATGATATATTCAACATTTTATTCCAAATAAAAATCAGATAAAAAAACAACCTCATCTGCTTCTGGAATCTCAGGCCTTTTCGTTTGGGTGTGTGTGTGTGTGTTGTGTTTTGGGAAAAACAACAAAAATAAGTTCAAAAACAAATCATTTGCGTATCAAATGTAGGACAATTAGTTGAGGAGTTTCTCGAAATCTTTGAACAAAAATAATTTTTTTCATTATTGAGATAAACAATTATTTATTAAATATTTAAATTTAATTTTTTTATATTTGGGAGACAAATTGATTTTTGGGATACTTTTTCATAAATCTCTTTTCACTTACTTATATTTCATTAGTCCATATTATTTTCTTATATTTCAACAAGTCTTATAAGTGACATAGTTACTAAAATACCCCTCATAATATTCACATTTACAGTGTAAATGTTCTATGATGTGAATGTTTATACCGTCAACGTGAATGTTCACACTATCAATGCAAATATTTATACTGTCAATGTGAACATTCACACATTAATGTGAATATTTATATTATAAATTATGAATGTTCACATTACCAAAATACTAACCATTCAAAAAATATTTGTAAGAGTAGAAATGTCCATAAAATACTTTAAATATGAAAATTAAGATTTGGTAGATCAAATGTTCAAATAATAGGACTTATTGAAATACAAGAATATCTTATAGACTAATTGGAATACAAACATTCGAAAAAGGATTTTCTAATAAATCTCCATTGATTTTTAAGGTATAGTTGGGGGATAAAATGAAATTCCAAATGAACTCTGGTGTCATGTCAGCACATTCCGTCCAATTGTAGACGGAATGTGATGGCAGGAGTTAAATTGATCAATTTGTTGAAAGTCCAAGTACTAAATTGAAATAAATCGAAGTATGGAGGTCAAATTGAAAAACGCGTGATACTTTGGAGGTCAAAATAATATTTCCTCTTTAGTTAATTGCTATGGTCTAAATATTGTCAGTGTCAGAGCCTTGCTCTGGAAGGAGCTCCTATTTTTGAAACCCATGTTTCTCTCTCCATGGATTATTGGTGGTGATTTTGATGAAGTATCTAAAATTGGTAACTCCAAAGGATGACTATGATCAAGTAGTGGCATGCATGATTTCATAATCTTCACAAATTTGAAGGAAATTTTCTTGGTCTAATAAACAAGTTACGGGCAAAGACTTCATCTGGTTCTCTAGGCTTCTCTATTGATGATTTCATTCTTCACATTCAAGAAGTGCGGCAGATCAAGCGGAAAAAGAGTCAGTGTAGTTGTTTGATTTTAGTGTTTTGTCATCACCTTACTCTGTTCTTTGTTGTTCGGTTGGTATCTTACCATCCCTTCCCCGAGTGTTCTCTTTGGGCTGGTCGTTTTTAAGCTGTTGAGGGTGTCAATCTAGTTGGGATACTCGGTAAACTCCATATAACTCCTTCCCATTGATCTTTTATTGATGTATCTTCTGGACCTTTTTTGGTCTCATCAATAAAAAATTTATTATGTTGATCAAAAAAATCAAAAGACATTTGCTCTAACTTTAAATGGGAATCTTGCCCACTACGCAAGTAGGCAATGGAATTAGTCTTTCGAAATTAGTTGAGATACGCATAAGCTGGTCCAAATATTTAGTTATCAAAAACAAAATATTCAAATTTGCTTTTTCATTATTATTATTTGTGTCGGTTCTCCATCTGCTATCTCCTTTTATTATTTTTGTCCTTCGTAAGCAAATAGCCTAGTTGAATTAGGATTTGATTTGGTTATGCTAATAGCACCCACACTTCTTGGAATCTCCCATCCTTCCAAAAAAAAAACATTTTATTACAATTCTACTCATGAAATTTCCTTTTTATCCTTATTGCTAACATCCAAATCCTAATCGAAATCTCTCCTATCCCAACCACCAGCTATTACCAGACTATCACCTTCAATCGCTCTTCCCTACCCTTCGGCGCCATTCCTACCCCTTCTTAACTTCGGTTGCCACCCGAAACCCTTCCCCAACCCCTTATGTTAGCCCCAACCCTTCTCTAGCCCCATGTTTTCAATCGTTAGTGACACCACCACAACCCTACTCTCGCAATGAGCCACCACTATGAACCCCCACCCTTGCAATCCCCTACCACCGTGAACCTTCACTGCCACGACACCCCACCTTCTCTATCTATCTATCTCTGTCAGTGGTATCCAAAAGTGGCATAAAGGGTGAGAGGGGGCTGTGTTAGATGGGAATGGGATAGATGAGGGACGGAAAGTAGCATGGAGGGTGAGGTAGGGGTTGGGGTTGGCTATCGGAGGTAGAGAGGGGTTGGGCGGAGATGGTGTTGTTGGGTGTTGGGTGGTATGCAGCTAGGGTCAGGGTTTGGAAAGATTGAGAATTAGTTTGGTATTAAGTTGGGTGTCTAAAGAATTTTAACAAATTTTGAAATTGGTTGGTGGGGATCCAAAAAGATGAGAGGTACAAAGAAGTTAAGGGGGGCTATTAGCAGCGCCCCTTTCATGTCTTAGTTGTGAATTCAATGTTTCCTTCTCATGAAATCGTAACCATTTTCATTTATTAGAATGATATCTACTTTTGTGTGGTATTCTATTAATATCATTTTTATTTTCCTATATATATTAGTTTAAAAAATTCAATAACAATTTTTGTTATTTTCTAAAAAGTTGATTATTTTGAGACAATTTTGTCAAAACAGTTTTCAAAAGTAATTTGGCAAACAAGTTTATTGTAGTAATCTTTTGTTTTTTCCGTTTTGTTGTTTTCAGTAATTGAAAACATAAGAAGAGAGAACCAATTAATTATCAAACACCAAGGTTTTAAATAATGGTATTTATGAGATGAATCAACATCAACAATTTTCAAAAGTAATTTGGTAAACAAGTTTATTGTAGTAGCCATTTTGTTTTTTTGTTTTTTTTGTTTTGTTGTTTTCAGGAATTGAAAACATAAGATGAGAAAAACCAATTAATTATCAAACACCAAGGTTTTAAATAATGGTATCATAAGATGAATCAACGTCAATGGTTTTCAAAAGTAATTTAGCAAATAAGTTTATAGTAGTCTTTTTGTTTTTTTGTTTTCAGTTAATTGAAAACATATATAAGAAGAGAAAACCAATTAATTATCAACACTAAGGTATTAAATAATGGCATTATAAAATGAATCAACATTGTTTGTGATATAAATGATATGTATCAAAATTGGAACCACAAAGCAGTTTTATAATAGTTAGGGGTGCAAATCTTGCCCGCCGGCTAGTGGCCCACCCGAAGCTTGCTTGTGCCCAGTGTGGCCCACTCGACTAGGCCCCGCCAGGCACGGGCTCGAGCCTAGCTCGAGACCCTGGGCCTAGGCCTGGGCCGTTTGTTTTGAAGCTTGGCTTGGCCCGGCCCGTGAACATGGCATGATTGGCCCAAAAATTTTTGTAATATTTTATTTCATTTTAAAATAAAAATTATTCATTAAATGTTATCTATTTAATTTAATGATTATAGTATTTTGTTTCATTTTGATATATATAAAATTATTCATTTCATTTTATTTTTTTCCAAGAAAGACTATATACGTGGCTTATAACTAAAGAAAAAATTTGTATAATTTCATACTTTTGTAATTATAACTACAAAAACGTAAGTCATAACTGAATATCACATGAACTATAACCAAATATCTTATATTATAATTAAAATACTATAGTGTATATACATATATATTTTTATCCCTCATAAATTATCTATATATATAATATATCTATTTATTATTTTTTGCAAAAAAAAAAAAGGGCCTGCCAAGCCCGATCCGCGGCCTGAGCCCGAGCCCAGGCCTGCGGCCTTATTTTGAGTGAGCTTGTGACTGGGCCTGGGCCTAGATTTTTTTTTCTTATGGGCCAGGTCGGGTCAAATTTGCACCCCTAATAATATTCAACCTGGCTATATTGATTACGAAACTACACGTAACGTGAACTGGTTAATACATATGCGATTTTCATTCCCGCCAGTATGTGATTTTCTTCCTTATAAATTCAGTGTTTGCTTCTCGTAAAAAAAAAAAAAAAAACCCTATTTTTATTTATTGGAATGATA
Source organism: Camellia granthamiana (assembly GCA_036172215.1). Taxonomy (NCBI): domain Eukaryota; kingdom Viridiplantae; phylum Streptophyta; class Magnoliopsida; order Ericales; family Theaceae; genus Camellia; species Camellia granthamiana. The sequence goes on from CM069917.1 coordinate 74,396,641, forward strand.
TCTACTTTTGTGTGGTATTCTATTACGTTAATATCATTTTACTTTTGTACGTATATTAGTTTTCAAAAATTCAATAACAATTGTTGTTATTTTCTAAAATGTGGATTATTTTCAAAAAAAATTGTCAAAACAGTTTTCAAAAATAATTTGGCAAACAAGTTAAATGTAGTAGTCTTTTTGTTTTTTTGTTTTTTTGTTTTCAGTAATTGAAAACATAAGAGAAAACGCATTAACTATCAAACACTGATGTTTTAAATAACAGTATCATAAGATGAATCGAAACAGTTTTGTAACAATCAAACCGACCATACTGATTATGAAACTATACGCAATGCGAACTGACTGATACGTATGTAATTTTCATTCTTATCAATATATTGGGATGTATCGGTATTAGAAGGGTAAACCTAAAAACCCAATACTCACTGATCCATGTTTAAAACCATGCTTATACCTGAGATGGGAGAACTGGTTGATCCACAAATTGAAAAATTGAATCGACGAAGGCATCCAATAATCTGAGGGTTGCACTCTTGATGGTTTTGGAAACATTAATCATCATTGGTATTTTCTCCAACTCTTGTATGAATGGCTGCTCAAATATACACCAACAGTATCAAAACAAAATGAGTTTTCTTCTTCTTTTTTTTCACTCGGAAAAAAGAAGTAATATTTTATAGATAGAGATAAAAACATTACCAGGTAACAAGGTTTTATTTTTTATTTTCGTCAGCAAAATAAAATTTATTGATGTGCAAAAAGAGTACGAGGGAAAAAGGTTTGATAAACGAAAAAAAAAAAAAGAACAAATGGAAAATATACCTTGACAGTACAGGATAGTGAGGTCTTGAGCTCACCAATTCTGCGGGGAATTGGTTGCTTATGAACGGATCCTTTTACCTGAGGAGCTAAACATAATGTTGCCATCTCTCTCTCTCTCTCTCTCTCTCTCTCTCTCTCTCTGTCTAGTTGTACGAGCAGTGGCCATCCATGCACTGTCTTCTCTTTATATAAGCAGAAAGAGGAATTTTTTTATTTTTTATTTTTTTGGATAAATTACACTTTTTATTCATCTAGTTTGATCCAAATTTTATTTCGGTCCCTATTATTTCAAATTAAATAATTTCATCTCTACACTTTGAGTTTAGTTTTAATTTAATCTTTCCGTTCAAATTTAAATCTTTGTTAAGTTTGCCTACATGTATACCTTAAGAGATTAATAAGTGTTCAAAAGCGTTTAATTTTAACTTCTAACTTGAACTGAATAATCAAATTAAAACTAAATTTAAAGTGTGGAGATTAAATTGTTCATTTTGAAACAATAGGAACTAAAGTGAAATTTAAGTCACTATGAGAATTGAAAATGTAATTTACATATATATTTTGTGATAATTACAAGAAAAGAAAGAGGAATTCTTTTTTGTATGAAGTACTAGATTGTTAGCAACTCATTTATAAGTTATTAGATTGATGGGTAACTTTATTATTTGTATCATATCTTGAATATAATCTTGAGGGATTGGCCTAATGATAAAGGCTTGGAGTCTGGAGCTGTTCTCCCTCTAATGTCTTTAGTTTGAAATCTCTTAAATGCAAATAATTTATTGGCATCCTTCTATACATAGGTTTGCCTTAGTTTCAATTGAGACCCGATAAGTGGACAGTAAAATTGATCCTCTAAATTAACAATTGAAAAGGTAAATGAGAAAAATAAATGGCTATATATATTCTACAGCAAACAGAAGCATAACAATCATAATGGTGTTGACGATAAAGGATGGGCAAAAAAAAAAAGGATTTTATTGATTATAAAAAGAAGAAAGATTATACATCAATAAACCTATAGGGTGAGATTGCATAATAGCACATAATAATGGGAGTCAACTTAGCAGGGATGAGGTGTATTGACAATGATTAGAGTATTGCCCTTGCCTTTTGAGTTGTATCTTTTGTCTATTAATAAATTTCATTTTCTTTGCTAATAAAAAATAATAAACATGACCATGGGAGCCAATGTAGCTGAGAATTTCGGTATTATAACAACTGATAAGTTGTTAGGTTTTTATAATTGACAATTCTGTTTGATAAAATTTCTTTTAGTTATAATTATATTCGCTCTTTTGTTTCAGTGAAGTTGTGAGTATTTAGATACAAATTTAATCTAAATTGTGCCTATGTGAAAGAGTTTGTGCTAACATTTTGTATCTTAAGCATTCCTTGTTTGCCACTTCGCTAACTATATACGGAGATCGAAGAAGTCAAAGTTATTTGACTGCTCGAGCGATAAAATATAAAGTGTTCCATATTGGAGGGTGGTTTGTATGAGTTTCTTTGATGTATAGAAGGTGATTGATTAATCAGTGAATTACATATAGACACACATCAAGGATTGATTTTAATTTTATTTTTTTATTCACAAAAGAAAGAGATATTCATCGGTGGATTCTGAGAAACTTAGACCTGAAACTTTGGTGGATTCGGAGTGACTCATCGTCATGAATTCGACATTTGCATTATAGATTCAACGTTGAACAACGCAATTCTAAGGTGAAGACGGTGGTGGAAGAGACACATCGGGTTTGATTCAATTCGGACATAAATTCGCTCGGTAATTGAGAGTTCTTGTGTATAATTCATTTGTCATCTTAGTGGATTTTTTTGTGGCTTTGGCCCGTGATTTTTTTATGATAATTGAATATGTTTCAATTGTGATTTTTTTCACGTTAAATCATTGTACCGATTTGTTGTTCATTGTTCATTACAAGAAAAGGCAGATTTCGCAACTAAAAATGGATTTTTCATCGCTGAAAGTAGCAGAATTGGCGACTAAAATGGAATCAGTTGCCAAAAGTGAACACTTTTGGCGACTAAAACAGTTTAGTAGCCAAATGTAGGGGTTTTAGCGACTAAAACTCAGTTTAGTCTCCGAATATAGGGTTTTAGCGACCAAAAAAATATTAGTAGCCAAAAGAGAAGGTTTTTGACGACTAAAAACATTTAGTAGCCAAAAGTATAGGTTTTGGCGACTAAAAAATAGTTTGGTCGCCGATTATACGTGTTTTACCGACAAAAATCAATTTCGTAGCCAAAAGTGAAGCTTTTTGGCTACTAAAAAAAATTTAGTAGCTAAAAGTCAAAAATTGCCGACTAAAATGCAGTTTAGTCGCCCAAAGTAGAGGTTTTGGCGACTAAATTTCAGTTTAGTGGCCAAAAGTGGAGGTTTTTCGGCGGAAATGAATTTTTTTAGCGACTAAAATATAATTAGTAGCCAAAACTATACAATTGGCGACTAAAAAATAGATTTAATCGCCAAAAGTGATCTAATTTTTTTTTTAGTAAATAATTTATTTTTTACATAAATTATATTGAATAAAAATAATTATTTTTATATATATAGCTAGATATTAATACAGGTCAATATAGTATATAAATAATATATGTTGCATATATATTCATGTGGTGTCGGAGTGACATAGTGAGAGAGTGTGTTGCTAAAGGTTTAGAATGTGGGAGAGGTTGGCGGTTCGAATCTTAGAAAAAACAAAAAAGTTGGTTTTTTTTTTTTTAACGGAAGCACCTTTGGCGACTAAAATTTTAGTCGCCAAAAGTGTTTATTTTGGGCGACTAAACGGTTTAGTCGGCGATTCATGGACTATTGGCGACTAAAAGATTAGTCACTAAATGTGTGATTTTAAAAAGTGTAAATCACTATTGGCAACTAAATCGTTGGTCGCTAAAGAGCTATTTTTTGACGACTAAAAAAATTTTAGTCCCCAATACCTCCGGCGACCATATATACGCGACTAAACGGGCGACTAAAAAAATTAGTCGCTGAAAGTAAAAACTCGACTTTCGGCGACTAAAAACGAACTTTTGGCGACTTAAAATTTAGTCGCCAAAGGTGCTTTTTCTTGTAGTGGTTTTATTGGGATTACTATTTATTATTCAAAATTGAAATATAATCACAAATTTATATCTCAAGAGTTTGTTTTTTCACAAGTGACAGTAATCACCTAAACCATTACATCACAACCATATTCTGATTTTTAAAACAAACAGAAGAATATATATATGCATTGGTTCAAATTCAATTTTTATAAGAACCAATTTGTCTGCTCCAAGGAATTGCAGGTCAAAAGAATATTCCTCTTAATTTTTGCTATATGCGTTGTCGGTTGCTATGAAGAAAACAAAAAACTAAATCCAAAGTTCAAACACTAGGAATCTCATCAAACTGGCTTGAGTTTGATGCTCTGAGGACGGAACTTTATACTTTTTCAGTTTATATTTTTTTTGTTTTACAATTAAGAAAAAACTTGGGATTTTTTTGTTTTGTTTGTATGAAAAAATAAAATTAAAAACTGATGCACACTGTATAATTAGCTTCATACAAAAGATAAAACTATAAGCCTTTAATCATTTTCTTGCTTTCAAGATATCTTGATTGAATGAATATCAACCCTCGATATACTTCTATGAAGATAAGATATTCTGTTTTTAATCACCAAAAATTCTGAATAAGATTTTTTTTTTTTTTTTTTTGAACTTACGTGTAGGTCATAATAGATGAATTTATTATCAAATAGATTCTGTGAGAATTAATCACTGTGTTTTTTTTTTAATTTTCTAAATTTAATTTCTGAAAATTGAGTTTTTTATTTTTTGTATTTTTTAATTTTTAGTGAATATTTTTAAATATTTAAGTAATTTTTTTGCCTTTTTAGATGCACCTTAATTGGATATATCTAAAAAGTAAAATATTTGTAAAAAAAAATTATTTTAAAAAGTCAATAAATACACAAGAATACTACAAATGTATTGAATTCTCATATTTTTTTTATATTTTTGGTATTTAGTGAATTTTCTAAAGATTTTTTTCACAAATATTATACTTTTTAAGTGTATTTATGTTAAGTGTATATAAAAATTAAAAAAACTTGCTTAGAATAGTAAAAAAATTCAGTGGAAACAAAAAAATACGGAAAATAAAAAATTTTAATTTTCTAAAAAGTGAATTCTGAAAATCCAAACCAAAAATATTATTAAAATATGTCACTAATTGTTAATTTTCAGCGACAGTTTGAAAATTTTGTCACAAAAAATGTCACTATTGATAAGTTTTAACTATAGTTTTAAAAAATCATCACAAAAAAAGTCATTAATTTTCAACTGTTTGAAAAATTCATAATCATAACAAAAAAAAGTCACAAATTGTTAATTTTTACCAACATATGCAAAAAATCATCACGAAAAATTATTTTTAACGACAATTTTACTGGGACTTATTATTAATAAAACTTTATAAAAATTAAGTCTAACTATTAGACCTATTGGTAGTTTACCCATTTTATTTTATTTTTCTAGATACGACTAATTGACAAAGATACCAGAAAAGTGGGATGAGAAGCCTAATAAGAAAAAAGATAAATTACACTTTGTTCCATTTATATTTAGTCATTTTTTCACTTTGGCAATTAAAGTTTTTTTTTCTCACTTTAGCCCTTCTTGTTGAATTCTGAGTAGCAAGTTTACGGGGGCATTATTTGCTTGGGAGGAGGAAGATCTGGCAAGACTCACTATCATGTTGAATTCTGTCTAACCTTCCTTTCAGACGCAGGATTGCTTATCTTGGAAGGCTTCTCCATCAGGTCGGTTTTCTGTGTTTTCAGTTTATAATAATAGGAATGTTTCAAGAAGTAGTATTGGGGTCACTAAACTGCTTTGGAGCAATATTACACCACCAAAAGGGCAATTCTTTGGGTGGGTGGCTTGGAAAGGGAGAGTTGAAACAGTTGTTCATCTCCAAAGAATAGGGGTAATTGGTCAAAATATTAATACTGAATGTATTTTCTGCAAGACACAGGTTGAAACAGTGAACCATGTGTTGATATGGTGTCCCATTACTTGGAGGCTTTGGTCAAATCTTATGAATTGGTGGGGATTAAATTGGGTGATGCCTGATAAGGGGGAAGGATTACTTGAGTGGTGGACGGGTTTTAAATGGAAGAAGTTGGAAAATAAGATTTGGAATGCCTTACCATTAGCAGTAATGTGGTCCATTTGGAAAACTAGAAATGAGTGCATTTTTAATGGGAAACAGTTTCAGATGGAGCAGCTGTGTGATTTGATAAAAGTAAGAGTTGCACTATGGGAGCTCATTCCAAAGATAGCAGATACTCAGTGCATGATCTGGTATCTAATCTGCATCAGGTTAGGTTCTCTTCTAATTTGTGCAGCTGCTGGTGCTGTGCAGAGGAGAAACAGAGGAGCAGCAGGTTTTGTGCTGTTGGTGCTGCTAGTTGAACTGGCCCATTGGTCTTGGTTGTTTATTTGGAAGTGAGCTTGAGTGGTATAGTGTTTAGGTGTTTTGTTGGCTATTGGTGGGTTGGTTGTTTGTATTTGATTCCTTTTTCTGTTGTTAGTCACCTACTATCTTGAGCTAGTACATGATTAGGTTTTTTTTTTTTTTTTTGGCCAACCTAGTTGGGATTAGGAAGTTATATTGTGATGCTTCTTGCTCTTTTCTTTCTTTATTGATGTAATCCATATGTAATGCATTTTGATTTCATCAATAAAGCTCTTTTCTTTCGCAGATAAAAAGAAAATGTTTCAAGTTTTTCCACTTTACTCCTAAAATTAATTTTTGTTAAAAATTATACAGAAAATGGCACATTGATAGTCACGTAGCATAAAAATATTTTATTATATATGACTCACACCTCTAACATAAACTTAAACTCTAATATAATAATATATTTTTTATAATATGTGATATTTTTTGTCTAATTTTGAACATAAATTAACTTTAGGAGTAGATTAAAAAAAAAAAAAATTGCAACATGAAGGGCTAGTGTAAGAAAAAAACAAACTTTAAAGGCCAAAGTAAAAAGGTGACCAGACTTAAAGGGGGCAAAATGTAAATATTATATATCTTTTGAATAGTTTCACTACTAAAAATCGGAACTTTTGCGACAGTCTTAAACGTCGCAAAAAGTTCACATGCCGTCACAAAAGACTTTTTACGACGGAGTAACGACAGGAAATGAGGGGTGGCAAAAGGGGTCGTGACAAAAGGTATTTGACACGGTTATAAACCGTCGCTTTCTTGTAGCGACGACAAATCAATGGTTTTTGCAACGGTTTAATTTGACACAAAAAAAAAAAAGAGGAAAAACTTCACTTTTAGCAACGGTTTTGGTTGCCGTTACCCAAAAATTTTTTAGAGACGGTATTTGACATCGCGAAAAGTATTATTAGCGACGGTCTAAAACGTCGCCAAAAAATTAGAATTAAATTAATACCGTATTCGCGACAGTTTAAACTATCACTAAATATTTGAAAAACATTTGGTGTTTATATCAAAAAATAAATAAATAAATAAGATTGTAAGTTTCAATATCGATATACGAAAATATCATCACATACTCCAAAGGGTTGCATTTGCAAAAAGAAACAACAACAACAAAAAATCATTTTCAATATAATTAATTTCAAGCTTATAGAAAATGTAAAACATTTTATATTTATTTCAATAAATAAATAAGATTGTAACATGAGCATAAATCGAGCGCCACATAATGTATCTTCCAACAGCTTCTCCAACTGTTCTTAGACCTCGGGATGTTGTTTCCAAACGAGCGTTCGACTTTTTCACTTTTAAGACAAAGACTTTGCAATATTCAGAGCCAATTGGAACTCCATCAATGTCACACAATATATTGTCACTAATAAGAAGTCCATCCGCCAATTGGACTATTGGTATACGTGAACTATCCAAAGAAACTTTAATTACATCTTACAATGATGATAATATTATTAAAATCAGGTAGTGATTGAACACATTGTGCTATAATATAACAATAATCGAATAAACACAAAACAAGAAATCGAGTCCTGTCTTTTCCTATAAGTTATTTGTGCCTAGTTAGTCGTGTATGTCAAGTTTCATTGACATCTGACTGAGTCAACCAGTTGGAAAAAGAGTTTGTAAATGACAAGTTTTCACAAACAAAAATTAGGCTTCATATTCAAAACCGAGAATCAGTTTCAAGTTTTGTCTTTTCTTATAAGTCATTTGTGCCTAATTAGTCGTATGTGTCAAGTTTCGTTGACATCTGACGTAGTTTGAGCATTTTAGTGAGTTAACCGGTTGGAAAAAGATTTTATAAAGGGCAAGTTTTCACAAATGGAAATTGGGCTCCAGATTCAAAACTGGGAATCGGTTTCGAGTCCCTCTTTTCCTATAAGTGATTTGTGCCTAGTTAGTCGTGTGTTCAAGTTTCATTGACATCTGACGCCGTTTAAGCATTTTAGTGAGTCAACCGGTTGGAAAAAGAGTTTGTAAATGACAAGTTTTCACAAATGAAAATTAGACTCTAGATTCAAAATCGGGAATCGGTTTCAAGTCCCGTCTTTTTCTACAAGTCATTTGTGCCTAGTTAGTCATATGTGTCAAGTTTCGTTGACATCTAACGCCGTTTGAGCATTTTAGTGAGTCAACTGGTTGGAAAAAGAGTTTATAAAAGACAAGTTTTCACAAATGAAAATTAGGCTCCAGATTCAAAATCAGGAATTGATTTTGAATTTCATCTTTTCCTACAAGTCATTTGTGCCTAGTTAGTTGTGTGTGTCAAGTTTCGTTGACATCCGATGCAGTTTGACCATTTTAGTAAGTTAACCGGTTAGAAAAAGAGTTTATAATGGACAAGTTATCACCAACAGAAATTGGGCTCCACATTCAAAACCGGGAATCGATTTTGAGGCCCATCTTTTCCTGCATGTCGTTTGTGCCTAATTAGTCGTATGTGTCAAGTTTTGTTGACATCCGACACCGTTTGACTATTTTAGTGAGTCAACTGGTTGGGAAAAGAGTTTGTAAAGGACAAGTTTTCACAAACATAAATTAGGCTCTAAATTTAAAATCAAGAATCGGTTTCGAATCCCGTCTTTTCGTACAAGTCATTTGTACCTAGTTAGTCGTATGTGCCAAGTTTCATTGACATCCAACGCCGTTTGAGTATTTTAGTGAGTCAACCGGTTAGAAAAAGAGTTTGTAAATTACAAGTTTTCACAAACGGAAAATTAGACTCCAAATTCAAAATAGGGAATCAATTTCAAGTCCCGTTTTTTCCTATAAGTCATTTGTGACCAAGGTAAGACCAGGTTGAACCCAATAAACCATGAACAACATTTACAATAAAATAAGAGAAAGACAATATGAAGAATTACATAAGAATGACAAAAAAAAATGGAAGATTAGAAGATAAGGGAGTAAATTACCTGTGGAGCCAATTGAGGAAGGAATCCCACAACCCCATTTTGGAGAAAACGAGAATTTCAAATGAATCAAATGGAGTTGTCAAGAAAATCCTTTTTGTTTTTGTTTTTGAGTTCTAAGAAAGCAATCAAAGAAAAACAAAGCAAAGCATCATGTTATGTAAATTGAATTGAAGAGAGAGAGAGAGAGAGAGAGAAAGAAGAGAAATAAAATTAGGGATCCTTATTCCCCCACTACATTATGCCCCTGCTACGCATCTCAATTGTCGCCTCTGTCGATTCCAGCCTTTAAATTTGGCTAGCAATCGCAATGTCAAACCCCTTCGATTGCATCTCCTTGTTTTCAGAGAATGGTTGCTGGTTTGCGATGGTGATATCAATGGTGGTGGTGGTTGTGTGCTCCTGTACCAACGGCGGTAGAGACACATACACATACACAATGAGAAGGGAGGAAGAGAAGGAGGACATGACAGAGAGACAAAGGCATGATAAAGAAAAAGAATAAGGAGTGTCCTTTTTCTTTTTCTTTTTTTTGTCTATTAGCCACGACACAACAAAGGCCATGGCAAAAAAAATCTTTTTGCGACGGAGAGAAAAAGTTGTCTCAAAAAAATAGGCCTTTCACGATGGCTAATGATTTGCCATCGCAAAAACCGTCTTCCCTCTTTTTGAGATAGGAATTGCTGTCACAAAAGTGGCCATTGGCGACGGGGTATTAACCGTCACAAAAGGTTACTTTTTACGACAGAAAATATGCCGTCACAAAAGGTTCCGTGTCTTATACCCATTTTTCTAGTAGTGTTTTGTTTTGTCTTAATGTCATAAGTGATACTTCCATCTTTATTATTTTTTTCCAGTTTCGGATTTCCACACTAAAATATGAACTCTTTGTGGTTGTATGGTATCTCTTCTTTTTTTTGTGTTTAAATTATTTTTATTTACGTATACTTTGTTAATCTACGAATTGAATCAATTTGTATTATAAGGTTTCTGTCAATTTTAAACTGAAGACTTTATGAATAGATTAAAGCCAAAGTTTAGAAGTGAGTAATTTCTCAAAGAAAGCTAAAACTCCAAAAAAGCAAAACAAAAAACAAAAAATGAAGCCATGTTTATTTACAAACTTTGACGGAACGTTTGACAAAAAGTATACTCCTTAAAGGGTAATTTAATTTTGGCTCAATCACTTAAATTAATTCTTTTGTGAAATTTCTCATAAGGAACCTTCATCATAAAAAGTAAACAAGTTGGATGCCTTGAGTCTTGACTAGGCAATTTGACATCTTATATGCGGTAATGTATAAAAACTGGTTGCGTGTGATTATGAAATGGAAAATTTTTTTTTTTTGTATTTTCTTTCACTAGACATAAAAGTAGGAGTCCATCTATATTTATCTTTGATGTGTTTGCTCATCTGTCTTGGCTTACCTGCAAAGAAGGTGTTCGCCAGCTTAATTTTGAACCATTGTGTGTGTGCAATTGCTCTTTCTTTTTAGGAAACGTTTCATCAATAATTTTTTTTTTTTTTTCCGTTAAAAATGCTTTTTTTCACTATGTAAATTAAATAACAAGAATTGCATGGGATGATAATGACTAAGAACCCACTTTTTGTGTGTGAGCTTTCATGTGAGAACTAAGAACCCATTTCGGTTATCTGGATTTTCCTTCCCTTTCTAGATTTTTGTCTGTGTATGCAAAATCTTGTGGTGGTTCTTGTTGATGGATAAATTTCTGTGTTTTTTGAAAATTTTTGATTTGCCATTAAGAGTGATATCAAAAAGCCTTGAGTTTGTGGGCTCCGATGAGATGTTTATATATGTTGGAGATGGTATTTTTGTTCCAACATAACCGGAGTTTTAGCTGACCGATTTTCATGTGTGCCGTTGCTGTTGCTGAATTGTTGAAGAGCTGCTGCAGATTGTTAGACTTTTATAATTGATGATCCCATTTGATAAGACTCTTTTCAGTTGTAATTTTATTCGCTTTTATGTTTCAGTGAGGTTGTGAGTGTTTAAATGTGAATCCAACCGGAATTGTGCCTGTTAGAGAAGATTGTGCTGACATTCCATATCTTGAGCAGTCCTTATTTTCCACTTTGCTGACTATGCAAATATAAGCCAACGTTGTTTGATCACTCAAGCAGTGAAGTGGAACTTCCAGTATTTCAGCCTGCAGTCAAAACTTCTAGAAAACTTGTTTTACCACTCGGGCAATGAATGTTGTGCTCGACCGGTCAGCCTATATGTTTTGTACCACCTTTACTCACACCGCTTAAGCAGTCTTCGCAGCTCTTTTTTCTATAAAATACATCGTTTGTTGTTTTTAAAGTTGAACCCGTCCAAATTCTCAGTGAGGAGGAAACTACAAAATGTTCTACATTTGAGGGTCGTTTTATATGAGTTTCCTTGATATATAAAAGGTGATCGATTGATCAACGAACTACATAGTGGCAAACATTAAGGGTTGCTTTCGTTCTTTTATTCACATAAAAAGAGAGGTGTTCATCGGTGGATTCCAAGAACTTGGGCCTGAAATTTTGGTGAATTTCGAAGTGGCTCATCGTCGTGAATTCAATATCAACGTTGTGGATCCAACGTTGGACAAAGCAATTTCATGGTGAAGACGCTGTTGGAAGAGGCACGTCGGGTTTGATTTAATTCAGGTATGGATTAGCTAGGTAATTAAGGGTATTCATGTGTAATTCTTTTTTGTCTTCTTAGTAGATTGTTTTATGGTTTTGACTCATAATTTTTTTATTATAATTGGAAGTGCTCTAATTATGGTTTTTTTCACGTTAAATTATTGTGCCAATTTGTCATGCATTGTTTGATTATGATCGATATTCACTATTTAAAATTGAAATATAATCACAAATCAATAGCTCAAGGGTTTTTAGATTTTCCAATGTTGTTGTTGCTGGTTTATTCAAATCCATGTTGAGTTTGTTCCAAAACCCATGGGTGGTTTTGTTTAAACCATGGGGTCGGTTTGGTGAGAACCATGGGCTAATTTGCCCCAAACCATGGGTTGGTTTGAAAGCCTTGGCTGGTTTTCTTGCCCTAATAGTTAGGGGTGTAAAGTTAGCCCGGCTCGGGCCTCATGGGCTCCCTCCAAAATTCAAGTTGGGCCGACCCACAGGCCAAAAAAATTAGACCTAAGCCCAGACGCAAGAGTGTTCGGGCCGGTGGGCCTGGGTCTGGCCTTGGGCTTGGGCTGGGTTTGGGCGAGTCTGGCTATTTTTTTTGTTTTTTTAAATTTTTTCTACCAAAATTTTATTCTTTTCTACTGAAAAAGACACTGGGTCTCAGGCGAGCCGGGCTTTGAATGGGCCTTAAGCAGGCTAATGGGCTGGGCCACGAGTCGAGCCAAGTGGGTTGGGCCCATGGGTCTGGGTCTGGGCCAGGGCCTAAACGGGCCGGAATTAGATTTTACACTCCTACTAATAGTGTTAATTGGATAGAACTTTATTTAAAATTTATTTGTTTAATGTGTCGTACTATTTTAGCCTAACTCTGGACTTATTTAAATATAGTAAATTATGTTGTGAGTTAGTAGTTAGGAGTGTTTCCTTTTTGGAAGGGTGTGTTTTTCATTGTAACATCTGATTTTTTGATAAAATATATGACTTACCTATAAAAAAATAATAATAATGACTAACATACTAAAAAATCTTATTTAAGACTGTGATCACATTCACAAATGTTAAAATAAGTGCAACTTGTAAATTAAAAGTATGTGATTTAGGTTTATGTTACAGATACTCCCTTCCCCAACAAGAAAATGAGGACAAAGAAACAAAAGATAACTGTAGTGGAAATATGCTAAAAGTTAACTTTTTTTTTCATTTTTTTGTTTCAAATTTTAATTATGTGTTAAAAAACTTAATCAAATTTATTATCATTATTTTATCTGCAGATGATTTATTGATTGTTCTGTGCAATATGTTTGCAATTTTCTTGTAAATAGTATTATTTTATTTTTAGAAATAATTTTGCATGGGCAATATTAGGCAATGATGGAAGTCCTCTCAAGCTTAACTAAACTTGTATTTTACTGCCAACACTTGAATATGCTCACGTTATTTTACTTCCAACACTCGAATGCTCACGTTGTAAGAGACCAACCACATTTAAAAAAGGGAAATTGTCCTAGAAGTCTCATCTCATAAAAGTATGTACCCGAAAATTTTATAAATCTTTTTTGTAAAGGTGTGGTTTATGTCCAGTCTGTAATCGGACTAGATCATATTGTTGGGCTCTGTGGGCCTACCACAGAGATCGGATCGATAATTCGAACCATTTAATGTATAGAGCTCATCGAGTATTTCATCCTTGAAAAAGATTAGGTTGATCGAATATCAATAGTCACTTGATCAGATCATATTTCTGTCAACATTCTGTATGATTTTTTTTTAAAAAAAATTGTTAATAGAAATATGATCTGATCAAGTAGCAATCAATATCCAATCAACATGATTTTTTTTTACAAGGATGAAGTACCAGACGACACCTATACTTTTAACTGTTCGGATCATCGATGTGGGCTTCGTGGTGGGCCCACAGAGGCCCAATAGTATGATACAGTCCGAAACCAAACTTGAGACAAGCCTTACCCTTCTTGTAAACTATTAAGTCCCATTAAATTTGAAAATGTATACCGTGAGGTCTTTTCACTATATTTCCTGAAGAGAACGAATGTGGATATTAGGGGTGTGCGCGGTACGGTTCGGGCGATTTAAGAGTAAAATTATAAAAAGAATAACAGATAAGCAGATTGATGAATTGACAAATTGCGGTTTGAGCGGTTTTGGACAGATTGGCAGATTAAAGAATATTCTAACCAATTATCAAGTATTTGTATAATATATAACACTAATTTGCATAATATTTTTCACATATACAACACAAACTAATTTTATAATATTTTTCGTATATATAAGTTTTTTTTTTTTATCAACAAAAAAGGAAGATTTATTGATGACGAAAACATATATTACATATGATATTACATCAGTAAAGAAGGGAAGTGCATAAAGCATCACAGCGTACAATCCCAATCCCAACTAGGTTGACACCAAGGTGAGAGCTCAATCATCTGCCAGCACAACCATAAAGTTGGTGAGAGAAACCAACACAAACCCAAAGAAAAGAAAAAACCAACAAAGTAACCAAACCCCAAGACATCAGCAGACCACAACCACAGCAGCCAAAAGCATCAGCAACCAAAAGCATACTGCATTAGATTCAAAACCATAAAAGCCATCAAATCCACCCAAGGATAGCATAGCAGTAAGCACCAACAGCATACTACAACAGATCAAGAAACAGGCCCAAGCCAGACCAAAACAAGGCCAAGACCCAAACACAAATCAAATGTAATCCCATCAGCTTAAAGAATACGAAGTGTTATAGATAATAAAATTATAAATAAAGTGAACATAAAAATAGCAATGAACTAGAATTAAGTAGAATTTATACAAGCGATGTATGTATAAAGGAGTCTAGTGCAAATGGTTCCTCTGGCATCTAGAGTCTGTTGATTTCAAATACAAGAAGGTGCAATATTAAAAACTGAGTTCCTACATCCATTCCAAGTCCGAAATTTTCCAAGGCAACCGCACATTTGTTCACTTCTCGGAAGGCGTGGTTGACTCTAGACTATGTTACACGGACTCTTCAAAATAAAACAAATACCCGTGTCGGACACCCGACACTCGGACAAGGGTATGGGATATGTGTCGGATACTTTTCAACGGATACTTCTTATATAATTGTATATAACACTATTATTATATGTACATACTATTATATAATTGCTATAAATGTCATTTTGGCACTGTAAGTTACATATAATACCATTTTATCTCACATACTAGATTAAAAATATAAAAATATGACATTTTTTTGCCAAGTCCGCATACCCTTAAATTTATGATTTGATGAGTCCGACCTCTAGATACATAATCACACCCGACACCCATACACGAGTCCATGTAACATAGACTCTAGATACCCCCATCTTGCTTAGTTAAGTACCTGCAATCAAGAATGATGTTACCATACTTGTGGTAAGTTGTATCTTCTGTTCGAACTAGGTTGATGACTAGCTTGGCATCTACTTCCACCATAAGGTTTCTAAGGTTGAGGTTATTTGCAAGGTTTAGCCCATCTCTTAATGCCCAAAGTTTGCAGTGGCTGATGTGATTCTAATGTTTTTGCAGAATTCAACAATCCATTGACTGTGGTGGTCTCTAATGATTCCACCTCTGTTGACCCTGCTCTGGTTTCCCTTGGTGGCCCATCTATGTTACGTTTAAAATTGTTTTGAGCAAGTGGTGTCCAACTGATTGATAGAACATCAACACTCCTACCCACAACTGTGTGCCACTCTAAAAGCTCTAGTGAAGATGAAATGAGGAATGTTTGCTTGATGTGGGAAATGGGTACTCGATGTTGATTCAAAGATCCTTACTATTACAAAGTAGCCAATGTTCCAACAAGCAATAGGAAAACCGCCCAAACATCTCTATATACATGTATATGAAAATTGCCCAAACAGTTTGACAAAAAGGGTCAGTTTTGGTCAATTTTTTAGAGGCTCACACTTATACTTTTTAGTTCATAAAGGGGAGAAATCACGTTTCAACGGAATGGTAACTCAAAATAATTATAATTCTCTTTTTTACTGAAGCAATCTGGCAAGTGTATAAACGAGTGAAGCAAAGTGAAGCAGGTGGTCAGTTTTGGTCAATTTTTTCGAGGCTCACAGTTGTACTTATTAGTTCATAAAAAGGAGAAATTACGTTTCAATGGAATAGTACATTAACATAATTACTTGAAACTTAAAATAATTATAATTTTCTCTTTTTCACTTAAGTAATCTACCAAGTCTATAAACGAGTGAAGCAAAGTCAAGCAGGTTTTAAAGATGTTCAAGCTTGGCTCTTAAAAAATTAGTCAAACTCAACCTTGAACAGAACTCAAATCAAACTTAAAGAATTAAGTTTGAGCTCGGTTTATCTAGTGATCAAGAAACTTGACCTCAACTCAAATCAACTTGATTATTAAATAAACTCAAGCTCAAACTCGAGCTCCAAAATAAAAAAAATAAAAAAATCAAACTTAAAATAAAATAAAATAATAAAAACACAATTGATATATTATTAGAAATAAATTTTAATTCATTTATAATTATGTTCACAGCCCTATTCAAGCCAAGTTTGTTTCAACTCAAGCTCGACTTGATTACCAAATGAGCATAAAATTTGACTCAAACTTGTTTATTAAACCAACAATCTGATCTCAAAGGAGCTTTTGAACAAACCAAACTCAAGTAAAGTTCATTTGCGTTCCCAGACCAGAATCTAGAAACTGTAAAGCAAAATTCAGGACAAAAAAAAATCTGCATATATAGGCCAACCAAACAGCTTTACATCCAAAAGTATAAATTATCTCTCTCTCACAATGGAGTTCATGACATTAGAGTAGATGAAAAAAAGCTAAATACCCTCATTCATCTAGCAACCTGTAATCCAGAGGACAAACCCCTCAGATAATCCTATAAAAGAAACAAAAAGATTTGCCTTGATCAAGAAAGAGAAGGTCCGAGAACCACTAACTGACAATGGTAGAAAAACCATGTCACTCGGGTTCTTTTCCGACCAAAGGCACCTTTACAGGAGCCATAACAAAGCAATGGAAGACAAAATTAGTAAAACAGCTGTTAAAGAAGCTCAATTTCCATCATCATCATCATCACCCTCGTCATCATCTTCCTCATCATCATCGTCTTCAGAGCCTTTTTCCTGCCAGAGAGAGCAAGAGATACAGAAATCAAAACAAACAACTTGCATCTGTTGGACCAGCCTTTCAACTAGTTCCACTAGCAACATTCTCTCGCATGGTCCAATTGTTTATTAGGCAGGAGGAAAACACACGCATATAACATAATAAGTGAAACACTACAACATTACATCAAGAGATTTGAAGAATAGAAGCAATAGCAAAATTAAGACAAGCCCAAACAACAGAAGAACTTGTCTGTACAAGCAGTGATGATATAGAACAACTGTAAAGAAGTCTGAATAGTCCAACAAAAAGTATATAAGGAGTTCAGTAGAATCTTTATCTACCTCTTCATCACCTTCTTCCCCATCAAAATCCTCTTCATCGGCCTCCTACACAAAAGTTATTTAAAACCATTAGATAATCAGGAAAGTAAGAAATACTTGGAGGCCACAATAGCAACATGATTGTTGTTTTAAGGGAGGTAAACAAAAAGGGGGAAAAAAAAGTTACATTGTTGAAATATGTGAGAGGATTGGGCCATAAATCCTCCTTGATTATCTCAGCAACCTGAAAAAAGAGAGAACATATCATTGATATCAATGAAAGATACAGCAAACTGAATTCCTCCTGTGTAAGTATCAAGTTCTCTATACAATTCGTCAAAAGCACAAATTACCTCATCATGAATCTCATCCATATCATCTTTCTGCTGGGTATCACTGAACCACGTAAAAAAGCTGCATTCGCAGTAGTCAGGAGAATAAGGAACATAACCAACACATCAATGCACCCATTTGAAAATTGCCAACATCAAGTTCATATAAGTTAAGAGCATTGATTTATGTCATTGC
Source organism: Camellia granthamiana (assembly GCA_036172215.1). NCBI lineage: Eukaryota > Viridiplantae > Streptophyta > Magnoliopsida > Ericales > Theaceae > Camellia > Camellia granthamiana. The sequence goes on from CM069917.1 coordinate 74,414,555, forward strand.
TATTGTTAGAATAGTTAGATGTTATTCTGTTAGTTGAGGGTGCTATGGTCATATTGTAATATGTCTTCATATACATATATGTTGCTGGTGTAGGGTTGATTAATAACGCTAAACTAATTAGTCAAAACATCTTTCTCTCTTCCTCTCTAACCCTAACCCTAATATTCAACTATTTTGCATTCTAATTTGGTATCAGAGCAACATTCTTGCCTTCTCAAGTGTTCATCAGAATCTAGAGATCATTGTGACGTGACAGCAACGTGCTGACGTCATCATCCGTACGATGACGTAAACGTGATGTCATTATCCGTACGGACAAGTTGGGCTCTCAAGGATAGATACTTCCTCCTGAGTTCAATGGTGATTCTTGTAGAATTTTTTGGAGCCATTTGATGTAAGTATTGTATTTTCAAATGATTTTCAAATATTTTGGGTGAAAAATCGTAAATGCTGTTTCTGCTCTCCTTGTGCAAGTTCTACCTAGTGGACTCGTCTCTATAGGTATCTCTATAGGTGCCAAAAATTATAGAGGGGGTCTTCCTTGATGTTTGTTTCGAGATTTGGTAGTGTTTTTTTGGATTTTTTGATGTTTTTTTGCCTCTTCCAGTGTTCAGCAACACTGGGTCCGTTTTCAGACTTTTATTTTTGGTGTTTTCTGCTGTTATTTTGGCTACTTTGTTGCAGTTACTTTGGCTGTGTGATGTGTTGCTGTTAAGTTTCTCCCTTGTTGCTCTGTGTGTTTTCCATGGCTGAAACAAAACCTCCTATGGTTAAAGATGATGAGTTACCTAAGTCTATTACTACCAAGAAACTAAATGGTTTGAATTATCTAGCTTGGGCTCATGCAGTTAAAATCTTTTTGCATGGTAAGAAAAAGTTCCACTTTATTACTCAACTTCCTCCTGTTGCTACTAATAAAGCCTATGATGACTGGTGTAGTAAGGATTCTTTTGTTATGGGATGGCTCTAGCATAGCTTGGAACCTCATTTTGCTACTACTGTGAAATGACACCTCGAAGGAAATTTGGGACTCCTTTGTTTAGTCTTTTTCGAATCAGACTTTGTGTCTCCCGAGTCTATGAGTCATATGAGTAGATTTTTGCTACTCGACAATCTAGCCGTTCTCTGCCGGATTATTATTTTAAGAACTTGTGTGATCAATTATTAAAACACAGATCTTTTACTATTGATGTGGCAAAACAAAAGCGTAATTGGGAGAAGTTTATAATGGCCTCTTTACTCGTGGGCTTAGATTCTGATTTGTGGGGTTTCAAAGATCAAATCCTTGCTAGTGAGTGAGACGTTACCTTCCGTTGCTAATGCCTATTCTTGGTTGTTGCATTCTTCTTTGGGACAAGGTTCAGCTTCATCTAGTTGGTTCTGCCTCTCAAACTTTGTTCTCTTCTGCGTTGATCTCTAGTAGTGGTAACTGTGGGTCTACCCATGGAAGTTTTCAGGGCCAATCTAGTCCCTGTGGCTCGCATGCCGGTTTTCATGGCTCCCGCGGGTGGTATTCTTCTCATGGTTCTCATGGTGGTAGTGGGCATTGAAATGGTGATCGAAAGTGTACTCACTGTGGTTCCTTGGATCATTCTGAGCCCTGATGTTGGCAAAAGTGTGGTAAACCTAATCATGTGAATCAAGTTATGGATGCTCTATCCTCTCAACTGACATCTTTTCCCTTTAGCACAGTTGCTTCCCCAATTGATTCTCATGATGTACTCCCCACTCAAATTACTTAGCGAGCTTTCTGAGCTAGTCCAGTCTCTTCGTAGTGCAATCCCTTCATCCTCAATAGCTACATTGGCTAGTTCAGGTAATATTACATGTACGGCTCAATCTCCTCAACCTTGGCTCAGACTCTGGTGCTAGTTCCTATCACCTTGGTAATTTATCTCTTTTTCATACTCTTCGTCCTATTACCCATAACTATACTAGCTAATGGATCCTTCCGCCCTGTTAGTGGCAAGGGTATTCTTCAACCCACTCCATCTCTCTCCTTACCCTCTAGTCTTTATGTTCCCACTTTTCCATGTAATTTACTTTATATTAGTCAATTGACTAAAGCTCTCCATTGTCCCATAACCTTTCTCCCACTATCAAGAGGA